>ML677341.1:28267690-28867690 GCA_007922305.1 Dermatemys mawii
CTATAGCCCACTTCATCTATGCATCCGATGAAGTGGGCTATAGCCCACGAAAGCTTATGCTGAAATAAACTGGTTAGTCCCTAAGGTACCACAAGTCTTCCTCATCTTATTCCTAGTTAAGTCAGAGAGGGAAATTCTCAGTAGGCACAAGAAATGAAATCCTGGCCCCCCCATTGAAGTCAATGGGAGTCTTGTCAGGAGAGCTAATTTCTGTAGGAAGTGGCAGGAAGATACACCCTATTGTTTCAGAAGCATTCAGGAAGCTGTATTAATTTAAAGATTTAAGAGCAAGCTTGATGACTGGTGGCAGATGGAATGAATCCTGTAGCAAACCCACTCTGAAATAGTTTACTGAGCAGTGGTGAACTAGATTCAGTTATAATGTCAGGAATTAGTCATTTGAAATTAAATGCATACAATTGCATTAAGAATAATTATTTATGTCACTGTAGCACCTAGGAGCTCCATTCATGGCCCTGGCCATGAACCAGGGCCCCATTGTGCTAGACAGAGTACACACACGCTGCTCTTATTTTTAGCAGATTTAGGATCTGATCCAATATCTATTGATATCAGTGGGAGTCTTTCAGGTGATTAATGAAGGGCAAATGGAGTTGTATATAGCTCCACTGCTTTACATTCTCAGCTCTGATTTAGTATGGGTATTAACTAGAAACCATTTTATCTTAACTAGGAGAACTGCAGCGTAAGTATCATTTTAATGAGACTCTTGCTACACTAGTATTTTGATAGGGTTCCAGTGGGGGCTGAGTAGATTGCCTCCTCAGAATTTGTGCTGGAAGCACCTGGCCAGTGGTCCCTCCATCCCTCACAACCAAATTATTGTTAATCCAGGCGTTGGCAACCTTTCAGAAGTGGTGTGCCGAGTCTTCCTTTATTCGCTCTAATTTAAGATTTCTAGTGCTAATAATACATTTTAATATTTATAGAAGGTCTCTTTCTATAAATCATTAATATATAACTAAATTATTGTATGTAAAGTAAATAAGTTTTTTAAAATGTTTAAGAAGCTTCAGTGGCCAGGACCTGGGCAGTGTGAGTGCCACTGAAAATCAGCTTGTGTGCCACCCTTGGCATGTGTGCCATAGGTTGCCTACCCCTGTGTTAATCTATCCAGATGTTAATGCAGCATGAGGCTCATTAGTGCTTGTTTTCTTTTAACCTTCCATGCTGTGGAACCTTCTTAAAACAGGTCCCAAGGGACAGCAGAATGCAGCAATAGCCACGGGCCATTAAAGGACTGTCTACACAGCAAAGAAGACCCTGCAGCTGGGCCATGCCATCCGACTTGGTCTTGCAGGACTTGGGCTGTGGAGCTGTTTCATTGCTTTGTAGACAGCCAGAGGCCAGAAGTTTACACAGCAATGAAACTGCCCCATAGCCCAAGCCCCACAAGCCCAAGTCAGCTGGCATGGGCCAATCGTGCATCTTTTCTGTGTAGACATACCCTAAGCTAAGGATATGTCTACACTGCAGCTGGGAGATGTGATTCCTAGGGTAGGTAGACTCTCGCTAGCCCTGTTTGAGCTAAAACACAGCAGAGTGTATGTACATTGTGGCATGGGCAGTGGCTCAGGCTAGCCACACAAGTCTAAGCCATCCTGACCCTCTACGTCCTAGCTTGGGTGGATATCCTGAGCCGCTACCCGTACCATGAGGTACACATGGCTATTTTTAGCATGCTATCTCAAGCACAGCTAGAGTGTGTCTGTCTACCTGTGAGGTAATCTCAGCTGCCAGCTACAGAGTAGAGCAGGAGTGGGCAAACTTTTTGGCCCGAGGACTTCATCCGGGTTGCAAAACTGTACAGAAGGCCCAAACAGCCTGGCCCCTGCCTCCTATCTGACCCCCTCCCAGTTCCTGACCACTGACTGTCCCCCTCAGAACTCCTAACCCATCCAACCCCGCTTCTCCTTGTTCCCTGACCACCCTCTCCCGAGACCCCTGCCCCTTTTATCCAACCCCCTGGCCCTGGCCCCCTTACCATGCTGCTCAGAGCAGCATGACTAGCAGCCATGCGGCCCTGCCGGAGCCAGATACACTGCCACGCTGTCTGGCTGGAGCACATAGCCCCGCTGCCCAGAGCACTGGCAGCGCAGCAGCGTGGCTGCAGGGGAGAGGAGACAGCAAGGGAGGGGGCAGGGGCTAGCCTCCCCACTGGGAGCTCAGGGGCTGGGAAGGATGGTCCCGCGGGCTGGATGTGGCCTGTGGGCCGCAGTTTGCCCACCTCTGGAGTAGAACATACCTTAATAGTCCTGCAGTGTCTAAGGGTCTTGGAAGCCAAACTTCTGCCCAGTTTTCTGCGTGGCTGGAGCGGAGAGCTCCATTATGCCCTGTTTGCCTCTGACATAAATTAAAGCTGTCCCCTTGCAGTCACCGATTGTGCTAGCCTTTCAGACATAGGACTCCGAATCTCTAAGTATTCTGTCAGCATAGTTAACACTGCACTAGTGAAAAACATCCCATACGGTTAATATCCCATATTTTCTGATTGGAATGCTTGATGGTAACTGCAATTAAGCAGAATGAAATAATTAACAAGAGCATTGTTGTACTGCAGTGTCTCAACAGATAGTTGTTCCAGCAAGACCTTTAAACAGCTGCAATGAAAGAACAGCTGACAACCTTTGTTGGGTGTAAATGCGAAATGTACATTCAATGTACTTGTTTTATCTTTTGTTCTAACATCTGTGACTTAGTCTATATGCCACTAGCAATTACTTGTGGAATTCTGGTAAAGAAAATAAAATATGATTACAAGTAGGAAAGCAAATATGATGAGTTATCATGGCCATTATAGCATGAGAATACTGATCTGGCACTCTCAAAATGGCTTAACTGCAGTACGAATGCAGTCAATCAGTTTTATTTGTATAATATATTAACTCTATTTAAATATATATCTTTAATATCCTAACAAAATATGTCCTTTATTATATCTATTCGCATTGTATACCCGCCCCCCCACTCTCTCATCCTTATTTCCAGAAGAGCTCTTATAAATGTTGCCCCAAGCTGTTACCAGTTCATGGATCATCTGGCAGGAAATGAAACTTCAATTGGAAGGGAGAATATAGATTTTCATGAATACTGCTCACAAATGAGTATCAAAATGATACTATTCTTTATTCTCTTCTCATTTTCAGCATAATTAAACTGGGGCAAAGTGTGGAAAGTATGTGGGCTGCTATTCTCCAAATGTATTAGACTCCATGTCATGACAAGGATCTCTTAGCGCAGCCTCTCTACTTTACTTTGCTCCCATTTGCAATAGCCTTCTCTGCTACTGAAATTGCTGTCATCATTACCCTCTCTAATATGCCAAGTGTTAGAATACTCTAAGGGGAGTGTGTCAGTTTCAGTTCCCAAATGTGACGTATAGCAATGCTGATGACAGACAATAAGAGAAGTGTCTTCTGTGCTGACGTGTGCCTTGTTAAATAAGAATGTGAAAAAAAGGTTGGGGGTGTTCCCAGGAAGTTCTAAGTGCATGTGCAATTACACAGTTGCTGCTTCTGAGCAGTGCATGTACGTAGTCACCTGAAGTTAAAACAAAACGAAACAGGAATGCTTTGCTTTTTAAACTTGTTTAACATGTTTTGATAATATGAGGGTTTGTACGTCAGCAGTAATTCATATTTAACTTCACTGTTCATTAGTTTGGCTCACTGCCAGTTGTGATATAGCTGCTCTCTCTGCAAAACTTCTTAAATGCAGCAAGCTGTTTTTTCTCTCTTCCTCCAGCTTCCCTAGCTGAGAGATTGGCTCAGAAAGGGGCTTTTGTAGCAGAATGCCACCATAAGTGAAGTGCCGTAGGAGTTCAGCTGTGATACTCAAAGAATAAACATGAGATATCAAACTTCTTAATGACTTACATAAGATGTAATATTTCCCTTATAGTGTAGCTGTCTGCCAGCCTTCTGAGTTAACATTGCCAATTTGGGAGTTAAATGAGAAGACAGGATGTGTAAACCTGTTAAAACTTCCTCAATACATAGTTTTTCAAAGAGAAGATACTTGGCATATAAAAATATCTACATTTATGTAATTTAACTGGAATATGCCATTCATTTTACTCCTGCGAAACACAAAAACACAATCTTGCTCTTGGAACTCTCCCTCCAACCAGATAAAGGCAATGCAAATGTAACGAACATGAAGTACAGAGAAGTTAGGCCCAGATCCTCAAAGGTATTTAGGCTTCTACCTTCCATTGAAATCATGGAAGGGCCCAATTCTACTACCCTTATTCACGCGGAGAAGTAGATTTTCTCAGGGGCAGTTCCAGTGATTCCATTGCGGCTCTCCTCAGAGTAACACAACAAATCAGTCTGACAAATGGCAGCAGCCTATGGCCTTTGGAATATCTCATTCATTTAATGCCTAATCCTTCCACGCTCATTCACATTGAATAATGCCGTATTACATGACTAGTTCCAATGAAACAGAAATAAAGAGGAACAAAATTAAAAGATCTCATGTGGATTGTGTTGAAAGAAAGTTGTTTTTGTGTATCATGGATTTTAATTAGGGAGGCAATGAAAACTTTCCAGGCAGAAGGACACCTGTGCTACTTCCAGCAATGTAAAGCCCCTTGTTTTAATGCTGGTGTGACACACCATCATTTGGGGAATCTCAGTTCTTGAGAACTGAAAGCCAGAGTTACTTTGTGAGTCCACTAAATATTTTGTTGTGTGTAAGCTTCAGGTGCTTGGCATGATGTGGGTGCTGAGAATAGCACTGTGCTTTATCAGAGTACACTGGGCAAGGAGGGATTCAGGGCTATGTGTGAGAAGAGAGAGTTCCTTTTCTAAGCTGATGACAAGTGCTAATTTGTAAAACTTATGAGATGGCACAGAAAGTACAGAAAAATAGCCGTGGTGTGACTGAAGAGCTGCAGGGTGACAGAATTGATTCCACTTGATAGAGTATAATACAAAAACTTTAACAGTGGGATTGTGTGTAGGAAATCCAAATGGAAGACTGACTGCAGGAGTTGGCTGGAAGTAGTGCGGTGTCCATAATGGATGTGCAGGTTTGAGAAGGCAACTGACCCACACATACATTATGATTGGAATTTTCAAAGGATCTTAAGGGAATTAGGTTTACAATTCCTGCTGAATCTAACTCCCCTAGGGCCTTTTGAAATCTAAGCCCACATTCAGTACAAAGAATGTAGCTTCTGTGAGTGTCTCCATTCTAACATTGGATTTTAGCCTATATTAGCCAGTTGCTTGAAAACTTTCAGGAAAATGTTAAATAGCAACGATAGTCTGTACTGCTCCTCTGCAGTTTTAGACTTTACGTAATTATCTTTTCCTAGTATTTTATTTATTTATTTGTTTGTTTGTTTGTTTGTTTGTTTATTACAGTGGCTCTTATTGGCCATCTACCCAGATGAGGGGCCCGTTGTGCTAGGCACTGTACACATCACAGTCCCTGCTCCAAAGACAAGAAATAATAAGTGGATGAAACAAATAAGTAGATAGAGAAGGTGGAGGGAGGACATGGTAACATACCTAATAGGATGTTTTTGCATAGTCTAGCTGACTACAGAATACTGTAGTGCGTCTCCTCTGCACCCTAGACTATCACAAGCACATCGTACCTGTCCTTCACTCTCTACAGTCAAGTCAAGTCAAGTCTTGGTCCTTATCTTCAAGACGTTGAGTGGCTGTGCCCAAGGTAGCTAAAAGGTCACCTACAGCTCTTAGATGAGGACTGTGGTAGACAAATTTGCTCCATAGCACCATTGAAAACTTTTCCAGGAAAAATTCATGTGTGCAGTTGACAGTCAGAGACTGTGGAATGAACTCCTCCAGGAGTAAATAACCAGCACAAACCTTACCATCTTCCACTCCAAATGCAAGGCACCCTTCTTCAGCCTTTACCAATGTGATATATGCAATCGTGTGCCAGCAATGTCCCTCTGCCATGTACATTGGCCAAACTGGACAGTCTCTACACAAAAGAATAAATGGGTACAAATCTGACATCAAGAATAATAACACTCAAAAACTAGTAGGAGATCACTTCAATCTTTCTGGTCACTCAGTAACCAATTTAAAAGTGGCAATTCTTCAACAACAACAAAAAAACTTCAAAAACAGACTCCAACAAGAAACTGCTGAACTGGAATTAATTTGCAATCTGGGTACCATTAAATTAGGCTTGAATAAAGACTGAGAGTGACTGGGTCATTACACAAATTGCAACCGATTTCTCCATGTTAAGTATCCCCTGCTGTTACTCACACCTTCTTGTCAAATGTTTGAAATGGGCCATCCTGATTATTACTACAAAAGTTTTTTTTCTGCTGATGATAATAGCTCACTTCAATTGATTAGCCGCTTTAAGTTGGTATGGCAACCTCCACCTTCTCATGGTCTCTATATATGTCTTCCTACTGTATGTTCCACTCTATGCCTCTGATGAAGTGGGTTCTAGCTCATGAAAGTTATGCCCAAATAAATTTGTTAGTCTCTAAGGTGCCACAAGTACTCCTCATTCTTTATTCAGTGTTGCTTCCTCTAATATAAGCACATAGCAACTTTGTAGAGAATGTGGTAGTTACCTATATTATAATTATGAAGATCAGGCACACTTCAGTTTGTCTGTTTGCTGTTATCCTGCCTGAATAGAAGGAGTTAAACCAAAGCTGGCAGGTGGCTTTTCTAAGGTGGGGAGGACGGAACCAGAGTAGGGGAGAGGGGACAAGGGAAACAAAGAGGAAAGGAAAAAGCAATAAGACAAGGTACAGTGGCAGAAAATACCAAGGGCCCTTGAGGAAACAATGGGGAAGCTATTTATTGGGAAATATCCTTGTCTGGCTCCAAGCAGATTAGCAAGGTTTATCTTCTCTGGCTCAAACCTGAGATTAAGGGGCATACTAAATCATTAAAGTCCCCAGCCCAGGGAGAAAGAGGGGTTGGGACAGCAACTGGAGATGAGTCTCTGACAGATATGCAGGGGATGCTACAGGAGCTGTTTGTCACTCCCAGCCCAGTAGGAGATATGTTTGGGCTGAGAGGAGCTTACCCAGATCTGGCAAGGAAAGAACAAAGTGTAGGTAAGAACCCAGGTGTATGGGCATTTTATTGTTTTATCCCTATTTCCTTCTTGCTTTGGGCTAATAAACAAATTGTTCTGAGTCCTTGAATCATCTGCTAGTCACAGACTCCTGAAGAGCCTCTTTCTTGCAGGTGCCAATACAGTTAGGCCTGCCCTGTTTACATGATGAGGAAACAAGGGGGCTGCAGCCCAGAGATCCAGTCCAAGAGTGGTTGGACCACAAGATTCCACCCTTGGGAGAGTGAAGGAAGCCAAGCCTGCCATCTGAAGAGTGCACTCAGGGGACTAAAGGAAGGCTAAAGCACAGTTTGCCCTGTGGCCATGACAAGCATATATCCATATTTATAGCAAACCCTCTTGCCAATCTGCAGCACTCCACTGCACACACAGTTCTCCCTTTCGGGAGAGGATGAAACAACAAACCACCTGTGACAGATGTGAGTCAAATGCGCTATTAGAAGGTATTCAAATACTATGATGATGAGGGCTGTATAAGAACCTGCATAGTGTTATGAGCTGAGTGAAACCTCCTTATGGCTGTTCAAAAAACCCCAGTGAGGTTGATAGGAGTGAAAACAGGTTTTCATTAGCAGGACTGTAAATATAAGTTAATCATGAAACACCCACCCACACCTAAGACAAAAAGATCACGTGCACCTGCCCAGAGGTTTTAGACTAAGTAGGTGGAGGAGTTTTTGCTGTATAATGTTTTGGGTAAAGTGTCTGTGTGTGAGGGAAGAGAAAACAGAAACTGAGGCCAGGTCTACACTACACAAATCCACATCCCTGAGCAACGTAGTTATACCAACCGTAAGCCCTCGCGTGTAGGCAGTGCTTTGTCAGCAGGAAAGCTTCTTCCGCCAACATAGCTACCACCTCTTGCAGAGGTGGAGTTGTTAAGCCAATGGGAGAGCTCTCTCTGGTTGGATTAGATTGTCTTCACCGGAAGCGTTCCAGGGCACAGTTGCATTGGTGCAGCTATACTGATGCAAGTTTGTAATGTAGGTAGGCCTGCCCTGAGAGAAACAGAGGCAAAAAGTAAGAAAGAGTTTGTGTGTCTGGTATTGGCTAAAGAAGGTTGGGGCTTTAAGCTAAGAAACTATTCTTTTGTTTCTGGTTCTTCGTGCATTTGGAGGAGCAGGACCTTATACACTCCTTGTAAATAAACAAGATTGCGTCCAAATACTAAACAACATAATCAGTTTCTACCCCAACCTGGAACAACTACAGGGCTCTGAACTTTGAAGCTGTGTGAGTTGAAAAAGGGGCAACAATAGAATGGAATAGAGTGCATAATCCAAAGCCAGTCAGTAGCAGTAATTACTCTGCAGTTGCTCTACTAATACTTTTATATGTGAAACAAACAAAAACACTACAGATATGCAGTTCTTATGGACATTCTCACGGCTTATCACAGCCAGTGAGCCTTTGGTATGCACAATGTTTTGCTTGGGCCCAGTAGAGGTTCTAACAAAATCAGGTGTGGTGAGTAGCAAGATGATGTATAATATTAGCCAGGAAATGAAGGAATAGATGTAATGACTTACTGAATTAGGGTAATTTTAAAGAATAAAAGGGAATTCTGCTATTTGCTAATAGGTCAGGCATTTACTTTTTGTCGGTCAGACCCTTTTCGAGGCTCTTTGTTCTGCCATACTTCCAGGCTTCTGGCACCCATGTGCTCCAGAACTTTTCAAAATCACGAACCATGTATTAATTTAAAGTTTGTCTGTGGGCCATATCTTTTTCTATCCCCAGTCACTCAGGATCCCTGTAGCAATTATTACTTTTGCTTACATGGAAATATTCCATAAGTATTTATGTATTTTTAGTTATGTCTTTAGTGCAGTATGCATTTTCCCTTTTCATCCTGCTTAGGGCAACATTTAAACACATATTTAATTAAAATCTAATGAAGCTAATTACTAACTTTAAGCATGTGTGTAAGTACTGTCCTGAATAGGATTGTCTTCACTGAATCAGAGTCTTAGGTCTCGTCTATGCTGGCAAGTTTCTGCGCAGGAAAGTGAGGTGTACATGCTGCCAAGCCACTTAGTTCATAGAAACTGAGCAGCTTCAGTGCTGTAAAAAACCCACCCTGATGAGAGGCGAACAGCTTTCTGTGTCAGGGCTACAGCACTGCAGTGCCAGTGTAGACCCCCTGGTCAATTTCAGCACGGTGGCTATCCTCCAAGAGGTATCCCACAATGCCTGTTCTTGCCTCTCTGGTCATCGGTTTGAACTTTATTGCCATGCTCTCAGGTGACCAGTGGTGAGCCCCACCCGTTAAATTCCTTGAGAATTTTGAAAATCTCCTTCCTGTTTACTCCGTGATGCATGCAGTGATCTCAGCACATCTTTCTAGGTGGCCATGCCTGCTCCATGCACCAGGCTTGGAGCAGTGCTGAGTTGCTTGACCTTATCAGCATTTGGGAAGAGGAGGCTGTTCTGTCCCAGCTGCACTCCAGCCATAGGAATTATGGCTACCTATGGACAGATTTCATGATGTGTGACAGAAAGGGGCCATGACCAGTGCAAGGTCAAATGAATGTGGCTTTCCTCATCCGCAAGTTCTGCAGCCACTGCTCCTCATCCTAGATGTGCACCACAATGTGATTCCCATCATTCAGTGCTTGTTTCTCGAGCCCAAAGCAGCATTCCACTGTGGTCAGCACCTCCACAAGCAATCTCGTGTTACAGTACTATGTGTGGCAAGATCAATGTGGAACTCCTCTTGCCTTTGTAGTTTAAGGAATAACTCCACTGCCACTCGTGATATGTTAGTGAGAGCCAGCAGCGTAGTGTTCAACAGTGCAGGATCCATTCCTGAAGACCGAAGAGGCAGGGCATGCAGTACACAAACCACTGAAAGATGGTGCCAAATGCACAGGGAGTGCTGGGATGAGAAGCAATGCATCATGGGGTACTGGAATGGGATCCAGGATGCCCCGCAAACCCCTCTGCTTTCCCACAAGTCGTAGCAGCAGCAGAAGAAGAGATGCTCTGTGGGATAGCTGCCCAGAGTGTACTGCTCCCAATACTGACGCAAGTGCTGCAAGTGTGAACATGCTATTGCGCAGGCAGCTGACAGTGTGAACACACAACAGCAGTTTCCCTTCAGCATTCTCTGAGCGGTGATATAACTGCCAGCGATGTAACTCTGCCAATGTAGACATATCCTGACTCACTCTGGCCTAGATTTGTAAAGGTGTGTAGGCATTGCTGCATTGAGCATTGCAACACCTAGCTAATTCAGGAGCCTACATCTCATTTTTAAAAGGGATTTAGGCTCTTCAGAGCCAAACCCCATTGACAATTGATGGGATTTAGAGTGGAGAATCGATAGCAGCAGCATTTAAATTATAAAAAGTGTTTAGAATTAGAATGAATGAAGTATTCAAATAAATAACATAGTCAGCCCATTAAACCTGGGATGATTATTTGTTTGGATATTAAATGCAATTAGCTTTATGCGGTCCCCGCATCTTTTAGGTTTTTTTTTTTTCAATATGCTACAGATTTTTGTAGTCAAAATATAGTGTCACAACACTAGGAAAAGCTATGATAGTGTGCAGGGGAAGAACTGGAGGCTTTTTGCTAGGAATAGAAGGTACTTTATGCTTATAGGCATAGACCAGAGGACTAAAACTCAGATCTACAGAGCACAGGGTGTCTGTTATTCCCACAGGGCCACTGGGAAATCGTGGAGCCATGTAGGCAGGAAGCACTGTGGAGAGTAGGTGTGACCAGATGTACTGCCGATGAGACCCAGAGTGACAGTACTCTGTGGCCCTCTGTTGACCAGGTGCCCCTATTTAGCCCCAGAAAGTTGTTTGGGCAATCATGTGGACCTTGGTGTGATGCAATGCCAGACTTTGCTTTGTCTCCTGAGCTCTGACTTTGCACCTGATTCCTATCTCTCAATTCTAACCTGGTACTGTCTCTGACCCTGACTCTTGCTTATGGAACTTGGCCTTGTGATTTCTCCAACTCAAGGCCAGTGACTTCTGTCTCTGATAGGGCAGACGTCATCACAGCTATGACTGCTAGGCAAGTCAGCCGATGACCCGGTTCCTTCCAGTGTGGAACAAGTACATTTAGCTGTATGTTTTCTGCTAAAATCACCAGTAGTGAAATAGTTGACATTTAAAATGTCATGGTTCCTGCAGGTGTCCAAGTTAGTAAGTGCTTGGGGGGCAGGAATGGTCTCTCGCTGTGGGTAGGTCCTGCACCGAACACAACGGAGCCCAGTTTCAGTTCATCCCCTCCAGCTGTTAGCGTAACACACATATTAATAATAGTAACAAGAAGTGACTGAGATGAACAGTGCATTTCACATCTCTCCCAGTTATTGTTTCAGACTGTTAGCAGACTCAGACCCCATTCCTGCAATGAGCTCTACTCAGCAGACTCCTTTGCCAAGGCAGACAGCATTGCAGAATCAGGCTTTATGAAGACAGCCCTGTGTTAATTTACATTTGGTGATTGCTATTCACTGTTGTAATGGTTTTTTAATTTTTTTTTTTAATGGAAGTTTAAATTCTGCAGCACAATTCTACCACAGAGGACGGGCAAAGGGGTGAATTCCAACAGTAAATTCGGAGGCTGCAAAATACATATGGCCCCAAGTGTAGCTGCCACTTTTTTTTATCACCACTGCTTTTGGCCTACATTCAGCAACAATCAGCTGCAGGGTGCTTCTGAAATCACAATGCATCTGTGCACTACTAAGCTGCTGCATTCATCAATATTTAAAACTTATTTTTGTATTCATGTGTCTTTGTTGCAGTATTTTAACTTGCCTCACATCCCTGTTTGCAAAATCCCTATGCCTGTGTGAGGACTCCAGCTGAGGACCACTATACAGCCAGGTCCAAAGTCCATTGACATCAATACTGCCATTAATTTTAACAGGCTTTAAATCAGGCCCTTAGTGCAAGAGACCTGAATCACTTGTGATACCTGGTGGGAATGACCAGGCGTCACAAACTCTCGTAATCCAGGCCCAGCCATTTTCTGAGCCAGTGAACCCACTGTAAATCAAAGAAGCCTAATTTACAGTGCTTGCCAATCACCCTGAGCGGCTATTCTCTAGCAGCCTGGCTTGACTCAGCAATGCTCCCTTTGCCCTCAGTAATTCCTCCGCGCCAGCTGCAGGAGCTGGTCTGTAGGAGGAAATGTAATGCTGGCTCGATGCCACAGAAGTGGCTCCACTCACCCGGAGGTTCGCTTCCTGTGGCTGGCTACATCTGGGAAATCTGAGCCGTGCTTTTGAACTGGACAATGTGCCCTTTCATTGTTGTTTATTTTTAGCATAAGATCCTCTCAATAGTGCAGGAAGAGACTTCGCGCCAGGGTGGGATGGCAGAGAGCACGAGGAGAGAGGCATCGAGAATTAAATGAAAGAAGGAAGCAGGTAAAGTGGCTTAGCAAACTAATGCTTTTATCCACAAGACCCTTCAAGCAGTGTGATGCTTCAAGTTGTTCATAGGATGAAAGGGAGGAAAATCTCTAATCCTGAGCAAGAACTGACAATACAAAGCTAAAGTACAGAGAACACAAGCATTCAAATAAAACTGACAAATAATTTCCAAGGCATCTCTGATTGGTGAGGAGGAGAGAGCAGAGACATGCCCCAGACACGTAACAATCTCCCCATGCAGAAGCAGTGTAATTATCGTTTACTCTCCATCTTCATTTGCCACATAGGCATAAAAGATTTCATGCTATTATCGATTACTTTGTGGGTAAACAATAGTGAGTGGCATAGATACACCCATTCTTTCCATCTGCCATTGAACTTTTGACATTTTTGCTTCTCGCTGTTTGTTCAGTCTGTTAACAAACATGGTTGTGATGACAACACACCCTAGGCAAATCACAGGCGGAAGATCATATGCAAATGTTTTGTTTGCAAACAAACGGATGGTCCTTGCAGTGAAGAAAATTCGACTTCATTTCGCTTTTCTCCAGGCAATGCGCTGGCACGGATATGGGAGTCAGATCTAGTTTGTAAACATTTGTGCCTGTTGCTATATGCCTTCTAGTAAAATAACCCCAATGGTTCAATGCTAGAGCACTTCTGACTAATGTAAATTGTTTGCAAAGAAATAATGTAGTAACTTCTGAGTTATATTCTGAAAATTATCCAAAGCCCATTGAAATATATTGAAATTTCCTAGTGATTACTATGGGCTTCCAATCATTCCTTAGTGGTCCAGTGAATGTACTGGGGAGCTGAGCTTTTCTCTCTTCTGCTGCCCAAGCTTTCAGCCAGCCTCTTGGCAAACAGGATTCTCATGCCAATCTAAGGTAAGGGATGATTTGGGATGATCGTATCACAGTGTTCAGGACAGCATAGTGCAACTGCTTCTCATTCAGTTCACTGCCCTGGTAGCTATTCAAAAACAATAATTTTGGGCCGCATTCTGTGTACACACAACTCTTCTGCAGAAATGTTTCACTCACTGACAAAATTAATTACTTCATCAACACCGACACCAGGGTATGAGAGCAGTAACAGTGATTGATTTGTAATCCCTAATATTGTTCCAGTGCCCTCTTCTGTCCCCCTTGCCTCCGGGCCATAACCCTTCAGCATCCCAAGGGGAGGGGGCGATTGCAGAGATCTGAAAACCCACTTCCCTTTGAAACTTTTAGTGATGAGAGATCTCAGTTGGGTGAGACAGGGTCTCTGGAGGACTGGGAGAAAGGACATGAGGCAGATGTAGAAATGTTAGAGAATTCTCTTGTCAGAACAGACTTTGAATTGCTGTCAGGTTTTAGATAAAAATCGAAACCTCAAATTATTACTCTGGTAATATCTGGATCTGGATCCAGCTACCCACTACTTTGTCCTATGTCTAATGATTTCCTTTGATTCACACACAATTGCTGCAAAGTAGCAATGAATATTAAAGGGTTGGATGTTGCATTCAGATCAGATTTATCATTTGACTGGCATCTCTCAAAAGGCTTTCACAGTGGATTTGGAGAAGCATCCAAGTAAACTCAGCCAAAGTTATGGAAATCATGCTGGAGGCTTCATGCAAACTGGCTTTCTTGTGAAACGTCCAGCATTTCCTGGATCCATCTGCACTGGAAATACTGCAAAGAGAGTCATCCACTCCCACAAGAGCACTGTGCAGTAGGTGCGGTCTCCACCCTTCAAATGCCAAACTACATACATTACTATGATGCAGTAAGTCATATCCTCCTGGGGATTGGCTTTATTAACAAAAAGCATCATTCAAAAATATGATTACATAGCCTTTACTCTAAGCTGTCTCCATAGGCTTGACAGATTATACTCATAGACTCTGTCCCAGGCTTCCTCTTTAATAGTATTACTCCCACTTCTTTTATAGTCAGGGTGAAGTCTAATGCACCACACCTGCCCTCAGTGAGTAACCGGCAGCTTCTGGCAGTGTTCCAACATATGCTAGCAGGCGGAGGCAATAAAAGAATCCTGCTGCTGTGAGCTGGGCTAGGTAACAAAAGTTCACGGTGCATGTTCATTCTGCTTGAAAACAAAAAGGTCTGGACCTGGTTCGGTCTGAGTTTTGGGCAAAGCTACTGTTCAGTTCAGATTTGACCCATCTCTAACTCAGCAAAATCTTCTTCTCAGCAAGGTACCTTTGGATGGGCTTTGCCCCGGTGGGACTAAACAGAGCAGCAGTATGTAGAGCTATGCAAACCGGATGTGGTTAACTTTACAAGTGGAGTACAGCAGTCTCAATCTGCTTTTGGAATAGAACCAATCCCTGCAGCTTTGCTTGGCATTTCAAGTTCAGTGAACTCAAACGTCCAATGTTCACATTCCACAGGATGGGGGTACTTGGGTTTGTGGGATGGGGAGAGATGGCTGGTGGAGTAGGAAAGGTTCATTGAGTCTCTCTGTGCAAACAACGTCACCCCACTTGAACTTTTCAGAAACATAGACCCTCAAACCTAAGAGTGTGTGAGTAGGATTGTGGTTTGCAGATGTCTGGTTTCATTATTATTATGCGTTGGGGTCTATATCATGGTCATAGTAGTGGTCCCAGTTAGGACCCCAT
Organism: Dermatemys mawii; assembly: GCA_007922305.1. Lineage (NCBI taxonomy): Eukaryota > Metazoa > Chordata > Testudines > Dermatemydidae > Dermatemys > Dermatemys mawii. Next base: position 28,282,840 of record ML677341.1, read on the forward strand.
TAAGCCCCTCAAGCACAGTACAAACACAAAGTAAAACTAGTCCCTGTCCCGAAGAGTTTACAGTCTAAATATAGGTCTGACGAGGGTTAGATTCATGCTAGAAAAATACAAAAAATTATAGAGCTACTGTAGCAGCAATAGTGTTTCTTGATCTGGCTTTTTCAGTGATGGATAACTACTTTGTATACATTCTCAGTCTATTTATGGGAGTGTCTGTGGCCAAGTTTCTCTGGTTTGCAATTCATTGAATTGAAGTCAGCTGCCAGATTGGCTCCCATAAGTAGGAAAAAGCTGCTGAGAGAAGAGACTGCAAGTTTTCACTCCACTGAGTAACCAGGGGGACAGCATTTGCCTTGTCTCATCAAATGAACAGGGGTGTCAGTACTCCAAACCTGTGATTCCCTGAAATCCATGAAAATAAGGTACGGTTGCCAGGTGTCTAGTTTTCAACTGGAACGTGGTGACTACGGTGGACACTGCTGACCAGACTGTTAAAAGTTCAGTTGGTGGTGCAGCGGAGGAGGCAGGCTCCTTGCCCTGCTCCACATGGCTCCCGGGAAGCAGCCAGCATGGCCCTCTGGGTCTTGGTGGAAGGGTGGCCACGGGATGTCCACACTCTGCCCCCATCCTGAGTGCTGGCTCTGCAGCTCCCATTGGCCAGGAACCACGACAATGGGAGCAGCGGGGTGGTATGTGCAGGCAGGGGAAGTGCGTAGAGTCCCCTGGCTGCCCATGTGTCTAAGAGCCGGAGGGACGTGTCGCTGCTTCCTGGGAGCCACCTAAAGGAAGCGCCACTTGGAGCCCACACCCCTCAGCCTTTCCCACATCCAAACACCCTACCGCATACTGGAGCCCCTTCTGCTCCCTGCTCCCTACATTGCTGGCCCCACCCCAGAGCCTATACCCCCAGCCCAGAACCTGTACTCCTTCCCACACACTAACCCCCTTCCTCAGCCTGGAGCCCCTGCCCACATTTCAAACCCTTCAAACCCATCCCCCAGCCTCCTCCTGCACTCCAAACCCCTCATCCTTGGCTGCACCCCAGAGCCTGCACATCCAGCCGGAACCCTCACTCCCTCCAGCACACCAACCCTGTGCCCCAGCCCAGTGAAAGTGAGTGAATGGGGGGGGGGGGGAGAGCGAGCAACAGAAGGCTGGGGGATGGAGTGAGTGGAGGGTGGGGCCTCAGAGAAGGGGCGGGGTAAGGGTGGAACCTCGGGAAAGGGGTGGGGCAGGAGGTGGACAAGGGTGTTTGGTTTTCTGCAGTTAGAAAGTTGGCAACCCAGGTAAGGCTGTTAGAATCATAGAACTGGAAGGGACCTCGAGAGGTCATCTAGTCCAGTCCCCTGCACTCAAGGCAGGACTAAATATTATCTAGACCGTCCCTGACAGGTGTTTGTCCAACCTACTCTGAAAAATCCCCAGTGATGGAGATTCCACAACCTCCCTAGGCAATTTATTCAAGTGCTTAACCACTCCAACCATTAGGAAGTTTTTCCTAGTGTTCAACCTAAACCACCCTTGCTACAATTTAAGCCCATTGCTTCTTGTCCTATCCTCAGAGGTTAAGAAGAACAATTTTTCTCCCTCCTCCTTGTAACAACCTTTTATGTACTTCAAAACTGTTATCATGTCCCCTCTCAGTCTTCTCTTCTCCATACTGAACAAACCCAAATTTTTCAATGTTCCCTCCTAGGTCATGTTTTCTAGACCTTTAATCATTTTTTTTCCTTGGATTTTCTCCAGTTTGTCCACATCTTTCCTGAAATGTGGCACCAGAACTGGACACAATGCTTCAGCTGAGACCTAATCAGCACGAAGTAGAGTGGAAGAATTCTCGTGTCTTGCTTACAATACTTCTGCTAATACATCCCAGAATGATGTTTGCTTTTTTTGCAACAGTGTTAGATTGTTACACTGATGACTCATATTTAGCTTGAGCCCCAGATCCCTTTCCACAGTACTCCCACCTAGGCAGTTATTTCCCATTTTGTATATGTGCACTTGATTGTTCCTTCCTACGTGGACTACTTTGCATTTGTCCTAGCTGAATTTCATCCTATTTACTTCAGACTGTTTCTCCAGTTTGTCCAGATTATTTTGAATTTTAACCCTCTCCTCCAAAGCACTCGCAATCCCTCCCAGCTTGGTATTGTCTGCAAACTTTATAAGTGTCCTGTCTATGCCATTATCTAAATCATTGATGAAGATATTGAACAGAACATTAACACAGAGGCTCACTTCTTCCTGAGGCTTCCTGCTCGCAGCTTTCCTAGGCTTTGTGACAACCTGCCTCTCTAAGCAACCATTGGCTCCCCTGCTGACTGCGAACCTTCCTCATTGACCTGGGTTTTTTCCCACTACAGAGAAGGTGAGAGAGTGGGCCTGTGTTTAGAGAGTTGGAGTCAGCATTATCTTACTTGCTGATTCACCATGGGATTGAGAAGGAACAACTCAGCAGACAGAAGCTGTCATCCCTACTCCATATCCCCTGTTAACCTATGGAGCTCATGGGAGTATCTGGGAAGTCAGCGCTCTTTCTTGCACCCCCTTCCCCACTGTAACACTTCCTAAGGCATGGAGGGACGTGAGGTCCCTTGCTACCATCTGCCCTTAGTATAAAGAGGCCTTGTCTTTGCCTGCTGGGGGTCATATCCCCACCTCCACCAGCTATGAGTGACACAAGCACTCCCCTCTAGGCCTTGCAGGTCCTTTACCGATTAGCAATAAGCACACGCCAACCCTTGACCCTCCGAGCATTTCCACGGACTTTCCAGCCCCTGGCCGACTGAACATTCACAATATTCACTGAGCCGCTGCTTCCAAAGAAGCAGTACACCCCAGATTACCAGATCCCTGCTCCATTTAACTCACAGCACTTAGATTTGTTTATAGGGAAATCAAATAAAAGTTTAGTTAACAAAGCATAGAGATTGAACAGTAGCAAGTAGAAGTATCCAAAAAAAGTCTACATGTAAAATAAAACCACAGCATGCATTCTAGAGCCTAGACTTAATTCACAAGATACTCTCATGTCTAAAGTCTAAGCTTCACCCAAAATCCTTCCAACCCTTTATAGCCAGACCAGCTGTGACCCTTCTTTCATGAGACGTACTCTTCAGCTTGCCTTGTAGGTGAAGGATCCAGTGTGTCCCGGATATATCAGACCAGTCTTCTGTCTGTATTCTTAAACATCACACCACTGCTTTTTGTTTCATCTTTTAGATTTCCTCTTGTGTAGATTTCACAATTGCTCAGTTTGCACCTGGCTCAGTATGCAAATGGACATACAGCGTGAAGTCTAAAGGGAGATAGATGTCAGTTACCTCCTGCCTGAAAATGACATTTCTGAGGTTTGTCACCTCCTGGTGACCTGCTTTAACTCCAAGACCTTAAGAACATAACTTTCAGTATAGATATATAACTTCTTACATGTTAGGTATGTATGTAAGCAGAGTCTGAATGAGCTCTCCCCTGACATCTTGTGGTGAGCTGTGGAAAAAGACTTCAGGAGCTGATCTCATTTGCATGGACACACCCACCCTGCCTAGGTGCCCAGCATGATGAGATTGCTTGCCCAACTGATCACTTGTGGTTGGTGTTGGATTCCCAGTCTCCTTCTAATTGGGGCAGGAGTAATAAAGGGTTGTTATCCTTGTTGTGTGAACTGAGGGCAAAAGGACTGTACCTGGCATACCCCAATGGAGGGACTTGCCCTCAACTGAATGGCCCTCACTAGGCAGGGGCATGGATTCCAAAGCCCAGTAGTTGAGAGAGAGTGTGGACAGGTATTTGTAGTTTTATGCCCTGTTTAAGGGGCCTGCATACCACTTGACTTTTCCTCTCTCCATGGTATAATAAAAAAAATAATTTAGATTCAATTAAAAGACTTGTTACATGCTGCAGAGCTGAAATCACTGAGAGCTGTGTGAAGTAGGGGGCCCTGAAGACATCTTGGGGAGTGGCTAGCCAGGTAGCTAATGCAGAGGCATGGCAGGGTGCCTGGTGGAGAGAAGCAGTCAGCAGGGTGGCTGGCAGAGAGGTGTGGCAAGTGGACAAGAGAGAGGCTGGTGGAGGGACGCAGCCAGCAGGATGACTGGCAAAAAGCGCCAGAGAAGTGCCCTGCAGAAAGGCTTGGCTGTTGGGTGATGGGTGAGTGCCCGAGCAGTGCAGCATGTAAGGTGCCTCCTTATCCCTCCCCTCCACACACACACAGAGGTGACCTTTGAGGATGAAACTCTGAACTTCGGGTCTGCGCTGGCCAAGGACAGAAACTGTGAGTGGGTTACAGAAAAGGGATGGTCATGTTAAAGAGACCTTTGGGTTGTTAGACTTAAGAACCTGAGGAGAAAAGAACATTGCCCAACTTACCTGGGGGTGAGTCTTTTGCTCATGGTTTATGTTTATGAACCCTAGTTGCAGAGTTTTCCCAAATTAATGCTGAGTTACTTCCCGCCTTTTTATTAAAAGTTTTTGCTACACTCAGACTCTGTGCTTGTGAAAGGGGAAGTATTGCCTCTTAGAGGCGCCCAAGGGGGTGGTGTGTAATTGTCCCAAATCAGTGGGTGGGGGCTCAAGCCAGTTTTGTGTTGTATTATTGAAAAGGAACACCGAGATACTAAACCTGGCCCTTGTTGCTGCTGGCTCCACCTGGCACAAGGGTTACATGTACATACATTTCACAATGATTATGATGACCAGTGGGCTACTCTCTCTCAGTATAGACCTCACATGTCACCATTCAGTGAACTATTATGAAGATATCAACCTAGGGGACCAGTGCAAAACCCTATGACTCTGCCAGTTGCTGTCAAGGGGTCAATGGGTCACACCCATCCCGATCCATCAGAACTAAGTACCTGATCCAAAGCCCAGTGAAATCAGTGGGAGTCTTCCCATAGATTTCAGTGTGTTTTGTGAGCCTTCACTGTTTGTAGAAGTGAAGAGAATGAGCTGATTATAGGTTTTTAAATGAATGAAATAAAACATGTTTTTCCTCTTGAAGTGAATTCTTGAGATTTTTTTACAAGCTGGTGACATCCTGCATTGGAATTCTATTTTCAAAATGTAAAATTATGTTTTCATAACAGTCTGTCCGATTTCCCCCCTGGCATTTCTGGTATTCTTTCTGCAATCCCACATCTTTCTATGGGAGAAAACATTCAGTACGTCAGAGCCGAGTCCACACTGTCTTTGGAATGTTCAGCTGAAAACAGAAATAGATGTTTTCTCTGTATGTTGTTATTTAGTTACCCAGAGCTGCTCAGTGTGGAATACTATGGAACAGCATTTCTGTGAGCATAGCTCCTTCCATGACATTTTTAACCTGTTGAAGTTTTGCCATGCTGTTTACCAGACATACAGCATATTTTCTGTGGGTACATTTAATAAGACAGTCATTCTCAGAAATGTTTCTGAGTTTTTAATTATTAGAAATATGTAATCTTTAGTTTAAGGTCTACAATGGATTTTTTAAAAACTTTTTCTGCACCCTAATTTAGTCATGATGTAAGCCAAAGCTATTTAAGGTGAAGATTGAAGCAATTAAAAGGTTTTCCTTTTCTAAAGTCATAATATGGTAACTAAATCTTGGCAAATAATTTGTAACAAATAATTTATTTAAACAAATGTATCCTCTTTTTCTCTTTGCAATTGTCCACAAGCAGTCTGTGACACTCCTCGTTGTTTTTGCTGATACAGACTAACACGGATACCAGTCTGAAACCTCAGACTGACTGGTTCATTCATCATACTAAATTACTTGCTAAATAAATATTTAGAGACTAGAGAATAATCCTTAGTCTATAAACTGGGATTGAGAAATTCATTGGGAATATTTACTATTTGAATTTGGAGAGATATTGGACAAATTATGTAGTATGTTTCTAGTCCCAGATTGGATGAATGTGCAGCTGAATGAGGAATTCTGTTCCTTATCCAGGTGCCTTAAAGAACATCAGACTGAGATAGGATCACAGAAAATAGGCAAGGCAAATCTTAATCTGCAGTCAAGCAAAACTTTCTGCTGCAGTTTTCAGTCTGTTGTTTTCCCAGTTGATGGACATTAATTGAGGATGATAATTGATCTCACTGTTGTTGGTATGCTTGTTCCTGCTCTCATAGATGTGAATGGTGGTTAACCTTCTTAGGTTGTATTCTTTTCCCTAAGAACTTTCTGTGGTCTGCCCCCCACAGCCCTTTAATCCCCAGATGTAACCCTACATTGAAGAGAAGATGTGGAGAGAGAGCCACTGAGGTTCCAGAGCCAGTGTGGAGGCACAGAGCCTCTTTGCGTACAGCTGCAGCTTTTTGGAGCTCTTCCAGAAATCCTGTTGACAGTAGGGAATCAGTGGAGTTCAGGGGTACACCGTTGGGGATGACAAAAAAAATCTCACCTCCCCACCTGAGGGAACAATGTGGGGGAAAGTCCACAAGGAGAATCTCTTATAGTTCCCTATCCCATGAATTTTCATCTAGGATGGGCATACCCAGCTCAGAGTTGTCCGCAGAACTTTTGAATTACCCTGTTGTATTCTTGAGTTATTAACCGAAATAACAATGAGTCTGCATGTCATAAATAACAAACAAATTCTTCTCCCACTGAAGTTCCATGGACTTGAATGAACAAGAGAGCGCAGATGGGCTCCCATTCAAATGTATGTACCTTTGAAACGGGTGGAGTGTACCTACATGTCCACTTTATTTTTAGCATGCAACTATATTTTTGCTTTATACCTGTCCATACACCTTTTGCTTTGCATATAAACGTAAAACAAGGAGAGAGGAAAGGGTCTAAGATCTTATATTATCATCTGAACTGGTGAAATAATGGAAGGAAAAATAATCACAAGTATATTTCAGTTGGTGAGGAGGAAATTGTTTGCATGAATCATTTGCTGAATATTTTTGGAAATGAGGGGAAAACCACAAAATAAATGTTATGAACCATAGCAAAATGTGTCAGATAATTAATTTGTAATGAATTTACAATTCAAACAGCTCTGTTAGGAATTTGAGCCTAACCCAAATCCCACAGAAATCAATGGAGTTTTTTGATCTCATTTGTCAGTTGAGGCATGTTACAATATGTTGGAGCAGAGTCAGACATTCAGCATACTTACCTGCTGATATAATTGTTGTACAGTAATCCTTTCTTATTGTTAGATGAAACAACAGTAAAAATATTGAACCAATATACTATGATAGACAGTCAGGCTGAGTGAAAGTCGTAAACCTTTCACTGTAGAATTATGCGCATACACATACATAAGAACAGACCACAAAATTAGTGGTAGATGAGCTGCCAAAGATATGTTACCAAATGGTGCCCCCGATAATCCTGCTTTTACCGGAGCCATCATCACTCTGAGCAATGAAGTTGGATGTAGTTATCATATTTAGTGTTCTCTATCCAATTCTTCAGGGAATCATTTAAAAAATACAAAGTATCCAGAGTGATTAGAATGAAATTTGTTCCTATGCATAGGCCTGGCACAAGGCTTATGCATTACTCAATTTAAACTCTATTTTGAGGGCTTATATGAGATTCAAGAATTTCACAGGTCTTACACTGACCCTCAGTTTCACTCTTCAATAGCAGCACGCATGCAACAAACTGCTCTATCTATTGTAGGCTTCCAGATACCCAGTGTTAAGGGGCAAACCAAAGTTTGCAGAAATCAGTTCAGCTAAGCTCTGAAATAATGCATGTCAGCCATAAAACACAAAAAATGAAAACAGTGGAACTGAATTACAGTTTAGCTGGGATATTTTCATACTCTGTAATATAAAAGTTAGTTTCAAAGGACTTTAGTGCATTTTTTTTTAGAGGGCAGACAGTTTGAATGGTGTAGTCTATAAATGAAGTGGTGGAGACCAACCTTAGGCACCACTTATTTACTTTCTGTTTATAAACCTTAATGTTTGTTTTCCATGCATTCTGCTTCTTGCAGATGATCACTAAGTACAAGGGTTCCTTTAAAATCAGCAGTGACTGTGGTTTGGCTCTTCGCAACAACGTTAATTTATAGCTTGGTTGAAGGCAATCCAGACTTTGCTGCTTGTTTTTTGTTTGAATTTTTTGACATTACTGTTGTGTGCCCCCCTTTAAAAAAAGGGACATCAGGATTCAGACAGTCTCAAGTCTACAGCATTTTTTAAAAAGACCAAAACAGCCCAGAGCAGCAGTCAGCCTGGGGTAGAAGATGCAGTAATAATTTGATTTGGGACTTGCCTTTAAGCCTCTGTATTATGGATTTCTGAAAATTGTGTCCACAATGTAGTAAGGCAAATAAGCATGGTCACTGTAAATGTACACTGGGCCAGTGAACTCTGGTTTTCCAGATTGAGATTGAAATCTGGTCTCCAATTTTCTCCTACACTGGCTATATGGAGGGTGGGAGTGGGGGTTAGGAATTGCTGTGTCATCTCCGGTTTGGTAGAGGATTTATTGCCTTGCACAGGGTTGATCATCCTATGCTGGCTTTAGGGCTACTCCATACCGCAGGAGGAGAATCTCTATCAAAGTGGTTAATGCTCAGAAGCTTGTCAGTAGAGAAAGTGACACATGAATGTTGAGAAATGCATTAATGGAAAGCTATCCTAGTTCCTGCCCATTGGAACACAATCTGCTAGAGCTCTTCCAGAGTCACATAGGGAATCAATGCTGGTTTGTGGATTAATCTGGATTTCCCATGGCCACTTTTGCCAAGGTAACAATTCCTCCTTTCCCCTGCTAAATGCAGTCAAATCTTTTGAGGGGAGTCTGTGTGGCAATGGGTTTGAATTCAAACAAAACTTGGCTGTTTTACACATTTCAGTGGAACTCTTAAGCTATTACTGAATAGGCAAGCAGCAAAAAGGATAAGCTCATGTTGGCTTTTTGACTTTTTGACTCTTGAACTGGATCACTTGTCATATTCTACAAAGCATACTGCACTGTGACAAAACAACGAATAGCTTCAGTCAGCAATGCATTACGGCCAAGATTTTCAAACCTGAATGCCTAAATTAAAGCTTTCAAAGCCATGTATGTGCACCTAAAAAGTAGACCAATTTTCAGAAGCACCAACAACCATTTAAAGTCAAAGGGGGATCTCTTGGATTCTCAGCATTTTTGAAAATCAGTCCGTTTATTTGCTTTCCCTAAATACAGATTTAGGACAAAACTGAATTAAGGCAATCCAGGGCGTTAGGCACAATCCACGTGGCCTTTTGGGGGCAGCTGCAAGTTTCAGAGTGAAAATGAACAGGACCGTTCATATTTTTTGGAGCTATTGTTTCAGGCTCTCTGTATACTCAAAGAAGATGCACGTTCATCTTAGTTCATATTTCCAAATTTTAATTTGCACCTATGAGTGCTAGAAACAATAGATTTAAAAAAATAAGTGTTGAGATTCTAATCTCAAGAGACTCCAGGATTTGGGGTCCTAGACACTTGAAATGTTTATACTTTACCAGCCCTGATTTAGCAGCCTAACTTTAGGCACTCTTTTAATCTTCGCCTGTGATTTGATTTGTCTTTCACATGTACAGAATGCTGGATTGCCAACTCTTGTGATTTTATCATAGGTCTCACAAAATTTGTTGTTTTTCTTAAGGCCTCAGTTCCTGGAATCATGTAATTACATGAGAATCTCAACTTTTATTTTTTAAAAAAGTTTCTAGCCATCATGATTGTGAAGAAAAGCTTGGAAACATGACCCAAATACAAATAAAAATAGCTAATATATATTTTAAATCTCATTATTTTGCAGGGGCTGACTCATGGGTTTTGAACCTTTGCATTGTTGGGACAGAGGGAAAAAAAAAAGAATTGTACAAACAGGACCTGTCAGTCATTTTACTCTAGGTATATCTCAGTAAACAGTCTTCTATTAACCCTTTAATGTTTCTTTGCAAACATTTTCAGTGCCCTTCTCTGTAGCCTGTGAGATCACGCTAGAATGTTTCGATAGGGCTTAATGCTGTTGTTGCTCTGTGGCAAAGTACCCTTGATTTTCAAAGGGGCAAGGTCATGCTGACAAAGAACAGCAACATTTTCCAAGTATAAAGAGTAAATGTAAACCTGATTCCCCTACACTATGTCATGAGTTTAAAATATAGAGAAGAGATTTAGAAAACCTAGGGTGGAATAGGTTGAATGAGAAGATGCAGATTGGTGAAAAGCCGGGACAAAGAGATTAATTTTACAACACTTCCAAAATGTGGCTAGGCTCAGGTTTAAGCTTAATTTAGAATAGCTCCAAGTCTTTCCATACACATTTTCATTTTTTTATTTTCTGACTGTTCCTTTTGGAATTAATGCTTTCTAAAATTGTCATGTTTTTCTTTCACTAGCAAGTCTTAAAGATTGACCTTAGAGCAGTGACAACTAAAAAAGCCTTTCTAAATTTGTCATTGGAAAGTAGGTGTTTGTGTTTTACCATATTTTATATCTTAAATCAAGGACCTCAGTGTACAGGATAGGTTAGGTGCATTTCCTCTTCCTGACTCTCCTAGAACAAGTAGCATTTGTCAGGTCATTCAGCACAAGCTATCTAACCTGAATTGTTTTAAGTGTGTTTTAGTTAGGCTTTGTCTACGCTGCACTTTTGTCGGTAAAACTTGTCATTCACTAGTGTGAAACCCCTCCCCCCTGAACAGCAAAAGTTTTACCAACGAAGAGCCCCAGTGTGGACAGTGCTTTTTGTGTGGGAGAGCTCTCCTGCTGACAAAGCTACTGCCTCTCATTGGGGTGGATTTATTTTGTTGGTGGGAGAGTGCTCTCCTGCTGACAAAGAGTGGCTACACTGCACATCTTTTAGCAGCATGTAGCGGCACAGCTGTGCCAACTAAAAGGTGTGCAGTGTAGACATAGCCCTAGAAAATCAGGAGTATGCAATGAGCACTTTGGTAGCAATCATATTGGCTCCTTATGTGGATTGAATCATATCTGCTTACTTCCTTGACAAATCAAGATTAAGGGTTTGTCTATCCAGACAGTTATTCCAGAATAGCTATTCTTCTTTAAATTCACATCTGGCCTTAATCCAGAATAACTTTCAAACATAGACAGGCCCCCTTTTTTAAAAAAAATCTGTTAGGTGCATTACCTTTTCAGATCCCCTTATTCCTTTCTTCTTAATAATTTATAACATTTTTATATAGTCAAAGTCCGTATATATTAACTACTCTTCAGAATATCCCTGGAATGTAAGAGTCTATGTATCTTTATCCCCATTTCATAGATGGGAAAATAGAGAGAAAGGTGAAGAAGAGATCTTGACTCCCTCAGTTTCTTGTCTTTCTACATGCTGCCAAAATCCCATTTTGGGGGCACTCCCATTCTACCACCTTTTCACTTTTCATAGGGTGCCCACAAACTCACCTCAGTCAAATACCTTCTCCACTCCCACATTCTACAGGAGGGGAGAGAACATCAGATAATAAAAACAAATACTTATATTTGGATGATTTAGCTGGGCATTGGTCCTGCTTTGAACAGGAGATTGGACTAGATGACCTCCTGAGGTCCCTTCCAACCCTGATATTCTATGATTCTATATTGCCTCTCTACCATATTGTATGAGAGTCTCCCCTATATTTATGGATTTATCCTCATAACACCTCCAGTGAGGGAGGTAAGTACTATTATTTCCATTTTATAATTATGGGATTGAAGTAGAGTGAGATTAAATGATTTGTCCAAGGTCACAGAAGAACTCCATGGCAGGGCCAAAAATTAAATTTAGGCCTCATTATTATTGCAATAGTACTAGATACTCCACCAAAGACCAAGACCCTATTGTTGAAGACGGTGTAAAAACCCCAAGTGGGAGCTCATCTAAAGAAGATAAATCAAACAATAGGGGAAACTGAGGCACGTAGACATGATGTGTAATTGTCTAAGGTCACCTAGCAAGTAAGCAGATTAGATGAAAATAAAACCCAAGTAATAATTATTTATTATCCATGGCTAAAGGTATGCAGCAGCTGCTTCAACAGGTGTCTATTTTATTCTGTATAGGCTTTTATGCCACGCTTACCACCATTTCTTGCAGTAGTGCATTAAGCAAAGTGACTACACATCAATCATGTGTTACTTCTCTCATTCTCTCCCTAGATTCAGAAGCAAGTGCAGTGGAGTATCTTGTTTTGACAGGGTTTGCTATGTGTTTATATAGAGATGGCAAGGTCAAAGAAATGTACCTTGAATCTGGAGCAGAAAGTTTGCTGGCGTTGTGACTGTCCTTAGTTCCTTGAAGAGTTCATTTCACAGTCTTATACAGGCTCCCACATAAAGTTCTGAGTCCCACACAGATGAGCTTTATTTTTTGTGTTGATTATTCCACTGTGCCAGAGGAACAAAGTTGTCAACCACGGTCTTCATCCCAGAGCTTTAGACAATCTTCTAGGCATCTTGGGCTGAGACCATTGAGTGCTGTGAAGATAAGGCCCAAGACCTTGAACTTGATTAGAAATACTATGGGAAGCCAGCGTACTGAGTGGAAGGCAGGTGTGATGTATTCACAGTAACCTGTGTTGCTGATGAGATGTACTGCAGCATTTGTAGTAGTCTGAGTTTTCTAAGGGCTGAAGGCTTTGTGCCCAAGTCTATCACATTGTAGTAGTCCAGCTGAGGGCTGACAAAGGCAGGAATAATGGGGTCCAGGTCTTTATCCACCAGGATGGGATGGAATCTCTTAGGCAACCTGAGATGGCAGAAAGCATTGCTCTCAACCATTGCAATGTGATAGCTCAGCATCAGAGAGGAAACCCAGAGTTCTCCTGGACTTAAGTACTTCTAGTACATTTAAGATACAATTTTGCTCGTAAGTAGGTGCAGACAAATCCCATTGTTTTGATTTGGAGTTTCACTGAAAAATTAAAGGCCAAATTCTGCTACCATTACTCATAAATAGCACCTTATTCTCATTGATTTCAATAGTTGCAAAGAAAGGTACGACTTAATATGTATAAAGACGGCAGAATTGGGCCTTACATGATTAATAATAATCTTCATTCTTTTCCTTGACGTAGTGCCATTGAAGTCAATTGAATTATATACCAGAGATGAGTGTGGTCCAGAAAGAGAAACCAATTTGTGTGGGGCACCAGCGTCTAAGGGATAAGACATGACTTAAGAATAAAAATGATTGTCCATGAGGTTTGCATTGTTCTTTCCTTTCTGGAAATGGCTATAGAAAAACAATTTGTTTTATACATGATTAGTTAAATTTGTAATAATAGTCCAGTGGTTTTGTTGTAAATTTTTCCCATCTTTAATTCTGCAGATTTACCAGTTTCTTCTCAATATGACACAAATTCCTTTTCCCATCAGTGCCCCTGAACAATTGATATCTGTTTAACAGAGAGCATGCCTATAGCTCTATGAATATAGGGAGTACATTTCAACTCTCCATTAATGAAAAACAGAACGTACTGTTCCTCGAATGAACTCATTAATCTTGCCTTTGAATTACATGTATATGATTTTTGCCTGGACATATTATATTGTAATCATTCTTCACATTTCATCCTCTAATCCTTCTTTCAAGACTGTGCATTGTTTATATTCCTTATGTTAAAACAAGTTTTTACATTTGCTGTTCTACAAGGAACATTTCATAAGCCAAGTACTGTATGTGTGAACACTGACATTTCTGTCTCCAGTTAGCTCAGGAGGACAGTGGGGGTTCTGTCTTTCAGAATATCTGTGGAAGCAGAGCAGAACTGCTGAAAGAAAGCCTGTACTAGATTGTTTAGTCCTTTTCTAACTCAGAGCCCTGTTCTGCTGCCACGACAGCCAGTGGCAAAACTCACAGTCACTTTAATGCTAGTGGTATTAGTGCTTTTACTCCTAAAGGTCAAAACTACTGTGCAAATTACAATCTAGACCATGGGGAAGGTGAATGGGATCCCCAGATGAGATTCCCCACAATATGGCCTCTTTATCACATCCAGCGGGATGCAAGGCTTCTGCCCTTCTCCCAGCTTCTTCTGTGCCTCTCTCATTAGTGGAGCTGAGAGGGATGCTGATTAGATGACAGAAGGGAAAAAGTGGTGTGAGTCTCAGCCACCAGCCAGAGAAACCAGCAAGATGCAGGCAGTGGAAGCAGAATATTGGTGTGTCTGGTCAAAAACTATTGGTTAGGCAGATCTGCTGTAGATGGGGGCTTTTCTATACCATAAGATAGTGTCAACAAACATATATCTTTAAAATTCCCCCAAATGTAAATTTGATATGCGCAAATGTTATGCAATTTCAGGCATTTTGCAGCACCAGTGTAGGCAGGATCAGTCTGAACTTTCCAATCTACATGCGAGCTCCCCCATTCTAACTTTTTTTATTTTGATAATGCCACTACTATAGGAAAAACCTACCTGGTGTTTTTAATGCAGTTTTTGTATATGTCACTGTAATTGGTTCTTTGTTTGGTGTAAAAAACAAACAAACCACCACCACCAACTGCCAAGTCCCCAGGGCTAACAGTGAAATGTCTAGTGATGTAATTACCGTATGTTTACAATCTTTAGAAGAAAAATAAATTTGTGATTTTTCAAACTTAAAGTATAGTAATGGGCCAATATGATATTAAAATGGGTTGTATTAATTTCGGGGTAAAATAATTGAATTAACTGTATTTGCTTAAATAGAATTTATTATTCTAGGAATGAAAAAACATCTGTTTGAAATTTACTTGCAAAATCTGAGCCAGTGGAAGCTTAATCAAATGTACAGTGATAGATGTGCTCAATAGTTTAATATTTTGTTTGAGTTCGAAATTGTGTAGGCAATGTTATTTGTAAATCTAAGTGTTTTTTTTAATATTACTGAGACGCTGGCAGTGGCTCAACAGTGCCTGCCAGGTTGGGCAGGTCTGGAGGGTGAGATTCCCACTTCTTTCCCACTTCTGCCATCTAATCAGCACCCCTCCTAATTCTCAGCTACTCTAATGAGAGAGACACAGAAGCAGCTAGGGGAAGGGGAGAGTTTTTCCACTTAAATATGTATATGAGTTGCAAACGCTCATAGAAGAAGTCTGCAGTTAGTTTGCACTCATGCAGGTTTGAATGCTGATGGTGGGTATAACCAGCAATGTTGAACATGGGCATATGTTTGAAAATTGCACTTTAGAGTCCAACCTTTAATCTGCTGGTATATCTTTGTTCAGTATGATGAGGAAAGTCCAGCTTCAAGAGTGATCTTGAAACACTCTCTTCCCCAAAGTGTGAACAAATACCAGAGAGGACAAATCTTGGTCTTCAGAGAGGGACAAAGAATGAATCAATCTCAGAACATCCGGTGCTAGGTGAGCCCGAAAGGGATATAGATAGAAGCCTCTTGAATGGGTTATGCATTCTGTGTATATCACTAAAAAGAGCATGTTGCCTTGATGGCCCTTTCTAGGGATGGCAAATAAAGGGCTAAACCCTGACTATACAATCTGCCTTGTGTAAAGGGAAGCACATTGTTGTGCTGGGAAGGGAGTGAATGTCACCCAGTCTGTACCTGGTGTTCCCCAGTGTATTGATGTAACTACACTGCTTGCCATGTTGAGGGGTTGCTGCAAAAGTGCCATCTAATACCCACTGCATTTGGTCCCCTCACCCATCTGCAGGAGTGGGGAACAGAATGGATCTGAGGAGCGTGGGTCCCTCAGGCACTGCTGCCTATGGTGTGAGTAGCTGGCACAGCAGTATAAGCGATTTGCTCCACTATGTGGGCCACAGTTTCGCCCAAAGAGGAATAATATATAACGCCTTACAGAGAATCAGGCTCCTATAACTGACTAACTTATGCATGATTGCTGAAAAAAAAAAAGGTAACACCCTTTAAATAGATAAAGGGAAGCAATATTTTACTCAACATTCAATTAACATATGAAGCTCACTGTAGCAAGATATTATGGAGTCAAATAGCATACTTCCCCTGAATGACTTAAATTCTTCACCAAAAAAAGCATTTAAATGTATCATGCTGAAAGGCATAAGAATAGAATCTGCAGTTGCAGTACTATAAAGTATAAAGACGATTAACTGCATGCTTCAGGGTATAATCAGAGCTGCAACTAGGGTCGGAAAGGAATTTCTTCCATGTGGTTATGGTACAGTACAGTTAGATGCATCTATCGGAGATTTATATCCTTCTTGAAGCATCTGGCCTTGAGCACTAGAAGAAAAAGGATACAGAACTAGCTGGACCACTGGTCTATTCCAGCCAGTCATATATTATGATTACCAAATAACTTTTCAGTCCAGAAGTTGGCATATTACTGAGCCATATCTAGCTACTTTATATTAAAATCCAGAAAGTGGGGATTCCTGCAAAACCAGTAGAGGAAGACAACTAGATGGGCTTTCTCCTGGGAGGGAAGAAAAACAAAACCTTTAAATACAAGTGAATTACACAAAGTTCTATTCTCTCCCCTTCTTGTTTGGCCAGAGACAGTGATACATCTTTTTCTCCCTCCCTAACAGGTTTCATTGCAAAAAGTGCCAATAACAATTATGCTGAGTTTCGCTGAATTCAAGCCATGACTTTTTTTCCCTCAGCTTTTTAGACTTTGACAAGGCTGTCAGTTCAGCACAGACCACCTGTTTGTTTTGTAGTGGCTGCCAAAACACATAAGTGTTAATGAGGAAAGGAGAAGCTACTTAATAGATGTATGTATGTGTGTACATTTATATAATATATATAAATGCTCACATTTCTTCCTTTCTTTGGGAAGTGAGGAGATGATCAATATTTTGAATCACAAAATATGATTGTTTCATTTATTCATCTACAATAAATCCTCATGAAAAGATATTTTAGATTTATCATAACCTCATTAATAAGATACCTTCCACCTGAATATTTCAAAGTGCTTTACAGATTCAATTACTATGCAGTACTGAATTCAGCCTCACGATAGTGATACAAGGAAAGTAAATGTAATGGACAGATTCTCAGTATATACTGAGGTTAATAAAGCTATGCTGATTTGCAGTGTGTGAGATTTTGTCCCAATGCTTATTTTATGTTGGTTTAAACTGAGGCACAGAAAGGCAAAGTCAACATTTTCCAGTGTCCCCTAATTTTGATTCCCCAGAGGGACAGATTTTCAGAGGCACAGAACACCTACAATTCCCGTTGCCTTCATTGTTGTTATTTTTGGCCCTAATAGCAATTAAACCTGTCAGGTGAAAGAAAGAAAAGAAATATGTGTTCTGTGTCTGGCCAAATAGGGTATGAAGGAGAATAGAATGGTTTACAGAATATTAATAAATTATCCATCTCTGCAGTGTGAAATCTATAGAAAAGGCAGATGCTCAGCATTCTGAAATCAGGCCCCAGGTGTTGCAGACAGGCCCCCAGAACCTAAGGTTCTGGAAAAAATATCCACTTTTACAGTGTTGACCTTAGTAACATACCCTACGATACACAGATTGTCTGAGATAGATCTTAGAATAGGACTCCAGATTCCAAATCATTAGATCTAATCACCAGACCACACTATCTCTTAAGACAGTCTTATAATTTTTGCTTTTCAAATCGTAGAATCATGGAATATCAGGGTTGGAAGGGATCTCAGGAGGTCATCTAGTTCAACCCACTGCTCAAAGCAGGACCAATCCCCAACTAAATCATCCCAGCCAGGACTTTGTCAAGCCTGACCTTAAAAAACACTAAGGAAGGAGATTTCACCACCTCCTTAGGAACCCATTCCAGTGCAAATCTGATTATGGACGATCACTTTGCTTACTGCATTTGAGGAGTCTGAGTTAATTGCAATTTAGAATTAGAGGCGGTGGACATATATCTTTATTTATAACATATAAACAGAAAGATCATTCTGAAAACAACCAGTGAACCATGCTCAGGAAAATCAGGACAGGGACTCAGTGGTTGCTGTTTTTTAGCCCATGGTTGGTATTTTACTGCCTGTTGTCTGACCACTTTTCTGACTTGTTTGACAAAGTCTGTCAATGCTGAGGAGAAACATCTAAGGAATATTTTAAAACTTTGAGATTTTGATCGTGCATATTCTGAGATTCCCCCCAAGACACCTTTATTTTTATACCAAAACTTGAAGGTCTCTGCTAAGCTTAGATCTATTGCCGCTGGTCCTCACCACTTAATCAGAACCATCTACAGCACCCATGTGATAACAGTATGATATGCTACCAGCATGTAAACCTAAAGCGTATTCCAAGGGAAACATACAATTAAAGCAAGGTTTGTTTTCATGCGCCTTAGGGTGTGTGTTCACTGTAAAGTGCAGGTGTGATTGCAGCACAGGTAGGCATATCCAGTCTAACTTTAATCTAGCTAGCAAGTAGTGGTGGCACAGGTTTCAGCATAGGTTAGCAACCTGAGTATAAGCCTTCCTGGGTATCCTGGGACCCATCATATGTGTACCCATGCTACAATCAGACCTCCACTGTACAGTGAATTCATTCCCTTAGCCCTGGTCTGCACTGACGAGGGGAGGGAGTCAATCTAAGATACGCAACTTCAGCTACGAGAATAGCGTAGCTGAAGTTGACTTATTTTAGGTCGACTTACCTAGCGTCCTCATGGTGTGGGGGCGGCTGCTGCCGCTCCTCTGTCAACTCCATTTCCATGTTCCACCTCTCATCTTGGTGGAATACAGGAGTCGAAGGCAGATTGATCAGGGATCGATTTATCGCATCTACACTAGAAACGATAAATGGATCCCCGATAGATCGATCACTGCTGATCCAGCCGGTAGTGAAGACGTACCCTTAGTTATTTCAGGTACTTTTATCCTTTATTGAACTCTTTTTAACTTGATCACATTCTACCCTTGAGCCCTTGTGTGTGTGTTTTTCTATCCTTACGATTAACACCTTTCTTTTCAAATAATCAGCCCCAGGAACATGACATTATAGCTTATTGTGTTTCCAGTGTTTTTCTTAGCTGATTCTCCTGGTTGTTGAAATATACACAGTAACATAGTGATAGAGCTGGCTCAAAGTGTTCATTTTCCTTCTTTTTCTATGAAGGAGTGATCTTTCAAAAGTGAAAACCCTTAGTTTCTGGTTTTGGTTATTCAATGGAAAACTAAAAAAAATTCCTGGATTTTTATTTTGTTTTGTTTTTTTAATTTTTTTTAAAAAAAGTCCATGAAAAATAATTACCATTTTTTATTAGCTCTTCAGAGTAGAAAACGATTCTACTAAATCATTGGGCCACACATGGGATACAGCTATGAAATCCTGTTCAGTCTCAGTTAAGAGGTAGAGTACTCTGCTTTGCAAATTTAAAGAAATCTGTATCAATGAGTGAAATAAAAGGACACTACTTCCATTGACTTCAGTGGGATCAGGATTTCACCTGTTTGGTGCCTGCAGCTATCATGGAAGATCATGATGCTAATCTACATGTCATGCAAGAGATCCAGAAAAAAGAGGGTCAAGATAAATATATCAGAGGGTTAGTCTGTATCCACAAAAACAGTGAAGAGTCCGGTGGCACCTTAAAGACTAACAAATTTATTTGGGCATAAGCTTTCCTGGGTAAAAACCCACTTTTTCAGATGCATCTGAAGAAGCGGGCTTTTATCCAAGATAAATATGGACACAGGCATGAGAGCTACTGAAGTACAGTATTTCAATCACATTCCATCATCTAATGATATCAATGCCCTATAAATATGGCAAATTATTGAGATGAGGCAATGCAAAATCATTCTACGCCAGAAAAGATGTTCAGAGAAATGGGCATTGACTCTGCAAAGCTTGCACAAGTTTTGACACCACTTAAGGAAAAAAATGAGTTTCAGTAAGATGCAGGCTCATTGGCATACCATACTATAAGCAGTAGAGGTTTAGCTGTTAATTACTGAAATCAGAGACTCTGAAGTGAAACCTGTTCAGTCCTCTTAAGCAAGAAGTACGGTGGCTACAGTAGAAGGATCAGTACCTTTAAAACAAACTGCGGGCACATACCGAGCACTAACAGTGATGCTGATTATTTCTTCTGAAAAAAAGTTATGGTCTGTGAATTTTTAAAATGTATTGCTAAATCTGTTTTAAAGATGCAGCGCCATTCAAAACGTGTATCTGATGGCTTCCACAATGATAATTTTTAAGACAATACATTTTGAGCTCCAAGATTCGAGTTTATGCTAGATGGGACCTCCAGATGTATTCGTTTGGCATTCCAAAGGCCTATGTGTGAATCAGCAGATTGCTGCTGCTCCAACATAGAGAACCTGCAGGATGGTCTGTCTGTGAGAACAGAAGAACTCTGGAATATCAGAGAAACAGAGAGCCCTGGTGTGCCCTCTGCCTTGATCTCTTAGGGCAAGCCATGTGGCATTGTAACTTGTCAGTTTTTCATATTGCACTATATTCTCACCTGAGGCCACTGACCTTTACTGAGTCAGGTTTTAAGAGGCAGCCATAATGTGACATTTCTTTATGGGTGACATCGTCTTCTGGTAATATGGTTTAATTAAAAGTTGTCTGTAGGCTGTAGTTTTTCGGATAAATATGTGGAATACAAACACCCATAAAAATGCAAATAAAAATTGTTTATACATTTTATATAAAAACAGATTAACATCTGAAAGAAATGGGAAGTAACAACCTGCTAGCTCCTGTTTAATGTGCTGAAAAGTTGCTTTGGGTCTTGAAAAATAAATGTTTCCTTTCTTTCCTAGAAAGCATGATAGGGAATTCAAAATGTTACATAGTCTATTCTCTAAATGTTGTGGGAATGCTCTGAGCTATACGCAAATACCTTGCTGGCAATTTGTTGGACAGATTCCAAGACCATTAATTAATATTTACTGTCTCCTATGAAGTGCCTTAGAAACCGCTGAGAAATGCAAATACAGTGTCTGAGAGAGCTCCTGCATCCAACAAAGTACATACAGCCAATGAGGGCACAGTGGAACAACGAATCAAGCAGCCACAGCCTCAAATACCTGTTTGACTTCTAGCCAATAATGATGTGACACATAATCCTATATAAGAATATAGGGTGGGGGAAATTAGCGCTCTCCAGGGGGCTGCATGGAAATGTTCACCTTTACTCATCTGTTAATTAAAACAAGCGGCCCCCAACTCAATGCAATTTATTTATGAGCAGTTTGTGCAAGGGATGAAGAAAATTATTTCAAGGCAAAGTGCTGCAAGTTTTTGGTCATTTAGAAAAAAATATCTTAACAAGTATTCTTGCAGCTGCTTAAAGTATTTAGATGAAAGCAAGTGTTGCACTAGCAAAATTTCACAGCATTGGAAGCAAACTATGGACTTTTATAATGTATTCTAAGTGAAGGTGGGGAATCAATAAGGTGGATAAGATGACTGTTTAAAAGCTCTGTCCATTAAACAAGCTCCATCATGAATCAGTTAACACCAGCAATTTTGATAAAAAGTGGTCTACTTTCAGCTATTTGACCCTTTTGAGTTGACTCTTCTTAATAATGGGCAAAACAACTCTCACACTGGAAACAGTTGGTAAAGTGAGCCATATCATGGGAAACAATGCTCTTGTAAAAGTGTTTTCGGAGGAATTACTTGGAGCACAATTATTTCAGGATTTCCTTCCTTGTGATACAAACTAGGCAGCACAATCTTTTTATGACCAGTTGATACAGAATTCTCAATCCCACATGGTTTGAAAAGAGAAGATCAAATATTTTTGCCAGTGTAAATCCATTGCAGTCAAAGGAGTCACACCAGCAGTTTATAGGATTTTTCTAAGTCACTCATCATTGCGCGGTCTGATCTCACAGATGTCAATGAATTAGGACATGATCATGTATTGTGTAGCATGAGGGCAGGTTGCTACAATCACAGAGCCCCACGAAATTCCTAGATTGAATGTCTGATCTATACACAAGTTGGTAAGGCTCTGCCTGGCACATTAGTGCACCTGGCACAGTGCAGGATCTCAGGGTGTTAATCCTTACATTCTGTGTGGAGGAAATAGACGTTATCCCATCTTACTGTGGCATTTTGTTGAAAGTCATACATGAACTCTGTGGCAATCAAGGTCAAAACCATATTTCCCAAATCTCATTCCAATAGACTGACCATCCTTCCTTTCAGTATATGAGACAACAGCATGAAGGACTTATAATACAGATTCATTTTTACATTCATCTTCATTGCAAATTAATCTGTAACATGTTAATGTTTATACCGTTTAGAGCATTTTTTTGGTTGGAGATCAGTATTTCCCCCAAATATGCACATCATCATTATTCGATGTTATTGTACATAACAAATCCATTCTATGTGCTGTGATAATATTGTATAGCCTGCCTGTACAGCATGGGTTTTGAACACATCAGGTGTCATTTGAAATATATTTCTGTGCAGCTGCACGTCACCCAATGCTGCAGATCAAAGCTTTAGACTGTAATAAAAACCAGATTTTAAGAACCTTGTGGGAATGCGATTAATAAGAGTGTAGTAGAAAATGAATGAAGGAAAAGGGAAGTAGTAGTGAAACAAGAGGAAACAGGGTAGATCAGAAAGAAGTAAGGGAAGAAATGAGGCAAGAAGGAAAGATGATCATATTTCTCTCATCTAATGTCAAAACAGCATTGATCCAATAGTACAACGCTAGTTTAAGTCCGTATTCAACTATTCAAAATATTTATCAACACAACAAATTAGTGACAATTATTAAAACAGTTAAAATACAAGGAGGGATTTTATTCACTCATATTCAAAATTTAGATTTTTTAAAATTCCATGCATGTTAAATTTGTGTGGCAGGGTTTGCACATACTTATTGGGAAGTGAAATGTCTGATTGCCGCATTTACATTCACAAGTACCCATTTGCTCACAAAAGGGCTTCATAATTGGTATATATGTAAATTTAGGTCTTGACCCCTGCAAACACAGAGATGAATGAGGTCTGATCTAAAATGCATTGACATCAGTGGAATCCGTTCCTTTGATTTCAATGGGATTTCTATCAGGCCATTGAATAGTCTCATTAAGTTCAACAGGTCTACTCACATACATGAAATTAGCACATGCTTAAATGTTTCCAAGATCACCCTTGCCTTAGATTGTATATTTTGATGCTGCTTTGACCCCAGCTGAGAGTCATGTATGTGAACCAGGAGTATAGCAATAAGATTCAGCTGGCCTTCTCTGGGTTAAGGCTACTATATTGATATTCTATAATATCCATCCTTTCTGGTGGCAAATCTTTATATAACTTTGAACACTGCAATTTTTGAACTGTAATTCTTCATTCACAAGTTCAAGAAGCAGTTCTCTGTGTGCTAATGTGTATTCTCTTTCTTGCAAAGTATTTGTGTACAGCATGTCTATTCTGTTCTCTGAACAGGATATTATCATAGAATTGTAGGACTGGAAGGGACCTCAAGAGGTCATCTAGTCCAATGCCCTACACCATGAGTCTACAAACTTTATGAGACGAGGACCATGTTAGATTTTTGAAGGGGCTTCATGGGCTGAAGCGACTGTGAAAACATTCAATATATGCAAATATATGCAAAATCCCCCCCCCCTTTGCTGCTCCAGCCGCTGCCACGCACCTCCCCTTTACTCTTCCAGCTGCTGCCATGGGGGCACTCACTCCTCCGCACATGGGGCCACCGGCAGCAGCTCAGAGGGGCAGTGGTGGGGGAGAGTGGCGGCTTCTCCATGTGCCTGCTCATCGTGCCTGCTTCGCTGGAGGGCTGGAAAAATCGAAGCCGCGGCTGGATCCAGCCCCCGAGCCATAGTTTGGAGACCCTTGCCCTATACTCATAGCAGAACTAAGTATTATCTAGACCATCCCTGTTAGGTGTTTGTCCAATCTGCTCTTAAAAATCTCCAATGATGGAGATTCCACAACTTTCCTAGGGAATTTATCAGTGCTTAACTACCCTGACAGGAAGTTTTTCTTAATATCCAACCTAAACTGCCCTTGCTGCAATTTAAGCCCATTCCTTCTTGTCCTATCCTCAGAGGTTAAGAAGAACAATTTTTCTCCCTCCTCCTTGTAACAATACCTCTTTTATGTACCTGAAAACTATCATGTCCCCTCTCAGTCTTCTCTTCTCCAGACTGAACAAACCCAATTTTTTCAATCTAATCTCATAGGTCATGTTTTCTAGACATTTAATCACTTTTGTTGCTTTTCTCTGGACTTTCTCCAATTTGTCTGAATCTTTCCTGAAATGTGGCACCCAGAACTGGACACAATACTCCAGTTGAGGCCTAATTAGTGCAGAAGAGTGGAAGAATTACTTCTCGTGTCTTGCTTACAATACTCCTGCTAATATATCCCAGAATGATATTTTCTTCTTCTTTTTTATTTTTTTACAACAGCATTACACTGTTGATTCATATTTAGCTTGTGATCCACTATGACCCCCAGATCCCTTTCCTTAGTACTCCTTCCTAAACAAGCGACAAAGAGTCCTGTAGCACCTTATAGACTAACAGACATATTGGAGCATAAGCTTTCATGGGTGAATTGATGCTTTCATCATGTGACAGGTTGAAAAAACACTCCAAAACTGCTAGAATCACAATATAATTGCAAAAAGAGTTTACAGCATTGCCTGTCTGGCCTTGAAATGTACAGGAAAATGGTTCTCCTAGATTCATTGGAGTGAAATTAGCCCTGCTACTCACTCATGCAAACCACAAACTGAGCCATGGGTAGCATGCAGAGCATCTCACTGACAATGTTTAAATCAAGATTGGATGTTTTTCTAAAAGATATGATCAAGGAATTATTTTGGGGGAAGTTCTATGTCCTGTGTTATGCAGAATGTCTTGGCCTTGGAATCTATGAAAATTCCGTAGCCTCTTATGTCAGCAGTTCTCAAACTGGGGGTCATGACCCCCGGGGGGTGCGGGGTGATTCCCGGGGGGGGTCGCAAGCTCCCTGCGCTGCCGAAGTGCCGCCAAGCCAAACGCTTCTGCTTTTGGCAGCATTTTGGTAGACATACCACACGCTTCAGAGTGTCCCCTGAAAAGCCGCCGAAGTGAAAGTTTCCAGTTTGGCAGCTTCTCAGGGGACACTATGAAATGCACAGCATGTCTGCCGAAATGCCGCCGAAAGTGGACATGCATGGGTCACGGCGGTCCACCAGGAGCGGAAAAAGGGCCGCTGACTGAAGAAGTTTGAGAACCACTGTCTTATGTGATTAGATGGAGACAGTAATTCTTGCACACATACTATATGGGGTTCTGTGGACATTGGCATTGAATAATTTTGGACTCAACAGCAGTCATCAGCCCTTCACCTCCATCACTATCAAAACAAGCAGCTCCACTGGATGCAAAAGAGTAGAGCTTTGTGTATCCTTTGGTCAGCTAGCCTCTTCCATGTAGTAGAACCACAGAGCTGAGGGCTTTATTTCATGGATGAATTCCACCTCAGGTGAAAATGATGGAGGGAGGGGAGTTTGATGTGGTTACTAGGGACAGCTGCTGCATACCTATCAGGCTGAGTAACAACTAGAGAAGCAAGAGAAATTTTGTATACTCCAAGTTCTCAGAAAAGCTGAAAACAGAGAATATTTTAATTTAGAGAGTTTATGTGATGGTTCAGGAAAATGTGCAGGTTACTTTTGTCATATTATATCATCAAAAATTAAATTTAATTTATTATAACACGACAAACAAGTTGCACAGTGTTTGGCTGCTTTATCCAGTATAATTGCTAATATTTATTGCTCTTAAAGTAATTCTAAAATAAAAATATTTTGAATTTAATTACCATTTCACTTTTATTTATTCGCATCAAGTTGGGACAAGGCAGTAAAATTTTCCACAAATGTGGAGGTGTTTCCTTTTGCTAACACTTCCTGTTTGTTTTTACAAGGAACATCTCTACCTTCCAAAAAATCCTCATGCTTTCACAAGACAGATGTATGCAAATTACTTCTGCTGAACGAATTTGCAATTTTTACTTTCCATGGTGCTTCACCTCAATGCCTTTCAGCATGCAAATTTTGTTCTCCGTGGAATTACTTGGAACTGGATTGATGAGAATTCTATTTGCTCATTAATGAAGGCCTCATCAGATAACACTATTTTGACATAGATCAAAATGGATTATAATCACTGGCCAATGTAGTTTAATACTCTTTTTATTATATAAATAATATTATGTAATACTGTTATTTGGTACAGTCTTAAAAATACCACATAAAACTCTAAAACATTAGTTGTTAATCATTTCATAAAAATAGCCTAAAAGTATTCATCAATATATTTTTTGTATATATACTTATGTATGACAGTATGGATATAGGTAATAGATATAGGATAAACATAAAATCGACAGCTTATACTGGAATATGGAATAGCTTCTACTTGGCTATAAGTAGAACAGAGCAAATTGTTATCAACAAATAATTTGATGAATAAACCAATGATTTGCAAACATACTGTGAAATTCTCAAATGTATTCATTATTTGGAATTATTTGCAGATGTCTTCAGGAAATAATTACCAGGCTGCTGCTCATTTGTGAATAGTGAATTTGAGAATATTCAAAAGTTGCTACAAACACTATATTGATTAGTTATGTAAGTCATATTCTATTGTTTTTATTCCCTGACTGGGTAACTGATGTGAATAATCAAAACAGTGTGAGTTGCAAATTTAAAAGTTTACAATTAAATATACAGTTCAGTATTTGTTTTCAGTTAATATCTAAGCCTTTGAGGTTATACTGTTTTTGATTTTCTCTGTTAGTAAATATTGAGCATGTGCTAATGCTTCTGGAAAGCTAAAATAAAATGGGGTGAACATGGTCAGATCAAATTTCACTTTCAAGCCTGAGTGAATATTAATGAATTTTTCTCCCCATTATTCACTCAGCCCTAGATACAACTGTTTTCTTCAGTGAGGGACTCCTATAAACATCTGGTGTTCTTTTAGCTTGTGATAACTCCCTTTATATCAGGGAAGATTTTCCTTGTGTTTGCAGAAGGGTGAGGGATTGATTTATCAATTCATTTTATTTTCACATTTAAACAAAAACACTTCCTCATAACCATAACCCAAAGAGGGAGGCAACATCACTTAGCAAATACACGTCAGTTAAGTCTGTTGTCTGAAATCTTTATTACTTTGTTCCTGGAAAGTACAATTAGAATAACCCTGTTCCAGTGAAAAGATTCATCTATTCAGAGTCTCACAGCTGTGCTTAATGACTTCCTTGTTTTGGTTTTCACCAAGAAGGTGGGTGGCGATTGGACATTTAACATAGTGAATGCCAGTGAAAATGAAGTAGGATCAGACTCTAAAATAGGAAAAGAACTAGTCAAAAATTACTTAGACGAATTAGATGTCTTCAGATCACCAAGGCCTCATGAAATGCATCCTAGAATATTCAAGGAGCTGACTGAGGAGATATCTGAGCCACTAGCAGTTATCTTTGAAAAGTTATGGAAGACAGGAGACATTCCCAAAGGGAAAAAGGGAAATAACAACCTGGGGAATTAGAGACCAGTCATCTTAACTTCTGTATCTGGAAAGATAATGGAGCAAATAATTAAGCAATCAATTTGCAAACATCTAGACAATAATAAGGATAACAGTCAGCATGGATTTGTCAAGAAAAAATCATGTCAAACCAACATAATAGCTTTCTTTGACAGGGTAAGAAGCCTTGTGGATGCGGGGAAGTGGTAGATGTGGTATATCTCAACTTTAGTAAGGAGTTTGATACTGTGTCACATGACTTTCTCATAAACGAACTAGGGAAATACAACCTAGATGGAGCTACTATAAGGTGGGTGTATAACTGGTTGGAAAATCATTCCCAGAGAGTAGTTATCAACAGTTCACAGTTATGCTGGAAGGATATAATGAGTGGCGTCCCACAGGAATCGGTTCTGGGTCCTGTTCTGTTCAATATCTTCATCCATGATTTAGATAATGGCATAGACAGGACACTTATAAAGTTTGCAGATGATATCAAGCTGGAAGGGGTTGCAAATGCTTTGGAAGAGAGGATTAAAATTCAAAATGATCTGGACAAACAGGAGAAAAGGTCTGAAGTAAATAGGATGAAATCTAATAAGGACAAATGCAAAGTACTCCACTTTGAAAGGAACAACCAGTTGTACACATACAAAATGTAAAATGACTGCCTAAGAAGAAGTACTGCAGAAAGGGATCTGGGGGTCATAGTGGATCACAAGCTAAATATGAATCAACAGTGTAATGCTGTTGCAAAAAAAGCAAACATAATTCTGGGACGTATTAGCAGGAGTATTGTAAGCAAGACATGAGAAGTAATTCTTCTGCTCCACTGATTAGGTCTCAACTGGAGTATTGTGTCCAGTTCAGGGCGCCACATTTCAGGAAAGATGTGGACAAATTGGAGAAAGTCCAGAGAAGAGCAACAAAAATGATTAAAGTACTAGAAAACATGACCTATGAGGGAAGATTGAAAAGAATTGGCTTTGTTTAGTCTGGATGAACAAAACGTGAGAATTCTTCCGCTCTACTCCATGCTGATTAGGCCTCAAGTGAAGCATTGTGTCCAGTTCTGGGCGCCACATTTCAGAAAAGATGTGGACAAATTGGAGAAAGTCCAATGAAAAAAAAATGATTAAAGGTCTAGAAAACATAACATAGGAGGGAAGATTGAAAAAAATTGTGTTTAGTCTGGAGAAGAGAATACTGAGGGGAGGAGTAGCGCTGGAGAGACATGATAACAGTTTTCAAGAACATAAGAGGTTGTTACAAAGAGGAGGGAGAGAATTTGTTCTTTTTAACCTCTGAGGATAGGACAAGAAGCAATGGGCTTAAATTGTAGCAAGGATGATTTAGGTTGAACACTAGGAAAAACTTCCTAATGGTTGGAGTGGTTAAGCACTTGAATAAATTGCCTAGGGAGGTTGTGGAATCTCCATCACTGGGGATTTTTCAGAGCAGGTTGGACAAACACCTGTCAGAGATGGTCTAGATAATATTTAGTCCTGCTTTTAGTGCAGGGCACTGGACTAGACCACCTCTCAATGTCCCTTCCAGTTCTATGATTTCTGTGGAACTCTGCACAGCCCTAAGGTCTCCACAGATGGATCCAATCCCTTTGTACAGAAATAATATAAAATTATTTCCAACATATGCCATTGGAAATGGAGTCAGAAGAAGGATGTATGACGGCCTTGTAGAATTGTGGGTTTATTTCCCTTTTTTAATGAATTGTTTAAACATATCTTATACATGGGAGAGACAATGTGGATGAGGTAATATCTTTGATTGGACCAACTCCTGTTAATGAGAGACATAAGCTTTGGAACTCACATGGAACTGTTCTGCAGGTTCTCACACCAAAAGAAGTTGGTCCACTAAGAGATATTACCTCATCACCTTGTATTTGTAATATCCTGGGACCAACATGGCTACAACAACACTCTTCTACCTGGCACAGTTAGATGCTCTCTGAAGGCAAAAACTAAACTCTGCAGGAGTTTTTGTATGTGTGTGGATTAGCAGTATCCAGGAATAGCGTGAAATCCCACAGAGAGACAGAAATCATTCAAACCTTCCCTTCCTGAACACTGATATCTACACACACAGAGAGAGAAGATAGAAGTGACTGCTAATATGTTGACTGCTAATTTGGCTCCTGAATCACTGAGGTCTGAGTATCATTGATGTAAACCTTTGAGTTTGAATTGCTTGGTTAACTGCTTTTTGTCATATTTTTCATGATCAAATTGTCATGATTTTTTTAGGATAGTCACTGTAACGGTTGCAAGTATCTCTAGTGCCCTCTTCTGCCGCTCTCCACAAACCCACACAGAGCGACAGCCTCCCCACTTAACTAGCTACAGCCACCCTCCTTATTCCCAGTGCAAAATCACAAGGCCCAGAACTCACAGCCCCAGACAGCTCTGGGCAGCAGTGACACTGGGTCCAGCTCTGGTTTGTCCTTCTTGAGTGATTCCTCCTTTGCACAGTGGTCTCCTGTCCTGGGGCAGCCCCAGTCGACCACTCTGTCCCTCCAGGCTTTTGGGCGGATTCTTGGCTCCTTCACTCTGTCAAGGTCTGCTTACTGCAGTCCTTCTGTCTGGAGCTCCAGACACTCATACCCTCTCATTCCCCCGTCTCCACATTCCTCCTTGCCCCCCCCAAAACACCAGAACTTCCTCTTCCTGGAGCAATTAGCACTTCCTCCCCACAGAAAAGGTTTTTTAAAGGGGAAATGCTCTCTAAACCCAAAGGGGTTAACCTCTCCCCCATGCAAAAGAAATAATCTTTGAGGTCCCCAGGCAAGTCTAGGCTGTGGATCTTCAGCAGAAGACGCAGGGCCCCCATTGGTCAGGAGTATCCCCAGCCTCCAAAAAGTAGGATTTAAGTGGTTTCAAGTAACAACAGGCAAAACAAAGTAAATCGCCAAGCAAAATAAAGAAAAAAAAATGCAAGTCTAAGCCTAATACACTAAGAAACTGCTTACAGGTAAAATCTCACCCTCAGAGATGTTCCAATAAACTTCTTTCACAGACTAGACTCCTTCCTATTCCGGACCTAATCCTTTACCCCTGGTACAGTCCTTGTCAGTTTCAGCTCAGATGGTAACTAGGGTATTTCTCATGACTGGCACCCTTTTGGGCCCAAGGTGGGAATCTTTTGTCTCTTTGGATGCCCATCCCTCCTTCTAAATTGAAAAGTGTCAGATTTAAGCTGGATTTCAGCATCATGTGACATAGTCACATGTCCCACGAGACCTCATTCTTCATTCCTCCAGGGCTGGCTCACACGTACCCAAGGAGATTTGCAAGTAAACAGAGCCATTTACAACCAATTGTCCTAGTCAGTGGGAGCCACCAAGCTTCCAAACCACCATTAATGGCCCACACTTTGCATAATTACAACAGGACTTCAGAGTTATACTTCATATTTCTAGCTTCATATACAAGAACGACACATACATACAGATAGGATGACTACACTCAGTAGATTATAAGATTTGTAATGATACCTTACAAGAGACCTTTTTCATAAAGCATATTCCAGTTACATCATATTTACACTCATAAGCATATTTCCATAAAACATATTGAGTGCAACATCATGGAGTTCCCCACAACTTTGTCCAGTGAGGGCCTTGGGTTTTTCCCCTTCCCCATTTCTTTGTGTAATGACAAGAGGATCAATGGGGTGGGGGGGATCCCAAATAGGATGTTTGCCATAGCCCACCTCATACTCTCCAAGGACCTGGGTCTTTGCACAGACCCGGCGTATCTCCATTGTCAGGATCATGTCGCAGAGCCTGGAGGCTCAGAATCTCTGGAAACATTCCCATGGGGAAAACAATACTTGTCCCCCAGGTAACAGATGATTCTTATGGAGAGTTTTGGTGGGGCCATGATTGTTCTCCGGACCTATCCGATATCCTTGTAGATCCCCCAGGTTCTCCTCTATACAGTATGGGTGTGACTCCCAATAATCTGCAATTTTGTGTTTTCCCTGTAATCTCAGATTTTGAGCCAAAACTTGATCACCAATCTGAAGCTCCTATTGCCTCACTTGCTGATCATATTAGGTTTTTTTCTTTTGACTCTGGTCCCTTAGGTGAGTCACATACCCCAGATATGTTCTGGGAATGCCCCATCTGTAGACACTCCAAAACAGAGATTGGCAAACAGGCTTCTCAACTGAGCATTAGCATATATAGTATGTACCGAGTTGCATCACGTCAATTCCAGTTATAGGCATATACCAGGTGCTCCACATACTGGATCCAGTATTTCTTCTGCTGAGGCCCCAAGTTCCCAGCATATTGAGTAGCATGCAGTTGAATTATTCTGGCAGCAGATCCCCTAGCAGATGATAAGGGGTGGTGTATAATTTTATTTATCTTCATGATCTGGAAAAGTTGACTCCCAAAAATCCCATCCCTGGTCTAAGTATAGTCTTGCGGGCAGTCTGTAGTGAATGAAGAACTTCTCCCATAGGATGTTGGCAACTATGGAAGCTTTCTGATCTTTGGTAGGATAAGCCTGGGCATAATGAGTAAAATCATCAGTCACTAGCAAGATGTTTGCAGTGCCCCAGCAGTCAGGCTCTAATGACAGAAAGTGCATAAAGACAAGCTCCACTGGTGCTAAACTTGTAATGTTGGCAAAAGGAGCTGCCTGCTTAGTCAGAGTTTCATCAGATCCACCTGGTCCATGTGTGGATACGGTGGGCAATGTCACCCACATCCAGGGCCAATAGAATCTTACTTTAACTAGGGTCTCCAACTGCTCTACTCCCAGATGCCCTATTCATTCCTGGCATGCATCCAACATGCTTCGCCAGACCTCTGGGAGTGTGTCTTCCCACGATAAAGTCATCCATCCCAAACTAATAGGCAGTCCAATTCCTTTAGAAAAAGGGCCTCCTCTTGACTCAGCCAAATAGCCTTGGGGTCCTTTCCCCTTTCCAAAGGACATGGATCGGCTTGCTGATGTGTTCCACCTCTCATTCCTTTAGTCTGGACAGCTGATGGTCCTTTATTCTAGTAAAACTTGAGTAGACTATGAGTATGGCATCTGGTGGTGCTCTCAGAGAGCCAATTGCTCACTCTCCATTACTTGTAGATTTTTCCTCCACAATGGGTACCCATTGGCATAAAGCTCTCAATTCAGGGGTCCCCACATTCATCAGATCATTGGGTGATAAGTCCTTAGTATGAGGCCAATGAGACGAGTCATCCGCATCCATGTTTGTTCAGCTGAGTTGGTCCTTCAGGGTGAAATCATAGGCATAGAGTGCTGCTAAGCACCAGTGTCCCACTATGGATAATTTTGCTGTTGTCTTGATGTATATCAAAACATGTCAGTATTTATGATGAACTTGCTCCCAAAGAGGTAGTCATGGAACCTCTCTGTCAAGGCCTACTTTAATGTCACGAACGCCACTTGATGAGCACGTTAATTTCTCTCAGGGGGCATGAGGCCTTGACTTGCACAACTATTGGTCAGAGTTCATCCTCATGCTCTTGATAAAGGCTTTCTCCTAACCCAGTATAGTTTATATTGGCATGGAGCTCACATGGGTGGGATTGGCATACACCAAAACAGGCACTTGAATGAGCTGTTGAATGATTTTATGGAAAGCTTCTTCACACTTAATAGTCCACCACGTTCTGAAAGGTGTGCCCACACTAAAGTATTGATTCCCCTTCTTCTTTTTTGTGTGTGTAGGGGGGTATTCCTTGGTGAACAATATGAGTGCATGCACATTGTGGGGAAGCTTTTTTCAGAACCTGCAGTAATATCCACAGAATCCCAGAAATGACTAATTCCTTAAGAGTTGTTGGCCTTGGAAAGGTGGTTACTGCCTTCACCTTCTCTCGGTCCATAGCTATACCATCTGCTGATGCTATGTCCCACATACTGTTTAGGCCACCAAGTGTAACTTTAGTGCCCTCATGGTCAAGATGAGGTCTGCTCTGCAGGCAGCTCTGGACAAGAAAAGGCATGTGCAGGAACACAGGAGGGAAAGTCCCTTGCATCCTAGAGACATCTGTTCCAACCCCCCTCCCCAAGAGTGAAAACATACACAGACACACAGACACACACACAGAGAGACACACAGACACACACAGAAACACACACACACACATACTGGAATAGTACAGAGAATATAGGAAGGGAAGTATTTATTCACAGAGGGATGAAAGGAGAAAACAACAGGGGGAAAGATAGGTGGAGCAATGAAAAAGGGTTACATTCAACACAAGGGACCACACTCGCAGTGGTACTCCTGGTCATCTTTGGTGCCAGTAAACTTTCCCCAACAACCCTCTCCAGTGCCTCTTCTGCCGCTCTCTGAAAACCCACATAGAGAGACAACCTCCTCACATAACTGGCTACAACCTCCCTCCTCATTTCCAATGCAAAGTCACAAGCCACAGTACTCATGGCCCCCCACAGCTCTGGGCAGCAGTGATATTGGGTCCAGCTCCAGTTTGTCTTTCTCAGGTCATTCCTTTCTGGGCCGCTGCTCCTGCTGGCTCCTGTCCTAGGGCAGCCCCAGTTGGTCACTCTGTCACTCTCAGGCTTCAGCTGGTATTTGGTTGCTTCACTCTTGTGGAGTTCCAGACACGCATCCCGTCTTGCTCTCCCACGCTTCTCACCCCAACCAAGATAGCCCTTCCTCTTCCTGCAATGATCAGCACTTCCTCCCCTCAGGTCAAAAGATTTAAAGGGCCATGCTCTCTAAACCCCAACAGGGTTACAACTGTTCAAAAATAAATGCAGCGGTTTGCTTGCTGTGTTTACTTCACCAGTAGAAATCCCATCTATTGATTTCTAGTAATCTTTCTGAAGGGCTTATGAGGAGTGTATGATGTGGCTGAGGGATAAGTGTCTTACATGCATGTGACTGACCCAGTACTTATTCTGATGCTGACCTTTTCCAGAAAGGTTTAAATCCACTCCACATTGATGACTTCATTTCTGGTGTTCACCACTGTTTCATATTTGTATTCAGTGAATCCATTTTACATTGCTAATTTAGAGAATGCTCATTCAGTGAACTTTTGTGGGTTCCTTTCCCAGGTACCTGGTTGTTGGCATTGGGAAGCCTCTGAAAATAATCATGCAGGCTTTGGTCTGTGTTAACTTTTTAAACTTGTGAGTCTGTGCACTGCCAAAATCTGATTTGTCCCCAGAATAACTGAGGGCATAGGGGAAAGGTTCTATAAAAAGAAGCCCTAAAATCCTTGATCTTTTCTGTGGGAGAGATCCACTGATCTGGTTTCCTGAGGCCCCATCAAATCCTTAATGAATCACTTAGTCCGGTGTGGAAGCATGGCATGCAACCTTTTCTTTGCATAAGGGATCCTTAAATGGCAAATTGCTGATACCTGTTTTGTGAATAGGAGCTGCCTGGCTAATAACTCCTTTCACTCTTCCTCCTCCACTTTTCTTCTGCTGCTCATTCATACTAAGAAGCCATAATCCTCTAAGGACTTTGCAGTCTTATGCAATGTGAGTGATTTGGATGTCACAAATACAAGATTATAATAATCTCTTAGTGTGAACAAGCAGGAAAGAATATTGGCAAGTCATTTTCACATAACTATTTGTGCTAATGCTATTTGTAAAGCAGGGCATAGAAAAATCTGCTTGACAAGGACAACAATTTACATTTAAAAGTTGTCATGCTGTATATATTTCTACTATATAAAATCACAAACAGAAGGATTACAATAGTGGAACATTAAGGTTACAAAGACAAATACTCAAAAGTTAGGAAATGCCTGAAATAAGGTTGCCTGTGCAATCTTAATTTGGCTTCCCGTGCCATAGGTGCTGACTCCGTGGGTGCTCCGGCATTGGAGCACCCCCAGAAAAAAATTAATGGGTGCTTAGCACCCATCAGAAGCCAGCTCCCTCTGCCCCCTCAGCACCTCCCGTCCATCAGTGGGCCTGCTGACACCTCTGACCCTCCCTCCCAAACACCTCTTGCCTGCCATGATCAGCTGTTTTGCGGCATGCAGGAGCTGTTGGCAGGGAGGGAGAAGGAGCAGGGACAGGGAGTGCTCGCAGGAGGGGACGGAACTGGGTGGGAAGAGGCAGCAGGGGTAGAGGTTTGGGGGAAGGGGGTGGGGCCTGGGGCAGAAACGGGAAGAGGAAGGGTAGGGATAAGGGTTGGGGGAAGGAGACAGGCAGGTGGGGGAAGGACAGGGAGTGGAGTGGGGCGGTTGAGTACCCCTGGGGCCCGGAGGAAGCAAGCTCCCGTGTCGTGTGCAAATATATTATGATACAGTCTTTAATTACATGATCACAGTGGTGGGGCAGAGAGGCCCAGCACTAGCAGAAAAAGGGTTAAGGAAAGCCTTTGGGCCCAGCTAGCCCTGCCCTGTTATACCTGCAGCCAATGCCAAGCCTGGAGCGGGAATAAAAGGAGGGAGCGTGTCTTGGTTCAGGGCTGACTAGCCAGGGAGATAAATGGACCTCTGCTGCTCTACCTGAAGGGTGCTTAACTTGCAGAATTATTCCTGCTAGCCAAGCAGCCATCAGGGAGGAATAGCAAGACCCTCAGGAGTGAGCCTTGCTCAAAGCAGAGATTGTTTGGGAATCAAGCACAAAGGAAAGGGCAGGAATGCCTCCCCCACCCCCCAATGGCCTAGAAGACTGGGGAATAGCATAAGGACACTAGAGCTTCTCAAAAAAGGAATCTCACCATAATTTTTCAACATGGGCAAAGAATTGCATTTTTTCCTAGCCTTGTTCTTGGAAATGCTTTGACGTGTATGATTGAAATTTACCTGAAAAATTCAGCGTGAGGCACAGAGACAGCATGGAAAACTTCAGCCCAAATGGTTAAAGTTTGGTAAGGTTATAAGCAATTGAAAATAGGATATTATAATGTGAAGCATCAGACAACTACCAGTGTCGGCGTTACCAGCGCTGTCTATAATAAAACTTGAAAACATGCTTAATACAGTCCTTATCCACCATATATGTTTCCCTTTCTTGTTTTGTGCTAACATTCCCTTAGGACTCAGATAGTCTTCATTTGTCAGCCTGCTATCACATGGATAACGCTCACACTGATTGGAACAAAAATCCACTTACAATTTTTATTGCATGCTTCTTGAATTATTGATTGCTTGTCTATGTCAGCCTTCAATGGCAACTTTTACCTGCTTCAAGCTAAAAACTCTCTGCAACAGGAATTAAGATCATACACATAGGGAATACCTACACTTCTGTGGATTTATTTCTAAGTGTTTTGGTGCAAGCTAAATCGAGCTCCATAAAATCTACAATACAGTTTGGTACCGAAAGCAACTCCAGAAATGGTTGGTTTCTGAGACTATTTCTGTAATATGGAATGGTATATTTAATCTCAACTCCTACTTCTATCAAATAACTTAAGAAAATAGATATACCATTGGCAGTGCAATGGATCTGATTCAGACCTTGTATAAGCAGGATAAGTTCCAGAAGAGTCAGAACAACTGCACCTCTACCACAAAAAAAAACAAAATAAAACAAAAAATCAACCATGATCAACTATCAACTACACAGAATGGTTTAGAATATTCAAGTTGTGCACACTGCTAAACTTAGAGAAGTGCATCATCACATTACATATTACTATTCCTCTCACTTTCCTATTACTTTCCCTCTTGCTGGTTAACACTCACTCATCTTGTCATATTTAGCCACCTACCCAGTTTTCTAAAGCTGCCTCCATCAGATCAGGTGGGATTTGATCGGCATGAAGAATAATATTTTCTATGGTAGGAGAGACCATACTGTCCCTCTTGGGCAGCACAGATTGAGCTCCACAGGAGCCTTTTCTTAAGGCAAAATCTGCTTCAGGGAAGGCAGGTTTGCTCTGCCTGGGACAACTCATCCCCGCAAGGGCTAAGGGTATCTGGGCCACACCTCCAGGGAGCAGAGCCCTGAAGGGAAGGGCAGGCAAATGCCAGCTTAAGAAGATGGGGAGACCCCAGTCCTGCTCTGGACAGTCAGAAGCCCCTTGCCAGCCTCCTACCAGTTAAGAGACACCAACAGAGCCAATCAATGATAACAAAATAAACACAGTTGCCAAAACTGTCCAGGCAGAGAGGGAGTGCCCAGCACTGCTGCTGCTTTCTGTTCAGTGGCTGGGAGTGTCCTCTCACCCGGCATATATATATATATATGTAATTCTCTGTTAAATTCTGTGGAAATTTTGTTTAGTGACATTTTTGATGCCTTTTGAAAGCTTAAATAGCAACATCTAATGACTTTTCAGCACAGGCTCCGACTTTCCAATGTACCAGGGGTTACTCGACCCCCAGCTCTACCCCAGACCCCACCCCCACTCCACCCCTTCCCCCATGTCCTCATCCTGCCTCCTCCCTGCCTCTTCCTGCCCCGTTCTGTCCCCTTCCTCAAGCATGCCACATCCTCACTCCTCCCACTCTGCGCCGCGTCCCCTCCCCCGGCCCCAAGCCTACTGCATGCTATGAAACAGCTGATTGTGGGAGGTGGAGACACGGGGAAGGAAGGGGAGGTGCTGATCTGCGGGGCCTGCCGGCTTGGGGGAGGCACAGGGGGGAGGGGTAGAAGGCTGATAGGGGAGCTGCCGGTGGGTGTTCAGCACCCACCATTTTTTCCCTGTGGTTGCTCCAGCACCGGAGCACCCACGGAGTTAGAGCCTATACTTTTCAGGGGCTCGCTGGCAACTTCCTGCTATGTGGAGTTGGCAATACTGTTAAGAACCACCCAGGGAGCTTGGGCCAGTGTGGGGAGTCCTGGACCCTTTGTCTTCCCTGAGTGGCACACCCCGAGGGGAGGAAGGGACATGGGCTGGAAGCTGCTTTCAGGAATTCCAGCCCCTCTCCCAGAGCAGGTGGTGGGTCCGGGGCTCCTCACACTGTCCTGGGCTCCTTGGGCAACTTTTACCACTGCCCAGATCCAGCTTCCAGCCTAGCCGGGGCAGGGTCTCATGGGGAAGAGGCAGAGCAAGGGTGGGGCCATGGAGAAGCATGGAGCCTTGGGGTCTCCCCACTTTTACCAAGGTTCCTGCTGGGGACCCCGAAATTGACTGGTGCCACTGGACACAGGCTCCATGGGCCTGTTTGTTAATGCACCACTGACCTTACCCTCCCTGCTGGTGAATCCAAGGCCCTCAGGTGATGGTCTGTCCTGCTTCCCAGACATGGCTGATCCCTGGCATGGAGAGGAGACACCATCACAGTTTCAGAAGCCAGCAGGTGAGGGCCTAGCGGCTGGCATGTGATAAAGAGCTGGCCCTTTGCTGTCCCTTTCCCAACTCCTTCCCCTGGGTCTCCAGTGCCTGTGAAGAAAGTACAACGCTGACATTAGGCCTGACTGGGATCTGGTGCAAGCATGTGAAGAAGTCTGTAAGCAAAGCAATTAAAAGAGGTTGCACACATACCCCTAAAATGCCACTGGGGAGTGGAAGAAAGGGTGGCTGAAATCTATTCTTGTCTCTGCCACAGACTTGTTACGTAACCTTGGGCAAGTCAGTGTCCCTCTGTAAAATGGAGGTAATACCCATTTGATAGGAGAAAATAATACGCACATCACAGAGGCATGGTTGTCCTCACACACAACAGGTATTTAGCATCGTAAATCCTGATTTAGATGCCAAATCTTACTCACCCATATTTGAAAGGGGGACCCATTCTTATGTTTATTTGTATAGTATATAATTTATTCTCGTTACTGAAGCCACTGCTCCCTTTCCCCGCTCCTCTTCCAGTTCAGTTTTGTGATTGGCAAAGGAGGCATGAAATATCCTATGAGAACATCACCAATCATACATATTATCTTCATCTTTTGTTGCTGTTGTTGATGAGCACAGACATTTTCAGCGGTAGGTAGTGGAGTCTTATTTGGTTAAAGTACTTGCGAGCCTGCTTTTGTACTTGCAATGATGCCTTATGAAAACACAGCCACACAGTATGCTCTGTGCTGTCCTGGAGGAGGAAATGGCCCTGTCCTAGAGCAGTTTACAGACTAAGAGGAATGAAACATGGCACAGACAGACTGTGCTGGGTATTGGGAGAATGGAAATATTACAGTGCAGAGTGACTTTAAATATATGTATTCCCATGTAGAGAACTCCATTTTATATATAGGACATGAATACATCCTGATTTCTGTCATATTATTTCTAAATTAACTTAGAAAGTTACAAGACCCACAGTCTTACTACTATAGAGGGATGGTGATGGTGAGGTCAGGATTGACTGCTGCATAACTGTGGCTATGCCATGTTTAAACACCAATAGCATGTTGCTTGAGCCAGCTGCATTCAGGGCCTCTCCTGTGGTTTGATGACACATACCCTTTTCACAACAACCAGTAGATTTGTGGTAACGATCAAAAGGCACTTAAAATGCTTGGAATGTGGTTTAGAAACCCACCTTGGCATCCCGCTTTTCATGTCTTAGCATAAATGCCTCAACTGTTTTTATTGTTCTTGCAACTGCTCGTTTATATCAAATGAAAGAGATTGGGCTGCAGTGTTTGCATTTGATACGACTTAAAACAAGATGTTAAAGTCTTTTTTGATTATGCTGGTAAAATATTTCATATGAATAATGCCAACAGCTGGGTCAAACCTTTCGGTTCTAAATACAAGATTATTCCAGGATCACTAGCAGACAGATTCTTTTTTTAGAGAGAGTTTCTGATAAACTGCCAAGCAAAAAATATCTTACAGAACAGAAATGTAATTTCTGTTTAAATTACAGTTGTGCCACATCTGTATGCCTCTGCAGTTCCCGTCACCCCTATACAACTCTAATTTAAGAAGTTTAAATAGTGGAATCTCCCATATTGGATGAAAAGACAAATAACTGCTTTTAACAGAAAAAAAAGAACAAGATTTATATGTAATACACTAACAAGCAAATTATTTGAGTATCAACAGCAATGAGTTTATGGAGCAACAAAAAAATGAGTGTCACGCAGTCAGTGAGTGTCCTAAAATATCTATAATTCTGAAAATATCATATGGTTTCAAATTTGGCCTGCCTGATCTTAAAATTCTATGGATAATGTTTCCTTAGAATTGAAAAAGCAACCAAGTACATTATCTCATCTAGGTTATATTTTATTTGATGATATTGATTAGGGGAGATTTTCTCATGTCTTATTAGGGCTAAATTCAATATAAGGATTCACAGCCTTCTTCCTCATAACGTTCAGATCTTCCTTCACTTTGGGAAGAATCAGGTTTGGCAACCTCAAGATGCATAGAATATGACCCCCTCTTTCCATGCTATCTATACTAGTTCTCCTTTAAGCTGGCCACTGGTGCTAAATGCTATCTCAGCTTCTGTGTGTTTTATATAGCCCATCCCAGTGGTTGTGATTCAGTCTAGGAAGCCATATTTTGAGCTCTGAAAGTGTCAAATACATTCCTGACTTCATAGCTAGTACAAACTTTGACTTGACCTAGGCAGTTTATTTGGGCTACTCTAATTTAAGGCTAGGAGTCATCCCTTTAATGCTTTTTTTTTTTAAAAAAAAAAATCACCATATACTCTGCCTATGAATCAATTCTAAATTTAACAATAGCAATTGGACAAATCTTGAAATTAACATCCAGGCCACTCTTAACTACTGTCTTTGGTTGCATTCTAGACATAGGCATCACTTATCCGTGGATATGGTGTCTTTATGGTGCCTTTGCTTTCACAGTCACATAATTGTGACAGGCCCTTCTGTGGACCATACATGTTAGGGGGAAGAGGAAAGTTTCTTTCCATCCTCATTCCTCTTCTCCCCCAGCTTTAGCATCCGTAAAAAGATCTGTCACAGTCTGACCCTACGTGCCTGTGAAGTGCATTATGCTACACATAATAGCAGAATAACACCAGCTGTACGAATATAAAGTTACATAAAATACAAATGCAACCTAGTTAGAGTTAAACTCATTAATATTAGCCACATTGGAAAGAAAGTTAAGGGCCAACTGAGAGCATGAATTACATATATGACAAATATTCACATACGAAAGGGTTTTACAGAATGTAACCTGGAAAACAAATCAGGACAATTATAAACCATCTGGGATATATATCTGAAAAGTGGAAAAAACAAAACACAGGAGGAGCATCTTAAAATAAGGAAATAATAATATGTAACTCTTCTATAGCACTTCTTATCCATAGATCTCAAAGCACTTTTCAATAGATGTCAGTGTCAGCAAGGTCTCCAAGAAAACCAGTTGTGGAGCTGGGAATAGAACCCACATCTCCTGAGTCTCAGTCCAGTGCTCTGTCTCCTAGGAAACACTGCCTTCCCAAAAGAGAAACAACATGTGGTGCACAGGAACACTCAGCCTAGCTAATAAAATGTGCCTAATTTTTATTGCTGGGCACCATATGTAGTTTTGTATCTGTTCTTTGAGACCCACTCTTCAAGAGCTTACTTAGGATAGGCTGTGCCCTGGTGCCCTCAGGCATGCAGGTAGCATATGGGGAGGGGACACACTGAAGCTAGAGTCCTCAGCAGGAATGCCAGCTGACTCAGGCTGAATGCTGCTAGGGCAGGACACCTCAGTGTGATGGCACCCAATCAATTGTCTGGATGAGATGGAGTTGGGGAAGAGACCTGACTTTCAGGGAGCCAGTGCTAGTTAGGGTACTAAGTGGAAGAATGTTCTGTGCTCCCCAGCCATACTGAGGCTGACCACTGAAAAGAGTTCTGGGGGGAAGAGAGTCTACTTACACACACCTCTCTCTGTGTGCCTCTGGATGGGCTGGCTACAGTTAGACCCTTAGATTTTTACTCATTCCCTATTCTAACAAAAATTCCCATTCATTCCCTTGCCCCACCATCTTTGATAGATACACATCCTGTTGAAATCTAGGATCTTTAAAACAGGAATTGAGTTTTCCTGGTATGGGGGGCAGCACCTGTGACATTGTAGCTGGTGCTGAAATACCGATAATAAATAATAATTTGGCTGCTGCTTTTAGTTATGTTCTGTAAATGATTATGCCAATAGGAAAAGTGTTCAATACAAATGCATTGTATATTATTATTTAGTATAACTATTCATCAAAGGGTTTTGGTACACAGGGAAAGTTGTGGTGGAAAACAATGGACTAGGGAGCAGCTAAAAACTAAACAGGTTAATTAGAATGAGATGTGATGTCATCATATTAATATGTGGCTGATGACACATAACCTTCCTCTCTTCCCTTTCCTGGTGTTTTCCCTTTGCCCAGTGTAAAAAGAAAATTGAAATGCTCTACCAGTTAAACCTCTGTGAGATCCTTATTGCCACCTCTTTCTTGAGTGGGAGAAAATGTAAACCAGATTGCTTTGCTAAGACGGAAGTGGATTGAGAGGGGTTGTGATAAATCAGTAACTGGAATTTGGAAATGCCTACTAGCAAATGCTAGGCCCTTCTGAAAAAAATTGCGTATCTTCAGGAGATTTAGCATAATCTGAACATATTTCACATACACATGTGCATAATTCAGATACATTAAAAGTATAATAAACATGCTAATGTCCCATAAAGAGCAGCTATATGGAAATCCACTGTATTTATTGATTGATTGATTGATTGATTGATTGATGGACAAATTGCTGCCACTCAGCCTCTCAGAGCTTTTTTCCAGTGAATTTGCATTATTTGTCTTAGTGACCTATCTTCAATATATGCAGGTATGGGGGGGTGGTTTTCCCCCCTCATAAGATAATTTCATATCCAGAGACCTTATCTCATATATTAGAGTTGCCAGTGTTCAGCATTTACTGTATAAACTGCACATCTACATGTATAGCTACATTGAACAAATAATTGGGGATACTCTGTGTGTGTGGAGAAAATAGAATGCTCATGTGAAGATGCATGCTAGTAAGTGCAGTCAAAAGCAAGCACAATTTTTTGATTTTCATAAGTTATTCACAGATTACAAGGGAATTATTGTGATCATCTAGTCTGGCCTCCTGTATAACACAGACCATAGGACCTTCCTGAATTAATTCCACTGTGAATTAGAGTATGCCTTTTAGAAAAACATCCAGTTTTGATTTTTGCCAGTAAAGGAGAATCCATCACAATCCTGAGTTGGTTGTTTCAATGGTTAATTGCCCCCCCTGTTAAAAATGTGGTTAAACTAAATAGTCTGAGCTTTTGGAATCTCTCATTATAAGGCATTGTCACAGGGTGGCTGACTGGCCACGAAGGGGAGATGGGCTTCAGTCCACCTGTGACAAGTGTAACTCTCCTCCCCAAGAGGAAAGAATGAAGGTCATGTGACCAGTGGGTCAGGTGACCCAATAAGCCCTACAGTAGATGAGGAAGAAGCCTAGAGAGAGATGGGGCTGCAGGTGGGTGCTGAGAGATGTTGATGCTGCAAGGAGTGAGAAGGCTCTGCAGGACCCTGAGTCAGCAACAGGAAGATACCGGCAGAGAAGCCAGTGGAGAACACCAAATTCCAGGCAAGAAGAGCAGGAAAACATACTCCTTAGAGCAGGAGCAGAAGAATGCTTGAGCACTGAGAGGAAGAGAGGCTGTGCCCAGCTTGGGACAGGGACAAAAGAAAGGAGTTCTAAAGAGAGGACAGACACACACTAAGGAGGAGCTAGGCCCCGTGGGAAGACTTGTAGGAGAAGACTTTATAGGTTTGA
The DNA here is from genome assembly GCA_007922305.1 of Dermatemys mawii. Classification (NCBI taxonomy): domain Eukaryota; kingdom Metazoa; phylum Chordata; order Testudines; family Dermatemydidae; genus Dermatemys; species Dermatemys mawii. The sequence continues at coordinate 28,326,908 of ML677341.1, forward strand.
GTTCTATTTTGAAAGACTGTGCAAGATTTAATAAATTGTACTCAAGAAGGGGAATGCTTTGAATATCTGGAGTGTGTGTACTTTTTAATAGATCCCAAGCAGAAGGGGAAATTCAGGCAGGGCATCCCTGGTCAACAGGGAGTGCTACTGGATAGCTACATCCTTTTACAGGCTTTTTCCCCCTTCTTTGAATCATTGTTGTGTCTCTTCTCTGAACCCTTTTCAGTTTGTCAACATTCTTCTTGAATTGTGAAAGAACGTGACATGGTATTCCACTAGCAGTTGCACCAATGCCAAGTACAGAGGTGATATAACCTCCTTCTATGCAAGATTCCCCCGTTTAGGTTTGCATTAGCCCTTTTGTCCACAGTGTTGCACCAATAGCTTGTATTAAACTGATTATTCCCCCAAACCAAAAGTTTTTTCTGAGTTACTTCTTTGCAGCGGTATATTGTAAAGGGGAGCAGGGGAAGAGATTTCTCCTTCTCCTTATGACCATTCAGTAGTGTCCTGATCCATGATTGTGTACAGAGGCAAGTATCTGTACTGCACAAGTAAAGAACTAAGATATTGTTCTTGAGAAGAAAGATTATGCTTCTTACAAACGGCTCTGAGTGCCTAGGCCCGAACTGAACATTGACTCTTGCTGTACAGACGTTAACTTAATACAAATGTACTACACTCCATTGTCAATTTAATTGAATTAATATCACTTTGTATGGCAGATACAGAGTAGCCACCTTAGTCTGCTACCATGATTCAACTCAACCTAAACAGCAGCATAAAACTAAGCTGTCAATGAACTAGAATAACCTTTCTGTATTTCTCTCAACTGGGCTTTTCCCAATAAGTCACTATTTCTGGTGTGTGCTTAGAAACTGTGCATGTGCCAAACCTATTCAGTTTTCCTATTATCAGGCCAAGTTGGAATATTTTACTGTAAATAGAGTGCAGAACTGTAGCTATCTATTATTTTCCTTCCACACATGTTGTCCAACATCTGCTTGATGACTGATAGTACTTTATTTTTCTAACAACACTACTTTTGCTTTGACAGTAATACATTTAATTCTCCATGGCAAAGTTATCTAATGCCTCTCAATACATGGTTAATGCATTTTGTGTGTGCCTCTGATTAAAACAAGTGATTATTTTAACATATAGTGCAGAGAGCCTGATTCAGCCACCTCAGCATTCAGTGGAAGTTGGATCAGGCCCATAAATAGTGGACCAAGTTGCTCCTACTAAAGACCCAATTTATATAGTGCATTTAGTTTTTGTTCTTAGCTAACCCCTTCTAATGTGTTAAAGGTGTCAGTATTGACTAGTGCAGCTTTCTCCTCCAAGTTTGGAACCCATCTGTGGAGGACTTGAGGACCCATGAGGAAATCCTCTCAAAGCACAGCACTTGAGGCAGTTCTGCTGTGGATCAGGGTTTTGTAGGAAATGATGGCGCAGAACCAATGTATAGAATCAGAGCTCTGGAAAACCAGGCCTAACAAGATAAAAGTTTCACCCCTGTCACTTGAGAGGGAAGGTGCAATGATGAAAAAATTCCACAAGTGCAAACCAGCAATGTTTCCTTGATTCTACATGGGGAATATAAATAAAGACAAGCATTAGAGCCCACTCTCACGTCCTATCCAACCCCAGTGAAATGAAAAATTTCTAATATTGCGTAAGAAGCAGCAGATCTAACAGACCAGATCTGGTGCTAGCAGCTGGCAGAAAATAAGGCTGTAGATGGCATAACACTCCCTAATATAGCTTCACCCTCAAAACATTGGTGGACAATAAGATGAGAGATAAGAGGGGGTTCATGTGCACTCTAACAGGCACTCTTTGGGGAAGGGCTTACCACTGGGCTGCACCATTTGGTGCATCAACCATAAGTGTGAATCTACAGAGTCACCTCTCATTACTCTGATTACAAGTAAATAACCTTCTGATCCCTAACTTTCTGTAAGAAGTAGTGAGGAAATGTACTTTTTCTTGATATTAGGCAAACCGGTACACATCATGTAAAATTCTCTTTAGTCCTTAATTTGTGATTAATAGCAACCTACCTAATTGTTGGTGTGGCTTCCATTCCTGTCTCATTTTTGTTAAGTATAGGCATGCTGTAACTTCCGTACATAAATGACTCATTTAACAGGCTCACTCTTGTTTACTGGAACTTTTCTCTGAAAGCATAGACCTTCTCTTCAATTATGATTTGAGTTAACTTTATATACTCATCCTACAATTATACCTTGATAACACAGTGACTTTTGCCTACAGTATTTACTGCATCAATCCGATGTTTAATAATATTAAGCACTTGCTTAAGATTACATATGAAGGGCCTGATCCTGATATAAGTTCCATGCATGTAACTTTTGGCCCTGTATAATTACTGTATTGACCCCATTTTATTAAAATACTTTATTTACAGGAAAATCTTCCAGTTCCTAAATAGGATCAGTTGGTATGGTATCACCCTATAACATTCTGCAGGGTTACAAAAATCTGTGCATATTTTGTCGCAATCAAGAATGTTTGAATATTAAACTGTGCACAAGGCAGATATGTCATAGCTATCAGGTAATACATTGAAAGTTCTTCATGGACAATGGAATCCTGCAGGTGAAATTTCTGGGAACACAATAGGACTTTTGCCTCTGCGAGAACTAGAGTAGCAGTGTCCACCACGTTCGCCACTAGCCACATGTGACTAATATTCTATTGAATTGTGGCTAATTCATGTGGCTTTTTTATAATATGGCTTAATGTGGCTTTTTTATAATATGGCTAATAAGACAAATTCAAAAGCACAAGTGTGGTTAGCAGTGTGGCTAGCATCGAATTTCTACTGGATACCACTGGACTAGAGGATTAAGCCCCATATCAGCAATTCAGTGCTGCTAGCCAGCCTATAAAACTTGATTTTTTGCTTTATGAGAGCTTTTTAAAGAAGGGTGTTAAAGTCTGTCTATAACAATGATAAATTATTAATAAAGTACAGTATTTTGTCAATACATAATTAACATAATGTTTCAATTAATGTTATGTATCCAGGTTGTTTAATCTTGCTTTAAAGCAGTACAGAATCTAACAGAATATTAAATGCTACCATGCATCGGCAGTCACCACAAATTAATATTTCTGTGTAAACTACCGAAAACAAATGTGCTTCCAAGCTGCAGGGGAAGGCTTAAGGTGTGTTCTAGGGCGTGGGTCTGAAATTACAGCATGCCTCACTCCACACTGACTCTTCTGGGAAATATGCTGCATTCCATAGTACAATTCAAGCATAAAGATGCCTCAACTAGTTTGTCATGTTGAACATGGCAGGGGCAACACCTTACGCAACTTTGCAAATTTTGTTTTCTTACTCATAGGTATTCACATAACAGTTTGGAATGTTCTGTATTTATTACCATCCTGTGGTTTACATTTACAATCCAGGAATGAGATTTTTCACCCCGGGCCAGTCCCTGTAGGCTGGGTAAAAGCCCCAAAGTGAGATAAAGGGCTCTAAATGTCCTAGATCCTGCCTGGGAGGAATTTTCCAGTGGAGGAACTAAGGAGGACAGTCTTTGCAAATCCCAGCATAGCAGGCATGCCAGGATTGTGGGGCTGTGAAGATTGTCAGGGGGTAGTGAAGAGGCTGTCTAAATTATGAAAGGACTGTTCTGGCCTCCTGAGTAGCCCAGAACTGGGAGTGAACACAGGGGTCCTAAAGACACTTTAGTCTACCTCCTCTGTGTGTTTGGCATTCTGCACTGTTCCAGAATCCCACCCAAGGTTCATTTCTTATGCAATCAGTCCTGAGTGTGGACCTCATATCACCTGAGGATAACACTACACTAAACTCTGGGCCCGTGTTGTGAATAGTCACCGAACGGATACACACAACTGTTGTAAAAGTAGCACTAATGGGCACATATAGGCACTATTTAAATCAAAGGGAGTTTTGCCATTCAGTGAGAGTGGAATTACTGCAATATTCAGGTCAGGGACGATCCCATACACATGTCACGCAAACAGATTATTTCTGCTAGGAATAAAAATAATCGGGAAAGGTTGTGTTTCAGGGCAAATGCCAGTTCAAAAGAATAAATGAGAAAATATGTTGGTCCCTATAGCTTATGTGCAATGTCTTCCCAGAATTTGTCCCAAATATACGCGACAATACTTTGTATGCTTTCCATTATATAATTCATTATTGTCTGTGTGTCCTATAAGGTTTGCCTTTCACTGAGTTTTGGGTAAAATCTTAATTTGTCAAAAAAGAGATACATATAATTCTGTTCTAAATCTGCCACTTTTAGATTGGAGGTTAGGGGATCTACAAAGCCACACCTCACTGAATGAACTTCAGGAAAGTAATTTAGTTCTAGAAAATGAAAGAATCATTGTAATAGTTAAATATTGAAACCCTTTATTTGGACTACATTAAATATACTATTTCAAGTTTGAAACCTCAAGCAAAATAAAGCAGAATTCTATTATGCTGGCTGGTAATACAGATGGATGTATTGTTTAATATGTTTCATTTTCTTGATTTTTAACATATTTTTAAAGTCTTGTATCTAATAACTCTTTTCCTGAAACTCTTGTATTTGTTAATGTACTCCGTGGAGTATAATTCTGGTTAACAATAACTGGTGCCATTGGTTTCAGTTTAAACCAACATTTGGCAATTCAAGTCTGGCTAAAAGCAGATTTAAGTTACTGGTAAGTATTAGTTTTGCTAATAAAACAAAACCCTCAAACAATTCAAAATTATGGTTTGTTTTGCCCCATCAGCACTCTCTTTCACATGCCTGTCATTCAGCTACACTGGGAAACGGCTGAGGATGGATTGCCTGGATCATGCTGATTAGCTGTAAATGGCAAGCTATAATACAGAAGTATAGCCTTCTTGTTGCCTTCTTAAAGGTTAATGAAAGTAATGGAGGCAATGTGATCTAAGCAGCATGGGACCCAGGAATTCCTCAGTTCTAATCCCGGTCCTGATGCTCTCTGTGTAGCTGTGAGTATGCCAGTTTTGGTCAAAATTTCAAACCGGTGTACCCAGCTTCAGTCACTTAAATACATGTTTTGGTGCACATATGACACTGGTCTGATATTCAGTGGTACTGAGCATTTGCAGCTCCAGTTGACATCAGTGCAAAATGTGGTTGCTGAGCACCTCCTGAAAAGGGGGCAATTCTATTTAGGCACCTAAATATTGATTGAACAACTGGATTTCAGTTGGATTGAGACATTAACTATATAGGCAACTGGATCTCACCCCCCCATCAATATATTTGACGTGGGAGTAAAATGGTCACAAAGAAGTGGTGGGTCTGTCATTGCCCAGTGACGGAATTTCATTAATTTGTAATAAAAATGTGATAAAATTGCTCACACAGCTTGTTTAAAATGTACATACACTGCTTTGCTGCAACTCACCTGCCTCAGACCTCAGTTGTATGGCTAATTCTGCAATCCTATATGTCCCAACTCCTTATAAGCCTTGCCTTGAAGTTCCTTGGAAGTCTTTTAGCCCCATATCTAGAAAGAACCATTTTTATGTAGCCTGAGCTATACATTATGTATTAATTATAATGATTTCTTAAGAATACCCAATAATCATTCGGAGGTTTAATAGGTTCTTGTTCCAAGATCAGGCCAGTATTATTAAAATTATTGCATAGTTTAGAACCCTGATGTGCAGAGGTGCAACACTCAGTCTTTAGAAACCCTTCTTTTCATGCATTTAGCAAAGTCACAGACATTCTAACCTGGTAGGTAGATAGAGGTACCACAGAATGTACATCTGAACATCCATATACTCACACCTCCCTTGAAGAACAACTTGAAATGTTAGCCATCATCTTCTTCATCACCATCACCTTCCTCCTCCTCATCAATGGCCATATCCTGACACCTCTCTCTCTCCTTCTCCTCCTGCCCACAAGCTGGGATACAACTTTTACAACATGTTATACTGATGCCACTATGTCTAATGCATATTCAGTAGGAGTTTCTCCCCACTTTCTTATTTGTATTTCCTCACCCTACCAATGTTATGGCGCCCGTATCCTATAGGTTAATATATATATATATATTAACGATCTCAACCTATTATCATATATATCATTTTGTTGCCATGGTATTCTTGTGGTTAGATATCTGAGGATGTTCTATTCAAAAGCCAGTGTTAGCTCATGTTCCTGTGGTTGGATGGTGTCGTTATGGACAAAAATCCCCCTTACTCACTCTATTTCCAGTTACCCAAAACTTAGGGACAACAGTTAGTCCATTTATCTGTGCCGAAGTTCATAGGCCTCAAGCCTTATTCTAACTGCTGAAGCCAATGTCTTACAGGATACAGGCCTGTTGGTTCCTTGCACTACTGCAAATCCCTATTGCATTTTAAATAAAATAAATGCTAAAGCTAGCTCTATGGATTACAATTAATTTCCTGCCAACATATGCCCATGTTCCTGTTGTTTTCTGTGTTGTCTGTCTAATGAACTTGGCTCCCGCCAAGTGTGAATGACATATAATTCTAAGGGAGACATGAGGAAAGTTTTGCGTCTATCAGCTGAGAATTGTCAACCTCCTTTCTGGCTGCCACTGGCCAGTTGGAATACCATAGAATCGGATGCAGCAAGGTAGTATCTCAAACCAGATGTGGTACAAAATCTTCCACATTGGGGTTTGTTTCTTCTGGATACCTTATCAAAGTCATTTAGAAGTTTAAGTTGAGATATATGTATTGAGCTATTACATCTCAAGTAACAGCAAAGGTTCGGCTTGACTTATGTGAATCTGGTTTTACAGGGTATATGACTGTTGCTATTTGACATACCTCTTCTGTGACAATATATGAAGAAACATAACAAGAACACTCTTTTAAATTTCAGCTAAAACCTAAAAACTAGTGCCATACCTCTTCTTCCCTCCCCCGTTCCTTTTATTGTTTGTTTCAAAAATAAAAATAGTTTTTAAATTAATAAATATTGTTCAAGTGTTTAGTTTTTTAGTCTTCAATCGATCTCCCTCCAAAGAAATTTTGGAGTCTACAATTTATCATAAAACCAAAACCAAAAAAAAATCTCAGATTTTTTAGCATAGCTGCACAGTTCCCATGTTGTTAATCTGAAATGATGATAGAGGCAAATACTTATGTAAAATTACCTCCCTACGCAAGTAATAAACAATAGCGGCAAAGAACACTTTTCTCCTTCCCAGAGGGCCTAAGTGCGTAGTTTCATTTACTCAGATTATATGTTTCTTGAAAATAAATAAACAAAAATAAAGTGTAGACGCCAAAGTAACATTAATGTTTTTAAAGCTGGAGTCACATGTCTTCTGGCACATTCTAGTAAGAGGAAAATCAACAAAGCAGGAATTTTTCATGTAACATCTGAAAAGACACATTTGTTTTTATTTCTCAAAATGAAATTACAGGGGCAGCCTTCTGACACTGGTGATGACAGTGGTAGGCAAAAGTGAAAGGATAGATAGATATTTGCAGAAACTAATGTTTAACCTCTAAAATAGGGACCCGTGAGTTTCTTGTTACCAAAGTAGGACTCTGGAGTTTACCTGTCCCACTTCCTCCAATCAATAAGTGAGTAACCAATTTTAACTTCAAGCCTAAATCTAGATAAAAATTTGGTAAAAATGTTCTGTATTGTTTCAAGGAAACTTTTAATCAAAAATTCTATTTTTAATACCCACCAAAAAAAAACCCCAATATATTTTTTTATAAAATTGTTTGGGCTTTTTTGACCAGCTATAAATCTGGTTGACATTTTTAGACCATTTATAAAATGTATTACAATTTTGAAAATCTAGTAAAACATTTCCAAGCATTCCCATCAAAATTGTTGTTTCTCCCCAATTGCCTGTAGAAAATCAGATTAAACTATGAGCTAGTTATTCATTTAAGAAATATCTTAAACAGTAAAACAACAACAACAACAACACTGTTTTTTTTAAAAAAAAAAATCCATGAAGAACATTTGTTGAAGGCAGAACAGAAAACCATCACCTTATCGTCGTGGGAATTTTTGGTCTTGACCAGAGGACTTCCAGGAAGAATCCAACTTATAAATAAACTGAAAGGGAACTGTTTGTTTCTTTCCATGTGCTTATCTAGCTCTGTTAAGACAAAAATGTAATACTACCATTCTGAATAGGGTTTTATAAAGAACCCATCATTCAAAGGCAGCCTGGGCTGTCTATATCCATCTGATCATTGAGGGGAAGGTAGTCAATGAGTGAACCAAAATCAAGGAACCATCACTGTAAATGTTAGCTACGTGGACCTTCATCTCCAGAGTCCTCAACATGGAATTCAGCTTTATTGTATGCACAATCGTTTAGCTAAACAAGTCAGCATTTCATAGTTACCACATAATGATATCTATTAGCCTGACCCCAAATCCATCAAAATCATTGAAAGTCTTTCCACTGACTTTAAACAAAACCGAAAACCATCAGATAGCATAGTTTTCCCTGTGCTTAACATATAAAATAACTGTATGGTATCTGTTGGTAAATTGTAACTTTTATGGCAAACTCTATATGTTGCTTTCACTAAGTTTCCCTATTGCATTTTAAAGTGGTATTTCTCAAGTTTTTCAAGGATGGGACAAGACATGGTTGAATCATATATAATAGGTAATGTGAAGATCCTATTTTCATGAAAAGACACCTTGCAATCTATCACACTGGATCTAAAAAGCTGTAGAAAGAAAATGTGAAACTTGAAAACAAGCCTACACCAAATTCCTGATTTTTTGGTGAAGCTTTGTTTAAAACACTTTTAGCATGCTGTGACAGGTAACGTACTATATCTGCTCCTTCAGACTCCCCTAAATCAACCTTCCATGTTTTTTTCCAGTTCTTTAAATGGCATAATAATACTAAATAGGTGTATTCTGTACCTATTCCATTCATCAAAGAGTCTATGTGTAGTTACATCATGCAGCAAATTAGGAAATCAGGTTCAGATATTAACTCAGTCTACTACACATATACAATTGCCAAATGTTCAGGATAAGGGGCCAGCTTTGTGAATCCTTAACAACTCCCCTTCTTAGGAGATCTATGAGGAAGCAGCAGCAGTTAATAAAAAAATTAAATTACTGTAACTGAATCTGTTGATATTGTAGTACAGGTAGGATATAATAACAATAAATGACAGAATGGGTTAATAACAATAGGCCACACCTCTTCCTACCCCTGATGTTCTCTCCCCTGCCTCCCTTTGGGCTGAGAGGGTAGCTTCTGACTCAGGGGGAATTCTTCAGGGGTAATTTCTGTCCTCTTTCATTCACTTTGCTTAAATCAAAAGTGAACTTGGCAGTCCAGAGAATCAGGGCCTATTTGTTTCTTTTATTTATTCTAATGGTAGGTTTTGTTTATGCTTTGATAAGCGATATAGAATTAAAGTATATTAGAATTAGAATTAAAATATATCTATTTATTATTTGTTTGAGAAGAAAAAGAAAAATCCCTCATGAAAGCGCAGGAGCGTTGCTTCAGTGGATTACAGTGGCTCGTTTACTTGTCAAAATATGTATGCTACCTGCAGAAATGATAAAACTATAAAATGTACAGACATTATAAAGTTGTCTAGAAACATTTCTATGATTCTCTGAAAATTGAATAGTCAACCTGAATAATGACAAATGCCTTTATAATTCTCTCAGAATGAAGGTCTACTTGAGCGCGCACTGCTACTGCATATAGATAGTTGATCTAACAGAAGCTGTTAAGGTCATTATGCCAAGAGATAATCCAAGACTTTTTAGTGCATAGCTCAATGTTTCTGGAACCCAGTCTATTATGTCTGGACAGCTGCTATATATGCACACATTAACTCTTTACTAAAATCCATTATGATATTTTGATGATAAGAGGTTATAGAGCAGGGATCGGCAACCTTGGCATGTGGTACCGCAGGGTAAGCACCCAGCACCACGCCACTTCCCGCAGCCCGCATTGTTCCGGGACGGTGAACCGTGGCCAGTGGGAGTCGCAGTCGGTGAACCGGCAAGTAAACAAACCGGCAGGGCCCACTAAGGGTGGTTACCCTGTGGTCCCGCGTGCCAAGTTTGCCGATCCCTGTTAGAGAGTCTGGACAGTATCATTTTCCCATGTTTCTAATGAAATAACACACTTCTTTTTCTCGAAATACCCAAAAGGCAGAAATCCACATTATGAACTAATGACCTGTAACATTTTATTTTGAAGAGTAACCACTTTTTTTTTTCAGTTGTAAGACTGCCTAAGTTTCTGAAACTCTTAACCTCCATTTTTTTAGTTACACATAAGGCAGTCAATTTTTAGTTACACATAGGGCACTTAAATCATGCGATTAACTCAAAAAAATTAATCATGATTTAAAAAATGAATCACAATTAATCTCACTATAAATAATAGTATGCAAATTGAAATTTATTAAATATATTTAGATGTTTTTCTACATTTTCAAATATATTGATCTAAATTACAACACAATATACAAAGTGTACAGTGCTCACTTTATATTATTTTTGATTACAAATATTTACACGGTAAAACTTATAAAAGAAATAGTATTTTTTCAGTTCAACTCATACAGATACTGTAATGCAATCTCATTATTGTGAAAGTGCAGCTTACAACTGTAGATTTGTTTTGTTACATAACTGCACTCAAAACCAAAACAATGTACAGTTGGCCTGATTCTCCTCATATTGTTGTACATGAGAGGAGAAAGTGAGAGGAGAACCAGGCCTGTTAAGAATATCTCTCTATTTCACATTCTTTTTCCTCACTTGCTTTGGAAGCAAAACAGCAGTTTTATAAATAGTGACATACTGGTTTGCAACCCCCCTCCCCCCCAAAAAAACAAAAAAAAAATCATTGTGCTTTGATGGAGGTGGGCTGGGAGATCAATATTTAATCTCAGAATGACACAATCTTCCTTGCTTGTTGTTATGTGCCTGGCTGATGCACCACTAAGATTGAATTGTCAGTAAGCTCATGACAGCTCTATGGTTGTGGTTATGCGTACATAAAATTAGATGAGCGCTTTAACATTTGTGAATGAAGACAAGAAAGTATTTGTGTAAGCAGTGTCAGGAATGAGATATATTCTGACATCTGGTGGCGAACTATGGGAATTGCAGTGAGTTATGGAAAATAACTTTGGGGCTGATCAATTTGCGTAGACACACCGACTGTGCCTAGCCTGAGCCCACAGCAGCCCACATGGCCACTTCGGCTGATGTGGGAGCCCCAGTTTCTATGTTATTGGGGCAGGAAATATAAAGTGATGTTACCCTGATTTTGTGAATGAAGGACTATGGACACGTACTTGGCCCTTGTTATGATGGAGGGACCCACCATCATCTAGGTAGCACTCACTGGGCAAGGGCCAGGCGTTTTAGAACACTCTGAGATTGAGAGAGGCTGGGGGCAAGCACTTATAGCTTTTGGTGAGGGCTTTGTCTGAGGGCCCCACAGGCCTATTGCACCCTGCCTCTCTCCACTGTGGAATGTCAGAGTTAAATTTTGCTTCCATTAGGAGCCTGGGTTCAGGCTGCTGAGCTGAAATCACTTTAGGCTCACTGGTGCACCTGCACTAAGGCTCCCCTGCTGTATGCTGAAATCACTTAAGAGCTGAAATCTGCTAAGAGCTAAAGAAATCACTGAGCACTGTCTCAAGTTGGGGGGCCTGAAAATAGAGCAGAGTGGCTGGTGCAGCTGAGCTGTCCGTGTGTCGGCTAGCAGGACGGCTAGCGGAGTAGTTGGTGCTGCTGGCGGAGTGGCTGGCGCAGCAGAGCAGTCTGTGTGTCAACTAGCGGAGCCATTTGTGCTGCTAATGGAGTGACTGGCACCGCAGACCTGTCCGTGTGTTGGCTAGTGGAGTAGTTGGTGCTGCTGGCGGAGTGCCTGGCGCAGCAGAGCAGTCCGTGTGTCGGCTAGCAGGACGGCTAGCGGAGTAGTTGGTGCTGCTGGCGGAGTGACTGGCGCAGCAGAGCTGTCCATGTGTCGGCTAACAGGACGGCTAGCGGAGTAGTTGGTGCTGCTGGCGGAGTGACTGGCGCAGCAGAGCAGTCCATGTGTCGGCTAACAGGACGGCTAGTTTCTCTTCATTGTTTCTCCCTGTTATTAAAAGGCTTTTGGTACACTCAGACTCTGTGCTTGCGAGAGGGGAAGTATTGTCTCTTACAGATGCCCAGAGGGGTGGTATATGGTTGTCCCAGGTCACTGGGTGGGGGCTCGAGCCGGTTTTGTATTGTGCTATTGGAATGGAACCCCTGGATACTGAACCCGGCCCTTGTTGCTGCCAACTCTAATGGGCAGAAGGGTTACATTTGGAAAGTAGACAACTACTTGCAGCAAGGCGTGTATATTTGTATATACACACGTGCTCACAAAGTGCCTCAAAACTTTGTTAAAACAGTGATAAACTGTCCTATAATTCCTTGTGCCCTTCCAGAATATAGAGAGTGGATGAATTTAACTTCTGAAAACCAGGAAATACAGTTAAAGTGCACTGCCCTCAAACTAAAACCTTAACTCTGCCCCTCGGAGCTGCCAATAACCACTTGAAATGGTTCTGTGAGGGTGGTGCAAAGGTTTACAAACTACCAAAGGAAGGGTAAATTCTCCATCTCTTGAAGTAATCTAATTCAAGCTGAGTCTCCCCTCTCTCACACTTGTTTCCCCTGGCCAGTTTCTAGCAGACTGATCTGATCTTCCAAGTCAGTGACTTCCTTCTTTACTGTAAGAATCTTGGACATCAGATCATTCCCTAGGGCCTTAAATTCTGAGATCAACTCCCTAATGTCCGTCTTGGTGGCCATTTGATTTTCTTTGCCTGGTGATTCTTGCTTGTTTTAGCTGCTATTTTTAAACTAGCAGTCAGAGATATCTCCCATGCTGCAAGCTTAATACTCTTCTTAATGAGGTGTTTTAAAAAAAAAAATCAGACTTTTTGGGAGGGTCCATCCTTGGCAATGTTGTGCTTTCCTTTCTCAGAAGCTTTAATAGGTTTAAGGGTCAATGGAAGTAGATTTCTTTGCTGTCTTTTCAGAGGTCAGGCTTCATTCAGTCAGACTTCTTAGTCCGGCTTCCTGATGGTCCCTGAATAACTCCGATTCTAACAACCACGATTTAAAAATCTCTCAAACTTTTTATTACGGGTACCAAAAAAGGAGGAAAAAATGGTTAAAATATTTGAAATGTGACATATTAAATGAGTCTTTCAGTTTAACGATATTCCTTACTCCCTTTCTCTTTAGCTATGTAGTCTTATAGAGAGGAAACCCCTGTCTAACTGACCTGCAGATGACATTAAAGATGGTATTAATATTCACTTGTAGTTGGCAATAACCACTGAGAATGGGTCAGTAAGGCTGGTGCCATAATAGGTAGACATGAACAGAGACTAAGAATGTGCTTTATGTTGTATTTCACAGATTTGAATATCAGTATTTGTCTGCATGACCTCCAGTTATATTCATGGTGCTGGGTATAAATGTATTGAATTGTGCAGGGATGAGATGTAGTAGCTTGGCAGAACTGGGATTGTGATATGAAGATGTGCATGTATACTTTGAAGGATTAAATATGCCTCATTTCAGCCCTGAACTCTGTAGGTTGTAACAGTAGCAGGTCACAAAGATGTCTTCCTGCTGTGGGGATTAGAGACAAGGTGGGTGAATTGATATCTCTTATTGGACCAACTTTTGTTGGTGAGAGGGACAATCTTTTGAGTTTACACAGAGCTCTTGTTTTGTCCAGGAAAGATCCTCAGAGTGTCAAAATTTAATCCAAGATGGAACAGATTGTTTGGCATAAGTAGTTAACACATATTGTAAGAGACCATTCAAGGTGAAGTGGCCAGTTAATACCTCTGTAGTCATAGGATCAAAAAAGTCAGGGGGCAAGGATAGGTTAGGGGTTAGCAGATTTCAGATTGTTATAATAAACCATAAATCCAGTGTCTTTATTAAGTCCATGATTTTTAGTGTCTAGAAAAGATGTAAATTTAAGCTTTCAGGCTTGTCTTTTGAGGTATGATACAGGTTTCCTTTGAGAATGAGGACTGAGAAGTGAAAAGTGTTCACCCACAGGTGATATGGCGGTTTTTTCATTTATCATTTTTTGGTGTGAGTTCATTCTAGATCATAATGATTGTTTTGTTATGGGGGCATTTAATACATTGGATGGGCCACATCATGTATTGATAATCATGTGTCGGATACATGTGATAGTGGTCTCCAGGATTTAGTCATGGATACATGGAGTCAATATCTCAGACAAGGAAAAGGGTGATGGTATCATAGCATTTACAAGACTGAGGTGGTTTGTGTAGAGTAAGCTCATTATTTGAGTATATGGCAGGCGTGCTACACCTGACTTAAACATAAGTTTTGTCTTAGCAAAGAGAAGGCATTAGTTTTGTCTTAGCAAAAATTAGTTGTCTTACACTGCTCTATCCCGAGAATGTTCTGTAGCATCTCTAAGTACTTGTCTACACTTAAAATTCTATGGCATCAGAGCTGCAGCGCATCAATGTAGATACTACCTATGCCAATGGGGGGATTCTCCCATCAGTATATATAATCCACCTTCCTGAAAGGTGGTAGCCAGGTTGATATAAGAATTCTTCCATTGGCCTAGCAATGCCTACATTGGGGATTAGGTGGTTTAACTATGTCACTGAGGGGTGTCAATTGTTCACATCCGTGAATGATGTAGCTGGGTTGATCAGGTATAGATCATGCCTTAGGTTAGGGTGCTAGGAAGGAAGATCCACTAGTCAAAGCACTTGGTTAGGACTTGGAAGACCTGGGTTCAAGTCTGTCTTACACCATAACTATGTATGCAATATAGGGCAAGTCATTTAGGACTAGTCTATACTGAAAACTTATATCAGCATAGCTATGTCTCAGTGGTATGCAACATCCTAACCCTTGGTATAGAGAGTGCTAGGTTGACAGAATTACTACTAGTACCTCCCAAAGATTAACTATAGCAAAAAGAGAACTCTTCCCTTTGCAATAGTGAGTGTCCAAACTAAAGTTCTACAGTGACACAGCTGTAGCACTGCAGCCATGCCCCTGTAGCCTTTCAGTATAGCTTCTCTTCCCCAATTCCCCATTTCTAAAATGGGGATAATAGCACTTTCCTACTTCACAGATGTGTTGTAAGAATATGCATGAAATATTGTGAGGCACTCAGATACTATGGTAATATAGGACATATAAGTACCTAAGATAGGTATGTGTATTATTGAT
Source organism: Dermatemys mawii (assembly GCA_007922305.1). Taxonomy (NCBI): domain Eukaryota; kingdom Metazoa; phylum Chordata; order Testudines; family Dermatemydidae; genus Dermatemys; species Dermatemys mawii. The sequence goes on from ML677341.1 coordinate 28,342,192, forward strand.
GTGTTGGAGCATCATTCAAAAAGGGCAGAGTTAAGGTGGCATGTACTTTTGGTTTCATTTCCTGGTTTTCAGAGGTTTCGGTGTAGCGGAGCTAAACGATCTGGAAGGGCTCAAGGCACCACTGGGTAACCTTAACTTTGAATTAATGGTGTTCTTGGGCATTTAATTTCCATCTTTTTTAAAAAAATAAATTCTCAGCATCTCCATAGATCGCAGCTCAGTTCTCCCCCTCCATTGCCTTTGTGTCCATGGCCACGATTATCTCAGCCAACTGCACCACTACCTAGACACTTTTTCATCTCCTCCAACCTTCCCTCTAGCTATGACCATCCCATGCCCCTACTGCTCCGAGGACCCCTATTCATTACTGCTTTGAGCCTTTCCTCCCAACCCAGACATGATCCACCCTCTTCCTTAGCACACCATGTCCCTGGTAAGCTTGGAGGGGTCGTGATGCGGTGGGAAGGTGATGGAGCATTGAAATGTTCCTGTACCGGGGGAGATAAGAAGGGGCAGGAGAATGGAGATGTATAGTCCCTACCTCAGTTCTGGGCCTAGTCTCCACATCCATCGGCAGCACTTGAGGCTCAGAGAGGCATGAAGTAGCCCATTCATCTCAGAGAGCTATTGTTAGCTGAATGAGAACACCCCTTGGAGATGAACACAGAGATGTTGTTTCAGGCACAGAATGTGAAATCAAATAGCTCTCATTCCCTTCTCTTGGGATGTCGGTATCTGAGGGCCTGTGCTAGGTACTGAACAGCACACTCGTCTTGCTGCCCTTGCAAACTTCAGCCTCTCTGGTGAGTCAGCCTGGCTTCTCCCAACCTGAGTTCTAAACTGTTCCCTAATAAAAACATTTTCACTACTGCTTCTCCAAAGGGGCAGCGGATGCCATATACTAGCTGAGAAAAACCCTGAGAGGTGACATCAGTTTGGGAAGGATCAGAGTGACAGTCTGATCGGCAAAATAATATAAGTACCAGATGATTTTCCACACATGATTTTTGTGGGGATCTGTATCTTGGGGACTCCTTGTTCAAATAACCCCATATGTGGACCACTAACCCTTCCCTGAAACCCTCTGAAGCACAGCAAATTTAGATAATCCAAGTCAGCATAAATAGTCATTGTTTAAATAGTAAGCAGCTTTCAACCTTAACTATAGCAGAACTGCCATTCCACTGTAATGTATATACATATTTCTCATCCCTTCCACCCTTTGCACACGTACACTTCTAATACCCTTCCCTGGTTAGTTGAGTAAACATCAGTCTTTTTCTTTCTCTCCCTTGCAAGAACAGATCTCCCTTCACCAAAGGTCCAGATCAGAAGCAAAACAAGAACAAAGCTCCCTTCATTTTTCACTAGATATCCAGATGTCTCCTCTGCGGATTAGTCTCTCCACTGCTAGTTGCTTTTAAATTGGATTTTTGCATTTGAGATGTTTAAGTGTTATAGTCAGGCTCTCCCATTACCAATTACTCTGATTCCCCACCTTGCCCCCACATGTTATATGCTCATAGGCACAGTGCAGTGGGAAAGAGTGTTCTTGCTTTGTTCTATAAAAAAAGATTTGAGTTGTTTCTGAAGATGTCTGCATTTATTCTAAGCTAATTTTGCTCCCCTTTTGAACACTGAAGCTTGTTGTATATACTCAGACATTCTAATTTTCTATATTTTATGGTTAAAAACCACATAGGAAGGTAATTGAATCCCAGACTGCATTTCTATCTCTTGGTTTTGTACAAGATTTAGATGAGACCTCACCTAATGTCATTTAGGCTCTGATTCAGGAAAGCATATTTTTTAAAAAAAAGCACTTAGCATATGCTTAACTTGAAGCACTGACGTCAATAGGACTAAAACACATGCTTAAGTGCTTTTCTGAAATAGATTAACTTACGTACATTTAAGCATTTTCTTGAATCAGGGCCTTAATGAACCAGGCATACAAACCTAAAAGGGAAAAATACTTTGCTCTGTGGGACTTAAGCAGGAGCTTAAGTGCCCTTTGTGAATAGGGATGCTTTCCTAAATCAGGGCCAAGATCTAATTCATTAGGCTTTGTCGGACTTACAAAGAGGATCATTTGAGATAGTGTATAAATACGAAATTAGCTTATGCCACATGAATTTAGTCAATTTTTAAAAAATCTCTCCCTGAATTTTTGTGACAATAATTATCTCATTCTCAGTAGCTGAACATGCAGTCATTTAAGTTATCCTATTTAACTATATTTTTTCTCTGTTTCTTCATTAATCATTTCAAGTTGGAGCCAGTAATTAATTTGAATGTATCAGATGAGGTTTGAAAGCAGTAGTTTGGAACACAGCATTTTCTGGGTAATGTAGAGTAAGCTGTAATTAAAGCTGGGTGAGCTCTTAAAAAACCCTTAATTTGTCGACTCTATGAGCACACGATGATCTTAATTAATATCAGTGGAGTAAAATCGAGCATTTAACAGTGTTAAATTAGGCTCACAGAATGGAACTGAAAATATAAAATTTCATTCATTTATAATTGTGTAGTTTATTTCACAAACATTTTATTGTTTTTAGCCTTGTCTAGGGGGATGCAGTAAGGATCTCTTCAAACATACTTTCTAGATGCCTTAAAGTACACAAGATTTGTCCTTTTACAACTAAAGAGGTGTTGTAAAATCTATCTAGTAGAGTACAAGTCTTCAGGCACCTCTGCAAGAATAGGCACCTGAAATCCACCTGTTTGATAACTCTCCTTACAGCCTTCTCCACTCATGAGATCCTTTTGAGTGTGACAAGAAAAGCTGTGTAGGGACTTGATCTTGCAAGATATGTGCCTGACAATCAGGCTCAGATCCAGCAGACGATGCCCGTGCTTAACTTTAATCATGCGAGAAGTCCTTTCAACTTCAAAGTGCTCAGCACCTGACAACACTGAACTGCATAAGCATAACCTAGTCTGCCAGATTCTGGGTTGTGATTTAATAGTGTGTGTGCCTCAGGTTTGAAACACCAAGAATCGCTGCAACTGGGATTCAGATCCTGGACTCAAGCTAACCTCTCATCCATCTGAGATACTGCAAGTGAGATCTTTTACATCAGGCCCCCCAAAGAAACAAAGTCTTTTTTTTTCTGTGTGGATACTGAACATATGTGTGGTCATATAGGGTGACCAGATGTCCTGATTTTATAGGGACAGTCCTGGTATTCGGGGATTTTTCTTACATAGATGCCTATTACCCCCTCGCCCCCATCCCGATTTTCCACACTTGCTATCTGATCATCCTTCTTTCATAGAAGTAGAGACTTTCCCTGGAGCCTTTGGCTGAAATGTCCTTTCCCCTCCCTGTTGTGCTGTGTGTTGATTGGTTAACTCTCCACTCCGTCTGTAATTGCATTTCAGTGGGGCTGAGCGTTTACAGTTGTAAAACACAGACGGATCTGTTAGGATGAGCAGTGTTGTACAACTATGAGATATTACTATTTCTTCTGCAAATGGACTGCAGTCTTCACTTGCAGCATTTCAACCAGGTTGGCGACCCTGTAAAGCACACAACTGGCAATGAGGATTACAGGTAAACAAAATCTTTTCACCATTGACGGCTGGCTTAAGTGTTTTTGTATAGCTAGAGGCCTATGGGTTAAACAATCTCACTTTGAATTAATTTTTGAAGGCCAGATTGTGGTTTATAAGCAAAGGTGCACCGCTGCAGGAGGAGCATCAGAGAAATGATGCCTCTCATGGAATCGATGCTCTCCCTGGGGAACTGGCCTGGTTCTATGGGCTAATGCAAAAGAGGAGAGGAATACTATGGCAAGAGACACACAAGGATGAGACAGAGGAAGGTTCCTGCTTGCATCTCCATTTCTGCAAGGTCAGCTCACAATCATGCCAAGAGTTGTTGATATTCTAATGCCACGCTTGCTCATTGCAGCAAACAGCATCACTTCTTTGAGGTCATGAAAAATAAACATGTATAAAGCTCAAATTTTAGTGAACCAAAAATGGTTTATTATTACAACATAAATGAGATGCCGCTAAATATCACCAGTCTGAGGTGGCAACTGTAATAGTTGACTAAGGTATGTTTAAGAAAAATGTTTAGAAGTGATTGCACCTAATGAAGAATGAATGACTGGTTGTAGGCAGTGTGTCTCTGTACATCCTATATCATCCTACGTCAGGCCAGAATCAGAAAGAGAATGTGTCATAAATCCCATCAGAAACCTGTTCTTGTGAGTTTACACCTCAGTTTTACAGACCAATGCATTTAGAGTAAAGTATGGAAAAACATTCAGACTTGAGTGTATGACAGAACTGAATCTCCAACATTTCTGAAGTGCCTCCAACTTTACAGAAAATACTATATGTTTTTAGCAAAATTCAGAGATACCCATTGTGTTTCAGGTGTGATTGCTTTCCATGTGTTAGCAAAGATCTCTATGGACACTAGGAACAAGACAAATAGCACATTGATATTATATTTTTCTCTCCTCAACACAATTTTTGTAGAAAGTAAAATGAATTATTTTAGAGTTTTACACAGTCATTCTTCATGCAAAATCATGTTGAGAATATATAATCTGATCTAGTGCTAGAAAAAAAGTGACTGTTAAAATGGCACCTTTAAAGGCTTTGTTTGCACACAGTTTGAGTACAGATTTAACTAAATCAGTTTAAGTAGACTGAGTTAAATTGGTGTAACCCTCTGATTGTGGACATTTATTTCAGACAAAGAGTATCCTATTTTGATTTTGTATAAGGTGTCAAGAAATGAATATAAGGAAAATCAAAATGAAGCACTCTTAACCCTAGATAAGAGTGTCCACCCCAGGAGGATTATACAGATTTAACTAAATTCATTTATAAGTCAGAGCTCATCCTGTGTGTAGATCAGCCCTTATTCAACAGAACTATTGCACTGTTGTACACAGTCATATCTGTCTGCTTAGGCCCTGATCCCAAGACCAATGAAAGGCCCTGATCCCTAGTCAACTGAAAGACCCCTTTGTGACTAAACAAAGCTTTTACTATTGTTATCCCTGCACAGCTATGAGAGGCTTTTTAAAGTGGCTTTTCAGAGGTCTCCAAAGTTGCTTGAGCCATTTTGTTTTTTGATCCTTTTAGCTCTTAAAAAACTAAGCAGGATCAGTAGCTGGCTGGGGACCCTCCAAGACTAGTTCTTCAAGAAGTATTAATGATGATTCTAGGCAATCTTCTGAATCAGTATTGGGCCTAGGTCCAAGGATTGTGTAAGGAGACATCATGATGCTGAAGGAGTTCAAGTAAGAGAGAAACCCAAGGTTCTAATTACTTGTGGTAATTAAAAATCATACAATACTTTTAACAGAACAGGTGTGTTCACCACCATGTCCTGACCAAATTCATATATGAGTAGTTACTAGTTACGTTTTGCCTACTCATATTTCCCCAATATATCCATTTGGCTATGATGGGGCATTTTTCTTTTCTGCTGTAGAAAGCTATACCTCAGCTGTTAGACACATTTCACCTATCAACTGGTTGCTCTGCAAGAAGTGATTTTTATATAGTACTGTTTATATACTAGCCTCTGATCTTGCAAAAGTCCTTCGTTTTGCATGTGAGCCTAAAGTCAACCACATGCATAAGTGTATGTAGGATCAGGGCCTTTGGTTAATTTGCAAAGTGCTTTGTGATCCTTTGGAATGATCAGTGCTGAGTAAATGCATTAGATGATTGTTATTATTCTATTATATACTGCCCACAATCTAGTTGGAGGACTTTCAATGACAATAATAAAAGTCAAGGGTAGCAAGCAGTCAGTTGATACCCCCAGCCAATTAATTTGCCACTCATCATCATCATCATAAAAAAAAAGATAGCTATTTGACCAAAAGACAGATTCCAATTGGCTGGCCTGGATTCTTCATTTTAAAGAAGGTGTTGAGATTTGGGAATGATTTTTCCCTTACAGCAGTACATATGATTATGACCTGCAAACAACAGTGAACCTTTTGCTAATGGAAAACACAGAAGAAGCGCTTAGTCTCCCAGGTTAAAGTCATGTTGTAGTAAATACAAGGAGCTGATGCTTCTCTAGATAAAAAGTAACATAAAAATGATCCTAAGTATAGGTGTAGTTTTGATGAGGTCATCACCCTTACTGAGTTGGCTGATGTTTGGTGGAAAGGATTTTCCAATGAAGTGCCAGAAGACAAAATTTGAAACAGAGGGGTATAATGTGAGATTTTTCTTTTTGCATGTCCCCTTATGAAGATAGAAAGGCCCATATGGGATATGCAAGAGACAGAATATAAGCTAGTTTATACAGGTTGCAGTGGCTGTATTTCTGTTTAAGAACAGTCAATGTTATGGCCTTTATAGTGATTCAGTTACACTTATAAAAGGAAAGTAGTTTAAGCTTAGATAACACCTTTCACCCAAAGAACTCAATGCACTTTACAAATCCATATAACCTGACATCAAATAATAGCTTGGAGAATTTAACACATTACTATGAAGCTTTGAAAAAATGACTATTTTTGTAAATATTCCCTTTATTAAAATAGTTTTAATAACAATAGAAATAAAATACCTAACTCTTATATAGTGCTTTTCATCAGTAGATCTCAAAGCACTTCACAGTCTTTAATGTATATATCCTCATAATACTCCTGGGAGGTAGGGGAATACTATTATCCTCATTTCATGGATGGGAATCAGCCACAGGGAGGATAGGTGACTTGACCAAAGTAATGATCTGTGATGGAGCAGTGAATTGAACCAGTGGCTCCCAAATTTTGGCTATTGAGCTCCCACATTCAAGCACAATGCTATCAGATTTACTGAAATAAGGCTAAGACTCAACATACAATACAGCTTGTTGCGCTTCACAGCAAACCTGCACAGTTGAGTTTTTCTGCTGCTTTTGCATCAGTGTGTAAATTTGGGGTTTCTGCTCAGCTTTAGTTATATACTTAGCTGTGCAGGCACCTGGCAAAACTGTGATTTTTTTTTTCAAATAGCCTGAAGCTTAAAATAGATTAACATTTTACTGATGCTTCCATTTCCTAGAAAGTTTATTTTCTTTTCAGCTAAGTGTGAACCCCCTGAAAGGCTTCAGGGATTGAGGCAACACCTACAATGTTTCAGAAGGGATTTATTTTTCTTGTTTAGAGTTAAACATTCACTTTAAGCTACATTTCACTCTAATGTTAGAATATTAGAATGCCAGCAATGTTGGATTCATATTATACTATATGTACACAATGCTGTCTTCCCTGCCCTTTCTCCCTGTTTCATAGGTCTGTATAATGCCTTCAGAAAATCCTTTAGCCTGCTGCTGCTGGCTTTATCTTTGCTTCCAACTTTGACGACTGCCAGAATTGTCAGAGTGGATTTCATGTGTATACACTGAAATAACTGGCTGTGAAACTGAGACAGAACATGAAACAGTGAGAAATTGGCCTATTCCTGACCTAGAAAATAGAGGAAGAAAGAGGTTCTGTGATGTTGTACCCAATAATGCTTTATTGAAATATGCTTATTAATGTAAATATGACATAACTGGAATATATTTTATGCTACATATGACATGTGACATATCTCTGCAAAGGTTATGATCTACTGAATATATTTATCCTATTTTTATGCATGTATCATTTCTGTATTTGAAATTATGAATATTGGCCGTGTACTTGTCTGATTTTAAGTAGCCTTAGTAAGTCATTTGGGCAGCTTCTTTAGAAAGGAATTTGCAAGTTTAGTGTCCAATCAAGAAACACTTAACAGACAATGGATCTTGGAAGACTCGAATCCACATAAGAAGTCTACCTGAGGATGTTCGAGGCAGCATTGGAACAATGGCTGCTACCTGTAAGTTCTGAGTCATGCATGGACATGTGACTTGTCCATGTGACTCCAAAACTCCATTTTGTAGCTGAATTCCACATAGGGGAAGGGATGGGTGTCCACCCACGAGAGAGTCTATTTAAACCCCTGGGAGACACATCCATTTGGTCTTCAGCTGGCTCAAGAGAGAGCCTCTCCACTTCTAAAGGATACCTGAAAGAAACTGGAACAAAGGACAGTAACTGCAGGGGGTGTGATTGATTGCTGGACCCAGACTAGAAGGAGGCTAGTCTGCAGAAGAAGCCTACTAGAACATCTCTGAGGATAAGGTTTCATTTGTAATCACTTTATTACTGTATTAGGCATAGGTTTGTATGTTTTATTTTATTTTGCTTGGTAATTCACTTTTTTCTGTCTCATTACTTGGAACCACTTATATCCTATTTTTTGTATTTAGTTAAATAACTTTTTAGTTATTATTTTACCCAGAATATGTATGAATACTGAGGAGGGGGCACAAACAGTTGTGCATATCTCTCTATCAGTGTTATAGAGGGTGAACAGTTTATGAGTTTATCCTGTATAAGCTTTATATAGGGTAAAACGGATTTATTTGGGGTTTGGACCCCATTGGGAGTTGGGCATATGAGTGAGACAGGAACACTCTACCTTATTACCCGTCCACATTGGCAAGGCAGGTAGAGTACTCCACGTCCCTGAGTGGATTAACAGCTGTTGTGTATTAGGTGAGATGCTGCAGCTCCAGTGTAAATGGGTAGTAATGTTACAGTGCTCTGACTGACCTCCAGAAACTGCCCCATAATCGCCTTAACTGAAGTGGCCTTTCTTGTCTTTGTTGTTAACTTGGGACATGGAAGTGCACTGTCAAAGCTCCACTTCGGAGTGCGGGCTGCTTATCTGGTCTGAGAGAAAAAACAAACAGCTCATGTTTGTTGTGAGTGAGAGAGAGAGACACACAGGGGTTCAGTTTCAGAATGCTGGGTGCTCCGAGGAACAAAACCAAACAGCTAATGAGCGAGTGAGAGAGAGGTGGGGGATGGATGGGGGTCTGAACTTACAAGACAGTGTGCTGACACACTCTCAGCACTCCAAAAACCCACTCTCTTTCCCCGCACGCTCTCTGTCACAGTCCACCCCCACCATTTGAAAAGCACATTGCAGCCACTTGAACGCTGGGATAGCTGCCCCTATGCACCACTACCAATGCAGCTGCAAGTGCTGCAAATGTGGCCACGCCAGTGCGCTTTCAGCTCTGAGTGTGGACAGACTGGAGCACTTTCCCTAGTGCGCTCTCCGAAGGCTGATTTAACTCAAAGCACTCCAGAGTTGCAAGTGTAGCCAAGCCCTTAGTTTCTTTCAGCTGGTTTCACTGCAGGTCACTGAGACCTGCACTGTTACTAAGTTCCACCTGCTGTCTTTAACTATCACGAAGTTAATGTCGAAAAAGGACTCACTGTATCTGCAGTAGCTAGATACAAACCTGAAGGTATTCTGAATCCAACTGGCACCATTTCTGATGTTACTGTATTTCACTTTAATAAAAAAAGACAAGTATAAACATATTAATTTTAATCAATGGAAGTCAAACACAAGACATACTGTATTTTAGCTCAGGCAAAGAATATTTTGTTTTTTTGTTTCTTGGCAAAGCAGTTCTTTGCACCTGTTATGTGAATATGTTACTTGAAGTGTATTGAATAAATGAGTGAATTATCAGTCTTAACAGTTATAGAGTACTTCACATTTTCAAAAACCTGTCTTAACAGAGCTGATTGAGCCTTGCAGGTTCCTGTATGTAAAAGTAGGAAACAGACAGAGAAGAGTTAAGACCCTCACCCAAAGCCCTTTGAAGTCAATGGAAATCTTCTATTGACAGTAGTGAGCTTTGCGTCAGAGCCTAAGACCAGATGGATCCCAATGGGAGTTAGGTGCCAAAATACCTTTGAAGATCTGGGCCTAAGTAACATATCTAAAGACATGCAGCAGGTTAGTGACTTTGCCCACTGAGTCTGCACATGCTCAGCCCTCACCTTCCAGCCTGGCCTGCCCATATGCACTCTCACTCCCCATGCCCAAGAGGGGATAGGGGCTGCCGGAAGCAGGTCAAGGACCGGGCAAGCAGCTGGCAGGACTCCTAAAGTAGGAGTTTCCCCACAGCAACAGCGAGGAGGAACAGTGCTGACTGCCCCAATGCCAAATGTTTGATCCTGGTGCCCCTCTATCATGACAGAGGACCCGTAAGGTGAAAATTTAGTAAGTGGCATTATGATCTGCAAGGTTTTGCCCCAAAACTCCTCTTGGAGCATCATTGTGACCTCCAGCCAGTACATTGCAATGCCACTCACTGAATTTTGGCCTTGCTATCCTCTCTTCACCCTGGCAGGGTCAAACTTCAATGAGGGAAGGGTGGCCAGTGCTGACCCTCCTCATTGCCACCAATAGTACCAAGTGTGTATAATGTTCTATGACTGTGGACAACACTGTCTACTCTACCAGTAAGGCCTTTCTCTGATCCTTTTACCAAAATATCAGCATTATAAACATCAAAGAAGCATCACAGAATACTGAGGGTATCTCACTGAGCCCATGGTTCAGAAGCAGCATCAGCTGGGTTGGAAACAATGAGATAAAAAAAGGTAACGGAGAACAAAGGATGGTGTAACAGGGTGCTAGCCAGGAAGTCCTGAGCCAGGCCCCTGTTAGCCCAGTTCCAATTAAGAAGTATTAATTGGGGCTGGCTGAGTATGCCCCACCTAACTGCTGGAGGAGAAGCACCTGTGGGCCTTATTAGCCAGGGGGCTATATAAAGCTGACAGGCAGGAGGCAGGAAGCGGGGCGGGGGAGGGTGAAAGGGAGGAGCTAAAGGCTGTGCATCCCTGCTGGCTGGAGAAGCTAGCAGTCCCCTAGGTTGCTGGTTTGGAGCAGACTGTAAATAGAAGGTGGTGGGAGCTGACACTGAAAATAAAAAGCATTGGTGATTGCACTCAGAAGAGATCTCTGGCTGATTTGTTGCAAGGACAAGCAAAGGCCTTGTTACAGATGAGTAAGGAATTCTCTCTCTTAAGGAAAAGGAAGAGAAAAAAAGGCTAGATAAAGAGCTAATATGGTCTCTTGACTGAGAGGAATGATTATATCTGTACCATAAAACAAGTAGTGTAAATTTTTAATGATTCAGGACATGGTAAATATTGCCAAAGTTTGTTTCAAATTTGGTGAGGAAGGAAATTAGCACAGTGACTTTTCTTTCTGTACATTTTAAGGAAGCTAGTCAAAAAATTTAAATGAAAAATACAAACCCAGAATTTTCCATGGGAACATGTCAATTTCTTTCTTTCTTTTTCTTTCTTTCTTTCTTTCTTTCTTTCTTTCTTTCTTTCTTTCTTTCTTTCTTTTTGCTATAGAAAAGTTTCTAATTTTATTTCTATATCTAGTATTTTGTTTTGATTTTTGGAAACTGAAAAATGTTGTCTACCAATTCATTTTTTAAGATTCGGGGGTGGGCTTTTCCCCTTTCTATTTTTTCTCCTTTTTAACTTTTCCCCAGTGGGGAAATAAAAAGGAGGGGGCAGATATACAAAATATACAATAAAGTGATAAAAGCCCACTTTTCACAATTTTTTTTTTATTATTTTTTCCAGCTGGATAGTATTTTACGTCCAGTTGTCACCATTAAGAAGTCATTATTTGACATCTTTTACTACACAATGCAATTTGATATTACCACAGTAGTGTAGTTAAAATTCAAGATATGTATGGTGAGTGCATGTGTGACTAGGGTCCCACTGGGGGCCAGCTGTGGTCACTCAATTAGGGTGAACTGCAAAGAATGGGGCAGACAATCCCCAAAAAGCTGATGGATATTCCAATACTTAGATTTACCAAGCCAGCACAGAACAGCTTCTTAATTACCTTACTGGTTATTCAGAAGTCCAAACAACACAGTTCCCTTAAAGTACCCAGCCTCAGGTCTCCATCCAGGTACACAAGTCAAATAGGATGAAGATTTCTGAAAATCATATTTCATCATATAAAGAAAAGGTTCTACCAGTTCCTAAGCACTGGATACATTGTCTCCCAGATTAATGAATATTTCACATCTTACCCAGATACACGCATACCGCTAATTGTTATTAATTAAACTAAAATTTATTTAAAAACAAAAGAGAGTATGGTTAAAAGATCAATATACATACAGACATGAGTTCAATCCATTGAGGTTCAGATTCATAGCAGAGATGGTGAGATTTTTAGTTGCAAAGAGTTCTTTCAGAAATACTTCATAGATCATAGTCCAATATCATTGCCGGGTGTTCCAGCTTAGGACTGGGCTCTCAGTCCTTATGGCCTAAACTTTGCCCTATATGAAGCCTCAAACAGATCTAAGATGACAGAATCAGGACCCAAAGGTCTTTTATACAATTTCATGTCTTTTGACAAGTTGGAATTCCTTGGAGAGCAAAAGGTAATTTAGGATGATTTTGAAGGAAGTCCATCACTGACCTTTACTTCGCTATATGAACTAACATATGGCAATTTACTTGTTCCTCCATCATTCACAGTACATTTCAAAAAGAAATCAATACTGAGATATCCCATGTTTACAATTCATTTACGTGCTAGGATGTTCTTTTGATCTTTGAAATCAAAATACAGCATAGACCGGGATTGTTGATTACATCCTTGACCCTATTCATATATATGCAAATACACAAAAACACATACATTAGCTCCCTGCGTGTCTTTTGATGGTTATGTATTTTACAGGATATTTAACCCTTTCTGGCCATGCATCACAGTGTGCTAATAGCTTGCAAATGTTGACTTTAACAGCATCTAATGCCTTTATTTTTAAAAGAGTTGAACGTGAAACCTTCATTGCATGTAAATTTCTGTATCTGTCAAGACTGGATATGTTTTAAACATGATATTCTGCCTAAATAATATCTTTAATATTGTTGAATTCACATAGGCTTTCCTCTCCTTTTTTCTTTTATAGAAGTGTTGAAATATTTAAGAGATTCTCAAGGTCAATCTTGCTGCCTGTTACCTCAGCTGAACTACATTAGTTACATCTCAGCAGTCAATAGTAGCACAGCAGACCTAGTTTTCACTGGTACTTTCCTCATATGACCCTTCTTTAACAGTGAAATTAGTTTACTGAAGATCAGAGATAAGATTTTCAGGTTTCTATGCCAATTGACTTCATGCCTCACTGTAGAATTACCATACTTAATTTGATTTAGTTTGCCCTCAACTTGAATGTACCATAAGGCCAGTTCCTGGGCTAAGCTGAAGTGCACATAGCCAGTGTTGGGGTTTGTGTCTGTGTGTACACACAAGGCAGCTTAACTCTCTCCTTAGCACTCATCTGATCCTTGTTCTGTCCTGAGAAGGGTCAGTGTTCAGTCAAGAGAGCATAAGGCTACTCTGACTAGCAATGGCCCCAGAAGACAAAAATGCATTCGAGTAATGACATACCATGATGGTACACTAGCCATGACCCCTTCTCCCACTAGGAAATAGTTTAGTGTCCTAAGAAAGGTAATTTAGTCTAATTCAATTTATTACATTTAGTGTGTGGGTGCGTGGTAGTGCTGATAGCCAGCGGTATACAGGAGGTCAGAGTAGATGATCTTCTGGCCTTAAACTCTATGAGTCTGCCAACAGGAAGGGGGAGTGGATAAGAGTGCGTATATTAACGTGTGATCCACCTCTGAAACCATTAAAAGTTCTGAAGCCAGATTATACCATCACGTGCAACACAACACAGATTCTGGCCCTCATGCCTATTTCCTGGTTTCTTTCTTTAATAAGCTATATTTTGTGGGCCCAGAGGGGAGAAATTCATGGCTGGATTGCTTTAAGGTATTTGTCAAGAGTCCATGTCCAATAACTCTGCAACTTGCACTAGCCTATGGCAAGAAAAATGGCAACTTTTGAATATTTTATTCTTCTTGGTGAAGATATTGGGTTTTTTATATTTATGTTTATTTTTTAAGTTCTATGTGATAACACCTTTTCTCCAAAGTGCTGGAGAAGAATCACAGAAGTGTACAGGAATGAGAAAAATAATAATACAAGTGAATGACTAGCAGTCTTGCATAAGAACAAAATATTGGGTGTATAGGAAGAAGAATAAGAAGAGAATAGGGTGGAATGGAATGTAAAATGACAAGGAGTCAGAAAAAACGAGAGAGGAAAGGGAATCTCAAAGACTTGGGACTTAAAGGCAAAAGGCCCAATGTTTATGATCTATTTAGAGTGTAAATTCTTTGGGGGACAGAGATCATGTTTTATTATGTGCTTGTACAGTGCCTAGCACAGTAGAATCCTGGGCCATGACTGGGACTCCTAGAAATAGCTACAAATGAAATAATAAATAGTAATAATAATACACCGTACCCTCGCTATAGGCCAGGGTTCAGGATCCATGCATGGGCCTGCGTTAATGCGGGGGCCGCATTAACGCGGGGGAACGCGTTGCCATGGATCCCAATTTAAATATTTAAATTTGGGATCCATCGCCACGACTGCGCTACACACGAACCCACGCTATAGTGACATGGGCAATAGCGAGGGTCCAGTGTAATTAGACAGAATACTAGCAGACTAATCGTTGCTAGAGAGAGGAGAAGGGGAAGGAAAGGTGAAAACAGTGGGCAAGGAAAGCAAAGGAAAAGAAGAGTATTGAATTCCTGTAAATACTACTACCTTGTCCTCAAAATAATGGCCAATGCTGTAAAAAGTGCGATTTAATGAAGAGAGAGAAATCAGGTAGCTGATGAGGTGAAGAGAATTGAATATGTAGAAAAGGATACACAAATAATAAAGCATGGAATTAGGCTTTTAGTAAAAAGATTGTTTAGATGCAAACAAAATACGAAATCAAACAACAGAGGATGCAGATTTAGAAGTGTAAAAGGAGATCCATGCTGGTATTTTTGGCAGCAGCACTCTAAACAGTGAAGAGCAATGCACTGAATTCACTGAGCTCAGCAAGGGGCAGTAGAAGGCAGAAGATGCTAAGAGGAGCTTTGGAAACATTTCAATACTTCTCACATTAATGAGAAGTCCACTCATCAGACAAATGAAATAAATAATGAAATGGCCAGCTAGACTCTTGTAGTCGCCATGTGTTAAGTGATTTAAATTTAGTTATTTTTTAAGAAGAGAAGAAAGGATATAGTGTCTAGACATCACAGCTTGCAAGGAGCCTTCTGGGTAAAGTCTTCCTCTATATATCATATGATCTGCAATACCGTAGACTAATAGAGTCAGTTAAGTATTTTCAGTCTAATTTCTATATACCTTGCCTATTTTGAAGTTAAATATTTACAGAAATGATTAACTCTTTTTATGTGTCAATATTTAAATTGTGTTTTTTACAGAGGTCACAGAATCACAAAATGCTTTAGAGAGTACAGTAGCAATTCAAGGTGTATCTTGAATACGAGAGAGTGCAGCTGGTTTCAGTCTTGCCTAGTTACATAGTCATAGCATTTTATTTTCTTGTAATTAAATTCCACTTTTTGTTCTTACTGCAGCATGAAAATCATGGAATTATACTGCTGCTGCTTTTGAAGAAAATTTAGGCATGAGTTGTGATGTGCATTTCATGCACAGTTCATGAAACAACGTCCTCCATGGCCTATATGAGACCTTTCAAAGATGGGGCAGAATTGCAGTGCATTGGAAATCAGGACATGCATTCCCTTTCACATTTGGAAAAAATATGGCTTAATTTAATTCATTATTTTCTTATTTTTTATTCCCCCAAATTCATTTACAGTCTGGGTCCTGTGGGTTCTTCCCCTAGGCCTTTAGTTGGAGGTGAGCCTAAGCCCAGTTGTCCCAATACTGGCAATAGGTGCATATCTTGCAACCTCTGCCACAAATGGAAAAGGGGTCCTAGAGACAACAACCTCCTTCATAACACAACACACTGCTGATTCATCTCCAGAGTATGAGCCATTCTGCAAACTGGTATTTCCTAACTTTTGAGCACTTAATTTTGCAACCTTAAAGTAATTTGTGTGTATGTAATTTATGTATATGTAAAACAACTGTTGATAGAAGCAGAGGTTGTTAAACAAGCAGAAATACCCTCCTCATCAGGTTTCAGTGCAGCATTTTTCAGCTAAACTCTGTTTCTACAAAGACTACAATCACTTCTATTCTCCATCTGTACCTCTTTTTAAAATGAACTCTTCTTTCGTGGAAAATAGAAGGCGAAGGGTGAGATTTAGGGATAAGTGTATTTGTGATCTAGTTTCCATCTGTGCCATAAAATTGACGTCATTGTGGGAATGAAGCAAAGGGTGTCTGCCGCCACTTCACATAAATCCATCATAATCCTCCTAAATGCAACAAAAGATTTATTTCTGTAGGCACATATTTTTCCATCTTAAATTATGCATCATGTGCTGCTGCTGTAGAGAGTAGCATTGATCCTATCTCCTGCCAAATATCTGTATAACATAACCACTTACTAAGTTGTCAACCTTTTCTCTCAAAACGCACATGACACCTGGTGTGTATTATAACATAAATCAATCCCCAGATTAACTGTTTTTGTGTCACTGTTTTAATTTCTAAATTTTGCCCTTTTGAAACGTAGCAGCACTGCACAGTATGTGTGACCTACAATCAACTCAAACGTCTAACATGGAAATTTCTGAACTTTTTTGTTGCCCTGTTGTGCCAGGGTACGATACTGCAGCATTGTAAATATCTTACTTTGGGTCACATGGCTGTAATGCCACAGCACAGCTGGGCAGGGATCCAAATCACACTCAGGGGAAGGAAAACAAAGACAAAAAAAATGTTTTTGTTTTAATTTAAATCCAGTACTCAACTGAAATTAATAGAATAATATCAGCTTCAACAGGTTTGTATGCAAATGGTTAAAGACATTTGTTTTCGTTAAAAAAACAAACAAATCCAGCTTCACCAGGCATGATCACCCAGTTTGGTCTCAGGTCAAACCTCAAAAAAACCTGTCCTGATGTGAACTGCCTTTACACTGGTGGCAACATGTCTTGGCAGGTCAGTATTAGGTTTTTATTTGTATGAAATGTAGCTGTATTGTGTCTCAACTTCTCCGTGTATAAACTTAATAGAATTTGAACAGAGCTGGCCTGATGCCCACGTAAAATCAGGACAGGATCAGCTTCAGATAATGAATGAGGTTCCCCTTTAAACAAATGAATATGTTTCATTCACTTCCCAAGAATGCCTTGGTTTGGTGGGGGTCAGCATAGGTCAGTCAGTATGTCCCCAAAATTAAGATTTTTTTTTTAAAAAAAAAATGTGTATGTGGGACTCACATGGGCTTATCCGTGCCCTGTACATGGGTAATATAAACTTTGTCTGGTACGCCATTATTCCATTATCATCACACACTAGGCTCATTAGGCACTGTGCATCATACTAGTCCATCATTCCTGCCAAAGCTAATTGAGCCAGTTTTTGACATCCTTAGATAACTCACTGGTGAGGATATGGTCCCTTCTGTGCCCAGTACACAGAGAATATTAGCTTTTTACATCCCTATCAAGAGAGCTTTAGCTCGCTCTAGCAGTTTGTACATTTAGTTCTGGAGGGTCCTGGTTCAGTCTATAGTATGTCAGCCAAAATGGTGACCATCACATTTACTCACCGTGAAGAGCTCCTTAATATGGTGGCAAATAACAAAGCATCCCAGTGGAGAGATTTATCATAAACAAAAATGACAATGTTGTTGTTACCAATAACATCTGGAATTGAAAAAACAGTACAGGTCACCTGGTAACTACTGAAAAGATATGTATATAACTGACAGGAGTTGCACTGACGTAATGCAACAGCTCGGTGTGCTGCAGTTCTATTGGTATCAGCAGACTTACTGGATTTTCTTACTGGAGCCCCCTGTCTCTCCATCCACAGTCATTAGGGAAGCGGAATGCTTTTTGCACTTTAGACATTCCAGACATTTCTCCTTTCCCAGAACCCCTACTTAGTGATGGAAAATGGAAAATGCAATAGTTCATCTACTAAAATGGATGCTTTCATTTGACGAGACACATAGGTGAAGGGGGGCAGCCTGTTCTACCCAGGATCAGCCTTAGGAGGACCTGTGACTCTCTCTCTCTTTCAGCTCTCTTTGCACCACCCGCTGGACCAGGGCTGGGCAAAATATGGCTTATGGGCCGGATCTGGCCGATATAACATTTCTGTCAAGCCCATCATCATTAACATTTACGTCTGGACTCCTGTGCCTCCTCGCAATCTCTGAGCCCGGGCCACTAAAAGTCCCACAGTGCAGCAGGGTGCTCGGACAGGTTGCCTGCTTGCCATGGCCCCACGCCATGCCCAGAAGCAGCTGACTGCTGCTGGAACGTCTATGCATGCCACTGGTGGTGGTGGGGGAGGCAGCTCTACATGCTGCCCCCGCCCCCCGCACCAGAAACTGACCAATGGGATCTGCAGGGGTGGTGCTTGCAAGGGGCATGCAGAGACATGCCAGCATCAGCCAGCCACAGCTGCTTTCGGGAGTGGCATGAGGCGATGGCAGGCAGGCAGCCTGCCTGAGCTTGCTGCACCACCAGCTGGGAGCCGCCTGTGGTAAGCGCCTCCCAGCCAGAGCCTGAACCTTGCATCTCCTGCACCCCAACTCCCTGTCCCAGGTCAGAACCATCTCCTGCACCCAAACTCCTTCCTACATCCTGCACCCGCTCCTGCACCCCAATGCCATCCTCCAGCCCGAAGCCACCTGCTGCACCAAACTCTCTTTTAGAGCTCACACCCCTCACCCTCTCCTGCACTTCTACCCAGAGCTCCCTCCTGCACCCAAACTCCCTCCTAGACTCCTGCATCACCTCCATTAATAGAGTACAAATGTGAGACCCGTGACAACTTACCAAAATGCATGTAGTGCCCCTTCACCGCAAAAAGTATTGCCCACCCCTGCACGGGACTAAAGGTTATAAGTGGAACCTCACCTCTCCATCATCTGGCTTCTTTGTGTAGGTTTGGGCATGCTCTGTGCACACCCCAGTTTGAAGACCACTGCCGTAGATGCTTAAGTGTGAGTTAGGTGCCAAGCTTCTGGGCAGTATCAGGACTGAGGTAGCTGTATGTATGCTCAGCTGAAAAAAAATAGACACCTTGGGGATTTTAACAGTGGGAAACTTAGGCACCTAGGTACTTTAGGCACCTACAAGGTTAGGTGGCCACTGGGCCTGAGTTCATCAATACCAGTGGTGCATAAATATTGGATTTAGTCACCTAATATGTCAGTTAGGCACTCAGATTCTTCTAGTGAATCTTGCCCAATGTCCCAATTTTCTAGGGAAAGTCCTGATTTTTGGGTCTTTTTCTTTATAGACTCCTATTTCCCCCCACCCCCCATCCTGATTTTTCACATTTGCTCTCTGGTTACTCTATTCTTTCCCTATCAGATAATGTCTATGACCCTGCTGTTCCAATATAAGGTAGAGTTGAACCCAGGGCAGCAGCCACCTCCCTGCAGGTGAACTCTTCTTTCAGTTGAATTGTTCTTTCTTACATTTTCATCTGTTATTTTTTATTAGAGGCGAGGATGTTCCAGCATCTGGTCCAAAGTATATACCAGTTACATTTCCTTGCATTTACTGAAGGGAAAGAAACAGCTGTAGGAAGTGAGATATTTGGACCTTGATAAACATTTATTAATGTTCATATAGCACCAATTCTTTTCCCCAAAACACTTACTTCTCTGTTGCAGGCTGATATAATCATGTACTATTTTGTCAGTGTGTTGTAGTGGTGTACTTGGTGAATGGAGGCATTTTTATGCAACGTCTTAAATATTTGTTCTCTCTCTCTCTCGTTTAAAATCAGACACACGACAACAGCCGAAGAAAACAATCTGTATTGTTTTTAACCCCGTTTCCCAGTGTATTTTCTCTTTCTGGGCAGACGGTCTCCATAGCAAGTCTCAGCCTTGACATTTTCTCGAGACACAATAAAAAATACTTGAAAATAAGAATTGCTAATGAAAATCCAAAGAATAAGCTTTTAAACTACCATGTTCCATCCATAAAGGGATACACACTGACTATAGGCTGCAATCCATTTGTAGGCGTCCTCTCCCCTATTGATCACACAAGTATCCCCATGTTAACATACTCATTAGATCCGTTCCTGAAATCCAAACTATGGAGTCTTAAAGTGGTAGACGACTAGTGTTTTAACTCTTCAAGTAGCTTTCATATCCAGTATGGCTCTTTCCCTCTAATACTATACAACATAATCGTCCTATTTTAAATGGGAGTTACTTAACTAATTCTCTGTACATCAAACTGCAAATACAGTATACTATGCGGGTGTTTAAGAGGCACTCGCTTTCTTACATTATTTTTGCATCAGCGTTACCCCACTTTAAATTGCTTGAATGTTATCATAAATGGAAGGTAATTTCTCCATGTTTTCTCTTAGTCTATCCTAATAATTCAAGCTGTACAGTAGATTTCTAATTCTAATTAACTAGGCTTTTGGAACTGACATCTTTCTCAGGATTTTCTTCTGCTTGCTCACACCAGCACTTCCCCCTGTAAACAAAGCACACAGTGGGTGATGCTTATGATAGCTGATTAAAATAAGTAAACAGATTGGAGGACATTAAAGTTTTATGCTTCCCTACCATCTGCTTCCTCTTCGCACTGTACAGACTACTGTACATATTGTACACAATTGATTTTGTTTCCACTTCAGTAACAACAGACACTGTGGCACGCCATTAGTGGTTGGAATAATTCACACAAACGACTGCTATGCCTGCTTAGATAGAGGCATGGTTGATATTCTCTTTGTTTCTCACATGATTTGGCATTGATTTCATGATGATTTATCTGAATAATGGTATTGAAAAGAAAATAGGAGCAAAGTAGTGGATACTTTGTTTCAACACTGAAAAAACAGTTGCTAAACGTTCAAGTAATGGGGCTGATCAGTATAAATTACGACTTACTCCATTGATTTTAATGGAGTTACACTGGTGTAAAGCTAGTGGAAGTGAAAGGAGAATCAGGTCCAATAAATAGTGGTCATTTCCTCCATTCTCTTCTTTGATTTTCACATGACCTCAGGCTCTATTTTATTATTTCAGCATGATCATGTCTTCTTAATACAGATCTTCTGATGCAGCTAGAGGAATGTACATTGTACAACAATACACAGGGCTAGATTGTGATACTTTTATGTTGTCTGCTAACTTAGTCATCAGGTAACTGTATTGAAATTAGTGGTAATCCTCAATATGTAATATACAATCAATGTGAGTAAGGCGATTGCAATGAGGCCTATTATGAATGATTGTGTTTTTTCCTCAATAGTAATGGTATGTTTATTTATTTATTTCCTTTCACAATATAATAACAAAGAAAAAAAAGAGAAGGAAAAGATAGAGAAAGAGGACAATGAAAAGAACATGGAGTGCCTAAATCTCCTTCAGAGAGCATTGTGTCTCATCCTAGGAAAAGAAGAACACAGAGATCCATCCTCCCCAACTCATCCCCAGTTGGAAGGTGTTATTCAATACATTTTCATAAAATTACGACTGTAGCATCTTTCAAACAGTTTATGAATATTCATCAACTGAATCTTACAAAATTCTTTGTAGGGTAGAATATTATGGCCAATTTACAGAGAAACTGATCTGCAGAGATAAATAGAGTATAGAAATACAGAGCTGAAAGGTACCTTAAGAAGTCCTCAAGTCCAGCTCTGTGTGCTGACACGGGACCAAGTAAACCTGGACCATCCCTGACACATGTTTGTCCAACCTCTTCTTAAAAACCACCAACACTGGGGATTCCACAACATTCTTTGGTAACCTATTCTAGTATTTAGCTAACCTTACAATTAGCATTTTTTTCCTAATATCTAACCTAAAAGCCCATTACTACTTGGCCTACCTGAATGGATAAGGAGAACAGTTTAACATATATAAAGACTATTATTAGGTCCCCACTCAGTATTCTTTTCTCAAGACAAAACATGCCCAGTAGTTTAAGCTTTTCTTATTGGGCAGGTTTTCTAAACCTTTTATCATTTTTGTTGCTCTCTTCTGAACTCTCTCCAAATTATGCACACCTTAAGTGACTTACCCTCAGTAACAAAACAAGTCAGTGTCAGATTCAGAAGTAATGCTGATGATCATGCTGGGATATAAGCAGCAGGAATTGAACCTGGGACAGTCCAGATCCTAATGCATGAGCCTTTACTACCTGAGCTAAAAAAACCTACTTCTTTTTCGTGAGGCTGTAAAACACTCCACAACCTCTAGTTAGCTTAGTCACCACTAATAGGAAACAGAGCATCATGTATCAGGTAGGAGCCTGATACACTGAGTAACCCCACTGACTTCATTGGAAAGACACCATTAATTCCAGAAAGGAAGAATGGTTATGTGGTTATTGCACTTGACTACAACTCAGATGCTGTGGGGTCTAGTACTGCCTTCAACAACATAGACTCATTGTTGCATTACAATCTCTTGGAAGGCAAAGTGTGAGTACTAGCTACATTAATAAATGAATGTCTTTTTATAAATTATGCTCTGAATTTTATCAAGCAGAATATTTGCACATTCATGTTCTGAATTAGCTATGTCATTTGATAAATTAATCACGTTAATAATTTTAAAAATGACTTATTAAGTGCACCTTTATGAGGTCTTATTTTTAATCAACCTGTGAGAAAAATTAGCCTAATCATGGTTTTATTTTTTATGAGTCATCAGGTCATTTTCATGCATGAATTATAAACAGTAACTCCTAGATAGTTATTCTGTCGGTCATCCTCACTAGAGATCATTTCTACATTGACAACCTTTTCTTCAACTTCAGATCATGAAACTACTTAAAGAATAGGTTGGTAATGATGCAAAATGATGCAACATAGATCAGAATCTGCCATTTTAAAAATGTAATCCAGCATTTTGGTTTGGACAGGTTCATAGTGTGAAACCAGTTCTAAATTTCATGTATGGCCCTATGTGTATAGGGGTCAGAACTCCACAAACCACCCGATGAATATTCTTGAACTTTAGATGTTTAGAATCTAGACAGTGGATCATAATTTCATAGATCAGGCCCATCTCTACTTGTATAGGTACAGATTCTGATATGCTTATGCCTGTTCAGTAGCAGGAACTCTGCAATGAACATCATTCCTGTGTATGGATGAAGCTGCTATTCAGAGTAATTGTATCAGAATGTGATACAGAATTGTATCAGAATAGTGATAAGTGAGCTTCAAATGGTTGTGCGATTTGTTCCTATGGAGATAAATACCCAAAGGCTTGGATGTTTATCAAAGTTTTTCTGAACTATCTTAACTTCACCGGTCTGCAAATTTGGGGTAGGACCATTTGTAAAAGTAAGTTTCTCATGAGATTTCTAGAACTTTCTACTCTGTTCTGGCAAAAAATGTAGCAAGAAATAGCCTTCCCTATGGTTTTCCTTCATTTCTTCTTCTGATTCCAGCCAAGCTTTTCTTGAATCTCAAAACTAATTCAATTTTAGTTTTGAGTAAATGTTAGCCAGGGATTTTGGAAGTGTGAGGAGAAGGAGGCGTAGGAGTCTCGTATCTTTTCAAAACCAGTTGACCCATTCCTGTTGTAGGTGTCTTTCTTCCTCACTTAGTATATAACACATTTGCTCACAGAAAATTTTTAAAAAACAAAACACCCAGTATCTTCTTTTCTGGGTAAAATGACAGTGGGGGAAATGATAAATCCACTAAAGTAACAGATATCATCAGCTATGTCAGAAAATCCCATCACGGTTTTCAATGAAACAACAATAGAACACAGTAGTAAATATGCTACAGTGGAGGCCCACCAGTCAAGTGTGCTGATGTTCCTTTTAAGAGCATCAAAGGGATTGTCTAATGAGAAGATGGAATGTACCAACAACCATAGTAAACATCCATGTGAAGTCTTGCTGTCAGTAAAAAAGGAAACTTGTTTATTTTTTTGATATAATACAACCTACTGCTGTTTTACCGTTGCTTTCAGTGACTTGACATTATTGTTCTGTGTTTCTAAATGATGGGAGTTTAAACTTTTGCCAAGAAGTGAACAGTGAAATCTGCAACACATACGGTCAACTTGAGCTAGGAGACAGGAAGAGAACCTCCAGTCTAGCCTGATTTTGATAAGACATATCACACTTAATGTGTTCAAGAGCCAACGGTGAAATTTAAAGGCAGGATTGTTAAGGTTATTCATTTAAAAAAAACCTTAGCTTGAGGTCTTGTGTTCATTTTGTGTGTGAGTGATCTGGGTTCAGTCTCTTGTTGCACAGGCCACTTAAAGCAGCAATGTGTGGAATCAGCAAGCTAAGCCTCTGGAAGGCAAACAGTGACTTCACTGACTGGTCTAGGAGAAGCAGCAATTTAGTCTGTAGATTGTTCCATTCACCCATTCACTCCCTTCTGGGGAGTGGGAAAATAGGGGATATTAGGTAAAAGACCTTGATGGGGCTAATTACTAGATCATGGTGTATGAGGATGGAGGCTGCTGAACTACTAGAAGCACCTTTTGACCAAAATGATTCCAAGTAACCTGTTTGGGGGATAACAGAAAGTCCAGATTAGTGTTGTAAGTGTGGAATATGTCAAGAATTAGGTGTGTCCTATGGGATGATAGAGGAACTATCATTATTAGAGCACTTGACAGGACGACAAAGGATAATATCATTTCTGTGTTTGATTTAGGTGAGTTTACAGAATCTGTGCACATAAAGAAGCAGATTATCCTTACACAGGTGTGCAGTGGGTGGGAGGAGGCAAGAAGGCTCCAGCCCTTGCATCACTTAAGATGCAGAATTGCAGCCATGTACTCTGGGGAGTGCCCATTCCCATTTCCCCTGGGAATGCATGGTGCACCAGAATAAGTTACGAGGAGATGGAGCCAGGGCTCCTTCCCCTAGATGCACTAGTCAGTAGAGCTAGTTAGTTGAACCCTATGGGGGATAGTAGCAGGTGAGGGAATAGTTCAGTGGTTTGAGAATTGGTCTGCTAATTCCAGAGCTGTGAGCTCAGTCCTTGAGGGAGCTGGGACAAAAATCTGTTAGGGATGGTACTTGGTCTTGGTCTTGCTAGTGAAGGCAGGGGACTGTCATCAATGATCTTCAGGTTCTATGAGATAGGTATATATCTCTATAGTTGACAGCTTCAGGGAGTAGTCTGTCACCTTGAGGCAGAAAGCCTCCTGTTGTGCCCAAAGAACAGTGCAGTTCCATACTGCTCTCAAAGTAGAGCTATGTCTACAAGATACAAACTCAAAAGGAATTCAGTGAGGAACTGCACCTTCACTTATACCACACACTCCCAAAATGCAGGGCAGCATAAGGCAAGGTTGGCAGAATGAGACCCTAAGAGAACAGCAAGAAACTAACCAGCTTAGGAAGGCAACCTTCAGCCTCTAAAAACTGGTCATCACTTCTGCACTAAGCAGCTAATCTACAATTTTACTTGTTTACAAACATAAAATACTCAAAGCTATTAATTCATTGCAAGTCTGCAGCATTTTTTTTTTCAGTGCATAGAATTCTATTTGTATTCTTCAGGATTTTTCCTGCAATATGGATCATACATACTGTCAGGAATCAGAGGGGTAGCCATGTTAGTCTGGAATTGCAGAAGTGACAAAGAGGCCTGTGGCACCTTAAAGACTAACTAAAATATTGAAGCATAAGCTTTCGTGGGTTAATGCATCCGACGAAGTGGGCATTAGCCCATGAAAGCTTATGCTTCAATAGTTAGTCTTTAAGGTACCACAGGACTCTTTGTCACTCATACACACTGTATGTACTTTAGAATACAGGCAAATCAATTCTGCACTTGTACTACTGACTGTGAAGAGAAAGAATCAGACACTTTATGACTTGGCTGGTACTGGAAGGTCAAGAGGGTTCAGAATTCAAAATGCTGGTGAGAGTGGTGTGGAATGCTTGTCTGAGTTTACCAGTGGAGCAATAGTACTCTAACACAGACACAACACAGACACTCAGAATTGATGGCTGAGTAACCTGCTCCCAGCCACAAACAGCTTTGCTGTCTGCAGTCCAGATGATTAACTGTCCTATTTTTACTCAAGCCTGTTTGCTAACTCACTAAGCCACAGACAGTTAACAGAAATTATTCCACCTCCCCCCCTTTTAAGCTATTGCCTGTGAGCTCATCATGCAGTGACGGTTTGATTCAGGAATGTCCAAACTACTAAATATTGACACTGAGTTTGTGACCTATTTATTTAGACCTTGTAGATTTATTAAATCATTTGCAATGTGGGATTTAAGCTGACCATAAGTTACTAAAACAATAACAACATTACACTGTCAACAAACTTAAGTACCCAGAGCAGGATGTGAAGCAAACTTTGTAACAGGCAACGAGCAGGACACAGAAAAGCCTAATATATTTCACTTAGGCAGATTTATTGATATGTTAGTGATCTTCTACACGTTAGAAAATTAGCAGAGCTGTGCCAGTTCTGGGAAATGTATACTATAATTTGAAAATCAACTCAGGTGGCCAATTGTAGTTTCTAAAATTAGAGGACAACAGAGACAAACAACATTTTAGCAAACAGCAAAATTGGTTTCCAACTGAACCTGTTCCTAATATTTTGACTGATTTTAATTGTGGTACCCCCCACATCTATCTATCTATCTATCGATCTATCGATCTATCTATCTATTTAATCTTTGTTCCCTAATGTTACTGGTCTATAATTTCTGACATCCCTCTGTCATGCAGATTTCATTTGCTGAGCCTGATCGTAGGAAAGGGTGCCAGACCAATGCAGAGGAGGATGAGCGAGGGAATCTTCACTTTCACCCTGTAAGCTGCTGGTAACTATCTTGGCTGCCTCCACTTATATATGGTATACGGAAGAGTAAAGGATATGTGCTACTTTCCTTCTGCCATTGGTTCTGGGTCAATGGATTCACACTGTTTATGGACCACTGACCATGCCTCACCAATACCTTAGCCAGCTAAAGTCCTATTTGTCATGCCCCTGGACAAATTCTTGCTCCAGAGCTTGCCTCCACAGCACGCAGAATATACCGTCCTCTCTTGAAGCTCTTCACTGTCTGGAGTCTGTGTGCAGCATTTTGGCCCTCAAGCAGTCACATATAGGCAGCACAGGACTGTAAGATCTGAATATTTAGCTTTACATTAATTTGGAAGAATTTACAATAATATTTAGCATTTATATAACACTTTCCATTTTCAACACACTGTACAGACTTTAATGAATTAATTCTTACAACGTCTCTGGTATGTGGGTAAGTATTATCCTCATTTTATAGATAGGAACACTGAGGCAGAGAGAGTCAATGATTTCCTCAAGGCTCCACAGCAAATCAGTGTGATGGAGCTGGGAATAAAACACATTCATCCTTTGCTCTAATATTATGAAGACAGATCTATGTAACTTTGCAGGTACAGTATTTGATCTACTCGGTTCACACATTTCTTCACTCTCTCTCTCTCTCCCCATCATTTTCCCAGTTACTATCAGCTCCTAATATAAAGGATTTTTTCCTGTCAGATTCCTTCAGTTAAGAGACAGTGTATGAATTCTATCTACCTTACAAATAAAAATAGCCACTAAAAGGTTTGAGAAGTGACTGTACTATCCTCTCCACGAGAACTGATCGACTTTTTTAAAATCATGGAAAATGTTAATGAAATGTTTAAAAAAATTGTTAAAATTTCCCATGGAAAAAATAGACATTAGTGAAAAATCATAAACCATAATGTTTATCTGAAAGAAACATATTTGTCAAAAAACTTTATTCAGAAGTACTTCAGCAATGGCTCATGGGTCTTGTAGTTCAAGTGCCTTGTGTAGTGCCTTATGGGAGTTGTAGTTCAGGTGCCTCATGCCCCCAGCTCATCTCTATAGGTTAAACTCTCTGGCAAGACTCCATGCACCATGGTTCCACATCTTGCATCACCATGAATCATGGGAGTTCTTTGCCATGATGCATTATGGGGAATTTACTTTGCTTCAGGAACCTACCTCATAAAGGAGGACAGGCCACAAGATACCCAAATTAAAACTCCATGAACTACAGTGGCATTTCCAATGTTTTTTTTTCGGTTTTGGGCTAAAACCCCAATAACTGAAAAAGTTTTTGTGAGTTTAGTTTATCGACTAACAGTCAAAAATACTGTTAATGGCAAAATTTTGTTTTGTTAACATAACAATTTTAGGTCAAAACTCAACCATTTTAATGGAAAATTTTAAACCAGCCTGGTCTTTTTTTTTTTTTCTTTTTTCTTTCTCACGCCTCCACACCCTCTATCTTACAAAAAGGAATGCAGTTGGCCATAGCATTAAAGCGTTCTGCAATTTTCTCTCTTGCACCATGTTCATTCTTTTGCCATTTCTATCATTACAGTCTTGACAGCTGAATACTTTGAATTCTGACAGGGTTTTTAAAAATATATTAGGAACAAAAGAAATCCTAGCAATAGTATAGGCCTATTACTAGATGGAGATGATAACATTGTTAATAATGATGGAGAATAGGCCAAATATATAAATAAATCTTCAATAAATATTTCTGTTCTGTATTTGGAAAGAAGCAGGATGATGATGTACTTGACTCACAAGAGGATGATGAAGTACTTTCCATCCCATTAGTAACTCAGGCAGATGTTAAACAGCATCTGTTAGGGATAAACATTTCAAAATCTTAGCAGGTCCTGATAACTTATACCCATTAGTTCAAAAAGAGCTGGCTGAGGAGATCTCTGGTCCACTGATGTTATTTTTTAATAAATTTTGGAATACCAGAAGATTTGAAGAGTGCTAATTTTGTGCCAATATTTAAAAAAGACAGCAGTATGACCTAGTAACTATAAGCCATTTAGAATAACATCAATCCTAGGCAATAAAACAAAAAAACTGACACAGGATTCAGCTAATAAAGAATTAAAGGACAGGACTATAAGCAAAGCCACTCTACAGTTTCATGGAAAGCTGGTCTTGTCAAACAAAATTGATTTCATGCTTTGATGAAATTATAAGTTTGGTTGATAAAGGTGACTGTGTAGATATAATATTAGACTTTTTAACGGCATATGAATTACTACCACATGACATTCTGATTAAAAAATTGGCCCCATATTATATCAATTAAGCACAAATTAAATGGATTACGAACTGGCTAAGTGACAGATCTGGCAAAGTTCGCACTTGAAAATCATTCTCAAATGATTTTAGTGGGGTTCTGCAGGGATTGATAATAGTCCCAGTGCTCTTCAACATTTTCATGCATGGTCACTAAGTAAATAAAAATTGTTGCTGATAAAATTTACAGATGACACAAAGATTGGCAAAGTAGTAAATAATGACAAGGACAGCGTGGTCATACACACTGGAGAAGGGCATAGTGAATAATTTCAGAGGGTTTTTCTGATTTTTCCTGCAGAAAATGTTTTTGAAAAACAAACACTGTAATCACAACAAAGGCTTTCTTCACTTATATATGAATTAACCCCCACCCCATTTTGTCAAAAAGCTTTTTCGTTAAAAAAAGTCTAACCAGCTGTACCTTATAAACTTTGTTTTGAACTAAAAGCTCCTTGCATGGATAGTTAATGTCATTCAATGTTTTCAAGATTAAATAGCTTCTTATAAGGGAAGAAGTGGTAGTTGCCAATTATGGTCCCCATCTTAAATACATCAAAAAGGAAAATGAGAATTGCCCAGAGAATTGCCACTTTTTTCAGTTGCTCTTCTTCAACCCTGCTACTCCATCTCCCTCTTTTCTTGATGCTAACACTACTTTTCATCTTTCCACCTTCTTCTGATATAATGAAGCAGTTCCAAGTTCCATTGGCAAGAAAGCCCCATGTACAACCTCACTGTGCCTATGAGCCTGTGAAAGACTGAATGGTCACATAGGGGGAGAAGAAAGAGACAGGCAGCTAATTCCAATTAATCAGTGTTCTCAGAGGCTGTGGGGTGTGGGAGGAATCCTGATCTATATAAACCAGACCCATTTCATTCCAATGGGAAGGAGTAGAATAAGGCAGCATTCTAGAATTAGTACCTAGGGGAACAAAAAGAGCATCATAAAGGGGCAAGAGAAGAGACAAGCATCCGATATGGAAAAGATTCTTAGTTTGGGGAGCGTGGGTAACAGGATGGGACTTGCCTCCCCAGGAAACTGTGGACTTGACATTAAGGTCAGGGAACAATGGAGAAATGGGACTAGAGACTTTGGGATGTTTATGATGATGGTAAAATACATTCTGATGCACTTTTTCTAACTATTACTACATGTTCTCAGGCTCTATTTTTTCTCCTCTGCCAACCCCTTCCCCTCACATCCATGGTTGTCAGGTCATCAAGACCCATAAGGCAATTGCTTCATAACAGATCCCTTAACCCTTTAAAGAGAGGGTTTTATACATTCTGTTTTAGTCTAAATAACACTTCACACCAAAGAACACTTTATCCAATGGCTGTGGGTAATGGGCAATGCTGATGTACACCTAAAACCACAATGCCATAAGAGTCACAAGATATAAATCATCCAAAGCAGCAGCACTTCTTCCCTCCCCTCCCCGCAACTCATGCAAACAACAACAACATTTAATTCTTGATATTGCTAAGCTTCATGAAGAGAGGCTTAATCTTTGATATTTCCATTTCTTTGAACTGTCTGAAGCATTATGAAGGTCAGGATTCATTAAAAAAAAATAATTAAGCATCCTTTCCATGCTTTCCCAAAACTGTCCCACTGCTGCATAAGTACTGCATTGCCGTCTTCCTTTCATTGTCCTGTAGATTAAGATGTTGAATTGAGCATGACAAATGGATAGTCAAAAATCTTACATATCTGTCAATCATCCTACTTCCTCATTTCTCTGGTTTGGAGTTATTTATATCTCTTTACTGAAATATTTGCAATGTCTGAGCCCAGATAGAAAATATCTAAAGCTAATGAAAAAAATGTTTGTTTATATATTTGAGTACTGGATAGTGTCCAGATATGGACACCATTACTCATACACAATGGAATTACACCTGCAGTAAGTTACTACTCCACTTGAGGAAAAGTCACAGAATATTCTATTCTTTCATATTCCTAAACCATGCCCATCACTCTGGCATCTGAAATAACATTAAAATGAAAGGTTTCAGAGTGGTAGCCGTGTTAGTCTGTATCTGCAAAAAGAACGAAAAGTACGTGTGGAACCTAGGGACTAACAAATTTATTTGGGCATAAGCTTTAGTGGACTAAAACCCACTTCATCAAATGCAGAGTGGAACATACAGTAGGAAGATAGATAGATATGCTAAGAACATGAAAAGGTGGAGATTGCATTACCAACTCTAAAAGTTGGTAATTAAGGTGAGCTATTATCATCAGGAGAAAAAAATATTGTAATGATAATCAGGATGGCCCATTTCAAACAGTTGACAAGAAGGTGTGAGTAGCAGTAGGAAAAAGCTTAGATGGGGAAATAATTTTCAGTTTGTATAATGACCCAGGCACTTCCAGTCTTTATTCAAATCTAATTCCAGTTCAGCAGTTTCTCGTTGGAATCCATTTCTTAAGTTTTTTTTGTTGAAGAATTGTCACTTTTGCATCTATTACTGAGTGACCAGAAAGACTCAAGTGTTCTCCCACTGGTTTTTGAATGTTATGATTCCTGATGTCAGATTTGTGTCCATTAACTCTTTTGCGTAGAGACTGTTCGGTTTGGCCAGTGTACATGGCAGAGGGGCATTGCTGGCATATGATGGCATATATCACATTGGTAGATGTGCAGGTGAATGAGCCCCTGATGGCATGTCTGATGTGATTAGGTCCTATGATGGTGTCCCTTGAATAGATTTGTGGACAGAGTTGGCACCGGGCTTTGTTGCAAGGGTAGGTTCCTAGGTTAGTGTTGTTTGTTACATGGTGTGTGGTTGATCAGTATTTGTTTCAGATTAGGGGGCTGTCTGTAAACGAGGACTGGTCTGTCTCCCAAGATCTGTGAGAGAGAGGGATCGTCCTTCAGGATAGATTGTAGGTCTTTGATGATGCACTGGAAAGGTTTTAGCTGGGGACTGAAGGTGACGGCTAGTGGCATTCTGTTATTTTCTTTGTTGGGCCTTTCCTGTAGTAGGTGACTCCTGGGTACTCTTCTGGCTCTGTCAATCTGTTTCATCACTTCAGCAGGTGGTTATTGTAGTTTTAAGAATGCTTGATAGAAATCTTGTAGGTGTTTGTCTCTGTCTGAATGATTGGAGCAAATGTGTTTGTATCTTAGAACTGGGCTATAGACAATCTATGATCCATTGTCTACAGCCAAGCTCTAAGATGAATGTTGGGTTATTTAAGGATAGTACTCTGAGTTATTGATGCTGCTTGTAGTAAAACAGAGAAATGGATAGAATGCATTCCTCAGACCTCACCATCATCACATGTAAGAAGAAGGTATTAAGTCATTAATCCAATCAGTGTCCGTAGATGCAATATAGTCATATGGCTGGGCTGCTGGTGCATTGTAGAGCACCTGTAAATGTGTATCCATGACCTAAATCTTGAAACACAAGCAGAAAGTTAGTCACTAACCCATTTTTCTTTTCTTTAAGGTATCCCACTATTTATATATTGTTACTGTCACTAATTATTGCTACTCTGGTCAAGATGCTAGGTTAGCAGCAAAAATAGCATTGTTTTGTAATGGGTGCTTGAAGATGCTGATTTCACCTGTTTCTTTCCTTGACCACATACATCTACTATATATACTGTCACACTGCACCAACTGATACACCATGAAAACTGGACTCAAGTTTTGATAGTACAGTTACATTGTCATTCTTATCTTATATTGTTACTTCATTTTTTCGTGGCTGTGTGCTGCAAAACCAACATGAACATGTATGGCTCTTTCTATCCTGCCATTACTGCTCCCTTAGCCACAGCCTGATCTCAGCAGCCTGTCTGGTCTGGCACATTTAATAAAACTCACAGATACTAAAGTCAGCTTTTCAAAGATCTGTTTACTAGGGCATTTAAGTGTGACTCAGATCCTACAGTTTCATGTCTTATGATGTTTTTCCTGTGCTGGCTTGGCTGCCAGAACTCTCAGGCTTTTAAGCTTACAGGCAGCTTCTTTTTAAGATGCTCGGTTTGTCTGACCAAAGTAATCTGGGAAACTTTTGGCTTTCAGTTCCACTGTTCAGTACCTCTTAGTCTTATCAGTTTCAGTTAGAGAAGATATATAAAATAATCAGTTTTGATCATGCCCAGAGACCTGTGAGTCCAGGAAAACTTTCAATGCATATATGAACTATTGTAATTTACATGTAAGCAGTTGAAATCACATTTCAATGTCATCTTACTGGAGTCCCCAAATATTTTAACTCCAGTAGTAGCTGAGTTACATTGGCCATACTTAAAACCTTGCCTAGTTTCATAAGAATCATGGATAGAATTACTTATGTTTTACAGCATAATATCCATTGTATTTCTAGCACTTTCTATAAGAAATACCCATTAAATTGTAAATACTAAGATTAAATAATTTTCAAATCTTATTCATGAATCTAAGTTAATTCACAAGTTTTTAAATACTCCTACTGTGCTCAGTAAATTCCCTCTCTTTTTAATGGGGTGTGTGACATTTTGGGGGAAGGTGCCAACGGCTGAGCAAAGACTACTTCAATTATTCCAAAGAATAAGAAAAAACAGTAAAGCAACACAGTGGAAAAAGAGGAAAAGGATGTTCAGAAGTCCACTAAAGTCAACCAAAAGTTTCCCCTTTGACTTCAATGGGCTTTTGCTCTGGTCTTAAAAGTGAACATCAGAGATAATGTAATTGCAATCTTCAGAGCACTCAAGCACTCACAGAAAATAGTTCACAGCTCACCTTTGCATTCCTTTCCATTTAAAACAAATGATATTTCCAGAAAACTGCCCTGCCTTCATGCATTTTGCCAGTACTCTCCAATCATCATAGTCAACACTTATGCTCCTCCTTGACTGGCAGGCAGCAGAAACCTTCTGTGAAGAACACACTTTGTCTTAAAGACCAGGTATGTCTTATATTGTGTACAACATCTCTGCTTTCAAATGTTTTTGCTTCTCAGGTCAACAAATTACAGCTCTGAGCTGTGTATGTTTTTGGACAATGGGGTCTGTTTATTTAGATTGTATGAAAGAGTGTCTCTCTTTGCTCAAGGCTCTTTGTCAGGATGGGATTAGAGCTGAGCTCAGTATACAGTTTTTTGTTTGTTGCTTTCAATATGACTTGGTCGGTAAAATACAGAATTGAAATGCCACTGTTGGAATTTAATCCAAGCATTTCCAAGTCAGCATGCTTCCCTGAATAAACTGTTCTCATGAAATAAAGAACCATTCATAATATAAAAGTCAGTGTCAGATATATGGTATGCCAAAAAAAGAGAGTGAAAAAACAAGCTCTAGAAGAAGAACCATTTGCTCCAGAATTGCTAATTATTTATTACACTGACTATTTTATTTAATAAAGCACCCGCCATGTGAATCAGAATGCCGGGCTATTTTAATAACAAAGACGATCAGTGCACAGCACAATGTAGAAAAGTACTTGGGAAGAAAGGAATTGCTGGTATGCAGATCAAATGAGAGGCCTTCCGGTCCCTCATGCCAGAAGGGGGTTAATTTTAAAAAAATCCATTAACTGGGGAAGGCAACAGAATGGAAGAAGGAGAAAGGATATGCTTTAACCAAAAAGATGGACCAGATTAACAGATCTAAAAGCCTATTCTAAATGTACATAGTGCAAGAACACAAGAGACATTTCAATGCTTCCAGTTATCTAAAGACTAATTTTTACCAAGGCTCTACAAGAGTAAAGATGAATCTAATATAAAGAATGCTTCCATACTCTCTTGGGCATGTGGGCCCAATCCTACAAGCCTTTACTCAAATGCCTTAACCCACTGATCTCAATGCAATGAGCAATAATGGAATCTGAACACCTGTAACCTTCTCATTTGTGTGTTGATTCAGCAGGAAGAAGATAAACTGTTTTCCAGGCACATTTGAAAATCCAATTTTTGAAAATACAGGCGTTAATATTTTATCAACTTGCTTTCATTAACACCTTTTGTCATTTAATATAGACAGACATCTACTGTATTCAATTATTTTCATTGTGAATATTGAATAGTCTTTGTTCTCTGATGTGGCACTTTGTTTTTTATTCTTTGTCATGCAATCTACAGATGGAAAAAGATCTAATCCACCTCCCTGATTGTTTCATAGATTGTAAATCAGAAAGGACCATTGTGAGCATCTAGTTTCACCTCCTGTAGTGCAGGATTCCTCCTTGTTGCGCGTTGACTAAGGCATTCACCATAGTAAAGAATATTAGACAGAATATTCATAGGCTGTAAGAAACATTTTAAATGTATAGGACGCTTAACTGTGATATTGATAGTTTAAAATTAAATCAAGAGAGTCTGAAAAAGTGATGTAAATCTCTAATGGAAATCTGTAAAGTAATCAGACTACAAGTATGCAACTCTAGTGAAAAAAAACTAAATAATAAGTGTTTCTTAAACCCCATCTTTGTTCTATTTTGTATTTTGTTTTGTTGTGTTTCACTGAATATATGAGCACTGTAGCCAATGAATTTACAAACACTGTTCCTAACTAAACTTTTAGTATACATAATTCAAAGAACCGTGACACACAATTCATAGGAACTAAAGCAAATACACTGGGTTTTGAAACTACTGTCTCCCCAGATGCCCTCCACTGGCTTGAAAATCCTATGCTCAGAGAAGATCCTCCCCTATGGAAGCCTCCTCTGTAGGCGGCTTAATTAAACTTCAGCTCAGCAGCCTGACTGTTGGGCTCAGACTGCCTGCTTGGATTTCCCCAGAAGCTGAGGTAATTCCTGAAATGTCGAAACAGAGCGTTTCAAGCAGGTCATAAAAATGTAACTTGTCAGCTCCTCTAAAGCTCCAGCTGCTGTGCACAGCTTTCTGCCCACCCTGAAGACAGACAATTGTATTTTACCTATTATGTTAGCAATGATATATTCCTAGCCCAGTCTTGAGAACACTAGACCCAATGTTAGCTATTTACAACTGGCTAAAGAATATTTTCCATTTAAACTTTTTTTAAAAAAATAGCATAAAAGTATTGTGTTCAAATGGATTTTCACTGTCTCAGCTTTTAAATTGCCTTATATAGTATTTAAAAAACCCTATTACTTTACTTATGTAGGTTTATATAACAATTTTCTGGTAAATATAGATTATGAATGTAATCCTGATCCTCACTGAATCCATGGGAGTTTTGCCATTGCTTTCAGTGTGGCCAGGATTTCACTCTGTGAATGAATAAATTTGTGCTACAAACTGTTACTTTTAGCATTGAATTTAGATAACACATTTACTAATCATTCATAAAGCAGGCCACATCCTGCCCCTGGCTCCGTAAGTGCAGAGGGCACTGATATAGTGGATCTCCTGGGAGTCTGCTATAGAGACAAATTTCAGACTATTAGGAGACACTAAAGGTGGGACATACAAGAACAAGTTGTCATATGCACTCCACGCTTTATGATTGGTTGCCTCTCCTAATGGGAGGGCTACTTCGTTCAAATGCTGGAGTGTTCAGAAAAAATGATGTAATATGTACATTATAGGCCAAATTTTCAGAAGGGTGTCTCCCAACTTCCACTCTCGTACTGTACAGTAGGCAACCAGGAGAAACTTGCACCATGGTTGGCCATGGCCTGTCTGTTCTCTGCACAAAAAGTTGACTGCATTTTCCGGTGCCACATGTACTAAATGTCCTGGATTTTAAATATAATACAAATTTTAAAAATACCACTGAGACCTCTTAAAACTTCAGACTTCAAATTTCAAAGTAATCCCCCCGTCAAATATTTCATTCCTACAGATGGCCTGAAAAGATTATTAAGGTGTAACAAGATCTTACCAGAAGTTACATAACCATGTTCAAATTAGGGAATATTGCTCTCATGCTAATTGTTTAGCCAGTTGTATACATTTTTCCAGATGAATTTTTGTGATATTAAATGAGGCTGAACAGAAAAATATATTCATTCCTGGTAACACTATAATTTAAAAAGATGACAGTATTGTTTTTGACAGCTAGCCTAGGAATGAAAGCACATAGAACCATTTTTATTTATGACATTCCCTCAGAATAAAACACACCCAGAAATACTGTTTAAATACAATGCACAAAATGGAATATAGGGGATATCTTCTGTTTGTTGAAATCCACGTGGGAGTATTTCCATTTACTTCAGTGGGCTTTGGATTAGGCCTTATGAAAACCATTAATGAGCATTACAAGGATGGATTGCTCTCCTTCTTAGTATCACAGTGATGGCAACACATCTGCATACCTTTTCTTCTACCACGCCATACCAAGAAGCCTCTCTACTGGACCACTGCACCTGAGAGGCTCCACATGATAGGGGCAGAGACAGGAGGAAATGCAGCAAAGATCTGGTTCCTTTCCACAGCAGTTGGCCTTGCAGATCCAACTGATTTGTGTATGGAAATCTAGTAAGGGAGGGAGTGAGACAGTTTGGAACTCTCTATGCCTCCTAGTGACCACTCGGACAGGCATTCAGCCAATGTTACATGTTTCATCTAGAGTTTAATAATGTGCAGTCACTGGATCCCTCCCTTTTATAAAATTGTTGTTGATCATGCTCTTTTAAGCCTACATTTTCAAAAGTGACTAGTGATTTTGGATACCCAACTTGAGATACCTTAAAGGAGACTGATTTTCAGAACGTGCAGAACGTGATCCTCTGAAAATCAGGTTCTAGTCTTCTCCTCTCCCAGCATAGTGAGCAATATTGTAAACTAAGCCATGCCCTTGGTTGGCCTAACCTGTGCTGAAGTTTTAAATGCTTTGTGATTGCCTGTTATCAAGTAATTCACATACCACAAAATGTATGCACTGATCTAGTAGTTCTAACATGAGGGAGAATAAAACTTTTCAAAAATTGTTTTTTAATTTTGTCCTCTTTGTTCTTTATGGTACCCATCCATTTTTATAGTGCCAATATATATATACCACCAATCTCATTTTAAAGAAGAATATGCATATACCAAAGAGGAAGTTTAACACTTTTATATTCCTCCCAATGCAACAATTTTCATTACTACTTTTTTTAATGAAAACATGGTTACAGCCTGGTGAATATAGCAGAATAAATATACCTTGTAAAGAAGGGCAGTATAGCCACCTGCTTCTCAAACAGGATCTTTGTTTTTGTTATAACAACCCATCCACCCCCTCATCCCCAGTAAGAAAAAAAAAAGTATATCCAGTGTTTTTGGTGTTTTACCCAAGTGCAGCTGTTTCCTTTTAGAAATTTCAGGCTAGGGTTAGTTAACTAAAAGGGAGAGGGTGTTAAATAGGCCGCTTCCTGGACAGTAGACTAAATTAAAGGCTAGAACAACAGAGGCAGATATTAGTGTCTGAGACTGGTACTTTGAAGCAGTAAAACAAGGAAGTCAGGGTTGACATTCCATTATAATAACATAAGGAAAATCAGACAAGGGACTGAGTGGCTAGTGCAGTCAAGGCATGAGCCAATCCATGAGTTCTCTGTGAAATATGACAATAAAAGATAAAAGTATACATATTTGTAGGCTTACATGTGCTATATATATATCTGCCATGCTGGAATATAGCCTCACACAAAGTGAAACAGTCTAAACTGGTTAGCACACACTCAGCAGCAATTACAATAAATTACTGACTTCATTCGAAACAGATTTAGAATGTTAAATCACTGTTTCCGTCAAGTTGTCCAAAGATTATGTCTGCCTAGTCATAAGGCAAAAAGCAAATTAAAATTAAGCTCGACTGTAACCAATAGCAACTTTCAAGCCAGGTCGTACCAGAGGTGCATATTCTATATGAACATTGTGGTCATCTGCTCACATTTCCTTTCATTATTTAAAATGTGAATAAAAATCTTGCACAGTCGCAAGATGGTCTCTGATTTGCTCCTGAGGAAGTAAAACTATGCAAAGCCCTTTATTTAGTGCTTATGGCAAAACCACAATAGGTCTTCAGGTAAGCTTCCTGGATATATGTTTTTCTTGGGTACTGTTTGCTTGGACATGTCATGAAATCCTGTGGAAAAAAATATTTATTAATAAACACTTCAAGGTGAAGTTGTAGGATAGGCCCCTGGGGTCTATACAATCTTTATACATGCTTTATAGATCTGCTTTCATGCTTGTAACCCTGAAATATAGGAACTGTCCTGAGATGGGTAGAGTGAGTCAGCTGTTGTTCTGGTTCAGGCCTGCACTTCTTTAGAACAGAGGCTTGCCTAGTATGATGGAAACCAAGCTGACTGCCTTGGTTATTTACTTTGGAACTGCAAGTTGGACTTGAAAAGTGTCCCAGAGGTGAAAATATAGAATAGGCCAAAGCGCTTTTATATGAAAAGAAAATCTTAAAGAAGCCACTGTGAAAGAGTAAAGCCTGAATATCCATTACTGTTACTTAAAATATAAGTTTATCTTTTTGGAGTGTTTTATTGTACATCCAACTCCAAGAGGATGTTCTTGTAACACATTTTCAAGTTAGCAAACTAACTAGATAAATGTTAACAAATAAATAGTTTTCCAGTTCCCAAAATAAATACAGAATGCAAAACATTCTAGGATGTATGTAATGAATATGTCTCTGTTATTACTGAATTCTTTATTACAACATAATTGTAACCTTAAATAGGGAAATGAAAGAAAATATACAACTATACAATATTAAATCCACAACCACCTCCATCTTGATTTAAATAGCATTAAACATCTAGGAAATTTAGATAAGTGTCAGTCAACCTATACCCATTTTATCCTTTTGAGATTGTGGACAATATTTCAGAGTTTTCTGTCTGGGTATAATCATCACAAATAATTTTGCCAAAAGAACTAATGGTGACAAATACAATATATACCTTTATTTTATGTGAATAATTTTAATAGGATGAAGAAAAATATGGCCATAACTTGAAAAGTATAATATAAAAATAATACGACTTTTTTGTATTATGCTAGAGCAAATGATAATGGAAGTGCATAAATCATTAGTTATTATTAATATTCATATTGCAGTAATGCCCAGAGGCACACGCTTAATTGCTGTCCTGAATCAGGATCTGAAGTCCTATTGTGGTAAGTGCTGTGCAAACATATAGGGAGACATGGTCCCTGAGCCAAAGAGCTTACAGTTAGAGGAGATAAGCAGCATATGAAGGGTTGCTGAGACAAAGACAATCAAATATGTGCAATCTGTATCTACAAAAATACATTTGTGTATGTACATTTAGTATTTTATTTTAATTAATTATATAAATAATTAAAACCATCAATGTTCCTTAACTGCTCCCTCAGCCTAGCCATTAAATATTGGCTATTTTGTTGTAGGCATTGTGGCAGACCCAGGTCTTGAGATTGCAGTGGAAGGAGAAGAAGGTGGTAGCTTTACAGATCAGTTGAGGAAAGACATTTGATAAAGAGAGGTTGAAGGGAGGAAAGTTGTTTGTGGATGAAGAGGGCATCAAAAGTCAAAACTGACATTGTTGGTGGAATAGAGGGAGTGAGGGCCTTACAATTTTATACTGCTTCAGTAAATATATATGTTGACTAACTTCTGCCTTTCTCCTCTTGCCATACTGCCATAATTATGAGTAGCAGTATCACATAAGATGGAGCTCCCTCAATTCATGAGAAGTTCTTGCTGGCAGCTCATCCTCTGTCAGGAGCCCTCAACTTTAAAATTCACTCCCCCAGGCAGGGTCTAAAGTAGTTTGTATCTGCTGACCTTCTGGGCTCAGGCAAACACCTGTCTGTGATGATCTACGTATACTTATTCCTGCCACAGTGAGATCTCTTCCTGCTCTACATCACTATTATTCTGTTATGTTCTTGGACAAGCATTCCAGTGCGGCTGAGGTGTATGAGCTGTTGAGAGATGAAGATTTTGATTGTGTTCGCTGTGGAGGGGTTGGGTTTTGTAGGCTCTGGTGTAGTTTTTCCTGTAGTATTTAATGTACTGTGTCTTATTATTTTGGGTTGTATTTTTAATATTTTGTCAGGGCTCATGGAGCCTGAGAATGGGTATTTTATGTTCATTTTAGATATCAATAAATAAAAATAATGTACAGCTTGTCTTCTTTACTACTTGCTGATATATCACTGCCCACCACAAGCATCTGGAGTCATCTCCACAGCCCAGCCTGTTGATCCTCATACATACGAGCTCTAAGGAGCCATATCAGTTCATGGATTTGGCATACAGGAGGAATAAATATTTATCTCCTAGTGACTTTGTGCTCCAACCTTCCATTCCTGGCAATAGTGAAATAAATAAATAAATAAAGCAGCCAGTGATCAGTAAGAGAAAATTAATTGGATTATTCTTTCCTACTCCCCCCATGCAGGGTAAGGAGAATTTGCTCTTCTGAATGGCTGGTAGGCTCCTTAACCTGATTCTATTCAAAGTGAATAATAATAACAATTACATAGCCACTGGGTAGTGAGTAATGGTAATTTTGTAATTCCAGTCTGAGAAATTTCAGCCAGACACCCCTGAAAGTGTTGCCATGGGTACTATGCTGTGGAGGATTGTATCTGTGTTAAATATAATAATGTCTGGTGGAGAGAACTATAATAATAATAATATCTGATGGAGAGAATGCAGAAAGGCAGGGGGAAAACCTGAAGAATTTTGGAATTTCTTTTCTGAAGATGCTGGGTTTAATGAGCAAGATATAGCTAGTTTTTTTATTTTTATTAAAACTGCTGCATTTTCCAGACACTGCCAGAATCTTTATATGCAGTGTTTTTTCCTTGCCATCTTAGCCTTGTCGGGATTTATTATAGAGTATGTGGTGCTGTTCCTAAGCAGTGTTTCTAAGCAGTGAAAGGGGAGAATGTAATGAAGAGGGTATGTCACTCTTGGCATTGTTTTCACTTCTGTATGGAAATTCAGTAGCGTGCAATTTTCAGCTGTAGTTCTTCATTCATACCTTCTCCATGGCCATCATCTAATGCGGGTTTATTTTTGGTATTGTTTTTATAGGTGAAATATTAGCTCCACTCTTTGTAACAGTGAACCTGTCAAATTCTCATAAGTAATTGTCTCAGAGATCCCCCTTTGTCCACCTGTGATCACTTAGCCGATCAAAAAAGTCAGACACCATTTAAAGACCAGAGGATCTTAAATCAGTCTCAAGCTGCTGTTTTTAATGGTTTGTTTTGACGGAGAGTCTGGGTCACATGGTTTGCAGTGTTATGTCTGGCTGCCTGTGAAACTAGGTCATTGAAACCTCCTCTACTAGAGGGAAATCTGCTCTCTCTCTCTCTTTCTCTCTCTGACGTGGCCTTTTTTGCAATTACAATTCCAACTTACTACAAATTGGACCACAAGGAAAAAATACCCAGGGAATGAAAGATCTTGACATACCAAAACATTTACACTGCTGAGGAAAAAATAAGCATTTCTAAGAACTAAGGGTTTTACGTATGTCACAACTGAAAGATGGGTCCAGAATAGATTACATTTGTCTTTGGTATTACACTTACAATTTTTCTGATCTAA
Source organism: Dermatemys mawii (assembly GCA_007922305.1). NCBI lineage: Eukaryota > Metazoa > Chordata > Testudines > Dermatemydidae > Dermatemys > Dermatemys mawii. Next base: position 28,384,686 of record ML677341.1, read on the forward strand.
AATTTGGGTTTGATATAAAGCACATTGAAATAACTGGAAAGACACCATATTTTCCTTTCTGGCAAAATATAAACAACATTTTTTTGTTTTTTAATAAGATATGAAAACTTGTATATGTGTGTATATATCTGTACACACACACACACACACACACACACACACACACACACACACACACACGATGCCCTACTGACACAATATATTTGTGAGTAAATCAAGTATGCTGGTGCCAGAAGTACTTTGCTCCCAGCGGCAGAGTATATAAAGACAAGTGACAGCCAAAAAACACATTTGTCTTTTTTGGTGCTCCAAATATTGAATGATCTAAGTTTTTTCAATGTGTTAAGAGTAAATAGTTCAGACAGAGTTTTATAAGATCTGCACTGTAAGCTGTTCTCCTTATAAAAGTGTCAGATCTTGATTCAAAGGCAATGCAAAGAGTTACTGGCACTACAAAGGCAATTGTGGTATGTCCATTAATTTGAAAAGGATAAAACTTGTTGTTCGAGGTAAGCTTTAAAGGTGAGTTTCTTCATTTTTTGAAGACACTATGCTCTAACTCTAAATAGTTCAGCAATACAGACAACACTTTCCAGACAAGCAAAAGAAGAAGTCATTGTAGTATTGAAGCACATTTATACCACAAGAATGATGTTGTTTTAAACAGACACTTCCATTGTAAATTTGTTTGAGGCATTTCTAATGTTGGGCTGAATTTGATGTGAGTTGAACTGTAACAGTATGATTTATTCATCCCCCCTCCACCTACTTCAAACTTGAGTGCTGGGTGGGAAAGCAATTTCAGGATCAGCCCATTATTATCAAGGGCCAGATTCTGATTCCCTTATTCCACAAACAGCATCATTGAGTTTAATGAGATTACTGTCAGTATAAAGTGCTTTAGAAGGTGAATAAGGGCTATCTTAATCTGCCCCTAAGTGATGAAGTTATACTAGGTATGCAAAAGCAATTAATGTTCGAATGTTGATAATTTACTTTCTGTGGAACTACTTCTGCTAAGGCATTACACAACATGAGTAAGAGTGACTCAATCTAGCCTGTCACAAGATTACCAACAGTCTTGTAGAGAGTGAGAAGGGGCCCAGCCTTGCAGCCATCATTCATTACTGCTGTAAATAGGAATTTTGCTTAAGTAAGGTTTGCCAGATTGGGCCTAAGAGGAGGAATTGGTGTTGAGTTGCTGTTGTGTCTGAATATTATGCACATCACCACAGTGAGAGGTATAACATCTCTAAGTCGCTGATTGAAAGCTCACTGAAATCAATAGAAGTCAACTTCAATAAGGTTTGGATCAGGCCCATGTCCTGGACTGATAAATAAATATAAAATATCAGAACTGACTTTCAATCTATGCCTTTGAATTTTCCCTTTAAATTTATTTTTGGTCATTCTTTGTCACTACACATTGCTACTTTTGAGAGTGAGAGAGAGAGATTTATATTGATAAAACACCTCAGGAAAACTTAAGTAAGGTTATTTTTAAAATGAGAAAAATTACCCATTTGACTGGATGTAAAGCTGTGTATATAAAAGAACTGTAGCTGCCATTCTTAGTAGAACAGATGTAGTATTATATATTTTCCTTACGGTCTGATGATTTCCTATCATCAGGGAGATCTTTAACACACTCTTCAGTAATGAGCCAAATTCAGGTGGCAGGAAAATTACAGCTTACTTTTCTCCAGAGGAGACAGTCTTTATTCTATTGTTTATCTTCCTAATTGTGTGTGCTCTTTCTCTGCTTTGTATGTTGTTAATTGCTTTTCTGAGCTTCATGTTATCAAATGACTGATTAAAACTGTAAATTTAGTCCCCTTTAGCTTCTGCTTAGAGAAACTTCATGTATTTACAAGTGCAGGGCTAAATTCTCCCTCTCTGGTAGGTTTGTTTAAGGCTTAGCATGGATGTCAGTCAGAGATTTGTGTATAAAGGAAGATATAAATAACTCTCAAAGAGATTTTCTGTGCTACTTGGAGAGAAGAGGTTAGCCTAGACTTTGGCCAAATAGAACTGGATACCTGGAAAGACAAGAGTAACCTAACCTTTTAGATAATTCTGACTAACTTCAGAACCCAGGAAACACAAAACTCTCAATGAATGGATACACAAAAAGTCCAGACATGCATAAATTAATTTAGTAAGCCTTTAGTCCCTGTTCATTAATACTCTTCCTATAATATTGATTTGTGTGACTATCCCATACTGCAACAGAGTGTATTGCTAATAAGCCACAGGTTTGTACCATATGGACAAATGAAAATTTGCTATGAGGAGAGTAATGACAATTCTGTATGAAAGGTACATTCATTCTAAGTTGCAATTGATTATCTGTTATATATTTAGAGTATGTTTAAGGATTTCTCCCCTAAATTGTGGCAGTATTTAAACATATGCACATGAGACTAGAAAACAGGTATCTGACTGTTTAACATTTTGGGGACCAGTTCTGTTCCCTTTATTTTGATCAATTGTCCCATAGACTCAGGTCTTGGCTTTGAGTGTGCCAAGAAAAATCAATGTACGTGACTAATGACAGTTAGTACATAACTTAGGCCTTTTGATTTGTACGCAGAGCTCTGCTCGGGAGGAGCATTGGGAGACATTACATCTCTAAAAAGGCAGAATATGTCCTCAGTCTTAGTGTTAAACAATAATAGAATACCAGTTTAAATGTATTATAAATGTTTTTGAATGTTTTCTATATTTTCAAATGTATTTATTTCAATTATAATGCAGAATACAAAGTATAGAGTGCTCATTGTATATTACTATTTTTTATTACAAATATTTGCACTGTAAAAAGCTAGAAGTCAAAGTATGAAGGGCATACAAATGTTAACATGTATGGCACATAAATACCTTGCAAAGCTATTCTGTGTTGTAATTTAAATCAATACACTGTATTGAAAATGTAGAAAAACATCCACAGGGAGCTCCTCCTCTGGCTGATGGTGCCATGGAGTGGGCAGCAGTGGCATTTCCCCTTCTGCTGCTGGTGCTCGGGGTTGTGGGCTTCTCTTTAGCTTCCAGCCCACTTTGACTGCTCATGCAGCCAGTCAGAGCTGCCTGGGCAGGTCAGGGCCCAGCAGAGCCTTCAGGGAGTAACCACTGGCACATAGCTCCAGACAGGAGGGTGGCCTGCTGATGTGAGTCAGGGGGAGGAGGTGGTGCTCCCTCCCTGGACCCCACTATGCAGAGCTGGCCAGAGCCCTGCTATCCCTTGCCCTCCCCAGAATAGAAGTCAAATACGCCTATGCCCAAGGGTTCCTACCTCTGGCCTGGAGCCCCAAGTCACTCTCCCCAACAGCTGGGCCCTGGAGTTTTTCTAGTATGTTGAGGGGGGCCTCAGAAAGAAAAGTTTTGAGATGCCTTGATTTGGAGGATATTGAAGGGATTATTAAGGAGGAATGATTGGGGGGACAAAAACATATGACACTGTAGCTTTAACTCATGTTGAGCCTTCTTAAAAATATATATAACTAACTCTCACAAGAAAAGAAAACTTAATTCCGGATCATAATACAAGTCCCACATCTTCATCTGTGGGAATTTGGCATAGTTCCATAGAAGTCAATGGCACAAATGAAGAAGTTAAAGCAGTGTATCATGATTTGTCATATAGTTCCCTTTTCTCTATGCTCATGGTTATTTGTTTTAGAGACTGGAGACATTATTGCCAATCAAAAAAATCTGCTCCACTATCTTTCCCGGTTTCAGTGTGGTCTGACAAGCCTATAATGACATTGAAATCAGGTGTAGTGAGGTCGAGTACACACTGGCTCAGTTTTAATCAATTTTAATCAATTTAATCAATTTAATCAATCAATTTTAATCAATTTTGATTAAAAAACAAGAACAATATAAGATTAAAAAGGCACACATTAAACTCAATAAAAGCTAGCTAACTGATAGTTTTTGAAATACAATTGTAAAGGTGAAATTGTCATCAAGCAGGTATGTTTCCAGTGGCATCCCACAGGGATCAATTCTTGGCCGTAAGCTATTTAACATTTTTTATCAATGATATGGAAAAAAAAACTTAAAATGATCACTGATAATGTTTGCAGGTGACACAGAAATTGAGGGAGTGGAAAATAATGAAGAAGACAAGTCAGTGATACAGAGCAATCTGAATTGCTTTGTAAACTGGGTTCAGACAAACAATATGTCCCTTAATATGGCTAAATGTAAATGTATACATCTAGGAACAAAGAATGTAGGCCTACAAGTGGGGTTCTCCAAGAGCTGTAAACCACCTCCCGAGAGGTGGTAGCTAGGTCAATGGAAAAACTCCTCCATCAACCTAGCACTCTCTATGTTGATGGCTAGGTTGACTTAACCACGTCACACAGGGCATGGGATATTTCAGATGTCAGAGTGATGTAGCTGGATCAACCTAGCTTTTTAGTGTAGATCTGGCCATGCTTACAAGATGGGATACTCTATCCTGAGAAGCAGTGACTCTGAAAAAGAGGTGATCCATAATCAGTTGAACATAAGCTCCCAATGTGACACTGTAGCCAAAAGAGCTAATCTTGACTCTGGTATGACTGCTGCTGGAATGCTGTGTCCAGTTGAAGAAGGACAAATTTGAGAGGGTCACCATGAAAATGATTAAAGGGTTAGAAAACATGCCTTATAGTGATAGACTCAAAGAGCTCAATCTATTTGGCTTAATAAAGACAAGGTTAAGGGGTGACTTGATTAGTTTGTAAATAACTGCAAATATTTAATAACAGGTTCTTCATTCTAGCAGTAAAAGGTATAATGTGATCCAATGGCTGGAAGTTGAAGCTAGACAAATTCAGACAGGAAATAAGGTGTAAATTTTTGACAGTGAGAGTAATTACCCATTGGAACAATTTACCAAGGGTCATGGTTGATTCTCTGTCACTGACCATTTTAAAATCAAGATTAGATGCTTTTTTCTAAAAGACATGATCTAGGAATTATTTTGAGGAAGTTCTTTGTCCTCTGTTATGCAGAAGGTCAGATTAGATGATCATAATGATCCCTTCTTGCCCTACAATTTATGAATAAACTACTGTAAGATTGAAGTCTAATTGTGTTTAGTTAAAAATTGTTACAAATGATAACATGAACTGAAATTTAAGTCTCGCTTTATATGACTCCATCATTTTAGTATCTGACACTATACACATATGAAAAAGATTTTTCCCCCCATTGGATTCAAACGGGCTTTGTGTCAGACCATAAAGAGAAAAAGGTAGATTAGGCCACAATTTTGCAAGCAGGCACATGTTTAACGTGACTCATATGATTAATATCATTAACTTCAAATTTCAAAACCAACTTTCATTTGGAATGCCCTCATTTCATTGTGGAATTGGGTTTAATTATGCTGGAAAAAATAAGCAATACATTCATTTTAATTTGAATTTTAAGTATGACTTCCTCCATGCCTCAGTTCCTCTTCTGCCAAATACTACTCTGCCTCACATGGCAGTGCTCTGATTTGTGAGGTGCTCTGACTCGTGGGGTTATCTCTGTTATTGTAATGGAAGAGGGTAGCACTGAAAACCAGCACCATCTAAATCTGAAAGGAGGAAGACGCGTGACGCTCTCATGTAAATATTTCTACTGAAATTCACTCATATAGCTGTCAAGCATACAAGTGAGATCTGTGCCACTGAGCCCAATCTCCAATGTAAAAAAAGGAACAGATTTCCTAGAGTATATTTAAGGCTCTTCATCTGAGGATAAAACATTCACAACAGGCTAGAACTCTACAGATTTTTAGTGTTGGAGGCTGGTTGCTGATTTTTTTCCCCCTTGTCTTTCCTTAATCTATATTGTATGATCACCTTGTACATTTTGTGAAATGATTGTAACATGCCAGAAGTAAATCTACTGTACTGTACCTTGGCTAAGAGTCAGCTTTCTGAGCCAAGGATTTCTCCGTTCCGAGCTGTACCAGAGTCATCAGAGCATCTCGTCCTTGACTGTCTAAAAAGTTTCAGAGATGATTTATGTCAGATTTGACTCTTTTCTGGAGGTGATTGGAATCTATAGGACTTTAGGGCTGTAAGTGTGTGATGTCAAAAGGAAAATGCTGGTGCTGGAGCGAGTAATATAATAGTGTTTGCACTTCTGAAGCACTTCCCTGTGAGTATATTGGCTAACGCTACACAGTAGACCATGTCAGAAAATTGGAAAAACATGGAAATGTTTTACATTTTTCATCAACATTTGACCATCTCTATTGCAGATATCTAATTACTAAAGCCTCATAACACCATGGTGTGGTAGGTTCTACAATGACGGTGTGTGGGGGGGGCACATAAGAACCTACATTGATTATCTCCACTTCACAGATGGAGAAATGAGAGATCAGGAGGTTAGGTTTAGTATGCAGTCAGTCTGTGACAGCTCGGACAATAGAATTCAGATCACCTAACTCTCAGTGCCGGGCTCTATAAGTGGCTGTTACCCATAACACTGGTCTACAATTTTTCAGAAGTCGTCTGCTTCAGAGATAAAATGTGATATTTCTTATGTATTTTGATGTGCTGAATTCAAATATGACAATTAAAACAACTGATTGGCTACTGTTTCTAAGATATTTAAGTTTTTACATTTTATGTCTATGTATGTTGTGTAGATAGTAGAGTTTTAATCATAAATTGTAAACCTAGGTCTTTTCATGTGTTTATGGTTGCTTTACATGATAATAGTTCACCTGTCCTGTTTATGTAACACTTTAAAAATCAGCAAAAGGGTTATATAAATAAAATGTATTATGAAACAAAAGGCAAAAAACTATTATGTACATAGTTTAGTCCTATTCAGTGTCTACTCAGCGCTTCTTGGCTTGTCTCTTGTATTCATTAAATGGAGCATCTCTTGTCACTGTCCAGCAATAGTCTGCAAGCATTGATGGGCTCCATTTGCCCTGATAGCGTTTCTCCATTGTTGAAATGTCCTGCTGAAATCGCTCGCCGTGCTCATCGCTCACTGCTCCGCAGTTCGGTGGAAAAAAATCTAGATGAGAGTGCAAAATATGTATCTTTAGTGACATGTTGCAACCAAGGCTTTTGTATGCCTTGAGGAGGTTTTCCACCAACAAACTGTAGTTGTCTGCCTTGTTGTTTCCGAGAAAATGTATTGCCACTGACTGGAAGGCTTTCCATGCTGTCTTTTCCTTGCCACGCAGTGCATGGTCAAATGCATCATCTCGAAGAAGTTCACGAATCTGAGGACCAACAAAGACACCTTCCTTTATCTTAGCTTCACTTAACCTTGGAAATTTTCCACGGAGGTACCTGAAAGCTGCTTGTGTTTTGTCAATGGCCTTGACAAAGTTCTTCATCAGACCCAGCTTGATGTGTAAGGGTGGTAACCAAATCTTCCTTGATTCAACAAGTGGTGGATGCTGAACACTTTTCCTCCCAGGCTCCAATGACTGTCGGAGTGGCCAATCTTTCTTGATGTAGTGGGAATCTCTTGCACGACTATCCCATTCGCAGAGAAAACAGCAGTACTTTGTGTATCCAGTCTGCAGACCAAGCAAGAGAGCAACAACCTTCAAATCGCCACAAAACTGCCACCGATGTTGGTCATAGTTTATGCACCTCAAAAGTTGTTTCATGTTGTCATAGGTTTCCTTCATATGGACTGCATGACCAACTGGAATTGATGGCAAAACATTGCCATTATGCAGCAAAACAGCTTTAAGACTCGTCTTCGATGAATCAATGAAGAGTCTCCACTCATCTGGATTGTGAACGATGTTGAGGGATGCCATCACACCATCAATGTTGTTGCAGGCTACAAGATCACCTTCCATGAAGAAGAATGGGACAAGATCCTTTTGACGGTCACGGAACATGGAAACCCTAACATCACCTGCCAGGAGATTCCACTGCTGTAGTCTGGAGCCCAACAGCTCTGCCTTACTCTTGGGTAGTTCCAAATCCCTGACAAGGTCATTCAGTTCAGCTGGTGTTATGAGGTGTGGTTCAGAGGAGGAGGATGGGAGAAAATGTGGGTCCTGTGACATTGATGGTTCAGGACCAGAAGTTTCATCCTCTTCCTCTTCCTCGTCTGACTCAAGTGAGAATGATTCTGGTGCATCAGAAACCAGCAATCCTTCTCCGTGGGGTATTGGGCATATAGCTGATGGAATGTTTGGATAATGCACAGTCCACTTTTTCTTCTTTGACACACCTTTCCCAACTGGAGGCACCATGCAGAAGTAACAATTGCTGGTATGATCTGTTGGCTCTCTCCTAATCATTGGCATTGCAGAAGGCATAGATTTCCTTTTCCTGTTCAACCACTGGCAAAGATTTGTTGCACAAGTGTTGCAGCATATGTGTGGGGCCCACCTCTTGTCCTGATCTCCAATTTTGCAGCCAAAATAAAGGTGATAGGCTTTGTTAACCATAGTGGTTATACTGCGCTTTTGTGATGCAAAAGTCACTTCGCCACAAACATAGCAGAAGTTATCTGCACTGTTCACACAAGTACGAGGCATCTCTGCTCACTTTGGCTAAACAGAAATGTGTCCCTTTGCAAAATCAAACACTGACAAATAAGAGAGCACGACACTGTATGATTTCTAGAGCTGATATAGGGCAATTTGTTCAGCAGAGTGATGTAAGCTTTGTTATGATTGCATCATCCATGACTTCTAGGAATAACATGATGCAATTCATATCATGTATGACACAATACCAGCTTCAGATTGCATCATTCATTGTTTTGCCTAAAAAGCAAGTACTGTCCAAACCCAGTCACAGATTTATTCATAGATCCAGTCAAAGATGTATTTTAGTCATTTCTGGTTTAAACTGAGATCCCTTCCCTTTATAACTCACTAATCCCCCGCCATTCCCATGTCAAGGGTGGTATATACTGACCCAATAGCATATCTTGAAAACTAGAGCCAATCAACAATTTTAAGCATCATTTTTGTTCTCAGTGACCCAGAATTAGTAACGTTTGACTACATTTATTTCAGAAGCATTTTGGCTGTAGAGCAGTGTAATGGCCATGATTCATCATTACTCTAGAAATTATTAAGGAGAGCAAACATCTGATAAATTCATTTGGATCTTGAAAATTAAAAACTGTGAAAACAACATATTCAGACTGTGCACTGTCTAGACAGTTTGGGTGGCAAATAGACCTAAAAAGGTTTTAATCACGATTGGCAAGAGCACATGGAGTACAGCTTTTACTCCATTTGCTTGAAATGGATTTACTCATAGTCTTCCTACAAGAGTGGAAATGTGACTAGTTTGCTAGACATTTTCAGTAAAATTTTCAACAGCACATAATTCCTATTGAAAATCAATAGAATTTAAGCACTTTTGAAAATGTTACCCTTTTTCTTTTGCTGTTTAATGATTTATTATATTTAAATGTTTAATTTTCTGTTGACCTGATTTCTTTTATTCTGTCTGTAACTCTGTTTTATTCACTTGTTACCATTCTTGCATTCCAGTATCCACTTTGTTATCTTGGTAGTGGCTCATGGGAGCCTGGCCTGGCCTGAAAACACTCTGAAAAGAGTACGAGTTATTTTAGCAGATTGCTCAAACAGCTGTTCCAGTTGTGCAGCAGTTTCTTTTATATTAATCTGACTGAGATTTTAACAAAACTTTAGACAGTTTAAGAGCATTCTAGTCATAACTGCCCTGAAATTTATTTTCATCCACAGATTTGGCGGGAACAGACCATGAGTCAGGGAAAACATGGACTTCTTTTGGCCTTCATGCTCTATTTGCTTCATTAAATATTTATTGGTTATATGTCTGACTGGAAGGTGTTCTTCAGAAATGTTAAGAGGAAAAGGATACTAATTATGAGTTCTCTAGGCACTACCATTATTCTTGTTGTTCACATTTATACAAATGGTAATGCCACATAAACTCAGTTCATTGCGTGCTTGCTGATACACAGCTGGGGCTTTTCTATCTGTTTCAAAAGTGAAGAGAGCTATGAATAAAAATGGGTAAAGCATTAGTTATCCTGGCTGGAGAAAAGATTTGAGCTAAAATCTCCTTTTATTCACAGTCTCCACTAAGTACAATAACCATTAGCAAATACACAGACTTTTCCGCTCACATAATTTAGCCACCAGCTTATTTACCTGCCTGTTGGCCTTGTCCACCTGCAAAGGCCAGGCAGCTCCACTGCCACTCTCTGCTGTAGCATCTGAAACAAGATTACACTTATCCTCAGGAAAAGGACCTGGCTCCAACCCTAATCTCTCTTTGTCATATTTTTTAACTCCTCTCCTTTATTAAATCTTTATTAAATAGCCCTACACTGAACCTGGATGCATTCACATGGCCCTTCTATGGCCAATGAACATAAGAGGGACATCAGCCGACCACCCAGCTGCCCCTCCATTAATGTTAATTCAGAGGTCCAACACTGAGATCCAGCTGTGAACTTTCAGGGGGAACTGGCCACCAGCCAGCTTTCAAGTCTGGCTCTAATATCCAGACCTCCCTAAAAGGAGACCCTGCGGTGCTGATTCGGGAACTGTCCGACATGCAATAAAGCCTCCATTTTTCCATTTGTCCTTAATAATAAATGAAGTCTGATAGCAGAGGTATCAGGTATCAGAAGGAGGTAGCAGACTACTAGGTACAAAAATCCAAGAACACCATGTGTGAACTTGAAGGTGGCCACACTTGTAGCACATACAAAGTAATTTTCTTGGATACGCCAGCCCTCTTAGTCAGCTCCCACAATCCTGCCAGTTTTTTTAGCAGTGAGTATCTGTACCCACCTCTGTATCTAACTAGTCTCCAGACAAACCAGCTAAATGGAAAGGGACTCTCTATTTTTCTTTTGGGGGAACCTACCGGACAACCTGAAATGAGGCCAATAGGCTTGTTTCCTATTTTGAATCCACCCTTGCTGCAAATACAACTTTACCCAGGTAGCCCATACCACATAAAACACAAATCTGCTCTGTATACCACTATTCTCTCTGACCGTGTAGTGAGTCTTTAGAGTTCGTCAACATGGCAAGCAACACCCATGGCAGCAGGTCTCTGGGTCTGGGTCTACAGACTCAGGTTCATGGGGCTTGCACTATGGCGCTAAAATTAGCTTTGTAGATGTATGGACTCAAGTGCTGAAGCCCACCCTTCTTCCTAGCCTTCACAGCCTGAACCTGAACATCAGAACAGCTATTTTGACTGCCGTAATGTTAGCCCCTCAAACCCAACTGTGTAGATCTAGATTCTGAGACTCACTGCAGTGGGTTGCTGCTTGCTGTGCAGATGTATCCTTAGAGACTGAGTATGATCAGCATCCCTTGCCGGTACTTCATTTGCAAGCTATCATCATGTTTACAGCAAGGTGAAGTGAGAGAGAGAGTGAGCTCATTATTCTAAGTCTGTTCCACCATTCACAACTTCTATATATGAACTGAGTGGCTTAAGTGATGTTCTCCACATGCCTTTTGGGGCTTTTTCATCAAAATAAAGTGTTGCAGAGCTTCTATCCTGGAAGGCCTGGCATCTTGTTTAAAAGAAATAAATCTTACCTCTGGGATCAGTGGCCTAAACCCTCTGAGAACTCTGAAGTTTGGAATCAGTCTATCAAATCTACCTCTTTACATGGTATCTTCAGTCTTACTGAACACCCTTCCCACAGTATGCTCTCCCTTGTCATGGCAATCCCACAGAAGTGCCCATAGCATCTTGAGCTCAACTGCAAATGAGGCCATTCCCATGCTGCTGTTACCAGTCCTGCATCTAGATAGGGAGAACCTGCCAGACCTCTGCCCCATTTTAATTGTCATCTTCCCTAGGGGCTGGGATAAATGTGTACTGTTTTGGGTGCCATTTTTCTTTATCTCTGTGTTTCTATTTGCATAACATTTGCCCTCAGTGAAGGTCTACCATGGTTGCTTGCTAAGATACAACTTGCTTGCTGTAGAATCTATAAACCACTATCAGTATAAAGGATTACACCAAATGAGCCAAACTCATGCATTGTAATTAGAGCTGTCAATTAATCGCTGTTTAACTCACATGATTAACTCAAAAAAAATAATTGCGATTAATAACATTAATCATGATTAATTGCACTGCTAAATAATAGAATTTCAATTGAAATTTATTAAATATTTTTGGATGTTTTTCTACATTTTAAAATATATTGACTTCAGTTGCAACACAGAATATAAAGTGTACTGTGCTCACTTTATATTATTATTTTTATTACAAATATTTTCACTCTAAAAATGATAAATAAAAGAACTAGTACTGTGTGCATTTTTCAATTCACCTCTCACAAGTACTGCAGTGCAATCTCTTTGTTGTGAAAGTGCAACTTATAAATGTAGATTTTTTTTGTTACATAACTTCACTCAAAAACAAACTAATGCAAAACTTTAGAGCCTACAAGTCCTCTCAGTCCTACTTCTTTTTCAGCCAACTGCTGAGACAAAGAAGTTTGTTTACATTTACGGAAGATACTGCTGACTGCTTCTTATTTACAACTTCACCTGAAAATGAGAACAGACATTCACATGTCACTTTTGTAGCCAGCATTTCAAAGTATTTACGTGCCAGATATGTTAAACATTTATATGCCCCTTTCATGCTTCAGCCACCATTCCAGAGGACGTGCTTCCATACTGATGACGCTCATTAAAAAAATAATGTGCTAATTAAATTTGTGACTGAACTCCTTGGTGGGGGTGGGGGAAAGAATTGCATGCCTCCAGCTCTGTTTTACCCACATTATGCCATATATTTAATATTATAGCAGATTTGACAGAACACCAAGGTACTAAGGTGAGCTTTCTGAAGATAGACACAGCACTTAACTCAGAGTTTAAGAATCTGAAGTGCCTTCCAAAATCTGAGAGGGATGAGATGTGGAGTATGCTTTCAGATATCTTAAAAGAGCAACACTTAAAACAAGCAATATACTTTTAATTGCACGAATAAAGGAATAATGTAAATGAAAGGTTGCGATCTGTGACCACTGGATTCCCATCAATGTGACACAGTTATGACCTACTGTATCATGGTCTGTGCCAGTGTCATGCATCTGTCCATATTAGAGTTCCTCCTTTAGGCTCTAAATGTGAAGCACATGTATGTGAGTCCAGCTATCTCTATCCCGGTGGGTGTTGCAGCATGTGTCTTTCTAGCAGGCCAGTGCTCGACTCTCTAGTTGAGGCCTCATGGCTGTTTCATCCCCTGTTGGGTTCTCAGGTAAAGCAAGGCAACAGTCCCCCTCAGCAAATGAGTTTAACCAAATAAAAACAAAAACTCTGAAAGCAGCTCCCACCAGGATATGGGCTTCTGTCAATTCAGAGGGCCCTGGGAGTATCAATGTCCTCTTCAGAGTTCACCGGGGCGCCTGTGTAAGTCTCAGTTTCCCCCCATTTTGGCTCAGAGGTTCTGCACCCTCCTTCTGTGGAGAATCTTAGCAGTCTGTTCCCTTCCCAGGGCAGCTCCCAACTGAGCGGTGCTTCACCCTTTTAACGCCTCCTCCAGCCCTGGCATGATTTGCAGGTATGGAAGTTTGGGACCATCCAGACCAGAACAGATCCTTTATATATCCCATTAGAGTCACCCTATGTATTTATAGCACAGAAACCTTTTCAGAGGGGCATCAGGGGTATTCATGGACTTCTGCATGGCAGATTTGCACCTAGTCCCCCTGTACAATATTTAAGTGGCGCAGAGAGCCTTGTTCTGGCCCTGTGCACCACAGCTGAATTTTATCCAACAGACTGGCAACCAGAAGGATCTTTATTTTGATTTTTAGACCAAAAAAATGGCATTATGGTTGGATAATGTAATTAGAAAGAGTTTTAAAAAATCAAAATCTAAATATACAATAGGGCAGGATTATTAAAAAACCTCATGTTGCAGCTCTTGTCCCCTCCTTTGTTGTCTGGATATTGACTGTTTACATTGCAAACTACCTTTAGGACAGGACCCTGCTGTATTGTTTGCATGTAAAATATCTAGCTCACTCTTAGTTGCTAGATCAGTAATTAATAAAGACAGTAATTACTGGAGGATGTTGGTGGATCTGTGGACTATAAGCATAATTGACAAGATATTCTCTCTCCCTCACACACTCTTTTTTTCTGGTGGAAAGATTTCATATTTCTGTACTTTGGATGACTGAGGCCCCTGTGAATCAGCATCAAAACTCCTTTGGCCTCCAAAGGGAGCAGGTCAGTACCATGATGCTCTGGGCAAAGTTCTAAGTATGCCATTGACAGGATCTGTGAATGAAGTAGGAAATGCAAAGAAGAGAGGTAGGTTGTTGAAAGAGAGGGCAGATGGCAAATCCACCAACATCCTCCAGGAGGGCTAGGTACATTTCTGTTATTAATTAGTGTCTTTATTGATTATTGATCTAGCAACCAAGAGTGAGCTAGGTGTTTCACATGCAAACAATAAGGCAGGGTCCTTTTCTAAAGATAACTTGCAATGTAAACAGTCAAGAAGCTGTTCAAGAAGCTGCAAAGAGGGACGTTCTTCCTGAACCAGAGGATCACAGTAGAAGAATGCCCATTGTGAGCCTGCCTACCCCTTAATGCTGTGGCTTATGAAGCCATACACGGGGCACCTTGACATCAGCAGGGAGCAGTTCAACAAGAGGCTGAGCAAGTGCAGAATGACTCTTGAGTGTGTATTTTGCCATTTTAAAGCCTACTGGTGATGCCCATATGGGATACTGGATCTGGCCAATGACAGTATTCCTATACTTACAGCCGCATGCTGTATGCTCCGTAATATATGTGAAGGGAAGGGCAAAGAGTTCACTCAGGGCTGGACTTCAGAGGCTCAGCGCCTGGAGGCTGAGTTTGAAAAGCCAGAGTCCAGGGCTATTAGAGGGGCACAGCGTGAGGCCGTAAGGATCAGGCATGCCTTGAGGCAGCAATTTGAAGCTGAAAGCCACTGACATTTGTTGCTATTCTCAGGATTGCAGTGCTTGTAATGCTAGGAGGTGATAGGTGCACATGATGCAATAAGGGGATTTAACATAATTGCATGTTGCTTTGCAGTACTCTTTTTGCTTTCACTTAATAAAGATTGCTTTCAAATCAACACAATTCTTTTATTAGAAGACAACAACCAGAGTAGAGAGTCAAAGGGAAAAATACATCAGCAGGGAGGGGGATGAGGGTTGGGGAAGGGAAGGTCTCAAGAGGAGGAGAGGTCCCGTAATGACTAAAGATTTGTGTATGTCCAAGGATCATATTCAGCCCTCTCCTTTGGAGTACAATGCAGTGGGTGCTGTACTTCCGTAGGGCCAAACAGCAGAGGGATGGATGTTGAGCGCAGTGGTAGTGGGAGTCCACAGTGCTGGACTCTGAGGAGGGAGGAATGGAAAGCTGTGGGTAGTGTGATGGGGCAAGGCCAGACGGCTCTAGGAGGGTGCTAGGGAACAGATATGTTAGTTCTAGGCTAAACAAATCCCTGGTACCTTTGGAACCAAATGGCAGTTGTTCAGGTTAATCAAGACACTTAGGGGCCAATCAAGTGTTAATCAAGACACTTGGGGCCAATTAAGAAGCTTCTAGAAAGCAGGAGAAATAGCTAGCCTGATTGGGACACCTGAAGCCAATCAAAGGAGGCAAATAAAAGAAACCAACATTTATTGTTTTTTTAAAATCTCATGGTTTTTAAGTCAATCTCATCGTAAGTCATTTTGGGGGATGTGAACATTTGGAAATGACAATGATGTAATTATGTGCAGATGGTTTTTCTTATAGTAAAGATGGGGTCTAAATCTCTCCACTACTGGTTAAAACACACTTATCTGCAGGGATTCGTTATTTAAAAAAAGTGGAAAAACTGAGCATCTGGAGAGTCATGGGGTCAGATGCTTAGGTCCTTATAAATTGGTGTAGCGCCATTGATTTCCATAATACTATGCTCATCTACACCAGCTGAAAATCTGATTTTTTAAGGATGGCAAAATGCCAGTGGATCAAAAGCTAAGGCCATAAAAACTGCCCTTGTGCTATACCAAAAAATTCTATTGACATCTCATTTGCTATTCTACTGTGGATTAAGGACACTGTATGGTTCAAGGTGGAGTTTTAAGTTTTATCATGTACAGGAGCTCATCACTTAAAGTTGTGTCAGTTAACATTGTTTCGTTGTTATGTTGCTGATCAGTTAGGGAACATGCTTGTTTAAAGTTGTGCAAAGCTCCCTTCTAACGTCGTTTGGAAGCTGCTTGTTTTGTCCACTGCTTGCAGGAAGAGCAGCCCATTACAGCTAGCTGGTGGGGGCTTGGAACCAGGGTGCACCAGCAGGCCCCCTATCAGCTCCCCTTAGCAGCTCCCTGCTCCCCTAAGTTCCCTGTGCAGCTGGTGCCCAGCAGGCTATCAATTGCCAGCAGTTCAGCTGCCCCACCACTGCCATGTGCTGCTCGTGCCTTCTGCCTTGGAGCTGTTCCCCGAGACTCCTGATAGATCAGATAGTCTTTTGTCTGATGAAAAACAATGCCCTGGAACCTAACCCTCTCATTTACATTAATTCTTATGGGGAAATTGGATTCGCTTAACATCATTTCACTTAAAGTCACATTTTTCAGGAACATAACTACAATCTTAAGCGAGGAGTTCCTTTATTTTTGTTTATTTACTTTGAACATGTATTTTTTTTCCAACTAATTTGGCTCTGGCTATAGATTTCACATCTTTATGTAGCACAGCGGTGAGCAAACTTTTTGGTCCAAGGGTCTCATCGAGGTGGCAAAATTGTATGGAGGGCCAGGTAGAGAAGGCTGTGCCTTCCCAAACAGCCTGGCACCATCCCTTGTCTGACCCCCTCCCACTTCCCGGACCCTGACTGCCCCCCTCAGAATCCTCAACCCTTCCAATCCCCCCTGCGCCTTGTCTCCCGACCCACTCCCTCCAGAAACCCACCGCCCCTAACTACCCCTGCCAGGACCCCACCCCCTATATAATCCCCCTTGCTTCTTGTCCCCTCACTGCCCCCTCCCAAGACCCTCTACCCTAACTGAGCCCCCAGGACCCCACCCCGCCTCCTGAAGATCCCTGGGACTCCCGTGCCCTATCCAATCCCCCATTCCCTGTCCCGTGACCACCTCCCCAGAATTTCCAACCCATCCAACTGCCTCCTGCTCCCTGTCCCCTGTCTGCCCCCTGATTCCCTGCCCCTTATCCAACCCCCAGCCCCAGCCCCCTTACCATGCCGCTCAGAGCAGCATGTCTGGCAACCGTGCGGCCAGAGCTGGACGGAGCTAAACATGCTGCCCTACAGGAGCACTCATCCCTGCCTCCCCAGAGCGCTGCCCATGTGGCAGCATGGCTCTGGGAGAAGGGGAAAGCAGGGGGAGGGGCCGGGGGTAGCCTCCCCAGCTAGGAGTTCAGGGGACAGGCAGGAAGGTTGCGTGGGCCAGATGTGGTCCACGGGCCGTAGTTTGCCCACCCCGATGTAGCAGAACTATTCTTTTTTTTTTGAAAACTTGACATTTTTAACATGTGAAAAGTTTTGCATCATATATTTCCCAATAAAAGCCACATATATTTAAATATAATAAAATTTACAATATATGGGAAGGCTTTCACAGGCACAGATGAGACTTAAGCATTCAATTCCCATTGAAAGTCACTGAGAGTTGGGTGCTAATGCCCACTTGTCCCTTTGAAAAGCCTCCTCCTCCCCCGATATTTGTACTAAAGTTTTGTCTCTGGCTTGTAATGAGATTTATGTATATGCACATTTTAATAAGGGTTAGAAATAATACTGTATGTTTTTCTTTTTGAAAAAAATAATTATTTAAACTGTTCAATTAAATGCAGAGTATTTTTAGATGTGACAGATAAGTGAGAAAATGTAGTGATGTGTTTGACAGTGAGAATAAAAAATATGAAGAATGTCTAATGAAGACGTGACCTCCACAGGATTTTTACTCGCTAGGTTTGCAACTGGAGACAAACATTTATCCATTATAGAAAGCTAAACTGTTTTTGGGTGGCATGTATAATCTGAGAATTTAGAAGTTTTAAATTAGCAGCAGGAGGTCTCCTGGCTGCAACAGGATTACAACAGACAAAATCATAAGACACAACAGAGACTTACTAGGGCAAATAATAATAATAATAATTAATAATAGAATTAGGTATTGATTATTCAAACAATGATAGCCTCTAATTGTTGGTGTGAATCCATATTTAAAGCCCAGTCCAGACACTAGGTCTCTGCAGGGAAACCCCTCTAGTCACATTGATGAAAATTAGCATCTCTATGGTCACAGGTGTCTGCCTGAACCTGATGGCGGGATAGGGACCATGGCCTAAAGAGTGATTCCTATCACAATGTCTTTTCTTAATACCCTTCAATCTGTCTTCTTCTCTATCTCTCCTCCATTAAAATCATTCTCACCCAGGTTTTAACAACCTCATCCTAGCTGACTTTCCTGGTGAATGGGAATGTCAACATAACTATAATCATAATTAAAGCTTATAGGTTGATCACACTTTTTGTATAAAAATGTTTGGCAATTGGGTAAATGAGGGAAGCTTCCACTGGCCTATTGGTCAGGCCTACTTTCCCAATTTTAGAGTGTAATGATAGCTTTCAAGGACCTGTGTTCCCATTAGCATGAGCCCCTTAAATCCAACAGACATGCAGAGCTATCCAGCATCTATCTTATTGCTCCATTATTTTTGTTTCCATTGCTTCCATTTTAATGTACCATTATTTTTATTATCATAATTAAATATTTATTTTATGGAAGCTTCCTGAATCCTGAGTCAAGCTCAGGGTCCCGATGTACTAAACACTGGACAAATGTTCATTAGGACATAGTCCCTGCCCCAAAGACATTACAATCTATCCTAAATGCAGTTGCAATCTGTAGTGCCAGTTACACCACCTAATTTTGATATACTTCTTACATGCACTTCTCTTCTGCCCTCCTCACTCCTTCACGGAAAAGTGACAGAGAATTTTGTAGAGAATTATAAGCTTTTGGAAGAATTTTTATATCAGCCTATAGAAATCTATAGCAGGGATGTCATTCTTTATAACTTTCCATGTTTTAAGACCAATTTCTATAGACCCCTGTTTAATTTCGACATCAGCCTATTGGTTTCATTCCTATAAAATTCCATGGAGTTAGGATTATTTTTTAAATTCCATTCTTTTTGTAAGTATACTGATGCAGAACAGATGGCTTAAAAGGGACAAGCTAAGTAACTTTCAATGCCATCTTGTGCTAGAATGTATTTGCCAAAGTCTGACAAATAGAAGGTTTAAATTGTGTTACAACAGAATGCTGTTATCGTATGATCTCTGAATAATAGAACTGAGGACCAGTCAGGGGTATTTCCCTCAATTCTTTTATCTGAATCCTCCAAAGTTTTGGGTGCTGTGGATGATTGTTTCTGGTGTTTCACTATCTAAAGAGAATATATATATATATATATATATATATATATATATATATATATATATAAAATGTCATCTCAGTTGTAGGTATCTAGGTTCTTCCTTTTTTATAAGATCATTAATTCTTGTGTGACTATCACTTACTTTCTCAGTGTCTCAATTTTTTATTTGCAAAATAGGGATACCCTTTCTCTCTCTTGTTTATTTAGGTTGAAAGTTCTTCAAGGCAGGGACTGTCTCTCACATTTAGATACAGAGCCTAGCAAAATGGCCCTGATCTTAGTTGAACCCTCTGGGTTCTACTGTAATACATTTAAATCTCAAAAAAACTAGTAATCAATAGGGAATTGTCACTGAATGGGAATGTTTCTAATGGGGCTCCACAGGGATCAGTACTACTCTCAGTACTATTCAACATTTTCATCCATAATTATAATGACAGGTAAGACAGGGCAGTTATACAGAGTAATCTGGACTATTTGGTAAATTGGCCTATTCACACACAATGTGTTTGAATACAGCCAGTGCAAAGTTACACATCTGGGAACAAGGAACAGAGGCCATACTTATAGAATGGGGAACTGAATCCTCAAGCAAGATTCAACGATTCTACCAAAATGGAGTAGCAGGTGGAAGAAAGGCAAATAAATAGAAGTGTATATACTCACACTGCATATGGCTGAGAAAAAAGTTATAAAAAGCACGAATTGAAGTCGTGTCAGCCTGCTCTGAGGTTAATGAAGGAAACAAAAAGAACAGAAAACAAGACAATTGTTAATGGGGGTGATAAGACATTTTCTTCTTAATGACAGTAATGGAACAATGAGTACAGCCAACACAAAACATGCATTCCAGCACCAGCAAAGCTAGAGAAACACACATGCAGACCACTTCTGAAATGAAGGACAAAGGAAGACTAAAATAAAAATATCCCCCTACACTAAGAACTGAAGTGGAACAAAGAGAAAGGAGCCAAATCATTTTTGGAGATGGCCCCTGCCACTAGTATGAGGGCTAGCTTGTGAATTTAGGCACATACCTGAGAGCACTGTGATTCAGACAAGCACCTCTGAGCCACAATTCCTTTCCTGCTTCCTCCTTGCTCTAGGAGGAGAGAAGTACCAATGTATTTTAGCCAATACCAGCAGTAAGTTACTACCCTTCCCTCCACATTGACTCAGCTGCCCTGGACAGCGGTTGGAACTATTGGAGTGGGAATGGAACCAAGGCAGTGCCCATTCTCCACTTTAAAGGTCAAACCAACATCTAAAATTCTACCATTGCAGCCTCAAAACCACCAATGTAATTTGCTCCCAGAAATATGTACCCTGTAACAAACAAGCTGTGAAATTGTGCATCAGCTTCAATTTCTGGATAGAATGAAAATCTAGTCCCGTGCCATATGCTTTACAGAAACCTAATCTAGCTGACAAAAGCAGACCTGTGCGTCTGTTATACATAGATAGCTATTTTTCTTACCTGCAGTTTTGTAACTATGCAGGTTTGCTTTTCAACCTTTAAAGACCACTTTTAAGTAGCGAACTAATGCAAATGTTGTATGGCAAAGGTGTTGACACTGGACAACAGAAATCTGTAATTATAAAAAACCTACTTTTAATTCTCCTGGTACATCTTTTTCCCCATATCCTAGGTTTTTATGTATGTTAATTACATTTGGTTGTGAAGATAGCCTTAATAATTTAAGTGCATACAACTGCTGGCTTTATTAGTCCAGACAGAAAGATTGGAACAATAGGACTTAAATAATAGTAAACAGCTTCCATTCTCTTAATGAGGAGTTAATTTTGAAGCCCAATTATGGTAATTTAAATGCCAATATTGTTAACTATTTCACTGTTGACTGTAATATCAGAAACATCCTGCCAATGCACTCATCCTTTGTAGCTGAATGTACCTGTCAGGTTGTGATGTTCTATTAATTTGAAGGGATCTTCCACAGAAATAATGCATATTTTAAGCCAATAGCAAAATACTCAACTGAATAGTCTTTCAATCATTTGGTTAATTGTGGTGTTTGAGGTCTTTACAAAGTAGAGTAAAATGCCTTCACCCCCTACACTCAACCCTCTGCCCCAGCCCTGAGCCACCTCATGTACCCTGAACCCCTCATCCCCAGCGCCACCCCAGAACCCACCCCCCAACCCGACCCCTCATCCCCCCTCCCAAACCTCTGCCCTAGCCCTGAGCCCCCTCCCACACTCAATCCCCCCAGCCCCAACTCAGAGTGTGTGCCCCCTGCACCCAACCTCTTTCCCCTACACTGAGCCCCGCCACACACTCTGAACCCATCGGTCCCACCCCCACTCATTTCATCTCCATATTGGTGCACATAACAAAATTCATTCTGCATATGGACATAAAAAATTAGAGGGAACACTGGGATGGACCATCATTTTATGTGCTGGAACCACATTGTCTCTGTTTGAGTTAGACTATAATTCCTTGAGACAGGAACTGTGTCTTCCTGGACAAATTGGTTCAGCCAGAGAGGTTAGTAATTAATGAAGGAAGAATAATAAAATAAAAATGAGCATTGAGGTCTCAAACTGAATTGAGAGAGGCAGAGTTCTAAACTCATTATATATGAGTTAAAAAAATAAGGTGTTTAATAAGCTGTAGAGTCAAATCTTTATAAGTAATGACAAAAATATATTAATAATTTTTAGCATCAATTATTAATATCTGCTGTATACAAAATTTCCCTTTTCCATAATCTGGTGCTTATATTATTGGTAGAGCAAGCATCAGGCAAGTGAAAGGCATAAATAGGTGAAGCAGACTGAAATTAATTAAACAGACATTGCTAGATGAAGCATCTGCATACTGCAGAGGGCCCTGACCTGGGAACTGCACTTATCTTCAACCCCCATGGCACAAACCCACTGTCATATCGAAGGGCCTTTGTGAAAAACAAGCTTATTGGTGAGATCAGTCACAGGGAATCAGTTTTGGTTCATTCCAAGGCAGTGAAATTTTGTTTGTAGATGTCAGGAGGGATTTAACAGAAAGGAGGTTATAGAGAAATATCCATAGGATAACTAATTAAGTTGAAAGATTTTCATTGCTGTAGGGAGATGCTTTGAATCGATGGCGTCACAATCTCTGGAGTAATGTTAATTCTATGAATGTTCCCATCATTTTAGAAGGAACTGGCTATTAGGGAGGGGAAAAAACAATAGACTATAGAAGCACTATTCAATATCCCACTGGCCCAAGCTGGCCAGCAAGTTTCCTTCTTTTTTATTGCTAAAAACTATAATGTGTGAGAACTTAAGATAGGTTTAATGTAATAAGTACTGGAAATGTTTTGTAAAACCACTTACTATAAGAAAATTATTAGGATATATTTTAATTTTGTATAGCCTGCATGTATTGAATAGGTTGTAGTTTGGAATGCTTTATACAACCCACACCATATCCTTTCCTTTCTCCTCACATTTTCCCCCACCAACGGCATTCTTTAATTGAAAAGAGGACTATAGAAATATCTCTTTAAATTATCATTAAAAAGAAGGTGACTCATCATTAATCCCATGTGGAGTTATTTGAAAGCCTTGTCACATAAAGAAAGTATCAAAGAGTTTGATGTTTCACTGCTTTTTTCCAGGAAGGCATTACAATCTTCCCCCCTGCCCCCTAAATTATGGTTTTATTTGTTTCTTCAATGATTGAAATGTAAGTTTTGCAGGAGATCAATATTGTGGTTACCAAGGATGGAAAAATTAAACCTGAACATTACCCCCAGGAGTTGGGGAATAGGGAGTGACTGAAAGGGGACAGTCTGAGGATAGGTGAATCTGAGGTGACTGTTTCTTTGAATAGGTGGGCTCTTGTGCTTTGCAAGCCAGTGCTACATGGGCTATACGATAGATGAAGTAAGTGGGTGGTGAGGTGCAAGTGTCCTGTTTGAATGGTGGAAAATGGATGAGGAAGGAAGCAGTGTGCCATGGTCTGTTGTAGAAAGTGTGGGAACTGGGATCATCAGTCTGGCTAGGAGAACTGTGTAGAACTCAGATACCATCCCCAAAGTGCAGAATGTTAATATCCACCACAGTGCAATTGATTTCATATCCCAAAGTCACCCCCCAAAAGCATTTTCTCTAGGAACCTATCCACTAGGGAATGGTGAGGAAGTGAAAGAGCTGCCTTACTGGGATGGATGATGACAAAGAGGAGAAAAAAAATGTAACTCTTCTGCCAGGTGGAGCTGGCAGCAACTAGGGTTGGGTTCAATATCTAAGGGATCCTTTCCATCCACACAGAACCGGCTTCAGCCCCCACCCAGTAACCTCATAAAATTACACATCACCCCTGGGCACCTTTGAGAGGCAATACTTCCCCACTTGCCAGCACAGAGTCTTAGTGTAGAAAATAAACTTTTAATGAAAGGAGAGAAGTCACCCACCATTATTAGGGAAAATGCCATATGCAGGATTTATAATCATAAAAACTGTGAGCAGGAGGACACACACCCAGAGTGTGGGGAGCAGTGTCTTCTGCCTCATGTTCTTGAGTTCTACAACCAAAAGTTCCCTTTCTGTGCCACTCTCTGCTCCCTCATCATACCCCATTCAAAGTGATTGTTCTTGGTCAGTGAAAACTCTGGGTTCAGAGGTGCATTTGTGTGAGTTCAGCTCCCACCTGGGTAAGAAGGTACCTTGTCTGCTCTTTCATCCAAGCACTTGCTCTGGCTGAACACTCCGCTAGCCTCGGTTCCGCTAGGTTGGCCATCCCACCAGCCATGGGTCCTCTCTGCTGGCTGCCCCGCCAGCCACTCATGCCATTTCTGCTGGTCGACAACTCGGCGGTCCAGGTAGCCAACTGTCAGCTACCTTCTACTGCCACGTGTCTCTCTGCTTGGACGTCTGCAGATCAGTCTCTTAGTGATGGTCCATGTCTTAGTGATTTTCAGCTTTTAGCAGATGGGACAGAGTTTTTGCCCAATCACAAGTGATTTCAGCTCTCATTTAAGCACCATGATTTGAGATTCACTTTCTTCTGCCAACCTAGGACCAGATTTTTAAAATTAAACCGGATTGAGGGCCACATATATTTATATGTACATTTGCTACAACTATGGTCCCAAATCAACACATTTATCTGTCTATGAAGTTGTAGTGTTGATAATGACCAAAATAAGTATTCTGCCATTTGTATTTCCCTTTATGTTCCAAGGCTGTCCAAAAGTTACTAGTTTAGCATTAGTAAAGTTTACTACATTTTTTTACATAATCCTTATTAGAAAAAGTTGCTCCACATGATAGCTAAATGTCTTCTATATGGCAGAGCAACATGCTTCTTTCAAAGTATTCCTGAAATAACATGTATAGTTCATAGAAATATGAGTCCATCTGGATAACACTAACACTATGTAATCTGAAAAAAAGTTAAGCACATACAAAACTAAGTTATGTGCCTCCCTGAATTAATCCTTCATCTTATCACTGGTCACCTAAAACACCCAGTAAACCTTAGGGTCCTCACCTATGTTCCTTTTCCCACCACATCTTCTTCCTTCTTCTATTTCTGCTTGTGTGTCTACCCCAAGAACAAGACACTCAGAAAGTGACTGAAGGCCTGACAAGGTAACAGCTACACCAAGGTCATCGCATGTAACTATCCCTCTAACCAAACCCAAAGAAGATTCTGGCACTCTTTTTTCTTGAGGACATGGAAATACAACTGAAACTGCTAATGTGCAGACAGATGTAACATAAATACGATGAGCCACAAACACTGGCTCTGAGTAGCATATCAACAGCTGAACAGGCCACTGCTCAAGAATCGATTCTGGGAACAACATGTAGCTATTTGACCAGCAAGCCATGAGGAAGCAGTTACCACAGTTATTGATAAATGTCCAAGAAGAGACAGTATAATCCTCTCTCGTGTCAGAGGGATCAGGCTGCCTAATCTTACCCCCATCCTTGACATCTTTATTTGGCTATTACTTTCTGGGGATTATTTATAGTTGGTGTTATTTTTTGTTTGAATTTTTTTTAAAGGGAAGCTGTAAGAGCAGCCACTCTGGACTTGCCAGTTCCAGGGTTTTTCCCTTAGACTCTGGATTTTCAACCCAGATACAGCTCACTGGGTAAAACTCCCATGTCTGTGTGCAAACCCTGATTGATGCCCTCCCCATTAGCCCACTCTCTAGGGAAGAGCAGCCAGTCAGAACTCTGCTTTTGCTGAGGAGCAGCTTTCTCCCTCAGCACATAGAACAGGATTCCCTTCCTCCAGCCCAATCTTAAAGGACCATGAGTGCTACTGAAACATTTACTACTATCATCTCAGAGCTGCAATATTGCCAACACCAAGCATTCAAAAATCAGGACTTAGCGGTCCCTCTTCCATCTGAAAAAAAAATATGAGCCTGTCTTAAAAATATGATCATTTTTAAAAATAATAATTTTGAGGTATTTTTATTGGCCTAATGGTTTTGTTGTACCTGGAGGTGCACTCAGGTCACACTTTCAAGCTTTTCTCCAAAACCACAGGGCTATCTTTTTGATGAAAGATAAGATTATCACCTGACTCCAAAAGCTAGGCTTTAACATCAAAGCCAAATATCACAAGACAAGCAATCAGATAGCAAGAGTTGGCAACACTGGGGCAACACCAGGGCTAGAGGGTTTATTGCTCCCCACCAGATCTCTAACTCCCTATCCCCAGGCTTAGGACAAAAGATATCTGGAACTACCAGTCTTCCCAGTACAACGTGGAGAGCAGCTTGAGCCCTCTTTTTTGCACAAGGGGAGCAAGGAACAGACCCAGAAAGGTAGCAGGCAAAAGAGCAGTAGCAGCAGAATTGGAGCTTTGAAAAGGTGTGCTGGGGGGCAAGGGCAGATAAGGCCTGGAGGGGTATCTGTGCAGAATTAATGTGTAGGTCTTCAGGAGCTGGTTCCCTAAACTCAGTGCTGTCAGCTTTTTGCCTCCAACCTCCCCGAGGGGGAAATTCTCTGGATTTTGATTAGTTTCTAAAGTCTCTGGTAATGTATTTCATCCTCCATAGGCTACTGTCCAGAAAGTTGGACTCTTATTGCTATGGCAGCTAGAATGAAACCAAATCATTAGAGGCAGTGTCTGTCCGGGTGTCACTACAGAAGATGTGAATGTGTTTGCATGGGCCACCTCCTGGTTCAGCTGGGAAAAATTGACATATCTTATAAACAGAGAGGGTCTCTGTAGTTGTAAATGCAGGAGTAGTGTTATTGTTGTTATTTTATTTCATTATAATCCTATAACATACCAATCAGAATACCTTATGGTGAAGATGAGTGCAATCTTGGCAATTTGTTTGGTTGCCACTCTATAAATAAAATAGTCACAAGGATAATATCAAAATAAATGGATCCAAATTATTTTTAATAGGACATTGACAGAATTAAAAAAAAATCCACTTAACATCAACTCTGAGGCTGCTTTTTGTATGAAGACCTAATTTAACCAGTTAGTAAACATCTAATAAGTACTCTTTCTTTTTACATTTTCTGATAAATACCCTTTGTTATAAAAGGAATATACAATAGGTCTGAGTTCCCTTCGTATCATGCTGGAGCACATGGAATGTTGGAGAAGTGTCTTATTTTCATAAAAGTGCACAGGCCGCCTGCTGTAGATAATATAGGCTATGTTCTGTGACATCACAGCAACCGGTAATGGGTTCTAACTTCTGACCTGCTCAGTGAAAATTGTATAAAACTGAAACTTTGCAAATGCTAAAGAAATCTGCAAAGAACTCACTTCCACCATGTCCTGTAGTTGTAAGCTAATTGCCAGACATTTTATTTTCTCTACATTACACATATGATTTATGGTAGCTAGATTTGAATACCAATAGTGTAATAATGTAATGATTATAAGAATATAATATTAGTAAATACAGAACATGCAAAATGTAGAGGGGTTTATTGTGCCCAAAGGCATAGCCCATTGTGAGGTGTGGTACATAGGTGTGCCAGCCTAGGAGCTGCATAGGGAAGAGCATGTCCTACAGAAGCCACAAGTCCCTCTCTCCCCGTTGTTACAGCTGGATTATACCAGCAGTAAATTACTGCTCCCATTGTGGGACCTCAGCGCTGCTGGTCAATGCATTTTGGGAGCAGAGTGTCCCCATGGGTTCTCCCCATTCCCTGTCCTTCCCATGCTGTATCCTCTGGGATGAAGGCTATCAGCATGCATAATGCGATCCATACTCCATTGTGCCCAGTCTCATGGTCCACAAAGCCCACACAGAAGACAAAAGGGGTTCTTACTCCTCTGTGTGGGCATACAGCCAATGTCATAATCTAGCCTAAAATATCTTTAAAGTTATTTTGATACTCTTTGGATCTACAGTGTGTTTCATGGGTAAATTACAGCAGGGAAAATTTACTGAGTAAATGGATTCTTCAAAATATTTTAAGCATGCCCATTAACTTTCACTTATATTAATTTTACTGTATTCTGGATTTTCTCCCCTTTTTCCCTATGTTTCAGTTCTTAAAATCTTCCCAGCAGCTTTTATTTTTAAAGGCTTCAAAGACAATCTAAACCTTTAAAAAATCCCAGAGTGCAAGTGAAATGGCTATACATCAATTTCTTAGAATACTTCTAGAATGTTTGCTTCAGAGAAAAAAAGAGACCACACATTTTCCTTCTAATTGTATTGGTGAGATCATGCACTGTCTAAAGCTTTCACTGCTAGTTCTCCTATTTTCATTGTTTGACTACACACTTTGAATGATGATTTGTCAGGTTAAATAGAAGACTTGTCAACATATTCTTTTATATCTGGGTATTCCTCATAGTGAAGAGCCAACACAGACTTGATTTTTGGATGCCATTGGAGACTGAGGCCTAGAAAATCCTGGGAAGTCAATTGTATTGATTTTTCTCAAGAGCTCACTGTGACCCAGTGACCAAACATCAATGTTCAATTTGCCAAGGAACAAAAGGACCTTCCTTTTCTATTTTGGCTGAGAGGTGAATGTCAGAGTGTTGTTTTATTTACCTTTCCCCTCTCTTTAATACACAATAAAGATCCTAGAAACCTAGGAGAACATGGCCATGGTCTGTGTTTGATTGAAAACAGAGAAGAATCATTTTCCAGGGTTTGTTAGCTGAATCCTCTTAACCTTGTCTTGTCATCTGAGGTTAAAAGCTTTAAAACGATTAGGGTAATAGCTGTTAGTAGCAGGGGAACATAGTTCTTGCAATAAGAGCTAGCAAAAAGAATATAAAGGCAGCCAAATGTTTCTACCTCATATATCCTATCTAGGTATAGCCTAGCTGGGAAGATGGAAAGGTATAAATTCTGCAAGTACATGAGTAAAACAGCTTATGAATATTACCACTGATAGGCTAACAGTTTCATATGAAGTCACTGAGGTCCAAACAAAGCAACAGCTGCAGAAGAAGTTTTCAGCTCCTAGGTTGGGAAGTCAGCAAAGGTTACTATTATTTTCCTTCCTGCCCTTCTTGCCTCTATTCCAGGGGGTCTGGCTTTGGGATAAGGTGAGAGGGCAAGTGAATGGGGAGATTCCAGTCTTAAGATTTGGGGAAGCAGTTCAAGATCACAAGGGAGCAAAGTGAAAGCTGAGGGATATTGTGTCAGGCAGCTGCTGGAGATTTAAAAGCTTCCTATTCGGCCTCCTACACCTACGAGTAACATAGAGGAATGAGATTTTACTGGGTAAACCATTCCTTCAAGATCAGAGGGAGACAGACTATCCCATTCCAGGAGTTTGAGGGCAGACCATGACCGAGGGAATGGCAGAAGTAGATGCTGGGAGACGGGAAGTGGTCCTAGGGGAATAGTAAGTGTTTGGGGAAGTATCTATGCTACTGTTTATTTAGGACCCAGGATCAAGAGCACTGTAATGAAAGGTGGGGCAAAGCTCCCTTTCTCTCAGCCAACCAGAACAAGCTCTGGGAAGGAGAGCAGGCATATAATCTGCCTTGTCCCTCCTAATGGAGAGATTTTAGGGAAAAGATCTTGCCTACTGACCTCTCCCAGCCTAGGGGAAAGGAGCTGAAGTGCTTTGACCTGGCCTGCGGGTGACAGAAAATGATTGGAGGACTGTGCCCCAGCAGAGATGCCTGGGAGGGAAGGACTTTGTTATGAAGGTATTGTTTTGAGTTCTGTTTGTTTGAAACACTTTATTGCCAGTTGGGGTAGAACCAAGTGAGGTAATTAACGGAGCCAGTTGGGAGAAGCTCGTTTAAGGGCTGCAGCCTGCTACAGGGAACATATGTCAATGTTGCCAAATCTCATTATATCTGGTGTTTTGCTAAATGTGCTAGACTCTGCAGTCATGTGGATAGAACAAAATCTCAGCTGTCACTTTATAAAAGAGTAAGCTTCTAGCCCCTGTGGTTGCAGAGATAAGCTTGAACACATGATAAGCTTGAACACATAGGGTTCAGAGGACAGAAGGCCAATAAAAGGAACTCTATTGTATTATTTTAAAAATCTCATGATTTTTATGCTCTGTCTCATAACAATGTAGGTCTGACTCATCTTTTTTAACACTTAGAGTGGTAATGCAATACTGTTCTGGTGTTATGGGGGAGTGAGGCAGACTGACATGACTCTACTCTATATCAGATATGAGCTATTGACTGATTAATGTTGAGTATAAGAATATATGATCCCTATCTCTTTAAACTTAAATGCAAGGAAGACATGGAACTGGCCTCCAGGTGATACTTCCAGATAGGACAATCAAAATGGAAAGCATATGTCTGTAGACTACAACAAAGATCAGTCAGTTCTGGTGTACAGAGATATTTCCTTGGATATAAGGGGTGGATTCTGCCATGTCCTCTAGGCTGAGTCCTGTACTCTGCTGCTGTACCACAAGAGACTGGGTAGAGAATTCCTTTGGGCATGCACTGTTTTGGGCCTCCATGAACAGCCCATGTTGGCCCCCATTGCAAGCACCAGTTCAGGTCATGTGCTGTGGTGGGACTGTAGTGTTTTGTACCACCAGATACTTGGGCTGCTTAAGGCTATGAAGCAGTTCATGTACAACCAAGAATCAAAGGTAGGTTAAAGATGATTTTGTCACTCTCCCTCTGGGTTGTGCATTCTGTGCTGGACTTCCTGGGTGGGGGAGGGGGGAGGGCAGAGCACAGAATTTCAGTCAAAATGTAAAAGGCTGCAGCATGAAATAGAGAAAAGGGAAACCAAACCCATGGTCTTTTTCCAGAGTTTCTACTTTGGTTTATATGTACTAGTAATAGAAAGTTTTTAGAGGAAGCCCTGAAGAGAAGAGGGGTATAAAAATGGGCTAAAGGAGAAAAGTGGAAAAGATGGAGGTAAGATGCAAAATGGAAGGGAAGTAGTGATAAAACACAAAGTTTGAGGAGACAGGGAAAGAGATAAGAGAAAAAAAACAAACACCAGGTATGAACACCTTACAATGTTGGGGAGGTTCAGCTCTGGCTCATATTCTACCAGACCTGTGTCCATCAGGGGCTGAACCAAAACCTGGGATCTGACCCCTCTGAGCCGTGGAAAAAATAATTTGCAGAATTGACCCCTTGTAGTTGAAGTCCTGGTCTAGGCAAAAGAGAAGAGAGAGCAAGTCCCACCTCCTGGAGAGAACCCCAAGGTGACAGGTGTTTTACAATGAAAGAACAAAAGGAGGCTAAATCTATGCCAGGGAATTTGCTAAATTTTTGTATAACTTTGCCAAAAGAAAATGGATTTTGAAGGATGCTCTTAAACAGAAAGCAGAATTGCCACCCTCAGATGTTTAATTGTAAATTAGTATCAGGGATGAAGAAGAATGGGTATGGCAAATGAGGAATGCTGAAATTAGAAGCGTGGCAAACTATATTCCTCATTTCCTCCTCCTCATCCCCCTACCTTCACCTCTTCCACTTGTACAGAAGTTTTGAACTAGTTAATGTCCATTTGGGTGACCAAGGGGTTTCCGTCTTACTATGAATTCAGGAGACTAACAAATCCAAGAGGGTGTGGAATGTTTTCTAGTTTTGAGCCAGCCTTTATTTTCAAACCGTTGCTTTGAAAAAGTTTAACTAGGCTGGAAAAGATTAACACAGGAATTAAAGGGAAATGTAGTAGGACAGAGAATTATGGCGTACCAGAGAAGTGGATCCATTCACAGATCTTAATAATTTTCTGCATGTACTTACACTGGCCTATGACGTGTTAACAGGGTTTGTAAGATTTTTTAATAACCAAATTACTGAGTTCTCAATCTGTCTCACTATGAATGACTGGGAGACTGCAGCTGAATGCTGGCTGATTAATGGCTCAATTAAACACTGGTATAAGATCTCACAAGGAGTGAGTTAAGGACACCTCACCATGACAATATTAACCCTTAATATATTTCCATCTATAATTTTGTTTTTCATCTTGAATTTTTTTACTAAGGCTATATATCCTATATACTAATATGAGTTCCTTTTTTTTTTTGTAATGATGCTTACTCCCACTAAAGTGAAAGGTAGCCCAGAACTAGAAATTGGTGACTACAGTTTCCTGGCAACTACATCTAAATTCAAGTGCATCATTAATGCCCATATACTTCCTTTCTCCATGACGGACTATTTGATTTGTTCATTCTCAGACTCTGAGGCCCCATTACCAGTAAATCAGCATTTTCTGGTAGTGGCATGCCATGCTGGGCAATGTCCTTATCTAGTGATGAAGTGATGTAGCATTCCTGGAAATAAAAAACATGTTAGCAACCCCCAAAATGGTAAAGAAATATTGAAAACCCTGACCTACGCGAACAGATTCCTTTGTATCCATTCCTATCTTTAGATTGCATTTTGGTGTTGCTCCCTATGATCCTATTTTACCTTCTCATTGTGCTTTCACAGAAAAAAATATCTACCTGCTTAATTCTCTCAGCCACAAATTCTAAATTAATTTTAAGGCCTTCTGCTTACAAAATATTCTATAGGTTTTGAAATTGTTGTTTGTGTTTGTTTCGGGGAGGAGGAGTGTCTTTGAGAGGGAGGAATTTGATATTTGAATCTGAAGACATTTTTCAAACTTCTAGGACTTAGATATAATGAGCGTTCACAGTTTTTGTCTGAGTTATTTAAGTTTCAGACATCTCAGCTTTTGAAAGTATTTTTTCCCTAAGCTCTTTGCAAATTGTAAAATTATCATTAAAGCCCTGATGCTGCAAAGACTCATGCACATGCTTAATTTAACTCATACTTAGTGAATTTTCATTGACTCCAGTGGAGCTGTTTCCAATAGGTTCAAGTCTTTACAGGACTGGAGACTAAGGCTGTCTCCTGAATTTGTTGTGTAACTAGATTTCCATGTGAAAAGCTTGTAGACAGTACTTTAACTTGTTTTCCCGCCGAGTGATTTGGGACCAGATTGTGCTTTTGGGTGGTTGCACAGTTCAGCCTGCAGCAGTTCGGAGAAGTAAGCATGACTCAGATTCCAGTAAAGGAATTATTTTCCCAGGGCTAAGTAATTTGATAGTGATAAAGGGCTCTTCCCAGTGCCAGACTGCTACCCTCCTGCACTGTGTCAGTGCATTGTACAGTACATTGGGGGAGATGGGGCACAACCACAGCTCTGCTCCCTTGCTCGCAGATTGTGGGCACCCAGCATCTACTGTCCCCTCCTCCATACCAGGAAAGGTCCTGGGGGGGCCACTCATGCCAGAAAAGGTCCTGGGGGTCCCACTCAATATGGGTATGCAATGGGGAGCATGTTTACTTTGCCTTTTGCCCATGGGCTATGTAGTTCAAGCCACGCTGTGTCCCTTAAAAGATTCAGTCATTTCCAAATTACATCATCTTTTACCCCTCTACCAAATAAATCTTACTTCACAGCAGAAGAAAGGGCGAGAAGACGCTATATGACCTGGTAATGGCCATCTGAAACACTTTCATTTTACCCACTCTAATTAAGCCACATTAATATAATGCCTCTCTGAACTATTTGATGAAGGGGCCTAATATTGCTGAACAGTATGATAGAAAAACCTTTACACTGTTGGCACCAGCTAAAACTATCTGAATCAAAGCCCGACAGTTTGATAACATATTTACCATCAAAAAAATCTTTAACTTACAATATATTTTACATAGCACAGCACCAGCCTTTTCAGTCCTTTTCTCTGTAGTATCAAAGGATGGCGTGTCTTCAGTCTGAATCTGTTTGGTGGGTAAATAGCAGGAGTTCCACAAGCTCTACCCATGTTTCATTGGTTTTCTGATGTTCAGCAATATCTAACGCTTCTGGGAGTAATTTAGCGTATCTCTACCTAATAAATTTTAACTACAAGCTTTGTAAGACATCTGTGACATTTAGGTTGCATTATTAAAAAATAAAATAGTGTATATGCTCAAACATCAAGAGACTTTACTCATGCAATGCAATAAAAAAGACAGGAAAGCATACAAAGTTTATCTATATACTTTGCACATCTAATTCCCCCCCCCCCCCATATTTCAAATTTTTGTATTTATTGTTTGAGTCTGGAATGCAGCAGTAATAGAGAGATGCAAAAGTTCACTAACAGCTTTCTAATGAACTCCTTAAGAGAAGGCATTAGGGAGATAAATTTTAGTGCTGCAACATATATAGGAGGCCATAGAAAAGAAATGCAGTTTCAGAATGTAGCCGTGCGACTACTCACCCCGCTGGCACCGCCTGCTGGTCATCCGGGGAATCAGCTCACCAGCCACTGGAGCGCCCTCTGCAGCCCGTAGTGCCACTTGCACTCGGCCCCATGTCCCTCCCAGACCCTGGTGCCCTTTCCTCAGGGGTGCTGCACCCCTGCAGTACCCCCACAGATCTCTGGGTCTCCCCCCAATTAGGGGAACGCCCACCTCCTATCCCCACCTTGCCTCAGTCTAGGCAATTGCCAGTCACCACCTACCCCTGTTCGCTGGGGCAGACTGCAGTATCATTGCCGGTCATCACTGGCAAGGGGGGTTGGACCTGCTGCCTCTGCCTACCCCTGGGGTTGCCCCCTGCACCCACAGTATCTAGTTGGCCATAGACAAGGCCCCGCAGCCTGAGGGGTTTCCAGGTCAGAGCTCCTCTATCCTGCCCTGCCCTGCCCTGCCCTGCCCTGCCCTGCCCTGGTCCCAGTACCCTGCTTAGCTCCAGCAGCCAGGTCCTCCCTCTCCAAAGGCTAGAGAGAGAGACTGCTTGCCTTTAGCCCACTGCCCTCTTATAAGGGCCAGCTGGGCCCTAATTGCCTTGGCCACAGCTGTGGTCAGCTACCCAGTCAGCTGATCCAGCTGTCCTTAATCTCTGTCCCTGTTTCAGCCTTCTCCCAGAGCTGTTTTAAGCCCTTCTGGACAGGAGCGGGTAGTCACCCCGCTACACAGGATATAGAAGATAAAAAATATATAGTTTCTTTTTGGCAATAATTTCTTCAGACTCCTGCAAATTCTTATGCCACCTCCTGTTTCAAAAGAGAGGAGTCAAGCTGACCTAATTTCCCTCCCCCCCCCCCGCCACAATGAAAGCCTTAATTATTATCAAAATACTAACCTACTGCCATTTACAAGAATAGCAGCAGCTGATAATCACCATAAATAACAGATTCTAACCTAACTAGGTTAACTGCAGAGACTGAGATGCCTAGCCAATCATGTCTACTGAATTCCACAATAATTACTAATAATACTTTAGCAAAAGCTGTCTGGCACCTTGGTCAAGTGTTTCATACCTGACGAAATTATCACCTGAATCACTCCATAGGATTGGAATTGAAGTGTTTCATCATCTTTCAGCATTGCTGGCACATCAGGAAAATAAATCCTCCCATACTTAGAATATGTGTAGAAGTTCAATGGTGGTTGTGTAGGAAATGAAAACAAGAGTTGTAGGGATAAAATGTTGCCTTTTAAGGCCTGACTGTCTGTCACTATGCTTCCTGTCTATTCTTTTACACCATTGTAAAGCAAATTCAAAGTGGTTGTAAAATTTTACCAAACTAAAATGGTAGCATTTTATACCAAGTACCCAATTACTTTGCATGGATGTAAATGACAATCCAGGGTCATAAACTATGAGAAATCAAAATCTCAACTTCTACTGGAATTACATCTCCCTCCCTTGTGTTACCTGTAATGAATCTTGGTTGGGGGCCATCATCTTCGCTAACACTAAGGACTGAACGGGGGACTTACTGAGTAAAACACAAATCTCTACCACTTGCGTTAAAGAGCTAGGCTGTGAAAGTGGGGCTTGTAACAGGCTCATGGTCTATGGATCAGGCACAAAAAGGGGGAGACAACATGCTGCCTAGCCCATGCTGTTCACTTGCTTTGTGGTATAAACATATTATAGATGTTAGAGATGGAAAGAACTTTTAGCTCATGAAATCCACCCCAGGTTGGATGGCGTACCCTATTTTTGGTTTTTAAATCAGAAAGGCCTAGTACGCTGTCCCCATTGAACCGATAAGGTGTCTTTTTTTCCTGGAAGTAATTCTCATTCAGTAGTTCAGATTCCAGCTGTTAAAATGTCAAATGGTGTGTGTCATGGAGGTGGCAAAAGTGAAATTATTTACAGCATGAAGTTTGAATTTTGGCTGGGATTCCCAATAATCACGTGACAGGAAGTTCTAAAAGTTATCAATTGGAACAAAATATAATAAATACAACTATTTTTCCATAACTGAGGTGTTTGGCTATGCCTTGGCTAAACACCTAAACCAAACTCTAAACCTATTCAAAGCTTATCAAACTATCTGTGCTTCTTGCTTCAGTGAAACTGGGCTGAAAATTTTGTAAGGGGTTTCATCATGATATTTTCAGTGATTCCATTTGCGGTCCCAGCCAGAAATGCTGTGAAAACAACCTTTTATGGGACAATTCTGATAGTGCTGGCTTCCCTCTTGACCAGAACTCTAAAAATGAAGAAGGGGAAAAGTTACCAACCACATTAGAACCTCTGAAAAGGTTCTGGTTGAATTTGATTATAAACCTGGATGACAGTTGTGGGGCAGAGAAAGAAAGTATAGTTCCTGTTTTATCTGCACCAGTATCCCCATCTCTCTTACTATAATCCTCTCTTATTATAATCTCTTTCATGAGTTTGATCAAGGCTTAAGTCCAAGACCCCAGCCTCACTTTCTATCCTCTGACTCAGAGTCACTATCAGATTCCCACAATTGTGTAGTAAATTGTTTGAATTAGAATTAGATGGGCACAGGTTATGCCACTTTCAGCTAATTTGTGTTAGTTCTGCAATAGCCCTGTGGTCTTTGAGCAGCTCAATTGTTAGAGTAATGAGAGAGGGAAAAGGAAGGTAATGGGACAATGGGCCCTTCATGTTCAACAGTATCACTGTTCTTCATAAATTGGCAAGCATCAACAGAGTGGCATAGATACAGTGTTTGACAATGGTGCCTGAATGTACGTGTGCCAGCTTATGTTCCAGAACTGCCAGTTTCTTCTTCATTTTCTTCTTCTTTTCTTAAGGAGAAAATAGGGCAAATATTCTTTATAGCTTTGGTCATATTCACCATCAAAAATAGGAAAATTTTATACATGAAAGATGTTGGTGTCAGTTTCTTAAAATGTTTTACTTTTTTTTTCTGGGAACGTGTCCACCAAATACCATTTATATGCTGTTGCCTACAAACTGACAGCTGTGGAACAAGTCAAAGACAAATGGCATTAAAAAGTGAACGGGGAGATAAAGTAAAGTTTTTCTTCCCTAGTTATTTTATAGTGCCCAAAATGGTTCTAGGCTCTTCAGAGAAAAATAAAATAGACACGAAATCACCTGAGCCCAAATCAGGAGGCAGTAGGAAAGGGGACAGAAACAGATGCAACTCATGAGTTTACTTGCATGCGTGGTGTTAGAGGATTTTTTTTAATGTTTACTATTTTAAACAATGTTTTCAAAAATATGGTAGGACTGGGTTGGGTGAGGGGAAATGGTGGAAGGGGATAAATTATTAGGATCATATGAAAAGTTAGAAGGAAAAAGGAGAGAGGCACTTTTAGCACAAGACTAACTACACTGGCTGGCAGCAAAAGAAGGTTGTTATCCTGTGTGAACTAACAGCAGAGGAAGATCTGGGCCCGAGTTGCTCCATTGTATCCAGCATAGCCAAAGACAAAGATATGCAGGTTCTTCCTGAAAGATGGTGTAACTAATGCATGGGTCTGCAGGATTAGAAGCTTGAGTTCTGTTCCCAGCTTGTGTAGTTTCTCAGTGGGGTAAGAGACTTCTTAATAATAAAGCTTGTGCAGCTTGCATAATTAGTAGCATCAATCAGAACAAATAAGTCTAGAATTCATTCTGTCCTGGGATGAAATCTTGGCCTTGTTGAAGTCAATTGGAGTCTTGCTATTGACATCAGTGGGGCCAAGATTTCACCTCTGGTTCACAATGTGCAGCATGTCTTCCCTTAGGCAAAATAATATTGAGTGGAGCAGGAATCATTTCATTTTTATCCCATCTTGACTCAGTGTAAAGTGCTGAGGTGAGACACTAGAATGGTACCTGCATGGTGCCGTAGAATGTTACAGGATTTTGGCAGCAATCCAAAGCCAAGCTGTAACAGGCAAACCACAGCCTGGAAATGACCACTTCTAATAGCTAACAAATCTGCCATTCTGAATGGATTTTCATGAGGCCAACAAAGGGCACCACCCTATCCATCCTCTGTCAAACTTCAAAGTTTTGTTGCAAATCTTGGCAATAGTGGGACCCTTCCAAAAATGGTTGCAGGGGTTTTGAAAATGGAAAGCACTGTCCAATAATAATATAAGGGTCACTTGCACTTCCCCTATAAATGTCTGCAGTGTAATTGTAGTCATATTGGTCCCAGGGTATTAGAGTCAAGGTGAGTGAGGTAATATCAGAAGGGTTTTCATCAGAAGAGGTACTTGGAAACCATAGAGATTGGTTTAATACAAAAAGATGACTAGAGTAAATTCAAATGAATACTGTTCTTGCTCTTCAACCTCCCCAGAAGAGTATGTCCCAGAAAGAGCTGGAGTGCCCAGTCTTCACTCAGTTAATCTAAGAAGAGGCTGCACTAGCATCATGTTTTTAAGATCCATAGTGTGAAAGGATAAGTGGATTTTTTGTTACTGAAAGCTGGTGATTTTGTAAATGTCAATGAGTTATAGGAACAAATGTTTGCTCCTCACTTACAGTAATGGCTTCACGGCATGCCATAAATCAGTTCCAGTTCAGTAGACTAATGCACTTCTTGTGGGAGAGTATTTTGGGGACTGAAATGTATAGGCTGACAAGAATCCATTAAAACATTGTCAGACTGGATCTCCAAAAAGGCCTTTTGAAAAGAAGCCCTATAATTATTTAAAAATTTAAGGTGATCCAGTTCTGAACGATATTTGGGCTGTTATTGCAATCATTATATTTAGTGCTTTCTCATCATCTACAAACAGCAGATCTGCATGAATCCTGAGTATTTTCTTTAATATTACTATTTAAGGCATGTGTGTGGAAGGGGGGGTCATAATTCCAGACTATGAATGATGAAGGTGCACTGAAGACTGATGCTGCTGCTTTTCCATTGTGTAATCAGACATCGTGCTTATGAAAATAACCAGTTTGTCAATAAGTATTAAAACATGAAGAAGGGTCTGAATAGCAATTCTGACATTTCAGAGGCATTCTTTGTTCTTCAGTTAGTAATAAGTGGCCCAGTTGCTTGGGGGTTGCCTATATCTGTCTGACTTATTTGT
The DNA here is from genome assembly GCA_007922305.1 of Dermatemys mawii. Classification (NCBI taxonomy): domain Eukaryota; kingdom Metazoa; phylum Chordata; order Testudines; family Dermatemydidae; genus Dermatemys; species Dermatemys mawii. The sequence continues at coordinate 28,423,799 of ML677341.1, forward strand.
GTCCTAAAATAAATAAACATTGATCTATGTACACAGCAGCCCTCAGTCCTCTGCTGTGATGAAGCAGACCTCAGTGGAGAAAGGTAAAGGTAGGTTTGGGTTGCTGTAGTTTATATCACAGTGCAGTGATCTTTTAGGGCCATTAGGCTAGTAAAGATCTCCTGCAGAACCTGCCCTTTCCTGTCCCCGTCACACCCTCTCTCACCTCTGGCCTGCTCCCAAGAGACCTTCCCTTTGCTGGGAAGTGTGGGCAATGGTGACATTCAATCAGAAAAGTTAGCTTTCTATTGCCATGAAGTAACTATACCAGGAAGCAGAACTGTACTTCAAATAGCTGGGAAGGCATTATTCTAGCTGCATGAAATTTTGTCATTCAATACTTTAGCTGTCCATATCTCCCCAAGATGAACCAGTGTTCTTTTTATTTCTCCAGTGCCCACTGAAGAGGAAAAAATATTTTTTGAAGAATAAGTAAAAATAAAGATGGTGAATCTGTATAGAATAACCCTCAAAAGTGAGGCCATTCTTCTTCTGCAACAAAGCTCTATGTAAAACAAAGTGGAGAAGGCAGGCAAGCATTTGAGGGACCTGCCAGCAGCAGTCCGAAGAGTCTGGGCTTCTTGCCAAGAATCTCTGAACCTAAAATCGCGTGTTAACTAAACAGCTAAAATTTCACACCACTCAAGAGCTTTTTTTCCTTGACAGCTATAAATTACTGGTACAACTCCCCTAGTGTGCTTGCAGGTCAGAAGATGCTGTTTTACTTCCAGAAACTGTACCTTCTGGCTTCCATAACCCCTTATGGACTTTTTACTTCAAATGGCGAGGGTCAAGATAATGTCGAATTTGTGAACTTAAAGTCTTCAGTTGAACATAACAAAGTTGGTATGGGAAGAGAAGGTACAGATTTCTCTTTTAAGATGACATTAAATACCGATTATCAAATTTATATCTTGAACTGATATAATCCCCTACTATTGAGAATCTTGATTTCACATTTGCATTCCTTCAGAACTTGTGAGTAAATGCCATCTGGTCCTGGTGACTTATTACTGTTTTGTTTCTCAATTTGTTCCGAAACCTCCTCTAATGATGCCTGAATGCCTGGACAGTTCCTCAGATTTGCACCTAAAAAGAATGGCTCAGGTTTGGGAATCTCCTTCACATCCTCAGCCACGAAGACCGATGCAAAGAATTCATTTAGTTTCTCCACAATGCCCTTATCGTCCATGAGTGCTTTTTTTTTTAACATTTTGGTTGTTCAGTGGCCCCACTGGCTGTTTAGCAGGCTTCCTGCTTCTGATATACTTTAAAAAATGTTTGCTATTACTTTTTGAGTCATTGGCTAGCTGTTCTTCAAGTTCTTTTTTGGCCTTCCTATTTATATTTTTATACTTCATTTGTGAGAATTTATGCTCCTTTCTGTTTTCCTCACTAGGATTTAACTTCCACATTTTAAAGGATGACTTTTTGCCTTTCACTGCTTCTTTTACTTTGTTGTTTAGCCACAGCGGCACTTTTTTGGTTCTCTATGTTTTTTTAAAAAAAATTTGGAGTATACATTTAAATTGAGCCTCTATTAATGTGTCTTTAAAACATTTCCATGGAGCTTGCAGGGATTTCACTTTTGGTGCTGTACCTTTTAATTACTGTTTAACTAACCCTCTCATTTTGTGTTCCCCTTTCTGAAATTAAACATTACAGTTTCAGGCTGCAGTGATGTTTTCCCCACCACAGAGATGTTAAATTTAATTATATTGTGGTCACTATTACCAAGCGGTCCAGTAATATTCACCTCTTGGACCAGATCCTGCGCTCCACTTAGGACTAAATCAAGAACTGCCTCTCCTCTTGTGCGTTCCAGGACTAGCTGCTCCAAGAAGCAGTCATTTAAGGTATCAATAAACTTTATCTCTGGATCCTCTCCTGAAGTGACATGCACCCAGTTAATATGGGGATAGTTGAAATCCCCCATTATTATTATTATTATTATTTTATTTTTATAGCCTCTCTAATCTGCCTGAGCATTTCACAGTCACTATCACCATCCTGGTCAGGTGGTTGGAAATATATCCCTGCTATATTCCTATTATTAGAGCATGGCATTGCTATCCACAGAGATCCTATTGTACAGTTTGGTTCATACAAGATGTTTACTTCATTCGATTCTATGTTTTCTTTCATATTTAGTGCCAATCCCCCACCAGCACAGCCTGCTCTGTCCTTGCGAAACATTTTGTGCCCTGGTATTACTGTGTCCCATTGGTTATCCTCATTCCACCAAGTTTCTGTTATGCCTATTATATCAATATCCTCATTTAATATGAGGCACTCTAGTTCCGTCATATTATTATTTAGACTTCTAGCATTGATATTTAAGCAGTTTAATAATGAAGAGAAATCCATAACCTTTGCACCAGGCGGGCAAGTCACTATGTGGTTCTCCTATTCATCACAAACCCATCTATCTGTGTTTGTAATGGTCATAGCTATTACTTGACTCTTCCTAATAACTGGAGTTCCCTCCCCTGGAGTGGTATCCTCAGTGTGAGAGGATACCACGACTTCATCTGGAAGGCTCCCAACTATGCGATTGTTTCCCTCTGCTCCAACTGGATGTTCTCCTTCCCTGAGACTTTCATCCTCCTCTGTCAGGTGATCAGACTGAGGGTGGGACCATTCTACTGTGTCCTAGAAAGTGTCATCTATGTACCTCTCTGTCTCCTTTAGCTCCTCCACTTTAGTCACCCTGGTCTCCAAAGCCCATACATGGTATCTGAGGGCCAGGAGCTCCTTGCACCAAATGCACATACATATGCCACTTGCTGCATTGTGTATAATAAACAGGATAGCCCCCACTGTTGCTCAACTTCTGCCTATATTATCTTTTTACTCATGCAGCTCATTGCTTTGTTGTTTTGTTTTTGTCAGGAGGTGTTTTGGGCTTTAAGTTTGACTTACTAGAGGTGAACCCAGAACAGACTATACAGATCTGGGCCCAGAGTGTAAACACACTCGAAATTCAGTGGGTGTCCACATCCAGAGCTGTAGTTCATCCGATTGCAGAGAAAGTCCCTGAACATAGAATCAGGATTCATTTCAGTACATCTATGAGTGACCCAGTGATAGATTTAGCAATGTGTTTAGCAGCTACTTCAAAGGAAGCAAGGTCCAGTGGGCACAAGTCTGTGAGACCCACATTCACTTCCTTGCTACTACAGGTGTCCTGTGTGACTTTGGGCAAGTCACTTAGACCTAGATCACTAAAAGTATTTGAAATCAATGAGAGTTAGGCACCTAAATATCTTTGAGGATCTGGTTCCTAGTTGCTCTGAGCCTGAGTTCCTCAGCTCATCTCTTAAATACATCCCTCCTCACAGAGCTGTTGTGGAGATAACTACATTAAAATTTTTGTGGCACTCAGATACTATAGCAAAGCGGCCATATAAGTACTTTATATTTAGTATAACAATGAGTTTATTTAAAGTCAACATGCATTGAACTAAAACCTCAGATGCATATGCCAGGTACTTCATGAAAGTAGGATCCAAGTGTGAAGTTTGCCAGAAAGCAAATGATCAGTGGGAGGATTTGGGGGAAGAAGTTGTTTGTACTTTAATGTTGGCTTGCCTCAAAAACTATAGAGAGGATTATCCACAGATCTTCTCTGATGAGATATATGCGGGAACATTCCACGTCTAGATAAGGCAGTGAGCTCATTGTACTCTTCTGACCATGCAATAGCCAATGCGCAAATGTTCTGTGCTGCTGGCAGGAGCACTCACTGCAAGAGGATTATGTGTGGGCTGCTATTCTCCAGAATATGGTCAGATTATACATATACTTTGTCAAAGTAGCCTTCCTTTGTGGGGAGTTGCTAATTTTTATGCTGAGAAATTAATAGCTATTAAATTGTTACACATTTGTACTTACATGGCTGTATGTCAGACAATTGAGTTATACCACAATGGAATTATCACAACAAATTAGAGTGCAAGGATGCTATATCATTAGTGATGTATAACTATACTGTTTATTTTCTATTATACAATTCTCTGTATGCTGGCAGGGAGTGTTTTCAGATGCGGATGCCTAAATCTAAATCCAAATCAAGGCACCTCAATACATGACATTATCAGAGGTGTTGTGTTCAAGCTACTTTCTGAAGGTATCTACATATAGATTAAGGTACCTAATTTTAGGCACTCACATTTGAAAAATGGGTTCTGTGCATTTATTTCTCAGTACTTGCAGCATGCAAACTCCTATACTCTGGTACCGAAGAAGGGCTCTGTGTGGCTCAAAAGTTTGTTTCTTTCACCAATACAAGTTGGTCCAATAAAAGATATTATCTCACTACCTTGTCTCTTTAATATCCTGGGACTGACATGGCTACAACTGCACTGAATATACTCTGGTTGACAGCCATGATCAGTCAGTCAGTCAGGAGTTTATTTCCTTCCTTACAATAAGGCTTTTCTTCCCAACTGTGCATTTGTGATTGTGCATTGTTTGCTCACATTGGGGAAATCTCAGCCCTTTCCCCCCACTTCAGTTCTGAAATACAATATAAAAATAGGAGTCAGTTATTCTGAAAAAAAGTGTCAGATCACTGATAGGTATAGGAAAGTGGTGTGAGGAAGTTGTGGAGAGGGAAAAAGGCAAAAGCATTGATATATTTTAAATGCATATTTTAAAAATGTACTTTCCAGGTGTTTGACAGCACATTTTGATTTTTAGAGAGACAAGATGTGGGAAGTGATATCTTTTATTGGACCAGCTTCTGTTAGTGAGAGAGACAAGGTTTCTAGCTTACATGGAGTTCTTCTTCAGGTTTGTGTGGACAAAAGCTTGTCTCTCTCACCAACAGAAACTGGTCCAGTAAAAGATAATACTTCACCCACCACATCTCTCTAATATCCTGGGACTGACACAACTCTAACTACACTGCATAGACATTTTACTGTTTTTGTTTGTTTTCCCTCATATTTAATTAAATGTGACTATTTATTTTAAAAAGTCAGTTTAAATATAACTGATGGTGGTTCCTGTTAATTCAGTAATAACCATATCCTAGGCTAACAAACTTTGAGACCTTTGGCTTAGGAGTTGATTTGCTATAAATACCTTGGCCTTTGAACGCCATAAAAGGGAAGCACCTTCAGGTTATTATTTTAATCACCAGTATAGTTTTATAGGCTATTGCCACTTAAAAGTTTTTCATTTTCTGTCTCTGCACATAACTTGTATAACACATGCCTCTGTTTCTCCCTTCATGCCCCCTCCCACTAACACTCTTCAAAAAAAACCCAACAAAAAACCAAGAAAATGCCCTTCACAGAATAATCTTATTAGTCGTGTTCATTCTTTTACATTTCACTTAAGGGTCATAAACTTGGACTTATTACATGTGGTCCAATTAGATCACCAAGAATCATTTGGCCTCCTTGCTATACTATAGCTATGATATTACAACATTGGAAGTTCACTAAACTATCTGCCAACTCTTAGCCATTAAACTGGGTTTAATTATTAAAGTATTAAGAATTTAAAAAACCAGGACAAGCAAAAGTCTATGTAAAACCTAACACAAGCATTCCTACTTAAATATATGTGCATCCTGCTCTTTCTTTTTCTCTGGTCTCCTGCTGCCTCTTTATTTGATTTTGCTAATGAAAGAAAGCAGTGTTGCCAACTCTTGCATTTTTGATGCAAGTCTTGCAATACCCTGTACTTTTTTTTAACACAGTTGCTCCTGGAGTCATGTGATTATGTAAGAATCAAAGCCTTTTATTCTTTTTTAAAGTGAGTTTCTAGTCCTCATGGAGAAAAGCTCGAGAATATGAACCCCTAAAGGTTAAAAAAATGAGAGGACAAATAAGAAATGATTGAAAAAAGCAGCTGTAGCTTTAAGAGAGGAAAAAAAATCAAATCCAAATGAAACGTTGCATTTTAAAATACTGCATATTCTTTTCTCAAAAACCATGCGGGCACATGTGGCTATTTAATGAAGAAATTTCTCTTTACTGGCGTCAGTTAGCAGACTGCTAAAGAAAAGAGTGAAAGAAGGAGGGAGAGTTATGAGAACACTTTTTAGAGGTTTGCTAGAGGTTTCTGGTTGATTTTGAAAGATTCCTGGAGGTTGTAGTAGCTAAATAGTGTGTGTCTATAAAATATAATGGCACATCAAAGTAATGACTTTATTCTTTATCCACTGGGCAGTGATTTCCTTTTCTTTTTACTGACACGTATCATCCTGGCATCTAGTTTCAGAGTGGTAGCCATGTTAGTCTGTATTAGCAAAAACGACGAGTCATCCTTGTGGCCCCTTAGAGACTAACAAATTTATTTGGGCATACGCTTTCATGGGCACAGGTTTCAGAGTGGTAGCTGTGTTAGTCTGTATCAGCAAAAACAATGGGTAGTCCTTGTGGCACCTTAGAGACTAACAAAATTATTTGGACTCTGAAACCTGTCACCATGCAAGGCACTGAATTTAGCCATATGAAGTGGAAGTCTCCTGTATTTTCCACTCCATGCATCTGATGAAGTAGGTTCTAGCCCACGAAAGCTTATGCCCAAATAAATTTGTTAGTCTCTAAGGGGCCACAAGGACAACTCGTTTTTTTTCCTGGTATCTGGTGCACCCATACAGATCACAGTGTAAGACTAGGGCCAGAGTACCATACACAATTAAGAAGTATAAGTACATAACAAAAATGGTATTATTTTTCTATTCCTTTGGGAGCAGGGGTATCTGAATTTTAGAGTTTCTTTGTTTGATTGAGAGTGCTTCTTTTGTAATTGGTAAATTTTTACATGTGATGTTCCTGGGGAAAAGCTTACTCAAAATCTGTATTTACATTTGAAATTTTAAAAACCTCTGATCTTTATTTTAGTTTGTAAGCTTGAGCATTTTAAGTATGGGGGGGGGGAGGAAATCCAGCTGAATTGTAAAGACAAATTATTTAGGTCTGAGTATGATGTGAATGTCACATTTAATCCTCTTGTTGCCTGTCTGTGCTCGGAAATATGACAGCAATTTGGAATTGTAGCTCTTAGTCTCAAAAGGTTTGCAAATCCCTGGTGTAAACTAAAACAAAGCAAAGCTGAAACTCAAATATAACGGAAAAAGCAAAACCACAAAAGGGTAAGTTGCTGGCCAGTGCTATATATTATTAGTTTTTCAAAGACTACACATTTCAGATGATCAACAGAACTGACCTATTCATTTTTTTCCTCCTGCCTGACAAATAAGAGTGTGTTCAAGGCAAAATCTCTGTTACTGAACTGTTTTAGCGGCAAGTGCAATCTTGTATGTGGTAGATATATACACAGCTCTATACTGTAGAACTGGTGATGCTCAGTGGATATAAATCAGCATCACTTTACTGACGTCGCTGGAGCTGCCTATGCCTTCTGTCAATTGATTTTTGCTATATTTTCTGATTTGAAAAGTCAAAAAAATATTACCTTGTAGCAATTATTTGTAGAAGTAGGGTTGCAGAGGCTGGCCAGAGGTATGAAAATGATGAGGCATGAATGGTCAGAGTCTTCTGTGCTAAAATAAACACTTCTACAAAATTTGATAATGGGCATCTCCATGCAGAATGCAGACAAGGGAAGTAACTTGCTTAGGATGGCAGCGGGGTGAGAAAAATCATTTAAAAAAATTCTATAGCAAAATTAACCAACTTTTTGCTTTTCATCTTTTATTTTCTTTCTTTCTTTCTGTAGCTGTGCTTTTTAGATGCACTATTTCTTCTTGGGTGTATTTATTTTATTCTTACCACCTTTATTTTTTGCCCTGCAACCCCACACTCCCATTTTTAATTTCTCCATTGGCTTTAATTAAACTGGCCTGAAGCTCATGAACTTTTAAAAAGACCATAACTTTGTTTGTGGAGGCTAGATTTCCTAAGCTATTATATAGCTTAAATGGCAAAGATCCAGATCTTGGTGCACCATAACAAAAAGTCTAGTAAAAGAGGAAATTGACACTGACATCTGTATAGCGTGGTTTTGTCACTTTACAGTTTAACTGTCTTAAGAACACAGTATGGTGGAAGTAGTGCTTGCATACAATGAATGAACAGTGCTTCACAAGTACTGGAGAAAGGAAATGTAAGTTTAATTCCTTTTCTATTGGTCATTCTTTCTACACGTGACCAACTAATCAAGTGTAACTTTCAGCACTCTAATAGCTTAGTATCTACTTGGGTGTTTTTAATTACCCAGTAACCCAAGGTGTTATCAGTAAGTAATTACACTTTCTTGTCTAGCTTATGAGCAATAATTTAACTTTTCATAAGTGTACATTTCACACTCTATTAGGTCACAGACTTCTAAGGTGCATTAAGGAACTTGCCTGATTTTTTTTCAAAGCTGTCTCTTTTACTGTTTTTTTTTCTATTCCATTGTAGCTAATAGAAAACAGAAGGCTCACAGATTAAATATCAGGGTTTAAAGAAGCGGTAAAAGTGTAAAAAGCAATTGTTTGAATGTAAAATTGTAAATGAAACACATTTACAAAGTGCCAGCCAAGAGAGCATGACATATTGAATAAAGCTTCTGAGCTAGAACCTTATCTTAATGTATACTAATAAGAGATAAATTGAGTCTGCTGGAGGCTTCTATGGGAGGCCTCTAGGAGCAGGGCTCTGTTAAAATAAAAAGATAAAATCCTATATTTTTTTTCGGATTTATTCTTTTTCCCCTTTGCTACTGGCGATAAGGGGCAACAATGCAAAATTCCCCACCAGCTGGTGTTTCACAATGAAAAAGCTCTTGGGAAAATGACTCTCCTATTGACAAAGGGAGTCTGAATGCCTACTTCAGAAGCCTGTGCTATTTACATAACCACAGAAAGGCAAGTTACAATGCAATTAGCCATATCAGGATCACACCAGAGAGTGTTAGAGTTCTTTAAAAAGGTTCCCCCCATATACTGTCATGATGGTGCTTTATGCTTTCAATTAAAAGACTCCGTTATTGACTATGAGGCCTTAATTCTCTGGAGTCTAGTGGCGATGAAGTTATAACAGGCGATTTTCTATTTTCCAACCACTTGTAAATTATACCTTGCCATATCTAGCAAGGCTCCAAAAATTAGGTGGAACGCCATTCATTTATTTTCCAAAAGATAAAATGAGAGTAACATTTCAAAATTAACAGGTACAGTAGCCATTCAATAGTGCAACCCAACTCCCATTTTAAAATGGATCGATTATATTTCATATGCAGTGATTAGAGTTTTTCAGATTTTAACTCAATGGGAATCAAAAAGAAGCGACCACAGAGATTTAGAAAAAAGAAAGAGAGAGATCGGGCAGTTTGAAGATCATACTACATTTTTTGTAATTTATCGCTTAAGATATTTTTTCACTACATAATATAGACTAAGTAGAGCATATTGCTTTTGATACAGAGGGTTTCTAACATTTAATGAGAAATTTCAGCTGTCAGATTTTCAAATACTTCTGTCATATTCTTTATTGATGAGCATTTCTTGAGTAGTGCGAACAAAATATGCATACTGTTCTTTGTTTGCCAACTATTCTATTTTGCTATTTCCTATTAGCTATTGATTACTCAGGATATGTGGGTTGGTCAACTAAGTCACGTGCTATTGTTTCTGTTCTCTGTCTGTATGACTGCAACACTTGGAATAGGAGAATAATGGGTAACAGCTAGGAATAATGAATACCAAATAACACATTTCTTCTGCAAGTTTTTGGGCACATAATGACTTGTTTTCAAATTCACACAACTTTTGCGATTCGTGAATACGTTCATGGATACCAGCAGTTGTCCAAATATTTGTGAATACCTACTAACATAACCTCATAAATTACAGGGCATGAAACAAATATAATGAAACAAACAAACAAAAAATGCTTTTTGTCAAGTGATCAGCTCTAATGATCAATAAATAGCAATTTGAGGGCTAAATTGTGCTATGCTGCAAGTCAAGGTGTGGTTGTGGTACATGTAGGCATAATCATGCTAGCTTTAGGCTATACAGGGGTCGGCAACCTTTCAGAAGTGGTGTGCTGAGTCTTCATTTGTTCATTCTAATTTAAGGTTTCCTGTGCAGGTAATATATTTTAACATTTTTAGAAGGTCTCGTTCTATAAGTCTATAAAATATAGCTAAATTATTGTTGTATGTAAAGTAAATAAGGTTTTTAAAATGTTTAAGAAGATTCATTTAAAATTAAATTAAAATACAGAGCCCCTGGACTGGTGGTTAGAACCCAGGCAGTTTGAGTGCCAATGAAAATCTGTGCCATGAGTTTCCTACACCTGGGCTATATCTACACTTGAAGTTGCTCATGGGATTCCCAGACTGAGTAGACATAGGCTTGCTCCATCAAGCTAGCATGCTAAAAATAGTAGTGTAGCCATGGTTGAATGGGCAGTGGTGAGAAGCAGCATGGGCTAGCCGTTCCAGATATAAACATGCCCAGACCCCAGGGTTATGTGCTTGAGGTGGTTTGCTAATGCCACCGTTCACCTCTGCCTGTATTATTGTGGCTACACTGATATTTTAGGTGCACTAGTTCAGTGATCACTGGTGCGAGTATGTCTGTGCCAACTCCCAGTGTTCACATAACTTTAGACTGGCTAGCAAGAGTAACGTCAGTAGTATAGATGTGGTGGAATGAACTTCAGTCCACCTAGTACAAGCCATCCTAGTACAAGCACACCAGAGAGCCTGAGTATATACTGAAGTCCATGCTGCCACATCTTAGTTACTATTGTTACCTGTACCAGCAGGACTAAATCTAGCCTGGGTATGCTACATGCACTACAATCACACCTTCACTTTCAGTGTAGACCTGAATTCCTTATTTCTCCAAGAGGAAAGTGTGCTGTGCCAGCTCTATACCTGATGCAATATACGTCCCATGACTTGCTAGCATAACTGTGGTAGTTGGCACATTGAGGGATTGGGCTGGGGTTGAGGAGGGAATGCAGAGATGCATCTCTGTGCACTTTCTGGCAATTCCTGTCCATTTGCACTGGGAGAGAACATAGCAATTTTGTAGCTACAGTATGGGGCTGGAGGCACATATACCCACCTACTCCCTTAAGTAGAAACAAAATCTAGGCCACAGTCTAACCTCCAGAGGGAATAGAGGAGTTTGAGGCTTAGAAGAAATTTAATGTGATCCATAAACCTCAGTATATGGAGCCCCATTGAAATCCAGAGCTCATTGCAGGACTGGGGGCTTATCTTCAGCTCTTCTCTTAGTCAACACTATAAGTTATGTATAATGTATGTACAATAACTCACTGGTGCACTCCAGGTGTATTGTGCCACTCAGGTGACACAAAGAAGGTGTAAACCTAATTAAACTGGACAGTAAAGACGTGTTTGTAAAGAACGATGTGTTTGTAAAGATGTGTTGAAGAATACCAAGCCTAAGACTCCAAAAGTAATAGCAAACATTTTTTTAAAATATATCAGAAGTAGAAAAGCCTGTTAAACAACCAGTGAGGCCACTGGATGATTGAGATGCTAAAGGAGCACGCAAAGATGATAAGTCCATTGCAGAGAAACTAAATGAATTCTTTGCATTGGTCTTTGGTGTTGAGGATGTGTGGGGGATTCCCAAAGCTGAGCCATTCTTTATGGGTGACAGATCTGAGGAACTGTCCCAAATTGAGGAGTCATTAGAGGAGGTTTTGGAACAAATTGATAAACTAAACAGTAATAAGTCGCCAGGACCTGATGGTATTCACCCAAAGGTTCTGAAAGAACTCAAATGTGAAATTGCAGGACTACTATCATCTGTAATCTATTATTTAAATCAGTTTCTGTACCAAATGACTGGAGGATAGCTAATGTGACACCAATTTCTAAAAAAGGCTCCAGAGGTGACCCTGGCAACTACAGGCCAGTAAACTTCACTTCAGTACCGGGCAAATTGTTTGAAACTATTGTAAAGAACAAAATTGTCAAACACATAGATGAACATAATTTGTTGGGAAATAGTCAACATGATTTTTGGAAAGGGAAATCATGCCTCACCAATCTACTAGAATTCTTTAACGGGGGGTCAACAAGCATGCAGACAAAGGAGATCCAGTGGATATAATGTATTTAGATTTTCAGAAAGCCTTTGACACGGTCCCTCACCAATGGCTCTTAAGCAAAATAAGCAGTCATTGGATAAGAGGAAAGGTTCTCTCATGGATTGGTAACTGGTTAAAAGATGGGAAACAAAGGGTAGGAATAAATGGTCAGTTTTCAGAATGGAGAGAGGTAAACAGTAGTGTCTCCCAGGGATCTGTACTGGGCCCAGTCCTATTTAACATATTCACAAACAATATGGAAAAAGTGATAAACAGTGAGGTGGCAAAATTTGTAGATGGTACAAAACTACTCAAGATAGTTAAGTCCCAGACAGACTGCAAAGAGCTTCAAAAGGATCTCACAGAACTGGGTGACTGAGCAACAAAGTGGCAGATGAAATTTAATGTTGATAAATGCAAAGTAATGTACATTGGAAAACATAATCCTAAATATACATATACAAGGATGGGATCTAAATTAGCCTTTATCACTCAAGAAAGATTTCAGAGTCATAGTGGATAGTTCTCTGAAATCATCCGCTCAGTGTGCAGCAGCACTGAAAAAAACGAACAGAATGTTAGGAATCATCAAGAAAGGGATAGATAATAAGGCAAAAAATATCATATTGCTTCTATGTAAATCCATGATATGCCCACAGCTTGAATACTGCATGCAGATGTGGTTGCCCCATCTCAAAAAAGATATATTGGAACTAAGGGGGGGATATGATAGAGATCTGTAAAACCATGAGTGGTATAGAGAAAGTAAATAAGGAAGTGTTATTTACTCCTTCTCATAATACAAGAACAAGAGGCCACCAAATGAAATTAATAGGTAGCAGGTTTAAAACAAACAGAAGAAAGTATTTTTTCCGCAACGCACTGTCAACCTCTGGAACTCCTTGCCAGAGGGTGTTGCAAAGGCCAATACTATAGCGGGATTCAAAAGGGATCTAGATAGATTCATGGAAGATAGGTCCATCAGTGGCTACTAGCCAGAATGGGAAGAAATAGTGTCCCTAGCTTCTGTTTGACAGGTGACAGGGGATGGATCACCTAATGATGATCTGTCTGTTCATTCCCTTTGGGGAACCTGCCATTGGTCACTGTCAGAGCACAGGATACTGGGCTTGATGGACCTTTGGTTTGACCCAGTATAGCCATTCTTATGTTCTTATCTTATCTTATTGCTAGAGTAGCACAAAGACAATCCCAAATGTGCTAGGGAATCAACCCCTATGCACGACTAAAGGAAGAGGAGAAGTCGGATCTCTACGTTGATCGTCTATCCAGTGCTAACGTAGAGTGATCTTTATTAAAAAGTCAAGGTTTATCAGATAGTTACCACACAATAGTAATGCTCAGTCATTATCTAGTCTGAGAATAAGAAGCTAAAAGTGCTTTATCTGATGTCACTGTTAGCGTAACCCTATTGGCATTCCCCCAAAACCCGTGCAATCTTCCATGTAATTTTGGGATAAGAGCATTAGAATTTAGTCCCTACTGTGTAAGAACGGCAGGATTTGGCTTAATAGTTTACAATCTAGTAAAACATATTTAGCCTAAAAAAGCCTGAGTGTAAATGTAAGTGCAGCCATCAAAATATTTCAAGACAGTATCCTCTAGTGGTTTAAATGTACTGTAAATTGCAACTAGTCTTAGCCATAAACCAATCAGGATTTAAAACTTACCTAACGATAGTTGATCATAACTGAATTTACCAGCACACGCTGAATCTTTATTGTTGTACTGCTGTGATTTTTAAGCTGTGATTATTTATTATTAGACCTTTTAAAATGTAAATCAGTGCCTGCTTCTATAGTTTGCATCTCAAACGTACACCAGGCCACTTCTGAAGCTACTCACTCGTTCACTAATCTGGATTTAGTTATTTGAGTGTTGCTAGCCACCTCACTTGCCATACAAAAGATTAGACCTTTTTTATGATGATGATGATTATGAGACAATATTGGACCTTTCTATTTATGGGATAATTTCTTACAAGAACCATTAAGCTTTAAAAGTAAGGCCCACTCCACCTCTCACGTAGAACACATTGGTTATATAAGGACTCAGTGGCAGAGATGTGTGACATAAATATTTTTCTCTTTTCACAGGTTATATAAACAAGTCACCAAAAACATATTTTTATAATGCAGTTCAGGAGTCTTTAGATAGTGTTTCCACACTTAAAAGTCTAGGAGTTAGATTATAGGTCTGGGAGTCAGGAGACCTGGGTCTTATATCTAACTCTGCCACTGACGTCAGTATGTCACCTTGGATAAGTCACATGTTCTCATTAAGTATAGATGTGAAACTGGAATAATAATACTTATTCACTCTTGTGAAGGGCTTAGAGATCTTCAAATGACAAGCACTATGTAAGTGCAAAGAATTATGGTTGTTATTTATTATTAGACAAGAAGACATCCTGGGTAACAGAACAGGGAACAAGAACTAAAAGGAACAGAGTAACTTCTGCTTTTGGTGCATGTTTCCACCATTCAGACTCACAATGGGGGTATAGTCTACCATGTAAGAGGGAGAGCACATTCAGATTATCTCTGTAAAAATATACAGAGCAAGGGTTGTTTTAAAAAATATGGGTGAGGAACTAGATTAACTAATTTTTCATTAAATGAGTTGGTTTTGTGCGTGAAAATCATTTCCAAACGTTGATATGGTTTGGTATTTTTGGCTTGGGGAGGCATAGGATGTGATAACATAAAATGGCCTGTGTCATTCTCGTCTCTCTTCTCAATCATTTTGTATTATTGTTCCCTTAGTTGTCTTTACCTACTATTCCCTTAGTTGTCATTCCTCTACCACCAATTTTTGTCCTCATCCACCTGGTGCTCTCTCTTCTCTCCTTCAAATCCCTATTCGAGTCATGCTCTTCTAACAGTCCTTCCTACCATATGATCATCAATAATCTCCTTGAAGCTCTGTCTTGTGTTATTTGTGTTGGGTCAAATCCGGCTTCCACGGAAGTTATTAGGAACTTTCCATAGTAGGACAAGGAATATGAGTAGATTCCTTGGAGGAAAAAAACACATCTTACGTAACGGAGAAGAGAAAAGGCTAGTAAAAGGTGAGTGGAGGATGGGGAAAGGGTAAAAGACAGGGATAAGGTGTCATTAAAAATAACCAATACAGCAATGCTGCAGTGTCTCTGAGATTTCTGACTGTGTATGATACCAACGTAAACTATCCTACTATTACTGCAATAAAAATGATAAAATACGAGCAGATATATCTTTATATCTAAATCAACCTGTAACTTACATTTCATTTACAAGTTTGAATGTTTGATAACTAAATATATTATTTGCTCTCATGGAAAGAGCAATATTTTTCACAGTATGTTGCACTGTTGGTATAGATCAATCAATATAAACATTTAGCTCACAGTCTGATGTAACAATTTATTGTATAAGATAATTAAATACAGACAACATCTCTGTTGTTCTATTTTTAACTGAAACATTTACCTTAGCAAAAAACAAACAGTGGAAAGAAAACTCTAGAAAAACAATTAACCACTTCTTGATCAATAGTAAAGGTAGCAGTGCACTTTTTCCTGTATGCCAGCTGACATGGAAACATACAGAGATGGTTGCTTGGGACCTGTAGGTTTGATTTTTGAATCATAATTGAAGCAGATATTGAAAAAAAAGCGACACAGATCTACACCTCCAATCTTACTTTCCAATTATTAAAGACTATCCTCAATTTACTAAAAGTAAACCAGTGATGCTGACAATTAAACTTCTACTTCCCTGTGTTTTGGCCGTCATCAACAATGTAGAAACATAAAAAAGGAGCTGAGAAGCTTTCAGGACTTAGCTTTTTAACACAATGTGATGAACACATACTGCTGCAGCTGTTTTGTCTCTAATGAGGTTATATAGGCCTACCTGAAAGTTGTATTTTCCCACAGTTTATTTATTTTTGCTTTGTCTTTGAGGATTTCTTATATTAGTAAAGTTTTACATAATTCAATACCATCATTGTAAACTTTCATCTTAAATCACCACTATATGATAGACTAGATGGCTCAAGGAATTTTTTAACGAGATCAAGCACTTTTCACCTTTAGGTCATGGTTTGCATCCCATCCAGGTTAACAATAACCAAAGGTAATAGTTCTATGAAGCAAATATAGAGGCTTATGTGAAATGCGCAGTTGTCAGTTCAGTTCCTAATAGTCGTCAGTAAACATTAAACCAAATCAACAAACAAAAACATTCTTACTGGCAGTCTCAACAAAAAGACACACAGAGACTCCTATGCCTAGTGGCACATGAGGCAACCCATTTTTCCCACTGCTGTCCATCCAGAGCAAGACATTTGACTCCATTGTCACTGTATCCTGGACTGTCATGTTTGCTCATAGTGGGTTCATATCCACAATTATCGTCATTAGCCTGTGCATTTAGATCTCCCATAATGATAACAATGTCATATTTATTGATCTTGCCAAGGACGCTCTGCAATCTTTCATAGAAACAGTCTTTGACCTGTTCATATTTATTGTTTGTTGGTGCATAACACTGAACGACCATGACTTCTGCATCATTCATCACAAAGTGAATTTGCAGGTTCGCGTTCCTTCAGTGCTTTAGCAGCTTCCTTGCTCAATAATAAGCCTCCTCCTTCATAGTGGGCTTTAAGAAGTACATTGTTCATCTTTGGCCTCATGCCCATATTCATTATCTTTGCTTTTAGTCTCAAGCCATAGCTCTCATAACATATTTGTCATTTTGCTTGGACTGATCTTAAGGAATATAACAAATTGCACATCTTCAGGAGCACAAATTCTTATTCAGCTATCGGAGGTAACATAATTGCACAGCTATAAATATATGCATTCTCAGTGTAACAGTAATGGGTGCACTGATCACAAGAGAGTAAATTAGTGAAAGCCAGACCTTTTTCTCTCTCCTAACAAAGTTCAAGTGTGGAATTAATGAGTGGTTTTCTGAAGAGGAAATCTACATTGTCAGCCAAAGATAAGGCTGCTTACATAACAGAAGTACATCAGTCGTTTCCAATTTTAGTTGTTTTTATTTAGTCCAAAAGCTGTCAGACTCCCCTTTAGGGTTTCAGATGTATTTTTAGAAAATTCTAAACTAGCGTATCTGTCAAGTGACTCCTATACAAAATTGTAGATGTATGAGCAAATGGAGAGATGAGCAACACAGAAGCTACTAGAAGTCCTTCCAAATGTGCCTAATCCTTATCTTTTCTCTTGTACACACTGAAGCTTTCTTCTCTAATTCAGTAGCTGCAGATAGCATTTCTTTGTATAAAAGCTCTCTGTGTTTTCAGAAGGCAGCCATTGTAACTTACAGGGAGGATCTTAGGCACTAATATTTAATCTGTATGATTTTGCCGGACTTTTGAAATTCTCTAATGAACTGTCTCTAAGGAATCCGCTAGATTTGTCACTATTTTGGCTGACAATTACTTATTGTTTTCCAAAGGTGTTCCTCACTAAACTGATGTTGATGATTATCTAAACATAAGCACATTAACACTCCCTTTAGTGAAAAGTAATGGCAAGTGTTACTCCCCATTCATTTGTTTTTTAAAAAATTAATATTTTATTAACAATTTTCTCTTCTTAAATTTTCTGAGCACGATGTGTTCTTGGCACGCCAGTGTCTCTGTTCAATCCATGATTTTTAGTGTGTAGCAGAGTAACGAATTAAAGCTCCCAGGCTCGTCTTCTGAAGGACATTTGCCCTGGATTTATGGCTTATTACAACAATCTGTAACCCACAAACTCCCTCTTTTTGTCCTATGACTGTGGAAGTATTAACGGCATGGGCGGTGGGTATCATAGGCTGTGCCTCTCCAAACAACCTGGTGTGGCCCCACCCACAGTCCACCTCCCAGACCTTCTCCTGTAGTTCCCAGCACTGTGCTCTGGCCCAGGCTGACTGGGGTTGGGGCTGAGGCTGGCTGGCCGGCCTGCCTCCCACAGGGACTTGAGGTGGCTGATGCTGGGGCTGCGCTGCCCGACTGGCGCTCAGACCATGCTGCCAGGCACTCCGGGGCTGCAGTGCTGCTGCCTCCTGGTGCTTCAGTGCTCTGCAATCCTGGCATAGTGGGGCTGGCTGCCCAGTGCACTGGGGGTGGCTGTCTGGCACACCGGAGCTGGCCGTCTGGCACACTGGGGTTGGCTACCTGATGCTCTGGGGCTGCCTTTCTGGCATACCGGGACTGGCCACCTGGTATACTGGAGCTGGCCACTCGGTGCACTAGAGCTGGGATGCTGCTGCCACCCTGAGGCTGCCCACCTGGTGTCCTGGAGCTGCCCACCTGGTGCCCTGGGGCTGTCCACGTGGTGCACTGGGGGTGCCCACCTGGCAGACTGGGGCTGGTTTCCTAATGCACAAGAGCTGGGGGCGCTGCCTGGCACTGGGGCATAAAATTATCTAAGGTTATGTCTACACAACACACTCACTCCTGGTTGTGTGTTGAGTACATATGCTCCTCAGCTTGGGTATAAAAAGAAGTGTAGATGGCGAGGCACTACATAGGTGATTAAAGTAACGACATGCCAGAACCCCTACGGTACATACCCTACATAGTTCTCTACATTCCTTTCCCCATCTACACTGCTGTTTTTAGCATCTTTCACTGCCATGTGTAGCTACACGCCGCAGTGTAGATGAAGTCTGCTTTTTCATGGAAGCATAGAGCTACATGTACCCTGCACACTGCAGTTAGCATAGACAAGGCCTAAAATGTGATGCCTTCTCATGTCAGCTCTAGTGGCTAACAGGCTAACATCACAGATCCATCAGTGCTTGAGCTGGGGTTGTTGGCGGGGAAAGGATCTGTACTCTCCCTAGCTCTGCCAAGAAGGCAATTTCCACCCATTCCAAAATTAGAAGCCACTCACAGTAGAGTGTTCAGATGTTTAAATAAGGTCAGGCATTACTCTCTTGCATTGATCCCAGCTCCTGGATCGATCCCAGCAACATTACTAACAAGACATTCAGCTTCATGCTAGCTTTTAAGCAGAACTAGTATTATTTAGGCCCGACATCTCGAATGTGACCTCGAACCTTCCAGGTACAAAAATGAGCGTGCAAAGCTTTGTGCAATTCAAAATTCAGATCTGGGCCTGATTTGCAAATCTTGGGCTTATCTGCAAAGAGGCTCAATTGACTAATGTTGTACTAATCTATTTAATATGTGAAGTAAAAGCACATAATGAAACATACCACAAAAGAAAATAAACGATCTACTTAGTAATGAAGAAAGGATTTCAGCTTTAGTTTTTTTATAAGCAATTGCTTTTCAAAGACAGGGCTGTAAGAAAAATGTTAACCATTTGCATTTAAATGCACGTTTGTTTTTAATATAATTCCTACAGATTTGCCAGCATTTGGATTTCTTTCCCTTTGGAAAAAAATCATTATTCTGTGATTGATAGTACAAAGATTGTGTATATAATAATAGGGGGAAACCTCGTACATATGATTTTATTAAACTCTGTTGGAATACTGTGTTTGCTGCCACTGCTGCATTGTTATACAGCGCAAACATTCAAATGCAGTCACAAATGTATTGTACAAAGAAAAGCAGACGTACTGCTCCAGCTGCCAATTTCTCAAAATTAGCTCTTGTCAATTCAAATCCTTAGGCTGAATATATACTCTCCTTATGAATAGGGACTGGTTATTTTCAATCTACATACAAAATGTCAGTCACTGGTATCAGGGGGTAGGAGATAGAGGCGGGTAGGATTTGATTTGCGTGGACCTCACTGGGAATCAAGCTCCCTACACTTGGGTAGATGGTCCAAGACTGGATTAGATTTCAGGACACTTGTACTGATCTGGACATCATCAAGGAGTCTCAATGGAATTCACACTGTTCTCTGGGCTCTTAATACCACATGGCAGCATGCGCACTCTGCCAGTGCCTGCCAAATAAAGATATAAATGTAGATATTTGTAATGTGAACACTAGTCCACCAAGATCTGAAATGAAGCCACCATCTACTTTCACAAAAGCTACTGAACAGCTATTGGACCTGGACTAGGTTAGAATCAAATGTCCTGTATTCTACTAATGATATTCTTCATTTGCATGTAATCTTTCAAGATCATAAAGCACTTATAAATGTTAATTAATTATCTCTAACTTCAGATCATTAAGATCATGCTGTATTATTCTCATTTAAACTAAAGGTAAACTAAAGCATACAGAGGCTTCATAGATTTTTAAAGCCAAAAAGAGGCCATTATGATCATTTAGGTTTCGTCTTCACTGCATGCTAACCACATGCTAAAACCTTAACACAGGACACATTCACGCATCTACGTGCCTCTACCAGTGCCACACAGTGAGGCAGCCACCATGCTCTAAGCTATAAGCAAACTTCTAAGTAGCTTTTAATGTGTATCGCTACCACAGGATTAATGCAGGGGAAATGTGCAGCCATGGGGTTTTCACAGCAAAGAGATATCATGGTCCTCCAGTCACTTCTCAAAGCCCATTGGGCATCCAATTCTTTGTATTCCCTTTTCATCAGCCTGGACTATCTGTGCTCTTACCGGAAATGGACTACTTTCATATTCCTCTGCTGGGTTCCTTGGCCTCACCCTGTTTGCATTTCTCCAGCTTCACCCATCTCGAGTGTTACACAGGCACACAAACAGGGCCATCCTTAGGCATACGCCTAAGGCGGGACTCGGGAGAATTTGGAAAAGTCATAGCTGAGATTTACTCTAGTTCCATTACCTAGCAAAAGGCATGTGCCTTCACACAGAGGATCAGGGGTCTGTACTTAGTCCGAAGAAAGATAAGACAATTAATAGCAACAGTTCAGCTAGAGGTGGGTGGAGGGTCTGGGACGTGGGCAGTCTGACCTAGCGGTTGGAGCAGGGGTCGGGAGTCAGGCTGGTCAGACACCAGCAGATCAGAGTGTGAGTCAGGCCAGAGGGCAAACCAGGAGTCAGGTGTCAGGAGGCAAGTAAGGTCAGGTTACCAGTAGATCATAGTCAACTAGTAAGAGCAGGTAGCACAAGGGAAGTAGTCCTAAGCAAGGGGAAACCAGTTACCTGGACAACTTGCTGTTCCTGTGCTTGATTTAAATAGAAGCTGGGAGCCCGTCAGGACCCTCGCATTCCTCCAATCAGATTCTAGAACTGAATTCAACTTTTATTCTAGCAACAGTTACAGGTCACTGGATGTCAGGTTGGAACTTACAATCTCCTAAGACCCTTGTAGACTAGCCTTCCGGACCCATGGTCCCTGACAGGCTGTCAATAATTGAATTATGTGATTTTATGTTCTCTGAATTCCACCTGTGGGCCATTTTAAAAAAGAATGCTGCATTCATGTCATTTTGGGTTAGATTATTCAGTGACACACCCAAAGTTTTATTACATTTCAGCTTTCCAGCTTCAAATGCCACAGCTAGGGCCCAACCCTGGGGTTCTTAATCTGGCAAAACTCTCATTGACCTCATTAGAGCCTATGTGGGTTATAGCTTGAATAAGGATTGTAGGATCAGATTTTTATTAGTTGTCCATCAGATGTCACATTTCTCCAATTAGATGAGTCTCAAATGTTTATGCAATGATGAAATCACATGATTCTTAGGGATCTGATAAATTGATTGCAAATAGCAATATGTGCAATAAGTGTATTTGTTTTTAAACAACCATGGTTCATTCCAGTGTTAGAATAATACATTTTTTCCTCCCTTTGTTCTTCCCCTTTCATTGGTGACAAAAAAAGAGCACAGGTCAGCCTCTCTTGTTTATTATCCCACCAATACATGAAGGAACAGATTAAATATTTAGCATATTCATTGTCCTCTCGCTTTCTAGAGACTGTCAGAGGAAAATATTTGTTTTTATTTGCATGAAGTATATCTGTTAGGATTAAAATGTCACATGCATGATTCTTCACTTGAAATGTATAGGTTCTGAAACTTGTTTCTGAATAATTGGATTGCTATCATTGTGTTACTACGGAAATTAAAATTCTAGAATTGTGTTTATAATATATGCCTTTAGTGAAGCCTTCACGCAGATTTCAGCTACATCCTGTTATTTAAATGAAAAATACATGCAACTTACTGATTTTAAATGATTTTACTACATTAATTTATCAATATTCTGGCTTTTTATATCTGTTTTCAAATGTTTTTAATATTTCCATATTTCATCACTAGAAATTACTTAATGAAAACGCATTATTTTTGCGCTGGACAAAAGCTTAGATTCAAGCTGGAAAATTTGGACTTGAAAATGGGGTTGGAAATATTTGAAGAACAGGTTTTATGTTACCAAATGTAATTAGAAAGTTCAGAGTGTCTGAGGAATGAAAGAATGAAAACAAAGGAATTAACCAAAATGATATTAACTTCAAAAATTAGGTGTGGTTTTAGATAAGTTATCTGTGACTGATTAGTTATATGATGTAGTTTTATTTCTGTTTGACTGGATGAGTGCACACAAGGAAATTTAAATTTTGTTTCTCTGAAAACACAAACATATGACTTTGAATTTTGTTTTCCATGAACATTCTGTAAAATTTGATTGTATGAATGTTCATGGAAAACAAACTCATTAGGGTTTCTGGAGCATGGTGGACGTGATTATTTTAAATTGGTTTTGCATCATTTGCCAGTTTAGGCCAAAGATATTTACCAGCTGATGGCTGCTGGGCAATGCAGGTGAGGTTGGTTACTGTTCTCAGTTCAGTTTTTGCATGGATAGATAGAATATCAGACACTCTATCATCATCTCCCCCCACCTTTTTTTTCCTTTTTGCAATCTTAAAAGAAAATCTATCCAGGTATTATGTGGGATCTATCACCATCGTTTCGGAACATATCACAATGCATTATTATTCTCATTTTATGTATGTATGCCGAATCGAGGATGTAATTTAAGTATCTAAGATGCAGAGAGCAAAAGGACCAGGTAACCTTAAGTTGCAGATAGAAACATCCGGCTTGAAGTAACTTGGCCAAATTGTTACAGGAAGTCTAGCAGAGCCAGGAGTTGAACCCAGATTTTCTGCGTCCTCATCCAGTGGACTTCCTCAAGGAATTTATCATTATGGAAACTAAATTACCTTCTCCAGCCCAGTGCTGCACACTGTGCCATCACACTCCGAACACTGCAGGCATGGTGTAGTACAATGGATGACAGTGCATAATGCAATGGTAAACCACATGGGCATTGGGTATAATAGGCCAGAGGAGGCTAAACCTCCCCTAATCCAGGCGGGGGCCCCACCCCTGAAGCCCCACCCTCAATCCCCCTTTCCCGTCCTGAAGCCATGAGGGGCTCAGTCAGGTTGGCGGCCTAGAGCTTGGGGCTTGGCCAGCCAGTGGCTGGGGTGTCTCAGGTCATCTGGTGGCCCTGGGTGGCTCAGGCCGGCTAGTGGCTCAGGGGTCAGGCCAGTGCTCAGTCTGGCTAGCAGCCCAGAACTTGGGCTGGACAGCATGGCTAGGGCAGGTTGGCCATAGGCTTGAGACAGCTGGGGCAGGTGGGCTGGGGTTCAGGGCAGTTCGTCTGGGCCTTCTCCAGCTGGAGGGAGTGTGGCGTGGGTGGATTTGGGACTTTAGCAGGATCTGGAGGGAGTGGGGCGGGGAGGCGGAAGGGGTGGATATGGCAGGGTCTCAGACAGAAGGGGTGGGAACTAGCCTCCCCAAAGCTGGGGATTCACATGTCGCCCATGATAAACCATGGCACTGCGCTATGCAGAAGATGCAAATAAAGAAATCTTCTGATTTCATGGACTGAAAAGGTTTAACAATGCTTTGGGCATATTGTATGGCATAGCCTAACTGAACCTTACAAAGAGAGGTAGAGCCTTATTTTTCAAAGTAAAGCTGAGGGAGCAGGAAAGTAGGACATTTGAAATGGGGGAAAATATGTCAGTGAATAATAAACTTGCTGAAAAAAGCATTTTTGGGGTCACCAGAACTTTTAGCAAATTCAGCCTGAATTTGGTTAATAGCTTCGACTGAAAAAAAAAGTTTTTTTTCCCTAAAAAAGTCAAAATGGTTCATTTTGATCATTTTGAAATGAAATGTTTTGACTTTTCATTTTGAAACAGTTTTGTTTTTACATTTAGCTATATTTATTTATTTAAAATAAAATGGGTGCAAAACACTCCAAAATGAAACTAAATTAAAAAGTGAGAAAAATTGTTTCAGATCACAAAACACCCTGAAAACTGAACTAAATGTGAAATGCCAACAAGGCATTTTTTTCAGCCCTGGAGCCTGAACCCCATGAACCCGAGTCAGCTGACCTGGACCAGCCATGTCTTTTTTTATCCCTGTGTATACATATCCTAAAGCACTAAAAGGTTGGATCTGAGTTCTCTAAAGACCACCTGTCTCATTCTATACTGCCACACTTCATAACAACAGAGCTGCTCAAACTGTAGCTCCCTCAGCATTGAAGAGGGAACTATCAACAGGGCATTCTCTATGGCTTTTCTTTGTGACCATCTGCACCAGTGGATTCAATTCCTGCACCTCTTAAAAGTATTAACTTTTACACTTCTGATGGCCAGAAGCTGGGGATGGAGGACAGAGGATGGATCACTCAGTAATTGCTCTGTTCTGTTAATTTTCTCTGAAGCATCTGTCACTGGCCATTGTCATAAGACAGGGTAGTGGACTAGATAGACCACTGGTCTGACCCAGTATGGCCATTCCTATTTTCTAATGTTTTAAGATGCTCTACAAAACTCATAATTTTGTTTAGAGTTTTGGGGAAGGGTTGGAAGAAAGTTGTGACATGGTGTTTCATAGATCCACTTGGAAAAACAGAATATTTCCATTGAGTAATTTTGAACAAAAACACTTTGCTTTTTGATTTATGAATGTCAGTTTTCCATGGAAAGTTTTTAACAGATTCAAAATGAAAATAGTATGTTTCGGCATTTCCTATGAGCAAAATTGTATTCCCCTTAGAATTGACATTTTTCCATGGATAATTTCAGTTTCAGCTCAACTATATTTTTCAGCAGGAAAAACTTTCACATGAGAAAATTTCAGCAGTTCCAGTATTTGGGCATTTGAGAGATATAATCTATGCAGTTATAGCGTGGGAATGAATTGTAATCATGGTTTGATCTAAGTGTTGATAGTTTTGTTTTAATTATTGACTGAGATGTTCCTAGGCAGATAGATAGATAGATAGATAGATAGAGAGATAGATAGATAATATTACCGTTTCATTTCCAACCTATGAATTGTGGTTAACCCCATCATTGTTGATATATACCCAGTGTACAAACAATTCACAGCCAACAAAGTGGTATGGTTTAAGATCTCTAAGTTCACACTTAGCCCAATGTCATAGATGCGCAACATCATTTAAACCTTAATGCAACAAGTCATAAAGGGGCTAATTGTAGGCACATTTACCAGACTGATTGTGGACCAATGGGCCATAATACATGACGATTTCAGCTCTCTCTCAATATCATTCCAAGAAGTGTCTCTAAACTGTTGGCAGACACTTTCAGAAACAAGATGCCCTTTGGATTTCACAACCAATGTACCCCACCAACATGCCGCACGTATAAAAACATTAACAACAGATTACTGTGTGGCTTACTTCCTGGGGTCTGTCTTCTGGTTTTATTACAACCAAACATTATACCAGTGTTGTAAGGGCAGTACATGGGGGCCAATTCACGCATGTGCCATATTTTGCCCACCGTCTGAACATGCTGCTGCATGATTTTCTTAAGAATGACAACTGTGTTTAATGTCTTCTGGCACCAGTTCACAAAATCTCACCCATTTGAATCACTCTTTAAGGAAAACCATAAAATTCATGGGAACTGCAGAAGAAAAACAAATTACTTTTGGAGAAATTAAAATAAGAAGGTCCAGCTCCCTGGAACATGATGTTTTACATGCTGTAAAGGTTGGCAGAATAGCAAAAAACTAATCAAGAGAACAGAGGGGCGTGTGCAATAGGCATGGAAGGAGGTGCTGTTGAAACGCTTATTCAGTGGAGGTTCGTAGAATACTTGTGTGTGATTTTACAGCTTTCTCAAGCAACTATACACAATGCCATTGAAAATTCGTCTAGTATTAATGAACAATCCCCATGATATGTGTTCCAAGAAGTGCACTGAAAACCTTGAAGACAAAACTTTGGGAAGAGTGTAACATTTCTTATGTGAGTGGGTTATGGAGTCTGATCATGACAAAATAATTCCATCATAAACCATAACAGTTTAAGCAATAATTTAGCCTTCAAGTCTCTGTTTCTAACAGTTTCAATGTGGAAAAAAGGAGTCTAGTATGTGGTTGACAACAAAAAAAAATAACTAGAGTGTCTTTTCCCCACATCACAATATTTGGGGTGTAAAACTTGCTATTTGTTTTATATCCTAAGCTTTTGAATATTTTTCTAATGAATCACTGGTACTGAACTAAATTATACTGAAACCACTTGCCTTTTTGTATGTTTGTAAAGTGAAATATCAATTTATTGCTCTACAATAAATGTTTGGTAATAATAATGATGAAGTAGAAGGAGCGCTGTTTAGTGAACTTCACTTAGAGGGTCTCGTCCTGCTAACATCCTCTCGTCCATATCCCACTCCACTTTTATTATAGATCCTGATCCTGCAAGGCATCAAAGGGAGTTGAAGGTGCTCATCATTTAGTAGGATGTACCCTATAATGTGTTTTCACTAACCATAAGTGGCTTCTATTATGCTACTCCTCAGTGAGACACAGTGGTGTTCAGAGTCATAGTGGTAGGGCATCCACTGTTGCATATCACAGAATCATAAAATTGTAGGACTAGAAGGGACCTCAAGAGGTGTTCTAATTCAGTCCCCTCCACTAAAGACAGGGCTAAGTATTACCTAGGCCAGGCATCGGCAACCTTGGTTACTCAGCCCCCGCAGGGTAAGCACCCTTGGCGGGCCCGGCTGGTTTGTTTGCCTGCCACAGCCTCAGGTTTGGCCAATCGCAGCTCCCACTGGCCACGGTTTGTCGCTCTGGTCCAATGGGGGCTGCGGGAAGCAGCGTGGTGCTGGCTGCCACTTCCCGCAGCCCCCGTTGGACGGAGCAGCGAACTGCAGCCAGTGGGAGCCACTATCGGCTGAACCTGCAGACGCAGCAGGTAAACAAATCGGCTGGGCCCACCAAGGGTGATTACCCTGCGGGGCCGCATGCCAAGGTTGCCGATCCCTGATCTAGGCCATCCCTGATAGGTTTTTGTCTAACCTGCTCTTAAAAATCTCTAATGATGGAGATTCCACAACATCCCTAAGCAATTTATTCCAGTGCTTAATCACTCTGACAGTTAGGACATTTTTCCTGATATCCAAACTAAACCTCTCTTGATGCAATTTAAGCTCATTGCTTCTTTTCCTATCCTCAGAGATTAAGGAGAACAATTTTTCTTCCTCCTCCTTGTAACAATCTTTTATGTACTCGAAAATTGTTACAATGTCCCCTCTCAGTCGTCTCTTCTCTAGATTAAACAAACCCAATTTTTTCAGCCTTCTCTAATAGGTCATGATTTCTTGAACATTAATAATTTTTGTTGCTCTTTTCTGGACTTTCTCCAATTTATCTACGTCTTTCCTGGACACAATACTCCAGTTGAGGCCTAATTATCACAGAGCAGAGCAAAACAGAGCAGAGCAGAGCAGAGAAATTAGTTTTATTTTGCTTACAACACTCCTGCTAATATATCCCAAAATGATGTTTGCTTTTTTTTACAACAGTGTTACACTGTTGACTAATATTTAGCTTGTGATCCACTATGACTCCCACATCCCTTTCTGCAGTACTCCTTCATAAGCAATCATTTCCCATTTTCTTTGTGTGCAACTGATTGTTCCTTCCTACGTAGACTACTTTGCATTTGTCCTTATTGAATTTCACCCTATTTATTTCAAACCATTTCTCCAGTTTGTCCAGATCATTTTTAATTTTAATCCTTTCCTCCAAAACACTTTCAACCCTTCCCAGCTTGTTATCATCTGCAAACTTTATAAGCGTACTCTATATGCCCTTATCTAAATCATGGATGAAGATATTGTACAGAACCAGATGCAGAACTGATTCCTGTGGGACCCTCACCTAACATGCACTTCCATCTTGACTGTGAACTTCTGATGATTACTCTCTGGGAATGGTTTTCCAACGAGTTATGCACCCACCTTATAGTAGCTCCATATTGAAGATCTATGGTGCACACCGTCCTTCATGGATAGCTTGCTCTGTTGGCTGGTGGCCCTGCCTTCTTTCACAGTTTTTAAGGGTGCTTAAGGGCATCAGTGTGCTAAGGACTTCCCTACATGATGGGGTAATTTGCTTTAGGGAGGTATGATTTCTAAAGTGTACTAATGTATTGCTCATTAATTGTTCTGTATAGACCCAGGTTGTGTGCACTAAAGGTTTCTAAACCACACCATATGAAAGTGCACCGGCAGGGTCTGAATGGGTCAATTAATGTGCAACACTTTAATTTCCTTTAGAAGTCACACCCCTATAGATCACATTACTGCACCATGTAGACAAACCCAACGCGTGACTGTTTTGGGTTTTGTGTACGAAGGGATGTTTTTATTGAAATGCATTTTATTTTTACCAAGTGACTATGATATCCATGGTCAGTACTCGTGTAGTTAAAAATGGATGGAACTGAGAGGGACAAAAAAAAAAGAAAAGAATCTACATATGAGATGGAATTAGAAGCCTGAGAAAAAATATTACCAGCATCCTCTTTCTTTCTGCCTTGGAATAAGAAAATCAGCAGCAGGCCTGATTCCATTAGATGATTGTGCTTGAAATTGTGCAGAGATCAAGTTCAAGATTCTAGAATCTAGCCTTGGTTCTGTAATGTTTTGTGTTGACAACACTTCCACTAGTAGATGGTGCTATATTCTCATCTTCGTGTTAAGTTGTTGTCTTGTATATGATTGGTTCGACCCGAGGGAGTTATACAGGAATTTCAGTCCTGCTTCTGTGTACTGGACTTAGTACTTGAAGTGTCCTCAAGAAATCTCTGTGATCAGGAAATCCAAGTATTACAGGTCCTTCTGAAAAATAGTTGGGAAAGAGGAAGAAATGGCAGGACCTAAATCGAAAGTCTATGGTTTGTTTTTTTGCGGGGGAGGGGAGGGAGGTTGCATTGTTTTTGACTGCCAGCACCAGTTTTGATATTAGGAGCTAGTATTTCCGGGGGTGAGTGTAGAATTCTGCAGGCATGGAGCTGTACCTGCTTATTTGCTTGACTTATATTTTAATAAAAAATGATGTATGTAGGATGCTCTAATGGGTTTACAAATCACTGCCATGTAAACTTCAGAAATAAAACAATAATCATTACAACAGTGAGCTTATTTTTTTTGTTCAGAGAAACATTATGAAGTTATTAACTTTGAAAAGGCCCCAGTGGCAGCTCTGGAGATTGATGGTCCAGGCGTTCACTCACATCCATGTGCCTTGACCCTGCCTTGAATGGACCCTCTTAAGAGAGAGGGAGGGTAGTTCCATTTAAGTTGAGACTATTGATCCATTGATAAAAACAAAACCAAGTGTGTGGAGATCTGATTACCTACCCTGTTTAATGTATTTCTAGTGCAGCTGTCAATCGAGCAGTTTAAATAAAAGTATAAGTTGCAGTAATCAGTGTAATTACTTCATATTGCAAATAATATGGATGGGCCCTAGAGAGCATTTGCAAATAGCTTGTGACGTGCCTCAGTGTTAAAAAATGAGTTGGGAGCTATCTGTTTGTTTTAACATAAGACTTCTGGGGCAGGGCTTATCTCTTGTCTATGGTTTTTACACCTTCCAGCATAATGGTGCCCCATGCCTTAATTAGGGTCTTTGAATGCTGCCAATGTCTGAACTTTTACAACTCTTCTAAAAATAATAATGTATGTATCTGAAAACTGGAGAATGCCTACTGACATATTAAGTATATGGATCCTGTGCCACTACTGGATTTGGCCAGTATTGCTATATCCGGGGTGGGCAAACTCCTGCCCAGCCGCTGAGCTCCCTGCAGAGGAGACTCTCCACGACCCCTCCCCCGCAGCCTCAGCACACCACGCAGGCAGTGGCCCATAGCTCCTGTGGGTGGCATCAGCGGCGCTGCACACTCCGTGCTCCTCCGTGGCAGCGTGTCTAGCTCCCGCGGGCCGCGTGGAGCCAGACATGCTGCGTGGTGTGGTAAGGGGGCTGGGGCTAGGGGATGGATAAGGGGCAGTGGGCCCCAAGGGGCAGTCAGGAGGGACAGGGAGCAGGAGGTGGTTGGATGGGGCAGAGGTTCTGGGGGGATGGGAAACAGGAGGATGTATAGGGTGTGGGAGTCCTGGGGGTCTGTCAGGAGGCACGGGGGTGTGGATAGGAGTTGGGGCAGACAGGGAGTGGGGGGTGGCAGTTAGGGTTGGGGGTCTCTGCTGGGGTTGGTCAGTGGACCAAGGATCAGGGGGCTTAGATAGGGGGTAGGATCCGGGGTGGGGGGTTAGGAGTGGGGGTCTCTGAAAGGGGCGGTCAGGGGACAAGGAGCCAGGGAAGGGGTTGGATGGGTTGAGGGCCAGGAGGGGGACAGTCAGGTGGCGTGAAGTGGGTAGGGATTGGATAAGGAGCGGGGCCTAGCTGTTTAGGGAGCACAGCCTTCCCTACCCTGCCCTCCATACAATTTTGGATTCCCGATGTGGCCCTTGGGCCAAAATGTTTGCCCACTCCTGTGCTATGTTGTAGTTTGGTTCTCCAAAACAACACTTCTGAGACCAAGGCCAGATCCTTAGATGGTATAATTCGGTATAGCTCCATTGAAGTCACCCCTCCTAGTCTCTCAGAGTTGGAAGACTAATTAGCTGTCGAATGATATTTCTAATCAATTCTATATGTGATACGTTGAACTATACTAAATCATGGCAATCTAAATGAGCCTGAAGTGCATGGCCAAAACTAAGCAAAGTGGTTAAAGTAAAACTGTGCCAGTTTCTCTCTACTGAAAAAAATCACTGAAATTTGAAAGGAGCAATTCAGTCAGATACCAGTAAATGCTGATATTTTTAATTTATAATCATGATGTGCAAATTCCCAAGATATGCTAATTTGATTTTGTCAATTAACTCCAACTGCAGTTATTCAAGATGCTTAAATGATTACTAATATAAGCAGCGGGTTTTTCATTAAGGCTGATCCCATATGTAGTTCCCTTGTAGTCTCTCCTCTACTGAAGATTGTGCCTGGTCCGCAAGGGGTGTAAATCAGTGTCACTTTGGTGCGAAGATGTTACATATAAATTTCAGGAAGAGTTTTGTTTGTGATGCATCTGTGTAACTGTATTTTGCCAGCAGCACAACTTGACCCCAGAAAATGTCCAGCATGCTGTAGTTCTCCAACAGTCTCACACTGGCTGACCCATCAGAGCTATCCCTTGATTCTGGTCCTCAACCTGCATCCAAATACATTAACTATAAAGATGTCTTGGGGGAAAAGAACCCCAGCAGCCAGCTTGCCCCAGTCCAACTGAGCTACAACCATGGGCAACCATTCTGTTTGGGCATATATATATGCCATGTCTGATCCTGAAACAGCCATGCTGTGTATAAGCCTTTAGGAGAATTTAGCCAAGGGCTTTATTCGTAAATCCACTTTGCTTTCCAAGGCATCAGCTCTCTTTGTCTAAAAAATAAAAAATGGACAGAAGCCTCTGACTATCGGGTCCTGCATCAGGTCACAATGAGAAACCAATACCCCATTACCACTAATACCCAAGCTAATAGACCATGCAAGTATACACAAAACTAGACCTCTGGGGGGTATACAACCTAGCACATCTTAGAGCTGAAGACAAATGGAAGACCTCCTTTCAAATGCATCTCATGATGCCCTATAGTTTGACAAATGCACTTATGACATTCCAGCATTTCATTAGTGATGTACTCTGAGACATTCTGGACCACTACATGGTGGTATACCTATATGACATACATAATTTTTCAGACAATGCTGAACAACACACTATGCATGACCATTCCGTCCTGAAGAGGGTATGGCAACATGATCTCTATGCTAAACTAAAAAGATGTGCCTTTGGTCAATCTTCTGTAGAATTCCTAGGGTTCATCTGATCTCCTGCTGATGTCAAAATGGCCCCATGAAAGGTGAGGGCAGTGCCTGAGTGGGCAGAATCACAGAACATTTGAAGTACATTTCCTGAAGGTTGTGAACTTGCAGCGGTTCATTAAAACATTTTCAGAGTGGATTGCCATGCTGACTATCTTGCTCCACAAAAACACCAGGTTTCTCTGGTCTCCCAAGGCCCATAAGATCTTCAGGTAATTAAAACTGACATTTACCACCACTCCCATATTGGTCCACACTGACAACCGGCAAACCTTTATCATCAAAGCCAACATTTCCACCTTGGTGATCAAAGCAGTTCTATCTCAAGGGGATAGTTCTCACAATTGCTACATCCATGTGCTTTTAATACCCGAAAACTCAAACCCACAAAGCAAAATTATGAAATTTTGGATAAAGAACTCTTGGCAATTAACACCACTTACAAAGAGTGGTGCCACTATCTAGAAGGGGCCTGATACCCCATCCAGGAGAACACTTATCATAAGAATCTTGAATATCTGCAAGGCCCTCCACCAACAGCAACTTTGGTTGACCTTATTCTTTCACACTTTGATTTTGTAATCTTCTATCCTCCAAGAACCAAAAATAGTGAGGCCAATGCTTTGTCCCAGAAGGGCGATTATTACCTTGACCAAAAGGACTCAAACCCTAAAAACCTCGTGCATACTCAAGCCTCATAATTTTATGGGGCTTTCATATGATCAGCCTTTGCCCACAGAATCCCTTCTGATGAGCAGGAAGCCATAAGTAAGGAATCCCACTATTTCCGAGATGGGGAAACCTCCATAAAAGGGCATAAATATGTTCCCTTCTTAGCCATTGAGGACTGCAATCCCCCTGGCTGGACATTCTGAGTGCTATAAAACTCAGTGCCTAGTCTCTTGTGTCTCCTGGCGGCCTTGCGTGTGGGACACAGTTCAGGACTTTGGCAACATATGCATTTGCTCCAAGGTGACACACAAACTCAGTTACTTGACTGTGTGCATGTTCCCTATCTCTGACCCACATGTCAATCTATGCTGTGCTTGACTCAGGTATAATGCTATTGTATACATGTATGCCCATGTCCACACTGCCACTGTTGTTAAATGACGTTAGTGCTGCATTTCAAGGGAAGTATTCTAGGGTTCTGTGAGTCACAGGGAAATGATTGAGGAACTGCGTTGAGGTAAGTTGTTGATACTGTCCACTGAATTCACACATTTGCCAATGGCAGTTCCTGATCATGTCTCTCCCGCCGCCCACCAATCAAATTGAATGGAAGACATGGAACAATGGAATGATGATATGCTTCTGCTCCTGCTCTTTATTGCAGAACAAATGTTTGTGGAGTAGCCTGTCAGCGAATTGCTGGATGGAATTTGGGGAGTCCTTTCTGACAAATTGAAGACAGCTGACTTTGAGGGTCAATGACAATTTATTCAGCTCCCATGATACACATATGATAAATGCTGGTATTGCCACCATGTGCCCATGGGTGAACCATTGCTTCTGCTTCTGGAGAGGAAGCAGGGGGGTGGGAGGGTATGTAGGCTCACATTGTTTTGAAAACCTGAGATGACCAGCAGTGGCTTCAGAACTTGCAAATGAAGAAACATGCCTTCAGATAGCTGTGTGAGGAACTTGCCCCTAACCTCCAGCACCAGAACACACTTTTCAGAGAAGCCCTACTTTGTAGAAGCGGGCGGCTATTGCCCTATGGGAGCTGGCAACATAAGACAGCTTTCGGTTCATTGCAAACTACCGTGGGGTTGTCGGGATAGCAGCTGTGCAGATTGATGAGGCAGTTAACACTGAGATCTACCCATAAGTGGTTGTCATAAGAAATGGTCCTGAAATAATAGCTAGATTTGAAAGGATGGGGTTTCCAAACAGTGCAGGGAGCCACCAGTGACATCTGGATCCCAATACTTTGGCCACCAAAAGGGGCAAGTGAGTATGTGAACCAAAAATGCTGCAAGGCAGATTCATAAATAAAAACCTGGAAAGGTTCATGGCACCAAAGTGCTGAGATCGGATTGTACTTGAAGAGGGAAGAAGGGAGTTTATTCCCCATAAATTATATGGTTCTTTACAGTATGTCAGTGTCAACTGTTGTTTTGTTTCCCTATAGCTGAAGATCTTTAGCTGTTCACTCGTGTGACAAGTCACACATTATAGACAATTATATCAGGGTACCTCCACAAGGTTAACACCTTAGGGTTGGATTTGTCTTGCAGAAGTGGAGGCTGAGTTGTAATGCAGTATTGTGCAATGCGTCTGTCTTCACTGTTTGCACTTGTTTACAAACCTTTGTTATTGAGAGCACTCAGTCTCTCTTAATGGCCTTATCAACATTTGTTTTCAGGTAGTGGTGAACCGATTCTTTTTTTTTTTAACTGTTTTTGTCAGTAGTGTCAACTGACAATAGTAGCTGTTATGAAACACTAATCCCTACTTAGGGCTTGGTTACACTGGCACTTTATAGCGCTATAAAGCCCCCACGAGTGCTATAACCTCCTCCCCGTCCACACTGGCAAGGCACGTAGAGTGCTATAACCGCGGAGTTATAGCGCTCCTCGTAATCCACCTCTGCATGGGGAATAAGGGCTGTAGCGCAGC
Source organism: Dermatemys mawii (assembly GCA_007922305.1). Classification (NCBI taxonomy): domain Eukaryota; kingdom Metazoa; phylum Chordata; order Testudines; family Dermatemydidae; genus Dermatemys; species Dermatemys mawii. The sequence goes on from ML677341.1 coordinate 28,458,629, forward strand.
TGCTGTAGCGCTACAGCAAGAATGTGGACACCCACTGTGCTACAAGTGATCTCTTGAGATGCCTAGAGCCATTTAAGGCAATTGATGTCTCTTCCCTTTGTTTTGAACTCGGCTGGAGGAATGCGGAAGTACCTCTTCAGAGTTTCTCTCTTAACTCGGCAGATAAGCAATGCAAATGTTTAAGGAGGGAGCCTGTGTGAAAACAAAGCCCTCTGTGAAAAGAGGCTCGCTGACAGGCTTTCAGAAGAATGGAAAAACCACTGTCTCTCTCCCTCCACATACACACAACGCGTCCCCCCTCACCCCCCTCGTTTAAAAAGCACGTTGCACCCAGCTAAATGCTGGGATACCTGCCCTAATGCGCTGCTCTTAATGCCGCATTAAGTGCCCCAAATGTGGCCATGCTATACCGCTGGCGCGTCTGAGTGTGGACATACAATAGCGCTATACATATTACTGTATAAGGGGACCGCTATAACCAATAGCGCTATAATCTTGTAAGTGTAACCATACCCTAAGGTTGAAACTGGTCAAGCTTTGGGAGGGTGTGGGGAAAAGACGGGGGTGGAGAAAAGAGGCCATTTACTGACTGGGTAGTTGCAGATGTCTGTATTGTTACTTGAGCTGTGTTTCTTTTTTTCTCTATGTGAACCAAGCCATAAAAATGTTTATCTACCACGTTCTGTGTTCTGCTGCATATTTACAACTAGCAGTGCTTTCTGTAACCACATAACACTAATTGTACTTTCCCCATCCTTCCCGTGTATCCTTGGCACTTTAGAAACATTTGATCTGAGATTGGGGGAGGGGAGAGACAGACAGAAAAGCATTTGCAGTATGATGCCACCAGAAAGTTAAATCATTCCAATTTATGTGCTGTAAATCATGGGACCCAATCCTGAACCTAAAACATTTCAGTTCATAATATGTAGGAATGAGGACCACACACAAGTCAGGGAAACTATAACATTTCTTAAAAGTACTGTATGGAAAATGTAAGTAAAACAATTTTAAAAAGAGATGGAATCCTTCTTTGCCCTCCCACTGAGTGGGGGAAACAATGATCACTTGATGATTCCCTATTTGGTTCGTTCCCTCAGAAGCACCTGGCATTGGACACGGTCAGAAGTCAGGATACTGCGATAGACTGACCATTGGTCTGACCCGCTATGGTTGTTCTTATGTTCTTATGTAATGAGGGGAAATTGTTCTTGGGGACAACTGGGGTCACCTCTTGCATGTGTTATGGGGGCCAGGAACTTAGTGGGGTTCAGGGACTCCTGCAGGCATATTGTTCCCCTCCTGGATGTTCTGGGGGGGGGCGTGTTCAGATGTCAGCGGAGGGTATGCTCCTAGGAGTCCTACAAGCTCCTCCTGGTCACCTGGAGGGGGTTGGGTCCTCCAGCTAAGCAGCACCCTTTGTAGCAGCTGGAACAGGAAAAGCTGGTAATTGTGGTTCACAGAGAGGTAGAGTGGCCATGGCTGCAGACAGACCAAACTTGTTTGGCCATCAGTTCTATCAGCTTCTCCATTAGGGAATGATCCTGTTCCATGTGTCACACCTCCTGCTCCATAAACCAGTTAATCAATGTCTCTTCCTGCTAAAGAGCCCAATACTCCCCTGCCCTGAGGAACTCAAACTGCTTCTTATTCCTCCTGTTCATCCTGATGAGTAACTCTTCCAGGGTCCTTCTGGTTTGGAAGCCAAATGTCTGGCCAGTTCAAAGACAAGGAGATAGATAGAATGTAGATAGGTAGATAGATATCCATATCTGTATCCTTTGGAAGACTGTGACGGGGTGGACCAGCCCCACACTGGGACAGAGGGGGTTAACCACTCCCTGCTAGCAGAGGAAGCCACGCCCCAGAAACTCTACTGGGCATGCTCATGCTCACGCAGTATAAAAGCCTGCAAGACTGCTCAGTTTGGGCTGGCCACCGAGGAGGAAGGATGCTCTGAGGAGACTCCAGCCCGAGAGCTGCCCCAGCCTTTACCAGGGAGAGCCGAGGAGCTGGGATCGTGGATCGAAGGCCTGCGGCAACGGAGACCGTGGCAAGCGGAGGTTACTGCTGAGGACCCCGGAGACACGGGAGCAACAGAAAGGGGGGAACTGGTGGGAAGTGACCCAGGGAAGGTAAGGGAGTGGTACCTCCCACCACTGTGAGGTTCGGCGTGTTGCGGTCAGGATTCCCCGCTGACCCCCGGGACGGACCACCCCGCCCCAGACAGGGCCGTGAGTCGGAGCCCGGTGAAGGTGAGAGGGCCCGGGCTTCCCCACCAGGGGTCAGTATCCCCCCTGCACTTTCTGGCAATGTGGTCACTTGACTCGAACCTCACCCTGGGCTTTAGAGTGACTCAGGCCGTTGGGCCATATTGCCATATAGGCAAGATATAGAGATTATAACTGTTGGGCGATACTCTCCCATTAGGGGAAGACTGAGAAAGTGATTCTGGCCATTGAGCCACACCCTACGACTGGCTGATTATGTGGACTCCAGCCACTAGGCCGTGCCCTCCCGCAGTGAGGAGAGAGTTATAAGGACACTGGCCGCCGGGCCCTGCAGAACTGCCCACTGAAAGAGGGGTAGGGTTGTACGAGGTGTAGAAGAGGCGAGGTTATCTCTCGCCTCCTGACCCCAAAAGCGGGCCGAAGAGGTATAGTCCCCACCACAAAGACACCAGAAGGACAAAATTTTGTACTTTTCTTCATTCCAGAAATACAGCTATTAGACTATCCTCAGTTCTCAGATAACTTTTGCAGCCCACGGGAAAGGAGCAGAGTCTATTAATGGTAAGATACTTGTACTGATATTTTACATTTTTTAAATTTTCAGTTAAGGCAGGAGGTGGGGGGTGACAGATCCTTCCAGGGGCTATGTTACCAATTTGTAGTTTCTTCTTTAAAGGCTGGTCTACATTTGGAAAACACAGTCATTCTCAAGGTTCCTGAAGTGAAAAGAGGTGGCTTTCCAATCCAGTGGAAGAGATCCAGCAATGCCAGCAAGACATTTCTGCTCACATATTGATGAATGGAGGGGTTTGGTCAGTGATGAAGATGGACTAAGCAGATTTGCACTGTTGTTGAACCTCAAGACCCAGCTGGACTTTCTCCAACACCAGAAATGTGCTGAAATATGGTTACAGGACTCGGAAGCAATTTGACTAGATATTGACTGTTTTCTCAGCTAGCTTATGGAACTTCGGTGCAAAGGGAAATGCAAACCATGAAAACCACCCGCCCCACTCCACCCATGGCATCGCCAAAAAATCCTGCCATTGTGTTTGCCTAACAAAGATGACATGGACAAGGAAAGAAAGAGAGACACCACAGTGTCAGATCAGCACCACAAGTTCCTCTCTTCCACACAAAAGGACATCACACTGTGTTTATCCAACAGTAAGATCAGATCCTTCTCTCACCCCCTTTTTGTCACTTGTGCATCAGTGATTAGTGCACAGAGAGGCCAGAAACCAAGGACAGGGACAGTAAACATTTTGTAATCACCCAAAGAATAGGCTGTTGTGAATAACTTTCCTCTGATAACCAAAGTGGTTCCTTCCCCTTCCAGATTATAGCCCTGGGCCAAAGTCCATTTAATGCCCACCTGCTACAGCCTCTGTGAAATTTCTCAGTACAGATGAAAGTTTGTGATGCTCTGGGTGAAGTCATGGAGGATGATGTAGTCTGACCTCACATTGATCAACTCCCAGGTATGGTCAGTGGGCCAGGTGGCTGCTCTAGAAGCAGGATCCATGCTAACTTGTACTGATCAAAAAGGTGCAGAGGAAAACAGTTAAGGTGTGATTAGCACAGCATGGTACTATGGAAGACAGGGACCTTTATAGATTGGGTAAGGGTCAGGAAAAAGAGGATTCAGTACATTGTGGGACTGGGGGTGGGAATGGAGTACTGTTGAAAATCGAGACATGGTAGACACTCTACCTCCATCTACACTGCACACTGGGCTGGGGCGTGGGGCTATGCCACAGCTGAAGGCATATACTTACCTTTACCCCTGGGATGTGTTAGATTATTCAGTCTCTACTTGCCTACAGACAGGTGCTAAATGTGTTTACACATGGACTATGGGTTGGAGGGGAACTATGGCAAAACCACATGCACAGGCATGTGTACAGGGGCTAGTACAGATGTAGCCTAAAAGGCCGAGTAAAAAACTCACAGCCCAGGAGAAGAGAGGTTAAGGCACTTTCAAGCCATCTTTGCACTTCCCAGTTTTGGGTTGGTCAGGGGACAAAGCAGCTCCCGGCATAAATTAGACAATCCTGAGGGCTTGTCTAAGTTATGACAGCCTCCTCTAGGTACCCTGGGTACACAGCTCAGAATCACCACAGGGCTGTGTGCTGCATCCCTATCCCTGACATGCCCCTCGAGCCCCCCAGTCTTTCCTCACACCTGTGCTCCTCCACTCTTTGACCAGAAAGTCTTCTAGGCCAGGACTTGCAAGGGGATACTCAGAAGGGAATATGCCATGGTCTTCTATAGTTCTTTTACTAGGGGAAGCCTACCCTGGCTGGAACCAGGGTTTTCAATGTCCCACTGTGCCATTCTAGCATATAGGGGCCCAAGCCCAGGGGTGAGGATCTTACTTGCACAATTTAAGAGAAAAATAATGCCCCTTCATATAAATTTGTATAACCATCCTGTAGAATTCTACAGGAGGGCTATCGTGTTTCAATAACTCATACAAAAGTTGCCATTTCCCATTACATTCCAAGGGAATTTTCCACAAGGGTTGTCTGAATGTCTCTCTGCCATCTAGTGCTAATCCATGCCTCACTGTAGTAGACAATGGGAAAATGTGTACGGTAAACGTCATAATAAAGTTCAAACTAATCCAGAATTGATTTTTTTTCAGTGGGGATGAATGTAAACTAGTGATAATGATTGGAAATTGGCTTCTATGTCACATGAAAAAATGTTAACATCTGGTGACTCCCATCCAAGTCTGATTGAGCACTACTCTTTCAGTTTATTTTGAGTCCTTTATTATCTAATAATCTTACTTTAGGAACATAACTTGCCATAGATTGCTGTGGGAACAGTGTATTCAAACCATTTAAAGTATAAAATCTTTTTATATGGAGGACAATTCAGAGTTCAAAAGGACATTTAAAAGAGATGAGAGAAAATTATTTTAGAAAAAGGTTTTTAAGTATTTTCCAGCCTTCTAATAGCCTGAATAAATTATAACTCATCATAAAAATAAGATTCCATTTCACATTTTCTCAATTTTCTTTTTTTGGACTTTGGCCAGCTAAAAAGACACTACAGCATCTAGCCCAGCAAGTCTAATTTTAGGCTCATTAGCTTTGTTTCTCTTTTCAGGCAGGCACATTCATATCACACCATTTTCCCTCATTGCCTGCCTGCTTCATTCTTAAGAGCTGGCAGAGATTTGGCGGAAAATATATATGCATGTATAAATGACAGTTACCCACTGCTCCTAACAAATTAGGCTTCCATAGTTCTTTTGTAGCCTTTTAGAGTCTCTCTCCTAAAGACTACAACGGCTGTCAGCCGTTAGATAGTGCAGGCTCAGCGCGAAAGGAGCAGAAAGTGGCTACAAAATTTCAGGGCTAGATGAGGGTCTGACATATGACTTGCAGGGTACCAGAAATATACAGGGAGCTTGGTCCAAATAGTTATAAAGTTTAGGGAATAGAAAAATAAAAGGACATTTTATAGAGTTCTGGTTTTATGAGGCTCGGCTGCTTGTTTGCCAAGCATAATGGATACACACTGGTCCATTTTTGGAGGAAAAACACTCCCCCAAACATACTAGGAGCTTCAAATGAGATTATTTTTTCTATTGTTTGCAAAAGGCATCATCCTACAGAACTGCAGTTTTTAAAACATCTAGCCTCCATACAGAATGTCACAGTGCTCTTGGTTAGTTCTTAAGAAAGAGATCAAAGTAAGATTTTCAGGTCTTGATGTTCCTGTTCACACTGTGTTCTTTCTGTTCTCTCTGCACAACACTGAACAGAACTCAATTTGCCAAGCAAGTGACAAGAGAACACATTTGTCACTACTTTGTTCTTTTATAAACCCATGAGTGCACTCCAAAGGAGTAATGTGAATTTTTTTCCCACTGGTTATAGATTTAGGAAGAATGATTTTCTTTAGTGGACCAGATTCTATCTTCATTTATACCGGTGTAACCCAAACTAATCCACTGGGCCAGATGCTGATGTAAATTGTCATATTTCCATTGGCTTCAATGGAGCTACACCCATTTAGATCAACCAAGGATCCATGTCATTCTATTTTAATATATTACCTGCCAGATTACTTTAGTCTCTTTTTTAAAAATAATATTTGGTGCAACTCAAAATAATATACTTGCTATGTTACAACCTGACTGATCAATTATTAAGAATGCATGTCAAAATGCTTTTTATGCTACTGGGCTAACTAAATGACTTTTAAAAAACTAAATTTTTTGTCATTATTTGATTAATAAAAGACTAACTACCATTTTTTCTAGAGATTCAATTTATGCAATTTGTTCTTTTTTTAAAATGTTATATTTCAAATAGGAACACAGGAAATACAGGCATCACATGAGCAAGATAAACTCCTGAGATCTGAATAGAACCCTAAGCAAAAGGGACAAAGAAAGAATAAAAGAATATTTTTATGTGACAATTGATATAGTAGCAGAAACATAATTGCCTCAAAGTTTACAAGGCAATAACTGGCTCCCAGTGGTTGATGAACATCAAAGCCACAGGCAGAAAAGCTGAGTGTACTTACTAGGCCCTTGAACTCTAGTGCAGAGTCTATCAGAAGGCAATAATGGTTTAAAGTTTGATTACTTTTTAAACTTGTATTTTATTAAAATGTAGAGAAGTCTCACATGGATCCAATCATACATAGAAAAGAATGCTGTAACCACCACTCACAACACAGATCAAATGCAACTATGGAGATTCTACAGTTACACCAAATCTGATGAGAAAACCCAGCCAAGATTTATACTGTCCATATCTGAGGGCAAATATACACTTAAAATGCTGCATCAGCACAGCTGCACTGATGCAGCTGTGTCATTGTAGCACTTTAATGAAGATACTCTACGCTAATAGGAGAATGCTCTCCCACGGTGTAGTTAATCCACCTCCCAAAGTGGATTTTTCATATCCCTGAGTGATGTGGTTATACTGATATAGGTCTGTAGTACAGGCTGGATCTGAAATTGTCCAAGTGAAAGAGCACCTCCTTAGAAAAGTAAAAAGTGACAAGAGAATCATAACAAAGTGGAAGTGGGGAAGGAGAGAAGGAGAGAGAAGGGGAAGAAAAAGAAGAATAAATGTCTAGAACCTGAAATGTGTGAAGAGTATAATCCATACTGAATTCTACTATGAATAACTCCCATGCACATAGTTATCTAGCACACAAGCATTATGTTGATGCATGTTCAGCATATCATCATTAAAGAGGTAGGAAGCCACATGATAGGGTACTTCATTTTTCAGTGTACAATGTCCTTTATCTCCATAGTAGATTTTATTTGAAATGCCATCATATTTTATATTTACTTAAGCCCATATCCTCCGGTGTATGTAAGTGCCAAAGCCCCAACAAAATCAATACATTTGTTTCTCTCTCACCATTAAAGATCCCATAGAATTTCATAAACCATATGCATACAGCACAAATGAAATACAGCTACCTCCAGGGTGGAGACAGGCAGCTAGGTAGATGACTAATTCAAAGTATTCTTCTCAAAAGTAGGAATTGAAGAAATGTTCTTCAAGGGCTCTGTGGTAAACCCCTAGTCTTATTAAAATATGCTATGGGGTATTTAATGTCCAAACACAACCTTATTTTTTAAGGTCTTATATGTATAACCCATATTTAATGAAGCACATGGTACTCACTTTGTATAACAAAATTATGAAGGGTTGAGTCAATCTCACTGACAGCTGAACCTGTGAGATCAGGCACTTAAGGTATTGTTAAGTTATGATTAAGAGCACTAAACTCATCTGTTGGCACCAGAACATGTCACCCTTATTTGCTTTAGTCCATGAATCGTACCATCTATGTCAGGGGTCAGCAACCATTCAAAACTAGTGTGACAAGTTTAATTTATTCACTCTAATTTAAGGTTTCACGTGTCAGTAATATATGCTAACGTTTTTAGAAGGTCTCTTTCTATGTCTATAATACATAACTAAACTATTGTTGTATATAAAGTTAAAAAGGTTTTAAAAATGTTTAAGAAGCTTCATTTAAAATTAAATTAAAATGCAGTGCTCCCCATACTGGTGGCCAAGACTTGGGCGGTGTGAGTGCCACTGAAAATCATCTCATGTGCCGCCTTTGGGATGTGCGCCATAGATTGTTTTAATTGGCACAGATCAGGGGTAGGCATTCACAAATAAGGTACTGCTAGGGACAAGTAAGGCAGGCAGAATCTGGCCCTTGATTACCTATATTGTGTAAACACCCTTTCACTTTGGTCATTTAAGTCACCAGCTATAATCACCTTGTCAGCTGAAAATATTTATATTGAATGTGTTCACTGTGAATATTTGAGTGAAATCTTAGTTTTATTTAAATAAATGGCAAAATTTCTATTGACTTCAATGGGTCAATGATTTCATCCATTCTTACTAAACATATTATATTTATCATATAAATTAAAATCAGTTAATCCATTACAAATCACAATACATGGGTAGATTGAGAACAGGTTGAATAGTGTTAATGTTATGAATAATAGCCAACATCAATTAAATACAGAAATCCAGTTAAGCAAATAGTAAATAATTATACATTGCAAGTTGCAGAGAATGACAGAGAAGGTGAGAAGCACATAAGATAAAGACCCACCATTAGCCAGAAACTCTTATTGGTGTTCCCATAAAAATGAGATAATTATACAGAACTCTCAAAAATGCTATTGAGAAACCTAAATTACAATAATCTACCCTCCCCTAACCAATATTATAAAACAAGGGATATATTTTAAAAAAAACAGATATTCCCAAACATTTCCCGCACCAGGAACACATATTTCTGTGTGCTGTGTGTATCAAGAGGCCCATAAAAAAAGAAAAAGTTTTAAATTAAAACCATAAACTCATTCCAAAAATGTCACCTGAAAAGTCCAAAAGATTATTTCATCAATGAACTCAGTACCCAATTCACATGTTAAAAATATTCAGTAGAAACATCTTGACTGTGAAAGCCATTCGATTTTCTACTGTTGTAGTTTACTGTTGAAAAACATGGTTCATTCCAACCCATCAACTGATTCCCTGATTAAAATTAATCCCTTCTTCTGCACATCTGTTCTACCCTTGCATGACAAATTTTGTCCTCCTTTTGAGTTCTAAATATATATGACCATTCCAGTTCACACAAACTGACTCATGGGGAAATAATGTGCTAAACTTTTGGATCCTACACATCAGCCATTGAAAAGGAGTAGAGATTGATACTGAGGTAGCATGGGCCTGCTGCTATGAAGCTTTTGGAATAAGAAGGTTTTCACTTCTAAATTGTCAGTTAAAATTCAGACCAGGTAAGTAATGACTGAAAATTGGTTACTATCAGATGACTATTCTTCTGTAGATGGGAAGTGAATTGGTAGTGGGTTTTGTCGTGGTGGTAGGCAAGTGTTATCATAATACCATCACAACACTTAGCTTTAATTTGAAACCTTATTGACAGTCTCAGGAGAAAAGACAAGAGCTGAAGGAGCTGGTTGACTTAACTGCCTTCCCTCTTCTCTACAGTTGGCCACTCCAGGTCAGTTCTGCACAGTTGCAACCCTGTGCTCTTTGAATAGTAAACAGAGGCCTGCAGTCTAGAAAGAGTGTCAGTCTAGTAGTAGCTCTCATGGACTCTTATTTAGCAGAAAATTCATAACTACGATAATTGAGAAATTCATGAGTTCTAAGAAAGGCCCACAAACTTTCCCTGTTAGCTCCCTCTACTTTTCTTTTTAATAACTTTTATGTTGCTAGATTATTCAGCATCTTTTATGCTTCGCATTTTAGACTTCTTATCCTCATCACATATTACTGTAGGTAAAGCAAAAACATCCTAGCACATGATAAGTACTGAATGGAAAGAAGCTTCATGAACTGCTGCAAAAACTTCTGTTATGGGGGCCAGTGTTTTCAGGGAAAATCTGATTCTTTTAATAACAGCTGCATGGTACAGCAGCAGTATATTATTGAGAGTGTCCATTATGGAAAATGAATACCTCCATGCTGAGAAGTCACTCAGTTGCTAAGAAAAATTCAGAAGTTCACTGAGAGATAATGTTTTTGTGTGTTTCCTTTCAGGTATAAACCTACTCATTACTGGTTGATGGACTCTGACAAAATATTTCTACTTATTCCACAAAAAGGTTTGATGTCTCATTCAGCTGAAAGTGAATCTGGGAAATTTCTTGGATTTCCAGGTTCTTAAAACTGGTCTCCTTTCTAATGTGTTCCCTTTGAGACTGAAATGAGGTGCTATTTTGATATTAATATATTAATAATACCGTAATGTCTTTCTAGGAATTATTATTCATAATTTTTGTTTAGATATTTTATTTAGATTATTTTAGATAGTGGACTTAATATCACCCACTGAAAATAATTCCTTCAAACTTCTTCACAATGTAATCTTGAGGAGCAGTTATTTTGCTGTATATCAGAGTCAATAACTGTCCATTCCATTATTTGCTCTCTCTATTTTTTTAAACAAAAGATAGTAAAGTATCTTTATAACATGATCACTTATTTTCTAAAAACTCCTGGATTGTCAAGAAGGTCTTATAATTTTCACTAACTTTTATGGCATATCATGATGAACACCAGTAGTTCTCTAGATCATTAAGGAGGCACAAGCTCTATGCAGGAATTACTAGGTAAAATTATATGGCCTGTGTTATGCAGGAGGTCAGACTAGACAATCTTAAAGGATCTTCTGACTTTAAAATCAATGAGTCTGTTGAAAAGAATTCCCATGCCTAAGAAAGAAATCCAGACATCAGTGTATCCAGGGACATAGCTCCAGAACTGCTATCCATGCACCCACAAGATGTCATTCAGCACAACCCACTACTACAATCCTTTGCATACTTTGTGTGAATGTTGCACCATTTATGTTATGAAGCGACAAGGAAGGCTACTAGAAAAACCTTCATTATAAAGAGACCCAAAAAGCTCTCATGTTTCACCACCACGTAAACTTTTCTCTCTTCGTTCATCAGGAGTTGCAACCGTGAATAAGTTAGATCATCTATGGCGATGCAAAGTCTCCACCACCTCTGCATTCCCCCATGAGAGGCTTGAAAACCCAGATGATTCTTTTAAAAAATTGACTAGATATCCCAGGCTAGACATGTTCTAGTTATTTTTAAAGCTCTGGAACTCATGGCTTGCAAGCATACATGATTAGTAACCATGCAGAAAAACTTAGTATACCATGAGTTAATGGCAAGTGCCTAGAAGACCTACATTTTGCTGATGATATTACTTTACTGAGTGACAGCCCTGAAAATTTACAAAGACAGACAACCTGGCAAAAACAGCAGGGCAACTCAAAATTAGTTATGCTAAAGTAAACATCCTTGAAATCAAGACATCAAACAATAGGCAAAAATATAAAAAAAAGTAGAACAGTGTGTCTACAAGGACAGCTCCATATTGGCCAGCAAAGACCACAAGAAGGAAGTGACACTGAGGATAGGAAAGGCATCCACAGCATTTACTAAACCTACTGATGTAAGGAAATCCAAGATATATAGCATCTGAACAAAACTGAGATATTTCAATTCAGGCATAATATCAGTGCTAACATATGACCGTGAGAGCTTGAGATCCACCAAAAGCGGTAAATAGGAAACTAGGCACTTTCAAAACTAAGTGCCTATAAAGATTCTGGGTACTGGTGGGCAAGTCCTCATTACCAGTACAGAGATCCATGAAATCACCAACCAGCAGCTTGTTTCCACCACAAATAGGACATATTTGGGGCATGTACTCCACACAGACTCCCCCATGAAGCCATAAAATGGAAACCAACTGGTCTGAGGAAATGAGAGTACCCAAGAGAAACCTGAAAAAGAGCGCTTAGCAGGGAAAGCAGAACAGTCCATCTCAACACCACAGAACAGATGGAAGCAGCAGCAAATGACAGAGAGGACTGTTAGAGACTGGTTTCTGCGCTGTGCTGTCACAAAGAGGATGTGGGGGGAAAAAAGAATAAAATGTTAAGAAAAAAATCAGACACAAGGCTTTTATCTACCTTTTGACTCTCTCCTCAAACCTTCTCCCCTCTTTTCCTTTTCCTCTCTATTCAAAATCTGTCTACTTAAAAGAATAAATCAAAGGCATTCTGCATAATCTTCCACTAACTTCCCCATGAAGAATCTACTCAGTGTGTTCAGACTTCTATTTCCAGCTGCCTATCTGATATCGTCTCCATCATCCTCAGCAAAGAGTGGTGCCAGGACATAAAGAGCTGACATGATCTCTGGATTTATAAACAAGGGAATAATGAGATGTAGGAATAGAGACATCATATTATTTCTATGTATAGTGCTGGTGAGGCCACTATTAGAATACTTTGTTCAGCCCTGTTGTCCACCTATTAAAAAAAGATGTTGAAAAGATGGGGAGGGTTCACAGAAGATCAATAAGAATAATTTGAAGGATGGAAAACACCTTACAATGCAAGAGTAATAGATAGGCTATTTAGCTTCTCAGAGAGCTGTTTAAGAGATGAAAGTACTTACACGGGGAGAAGGTACCTAATACTAGAGGCCACTGAACTCTATCTACCAAAAGCATAATGAGCTCCAATGCCTAGATACTGAAATTAAAAATATTCAAACTGGAAATAGCACTCATTTTTAACAGTGATGGAGAATATTCAAACAGATTACCAAGAGATGTGTGTGGTAGACTCTACATCATCTGAAGTCTAAAAATCTAGATTAGACATTTTTCTTAAAGCCATATTATAATTCAGCCCCAAGTTATTGAGCTTTATGCAGGAATTAGTAGGTCAACTTCTATAGCTTATGTTATGCTCTGGTACAACTCTGGAGGTATGTCTGCACTTACAGCATAATATGGAGTGCAGGCTTTGCCTGCTCAACTACCATGGATGTAAATAGTAGTGTAGATGGTGACACAAAGGAGAGTGCCCTATACTCCTGAATCCTAGGGTATATAATCTGCACAGCTCTCTACGTGCCCAAGCAGTGCCTCCCATGTCTACACTGCCTTTCCCTGCCATGAGTAACTACGCGCCACAATGAAAATTGTGGATGCTGCCTCCCTTTCACTGCACTGTATAGCCACATGTGTAGTGTCTGTACTCAGCATCTTGCCATTAGTGTAGACATAGCCTGAGTCAGCATCACAATTTCCTTTTTGCTGCTCCCCTCTCACAGCTCAAGTGGGAAGTAAATTACTGCAGCCCTTTACTGTATGCAGGCTGCCATTCTCTCATGATGGTTAACTTCCACGGGCTGGTATGCTGCAGTGATGGAGTTATAGCTCCCAGCTTCCCTGCCCATATGCTCAGAGTAGGGGTCAGAATCTAACCCACTATATAGTTTGCAGCCACAAAATAGCCCTCAAAGCATGTGATACTTGATGCACACTATATACTAAATCCCTCAGCATGTTCGAAACAGCAATGTTAAATGCAGCATTTGTCGCTCATCCACCCACACAGGTATTATTTCATAATCCATCGCAGCATCCTTCAGAGCAGCTGAATGGCATAAATTCTCCATGTATTAATATTTTGATTAACAGTTTAATAAAAAATAATGGCTCTCTTAAGCACTGCTAGTGAAGCGTGAGGATATTATTGTGAGCAATCCGCTTGCTGAAAAAATAATTTTGCTCTTTAAAAAATATATATGTGTGTGCCAGAGAGCGGGTTGTTAAACTGTAAAAAAAGAGACTATGTAGGTGCTGTTAGCCTCTGAGTCAGCAGCTAACATTTAACAAAAATTAGCATTTTAAGCATAAGTGCTCCCCCTACATGCTATGAGCCATCCATCCTGTATAATTATGTACATATAGCCTGCTGCTCTCTGAGGGTGCTTCACAGCTTATGCAGTCTAAAGGGTAACAAACTGATTCACTGTAGATTAGTCATGTGTAGCTGGTCATACTGAAGATACACTTATCATGAGAGAGCAATCTGTGTCCTGGTCAGGGAAGGGGGAGTTGACAGCACAGGTAGGATTGCACAGAGACTAGTAGCTTTCTCAGAGGTTGAAGGTGAACCACCTGCAAGTGGGCAAACTGTGTTTACTCCTGAAGGTAATAAATGATCAGTAATTAACACACAGGTAATAGAGGAAAAGGTTTGTTTGGACAATCATTCTTCAAATCATTCTTAAATCTTAGCTTTTTCTGATTTTAGGCTATTTAAACACTAGCACGGTTAACTAGTATTCCTAATTAAGAAGGGTAGTACATGCTATTACACTGAATTCATAAAAAAGGATCTCTGTCTAATATTTCTGTGGTATGTTGCCAGCCTAGAATAGGGTCACAGTGCCCTTCAAACTATGTGCCACTGTATTACACCCATTTTCTTTGAAAGTTCTAGGACACGGTGACACAGAGATGTTCTTCATTGGGTGCCTCTGATAAATCCAAACTGTAAGATGGCTGGTCAAAGGTAAATGGGACATTAAAAAAAAAAAAAAGTATTGACCTTTTATGCAAGGCTTGCAGCAGTAAATGGTTCACATGAAGGGACTTGTGTAATTATGTGCCACCAGATGGGAAAAGCTGCTTTGTATGTGAACAGCATGACCTCCTTTATTTATTCTTTTGTCCTGGAGTGGTTTCACAGTTGCCATGGCTTTTCAAGATGTGTGAGGTCTGGAGTAGAGATACAATCATATATAAGGGGAAGACATTTGGAAAAGATCTGTGAGGCACTGCTTTACAATTATTACAGCGAATAAGGCATACGCAGTCTCATTATTTCCTCTGAATTAAGGTGGAAACTTGTAGGCTCAGAGGATATCTAAGATGACATATTGGGTCATACCATGCCCTCTAAGGGCGAAACTCAGAGTAAGAAGGCACAGGGACAGAAAACTCTGCAAAGTTCCCCCCATAAGGAGGGGTTTGGGGAAGAATTTGCATGAGAAGAACAAGGTGTCTCCTCTGCACCCTCACAAAATCTTGCATTCTGGAAGAAGAACAAAGGAAAGAGTTGCTAGGCTGCTCCCTGATCGTTTGATGTCCTTTGTAACCCTGATGCCATTTGTTCATCTGCCTGTGAAATGCCCAGTCCCCAAGGTGCTGGTGCAGGTGCAGATCTGGATTAAAAGCTACATAAAGCAGCGTTAATTCTTTCAGAGACATCCATGGTGTTTCTAAAGTGAGTGTGTTGCACGGGCTGGCTTCTCTCTGGCCCCAAGTACTCACCTCTCTGCAGAGGGCTTCTGTGTTTCTTTCCTGTCTTCTATTCTCCTGACCCCATCTTCACCCACTTTTGCTCCTCTTCAAACACTTGCATGCACGGGAGTATCAGACTCATTATTTTTAAGGATACGTTGTAAGCCTTTAAGAACTGATTGGTCAGAATGGCCTCTGCAGCCCAAATTAAAAAAACAAGATTATCCCCTAGAGGATCTTTCCGGAAAAGCCCAAGGCCAGCCAGCATCAACAATTAGCTGGCAATAAGTATGCAAAAACACCTAGAGCTGGTCAAATGATCTATTCTGCATAATAGAGCTGATGGATTTGGCCACGTTCTGTTGAATATACAATTCATTATACATTTTTTTATCAATTGACCTGCTCCGAAAGCAACTAAAAAGGGCCTAGCTATGGCAATTAGACCCTGATTCAGCAAGATATGTAAGCAAGTGAGTAGTCCCACTGAAGTTATCTGACTATTCTTGTCCTTAAAGTTACATACATGTTTAAGTATCTTGCTGGACTGGGCCTCAGGCAGGACACATATTACAAAGTGAAAATGTAACAAATTAGGGTATGAGTTAACCTGGACTCTGAACTGGGTTTTAGACCAAACCACCATACTGTTCACACAGAAAATCCTAGAACATGGGTTTATCAGTGATTTGAACCTGGGCTTTCTTACCTAGCTGGGGAATAGATTAATGACTGAGTTTCACCTTAACCTGGGTTCTCACCTGCCTATTTTGCAGTGTGGACACAGGTTATTACTCAGGTTCCAGAACTCAGTTGCCAATAGTCTGCCAGTGCCTTCACACAATCCTTCAATATCCATATATATTTTTACTTTCTTTCTTCTCCCTTCTGCACCAGCAGTCACCTACCAGTTTATTCAGAGTCATGGAGTTTATGGCCAGAAGGGATCACTAGATCATCTACTCTGACATCCTGTATATCACCACCCTGCACTCACACAACAACTGAAATTAGAACAATATAGTATAGCCCATAGGAGACTCACCTGTTATATTCCACAAGCCAAGAATAGGAGGAACTGAGGTAGGGGCCAGTGCCCTGCAATAGCAAGGAAATGATTAAGAGAACTATGCCCAGATAACTTGCTAAATGACTTGAACCTTCAGAGGAAGGGAAACAGCCCCAAAGTCACTGCCAATCTGACCTGGGGGGAAATTCCTCCCAACCTCACATATGGCGATCAGTTAGAGTCATATGTGAGTCATATGCCGAGTCATATGCCAAGCTATTTCAGGAGCGCTCGGCATGTCCGCCGAAAAGCTGCCGAATGAGGCAGTAATTTATTCAGCAGCTTTTCGGCGGACATACAAGGATCCACCGCGGCAGTCGAGGAAGGAAAAATGGGTTGCGGTTCTCAAAAGTTTGAGAACCACCGAGTTAGACCCTGAGTATGTGAGCAAAAACCAGCCAGCCATGCACCTGAGAGAGAGAACGCTTGGTTCCAGATCCAAGCCTTGCCCTCCTGTCCAATGTCCCATCTCTGGTTATGGCAAAGGATATTAAAACAAAAACAAAACAGAATACATTTGGGTAGGAGAATCCCTTCCTGCCCCTGCAGTTAGCTGGCTGAAACATGGGTCAGTGTTTAAACCCTACACATCACATGGTCTGCTCCATTTCTACACAGCACTCGAACAGAACTTGAACTGAGGTAATGTCTGGAAGAGCCTCATCCCACAGTGCTGCTAGCAGGCCAGAGACTTCCACCAAGGTTCTGGTGTGAGGTCAGTAAGGTCCACAATTTGGGGAGTTGAAACTGAAATCACCTCTACAAAAACATATCCCAGCGGTTGGCAGAGGAGAGGATTAAACAGACAGCAATTTAGTGCAGGGAGGAAATAAAAAAACCCTGAAGGTCACCTGCCACAAGGGAAAACGACTCCAGCAACAAGTGTGGAAACTCACCACCAACTGGCCCCTACTACAAAGAGTTTGACTTGGTGCTCGGCGCTGCCCCCTGCAAGGCGTCCAGTGTTGTGCTTTGGAGACAGAATGGGATTATTTTGCAGGGAGGAGCCAGAGGGCCTGGCAGATCCAGAGGCAACCCTGACAGCAAACAGACCAGAGAAGCTGAAACAGACCTAGAACTACCACAGAGCCATCAGGCAGAGGAGATTGGAGGATGTCCTTATCCTGGGGTCCATGGACCTGTTCAGGGAAGGTCCCAGACAGCTATTTTGGAGCAGTTCTCTGGCCTGTGTTATATTAGATCACAATAGTCCCTCCTGACCTTAGAATCTATGAATTGGCCAGAGAGGAAGCTGCATCACTGCCACAGCTGGGTAAGAGCCTGATGTCACTTTTGTTATTGTTTGAGGAGAAATTACAACATAAGTAGGAATGTCTTGCAAGTTTATTACTAATGTAATTATTGTTTTGAAGGCTATTTCTTGCTGTGGGGCAGCCTTTGCATTTCTCCAGCCCCCCTCCTCTCCTGCTTGCTTACAACAGATATCTCTTTTCAACACCACCCACCCCTCCTTCATAGTGGACCAGCAGTACCACAATATCAATCAGTGCACTCCTGGAGCAGACATGTGCATGGGCAAATGCACCTTGTTAACTTTCCCCCTGTGCTAAGAGTGGGGAAAGAGAAAAGGTACCCTGTGTTGCAAGTCCATTAATGGCAGTCAATGCAATATCACTGATACTGCTGGTTTTATTTGCACTTTGTATGATTCACTTCTTTTGACCTTTGCACTATACAGCTGGCAGAATGTTTGTTTTCAATAAAGTATTTGGCTGCACAACCCACTGGTGTAAATGCTTGGGAAACACAAAGAGGCAAGATGTTTAAACCACAGTTTTAAATAAAGTCTCATAACAACAAAAGAAAATAAAAGATGAATATGGTACAGGCACATCACATTCCTTCACATTATCACTTTTCCCCATACACAGCAAATATGTGGGCACATATGATACCTCTGACTTCCCTGGCTCTCTGGGCCCAGTTCTAATGAGCACAAGTATACTTTCTGGTTATCTGAACCAGGTCTGTAAACCAGAACTATGTTCAAGAGCTCTGCGCCTTATTCTCTGCCCTTTATCCTTGCCTATGTTGTTCAGTGTGCAACACACTCAAGTTACTTAAATAGAATAGGCACACTAGCATCCTAATGGGTTTGTAGGCTGTGCCATCTTGTCTTTAGTTAGCCATATGTACATCCCACCACAGTCTTAGGACTGCTCAGGGTGTAATTAAATTTTCTTCTACCAGGTTCTCTCACATCATGACTGTGAGCATTAAAGGATAATCTGGGTATACTCAGGTGCCCCCTGCAGGGGGCAGACAATGGGCATATAAGCCATCGATGGTCCCAGTGTATTTCGGCAACCCCATTCTTTCAAAGGCAGCAATAGTTGCAGGAATTTTAGCAATTTTCACTACCCATGGTAAAGCACAGCAATAACTGCCTCACACAATTCTCATCACCACAGCACCAATAGTTCATTTACCAGCACCAAAGTGGATAGCCACTGACCTGTAGCAGTTTGGAGTAGTCAACTTCCAGATGGCAATAGCAACCCACTTTTGACTGGCATGGCCTCTTTTGCCCATGAGTCCTGTTGTTGAAGGATCCGGGTGAGCTTCTGACATAACTCCATGTAGTTGGCCTTCCTCATGCAGAAGCTCTAAAGCCATTGCTGGTCAACCAGGTCAGCATGATGATGTCCTACCACCACTGTGTGCTTATAGTCTTGCTCCAGAATTGCTGGTCAGTGAAGGGGAGTCTACAGCCATTATAACCTGTATCAGATGGCTCCAGTGCTCCATGCATGCATCCAGCCTGCATGCTCTCCTCAAAATAGTCACTGCTACCTTTTGAGGCTGACAAGCTTCATGCCTCTATCTGCCTCCAGTTGCAGAAACGGGTATTGCATTAATACCAACATCTGGAACATGGTCCTCAGCCGGATCCATGCCTTGGCACTGGCTGGAGTGGAGCCCGAGGACAGAAGCAAAGGTAGTACAGAAGATAGAAGTGATTTAGTTAACTGTAATAGTGGTTGTGACCTCCAGACATCCCAAGGGGGAGTACAGGGGACTTGAACTCCAAAGAATCAACTGATTGTATATAAAAGTGTATCAAGTAAGGCCTTGTACAAAAGCCGGTAACACACTAGTGATTAACATCATTGTGAAATGTATATATTAATATTATAATAGGAATTATGTCTGCTTACTGATATTACGCTTTACAGTCTGTGAACAAACAGGGAGAAACAGGTTTTCTTGCAGACCAAAAAGAGGGTTCTCACCACTGCCTACAGTTCAGCCAGTGGCTGACCCACCTGCAGTATTGTAAGAGAGGAGCTGTGACCCAGGGAGACCCGCAAATGCCAACTGGCAGAGGGAAAACCATATCATATCATAACTCTCATCAGGCCTGGCAACAAATTACCCTCACTTCATGGTTGTCATCATCTGTAACTAAAAAGTGTTATGTAAGGTGTCATGAAAACTGGTAACACTCTGGTTATTAATATTATTGTATCATTTATTCTGAGGTGATGTATTAACAGTTATAGTCATGTGCTGAAAATATGGTTTCTAAAATGTGTTTGGCAGGCAGAGCTTAAGCTTGACTAAAGCAACATTTATCAGTCTGGATAGTCACACCCAAAGTACTAGTCCAGGTGCCCAGTCCTGCATAAACTCATCAGTGAAGACATGCCCTTAGAGTCTTGTGCCCAGTGAGAGAGTTACTTAGCAGTTATGATCTCATGCCATGTAGTATTTTGATCAAAAATATCCTTTGTACAACTTCTCACCATATCCAGCAATTTCATCTCTATAGCCCCAATAAACTTTCTGTGCTTAGCAGTGCCTGGCACATTAAAGTATGAAAATGCATCTGACATATTATGGATGTCTTTCTGTATCCTTCTGTCCGTTTTATGATATACAGACAAGCTGTCCCTTGGACACTCCTTTTGCATGCCATCTATTTCTAAATAAAGTTAATAAAGTGTAATGAATATAAGCATAAAAATTGATAGGATAAGCAAAGATTTATCATGAAAAGCAACAAGTTTAAAAATTTGTTGTCTTTAAATACCCAATAGGCCAATAAAAGTAGTAGAAAAAATGAAAGAGATAGAAAGGTTAATTTGTTGACAAAAGAGGAAAACAATTAACTTACTCTTTACACATAACTTCTTGCCTTCATGTTCATAAGATATGTTTGGGGGGCAGTTGCAAGAAACAGATGTACATTTCTCAAGGAATAAAGAAAAATACAGAAAATAACCAAGATCATGCTGGAGCAAATGGTGAAAAGGTAGAACATCTGCCAAGTAACAAAACATTGGTGCTACTCTGGCTATTGGGTATACTATGGGTATTTTTTCTCTAAAAGGAAGAGATTTACAAGCCTGCTTCAAAAACACTGCTGAAATGTAAGATGTTTTCTTTTTACTAAGTACATCAGGAATGTTCTAACCTTCTGAAGCTTAGGATAAAGTAAGAGCACTACCATTTTCTAGTAAACTGCTTATGAACAAATAGTGCATTATTTTCTGCAAATATGCATATTCTTTAAATTTCTGTTCAGTTAATTGGCTTAATAGTTTTCATAATACTTTTGTCCTGCTCACGTTTTTTGAAATATCTGCTGAATTATTGCATCTTACATTATCGGCTACATTTTTTATTCAATACATAAATATTATTAACATATTGCTTCAGTCATTAAATGCAGACAATGATCATACATGGTACAGTGAGAATGTGAAATATATGTGCCAGGGATCGACAACCTTGGCATGCAGCCACCCAGGGAAAGCACCCTTGGCAGGCCCAGCCGGTTTGTTTACCTGCCACATCCACAGGTTTGGCCAATTGCAGCTCCACTGGCCGTGGTTCGCCGCTCCAGTCCAATGTGGGCTATGGGAAGCGGCGGCCAGCACCGCACTGCTTCGCACAGCCCGCATTGGACCGGAGGGCGAACCGCAGCCAGTGGGAACTATTGGCCAAACCTGCGGACGCGGCAGATAAACAAAACAGACAGGCCCGCCAAGGGTGCTTACCCTGGCGGGCCGCAGGCTAAGATTGCTGATCCCTAATATATGCTGTACAATAGCGTTTTTAAAAGTTCATATCACAACCTCATACTGGGTCATGGCATGTAAGGCACTGGGTCACTCTGGGCAGCACTGCCGACTGGGACATTAAAAGTCCCATCAGCAGAGCTGGGCAGCTAAGGCAGGCTAGTCCCTACCTGTTCCAACACTGCACTGCACCCCGGAAGCAGGAAGCAGCAGGTCCGGATTCTAGGCAGGGGGACCACAGGGCTCAGCATGCTGTCCCCACTCCAAGCACTGGGTCTGCACTCCCATTTGCTGGTAACCAGCCAATGTAAGCTGGTGGGGGGGTCGGTGCCTGTAGGCGAGAGCTATGTGGAGCTGCTTGTGCATGTCTGCTTCAGGTGCAGCGCAGTCCACGGTGCCAGGATAGGCGGGAAGTCTGCCTCTGCATCCCCACTGCGCCGCTGACTGGGAGCCATCAGAGGTAAATCCACACTTCAATCCCCTGCCCCACCCTTGAGACTCCCCCACCTGGAACCCCTTCCTGCACCCCAAACCCCTCATCCCCAGTCCCACCCCAGAATCTGCAATCCCAGCGTGGAGCCTTGACCCCCTTCTGCACCCCAACCTCCTGCTCCAGCCCTGAGCACCCTCCCACATCTTGAATCCCTCATTCCTTTTCCCACCCCACAGCCCTCACCCCCCACCCCCCAACCCCTTATCCCAGCCCTGAGCCCCTCCCCCATTGAAAACCCCTCATCCCCAGGTCCGTGGCATCCTGGGCATCAACAATTGGGTCCTCAGAAAAAAAGTCTGAAAAACCACTGCTCTGATAGAACAAAATGGAATTGGGGTTCCATATATTATCTTTCTTCTTTAAAGTAGGGCTATGAATCCTGTGAAACTGATATGGAAGGTAAAAAAAAGTTACTCATCTCCCCCCACCCACACATACACACTTTTAAAAAAATAACAAATGTAACTTTTGTTTGTAGTGGATTGTAGTCATCCTTGTCTCAGGACATTAGAGAGACAAGGTGGGTGAGGAAATCTCTCTTATTGGACCAACTCTTCTGTTGGTAAAAGAGACAAGCTTTCGAGTTACACAGACTTATTCCCCCAGACCTGAAGAAGAGCTCTGTATAGCTCAAAAGATTGTCTCTTTCACCAGCTGAAGTTGATCCAGTAAAACATATTACCTCACACATCTTGTCTCTAAACATATTTTGAGGCTCCAATTTTGTCTTTTCATAGGCTAAAGTCCAACCCAGTGTCCATGTGGTTCTTTTCTCAATGGCATTGTCATGTTGGGGTTGTCATTCTTGTCACCATTTTTAAATGTTCAACAAAATCCACTCATAGATAAATACAACATATCCACCAAAAGTCAGCAACTAAGCAGGGACAGACTTAAGATGGCTACTGCCCTCTCTTAAGTTTAAGGTAAACTGGGATGGTGAAGCATTAATTCTGGACAAAATTCATTCCTGTGCAGAGGTCCAGCACAAGGGTTATTCACAAACTAACATCTCAAATCAGGGTTAAAGTGGGATTTAAGTGATACATAGGCCTTATGCTGAATTTTACCCTTTGTGCAAAGCCACAAAGATTACCAATACATAACAGACCCCTTCACTATTACCTAAGGAGGTATGTGATTCTGGTGGTGATGGTGAATAGTAAAATGACTAACACAAGTTAGAATGTGCTTGGTTACTAGGGGAAAGGGATTAGATTAGGCAGGAAATAGATACTGGGCATTGGGGATGGGGGTATGCCCAAGCTAATTGCTAATACTTCTTGTGGCTGGTATCAGCTGCAGCTACAGACTGAAATGACCAGCTCCCAGAGGTAAATGAAGTCCAGGATTTGGCTTAGAGAATAATTTATCTGTAAAAAAGAAGGAAAGATTTGAAGTCTTTGCAGATCAAGATCTTCCTTCTTGTGGCGGGAGGGGTGAGAGGATTCAGAAGTGAGCTTGAGTTCTAGGGGTAGATTGAAGAGGGTCTACTCCCAAGTTATTGGTCATATGGTGGGAACCCTATAACCCCACAGTGGACTCATCTAAATTCCTGGCATGTAAGAGGTGGTGGGCATATGACACTTCATTGTTAAATTAATAAAGTTGTAGCCTGCAGCTTAAATCCATCTCTGTGCATGCCTTTCATTGACTTGCACGTCTTGATCAATCAGGAATTCATACAGTGAAGGGTATACACCCAGCTATAACTCTGCTTCTTCCTTATTTATGATGATATAATGGGAAAGACCCTCAATTGGTGTAAATCAGTGGTTCTCATGGACCACTTGAAAATTGCTAAGGGTCTCGGTGGACCACTTAATGATCTTTCCAAACATTCTTTGTACCGTTAGGTAACTATTGCAAAGCGCTTTGGATAAAAGCAGTATATAAAAAAAATAATAATAAATGGTTTTTGTTCTACAAATAAAAGCACACAAACTCATATTTTAATATCTGTAGCTTTTTCTTTCTAATCTGATGGTTGTGCCCTCAATCTCCCACCGCGGCAGCCCCAGAGCTGGGGCTAGGAAATAGGGAGCGTCTCTAGACCTGGGGAAAATCACCTCTTTCTCTGGCCACCACAGCCCTGCACATCCCAAATTCCCCCCACTCCCTCTTCTCACCTCACTGCACTCTCCCATCTATCTCTATTCTCCCCAAGGCCACCACCTCACCTTACATGTGCATCTTCGCCAGGGTCCAGGGACCTAATTATCAAAGCCATGCTTGCGTGGCTTCACTAATTAGGTGGCCCTTCATTCTCTCATGTGTGGCCGCCTAGAGAACTATCCACACCTGAATGGAACTTGCAGACCACAGGTGATCTGCATACAATAGTCTGAGAGCCTCTGCACTAAACCATTCTTATACCAGCATAAAACAGATTAAGTGTAACATTACAGCAAAATGTGCTGCCATTTATATTATTTGCAACTGTTAGCTCCTTAAGTAAATACCTGATCCCAGATTGCACATACGACAGATTATTTGTGCATCTAAATTAGCTTTCTAGTTAACTTTATATGAAATGATGAAATACTTATCAAGGACATGGTGACTGAAGAAATAATAGAAAACCTATCTTTAAACAGAAAATGTGAAAAAATTTACATAACCTTAGGGAAAAGGAAAGAAACAGCAGAAATAATATCACACTTCTTAGCAACCTGCCATGTATCAGGAGTGAAGAACAATGGCAACTGAACACAAAGGATAAAAGCCCAAAGACAAAAAAGTTTGATTTGCTGGGGTTTAAACTCCAATCACATTGTGAAACTCTGTCCTAATGGTGAATATACTGTATGTGTCTCTGTCAGAGACTTGTAGATGTTTTGCACTGAATTGAATTGAATTGAAGGGGGAAGATGGCAAAGGGGAAACAGAGGAACTTGGAGAGATGACAAAGAAAAGAGAAAGGTATTGAAAAGAAAAAGGAAGAAAAAATGAAGAGTTAATGACAAAAGAAATATGGAAAGAGGATGGGGATGAAGAGGGAGAAAGGAAAGGAAATATGGAATAAAGGAGGAAAAGACATAGAAACAGGTAAAACTTAGTGATAGGAAGGTAAAGAGGAAAGAAAAGGAAGAGGGAAAAAAGGGAGGAGGAGGGCAGAGATAAAAAGAAGATAGATGGAGGGAGGAACAGAGAGGAAGAAGAAAAAGGCAAAAAGGAGAAAGGAGAAGGGGATGGCACTGCTTAGTTCACAATCCTACCAGTTTGTAACTGTGTAACAAATATCACCCAGCTGCTGATAGAGGGCATTGGGGAATAACATTTTTCTTGGCCAAATGAAAAAGTGTTGGCATCCAAGTATTTTACACATGATGAACATTCTAAATGTAATACTTGATCTTATGCTAGGAACATGCTATGGTGTGAAACCTTCACCAAGCAATCACTATATTTGATTAATACTTTTTTATCATTTTAATTGCATTTCCTGTACCAGGGAACTCTTAATCCAGTTGCACATTGATTTAGGCAAGAATGAAATTCAGGTACAGTTTAAAGCAATTGCTCACAATCAGTCCATAAAACAAATTCTGCTTTAAGCAGAAACATTTCCCTCAGACCAAAGAGCTGTACTTATTCCATATTTTTATCCTTCAACAAAAATAATTCAAATAATCAGGAACTCATATTTAGATAATTACATATTTATCTGATAGCCGTCAGGCAGACATGGCTATCAGCGATGGTGCTGGTAGCACACCCTCTTGCCTTTAGCTTTTATAGTGTTGCAGCATTAATTTATTCTATTATTCTAATCAAAGAGAGGCAGCCTCTAATCAATAATAAAGGAATAGTTTAATAGTTTTCATCAATCCCTTACTCATAAATATACTGATTTTTCATCTCCTTAGTGACAATCTTTACAATTTATCAATGCATGTTAAAAATGGAATGAAGTAAAACTATTCCTTATACTAAAATGGGTGGACGTGTCAGGCCACATTCAGAAGTGATGCTTGTAGTGAAATGAAGTGTTTGTCTTTTAGATTTATTTACAACTAATCTATTGAGCTGTAAGACAGTTTGAATTAGTAAAAATTATATGCCAGGGGGCTTGCAGATGTAAGTGAAAGTGGGACATGGGCTGCTTTAACTTCTGCTTTCCTATACCTTCTGTTGACTGCTGGAGACTTAAATTCCACTTGTTTTGAATCCCTTGCATGTTAGTAGAGCTAAGGAACTGTAAAGATATCAGAGGATAAATAGATTTGGGGATTTTGAGGCCAGAAGGGAACACCATTCTGAACATCTAGTCTGACCTCCAGTAGAACAGGACTCAATCTAAGTTATGGACTAAATAATTTATAACTGTTATTATTATCAGCCTTCTTTAACATTGTAGAAATATCATCCTGGGCCCAGTCTCTCAGACTCTTAGCCATGTGCCTTGTCCATACTGGTGTTGAAACTGAGGAGTATTCACTCACATGAGTGAAGTTTTACAGGATCATTTGCTGTACTGGTGAGGGTGGATGGGAATGGAGAGCTCCTTTTTCTCATACTGCTGTTTTGCTACTAACATTCTGATAGTCTGTGGTTAAAAACACCGTAGTGAATCTGAGCAACTACTTGGGCTAATAAGAGCTATCTACATGAGAAAGGGTTTGCTGGTCCCATCCAGGGTATTTTCACAACTCTTAAGCAGGAAGAAGCTTTAATAGGTCAGATCCTCTGGTGGGGTAACTCAGTAAAGTTACTCCTGCAGAAAGTTCAGCAGTCTATGTTCGTGTAATATTAAGATTCAGATTTTGGTCCCATGCAGTTCAAGGATGTCTGTATTTTGGATTTTGATTCAGATTTTTCTCTACCCAGACATGATGAATAAATATAAATCACCTATAGAAACCATGTTTTCTAACCAACAAGAGTAATTTCCCTTTACAGTTACAGGAATTTCAAACTAAACAATATAATCACTGGGAGTGCATGCCAAGATTCTGAACTTTCACTGACCTCTACTCAGATATCCTTACATATCTTGCCTGTTCTCTGTGCACACTATACAACGTTCCATAAGACTACAAAACAATTCATCTACATTTTATGATGAATATTATTTCCATGGGGTAAAAAAATGTGAGAAACTCACATAATTCAAATTACACTCACTGTTAATGACAGTTTTAAGCAGACAGATAAGAAACTCTCTGCCGTGTTTGATTTTTATAGTATTTTGTGGTCAGTCATAATTGGCATATTTTAACTGGACTTTTCATACATATCTATAAACAGATTTATGGAGGTGCTGACCACATTCAAACCAGTCTTGGTAACAGTTTGCGCAAGTTCATTACAGTATAGAAAATAAGATGACCATGCTGATATCACAAGCTCTACATTAAAAGCACAGTGCTTTTATTCCCCCAGTGACTTTGCTAAAGGTACTGCACCATGGTGATTGCAAGCATCTGATCACAACAAAAGTCTCATATGACTCCCCTGGGCAACTCAGCATGAGTAAGCAATTCCAAGCACCATCCAAAGCTTCATTCCAGTAAGAGATTATCATTTCTGTGCAGCCTCGTGAGTCATGCCCCTGTCCCGCAACAAAGACAACATTGTTATCAATCCCTTTATATGGATAGATTTAATGAATGTCACAATGGACTTTACAAAAAAATCTTGTATTTCTTATGCACAGTATTTACAATTCTATTTCATTCCAGTTTCTATTTTGGTTCTGAGTGATGATGAACATGTGCTAATTTGTATAATGGACAGCAGATAAACTAAACCCAGGGCAGCATTCCATCTGCATTGGCTTAATACTTTTTAAAACAAAGCAAACTGTTTCAGAGAAATTCAGCTCTTACAAACAGCCCAGGTATTTCAGTTTTCTGTATGAGAAATGAAATTCACTCCCCTGTCAATAGGCATGTAGGTAACACAGCCTTTCTAGATCCACAATTCCATACTGGAATAGGAGTGGCTACAGGGCAAATCCATATGTTAGAGCCCCTTTATTTACACTGGAGCTGGTCAGTAAATGGGGACATTTTTCTGAAAAACTGCCAGAAAATATTTGCCCCATTTGTTGTTGAAAATTCCAAAATTTGATATTTTTCATCCAGTTTTAATACGCACATAGGTCTTGAGTCAACTCTCATTGCAGCCAATGAGAGTCTTCCCCTTGACTTGTCAAGGCCCTTAGACTGCCATAGATCTGTTCTATTGGTGTTTAAGGAAGTATAAATAGGTGTAACAGAGTTCAAATAACACTCTTTTAAACATCCCTTCTGAATCTGATTTTACCTCCCCATACCTCTGGTGTGGGGTTTTTGGGCCAAGAGGTCTTTGTAAATATGGATTCAGTGGCAGTTCCCCCACCATCTCACTTCTTCCCTACTAGCCTATTTGGGGCCAGAGCAATTACTCCTGAGAAGCTGATTTGCTCATATCCTGCTCAAGGAAGGAAAATTCTCAGTTTATGGTATATATATGGACCTCCCTGACTTGTGTGAATTTCATATTTTGGTCATAACTTAGCCACTTTTACTCATTTTGCATATGGCCCTTAGCTCCATCCATCTCACCTGTGGTGCATCTCAATTGTGGGGGAGTGTGGCGGGTCCCGTCCTGCAGCGCCCCTCTGTGGCAGAGGCGGGTTGTGGCGGTGGACCTCAGCTACTCTCCAACCCCTGATTACGGGGCAGCATGGCCCAATGGCTAGAGTCTATGTAAAGCTCCCCTCGGCTTCGGAGCAGTGTGGCCCAATGGCCAGAGTCAGCAAAGCTCCCCTGTGTCTCGGGGCAGCGTGGCCCAATGGCCAGAGTCAATAACGTTCCCCTGTGTCTTGGGGCAGTGTGGCCCAATGGCCCAAGTCCACAAAGTTCTCCTCTACCTTGGGGTGGTGCGGCCCAATAGCCAGAGTCAATAACAATCCCCTGTGTCTCGGGGCAGCGCGGCCCAATGGCCAGAGTCCATAAAGTTCCCCCCTGTTGTGGGGTAGCATGACCTAATGGCTGGAGTCCATAAAGTCCCCCCCTGTCGCGGGGTAGCACGGCCCAGTGGCCAGAGTCCATAGTGTTCCCCCCATCTGGGGGTAGCGTGGCCTAATGGCCAGGGCCAATGAAGTTCCCCTCTGTCTGGGGGTGATGCAGCCTAGTGGCTGCGGGGGTAGGGGGACCTGGGCCCGCCCACTCCACCCGGTCCCAACCCAGGGCTCATCTGATGGCAGGGCTTCCCTGCCCCTAGCTCGGTGGGGATCCGCCCGCAACACGCTGAGCGGGTGTGTCCCTTTAAAAGTTCCCTGGGTCACTTCTTACCCGTACTGCTGGGCTCTCTGTGTCCAGGGGTCTCTTGCAGTGTTCCCCCTCCAGGCCGATGTCCGGCTGGGCTTCCGGCTGCGTCTCCGCTGGGCTGGCCTCTGGAACCCAGGATCCTGGCTGTACCTCTGTAGGAGCTGGTAGTATGCGTCCTTCCCCTCTGGCGGTCAGCCCCAACTGAGCAGCTTTGCAGACTTTTATACTGCTTCTCCAGCTGGAGCATGCCCAGCAGGGCTTCTGGGGCGTGGCTTCCTCAGCCCAGAGGGAAGGGTTAACCCCTGCAGTGCCAGTGCGGGGACACTCTGCCCCGTCACAGGGAGGCAAAGGTAGCTCTAAGCATTCGTTAAATCTTCCCTCATCTCAAGTCATCTGGTAAGGTGAACTGAGGGAAAACACAGGTTTTCTCAAACTCACTGCAGCGGCAGTGACTGCTGCCCTAGGGACTGTCTTGCTGGTGGGGATTCACAGAGAACATCACATTCTGTCCTCATCTCCTATAGCCATCATCATGCCCTCTCTGCCCTGGAATGCCCCCACCCCTAGCTGTTCCCATGACACCCCCTGCGCCACCAGGGCTAAACTAGCTTTCTGTCAGCCGAATCACCATCAGCTCCTTTAGGACTGGTCTGAGATTCTTTTGCATGGCTCTGGCTCTCTATAACTCCACTCCACTATAGAAATTATAGATACGTATGGGGGCAACTGGTCTCTTTAAGGACACAGATCCTCAAAGGTAATTAGGGCCTACCTCCCATTGAAATCATTGGGGTTGGACCAACAAAAATACAGCAGAAGAGAATGAGATTGTAAGGTGATTGGGAAAGGGACCATTTTGCAGTTCTGTTTATATTGTGTCTAACACAATGGGGTTCTAGTCCATAACTGGGTCTCCTCGGTGTAACTGAAATACAAGTAAATAATAAATAATAACAACAATTGTAGAATGTTGTGAGAAAGAAATGGTGGGGAAACTAGTACAGGGACACAGGATGTAGACTATTAAAGTAATGAGAGACGTAATGAGGGATAATAAGGGTGAGGCCCAACAAACCAATTTAACATATTAGATGTTAGAGATGCCAGTGGTGCCTACTGGCTAATGATTCCCATATTTTCCTCACTCAGGTCAATTTTCTAAATAAATTTAATATCTGTATATCTTGTTTTATGAAATTAAGTACAGCTCTGCATAATATAATACAGAAAAATCTCTGCTGTAAAAATAAAGATATTTACTGAAAATATTTTGTGTGTGTGTGTGTAATCATGAAATCTTGTTACAGTAGCAAGTCCTTGGGAAGCCTTGCTTATAAAATGTTACCTATATAGGTAGCAGGACACTGATTGTACAGGTTGCTACTACCTACCACAGCTGAATGGGACACCTGCAGTATGCTGTTAAATTCTAGCCTGAGTTCAAATCCTGGTGCTGATATCGAAGAGCCTCGTGTAAGTCACTTCACCTTTCTGCCTGGATATAGTATATTGTGACAAAGCTCTATCCTTATCTTTGTGGATCCTGCGTTTCCTGGCGGATTTTCACTAGCCTCAGAGGCTCACTGTGATCCTCCACATAGCCCTTCTCTCTCTAGAGACAAGGTCACTGTCTACTGAACCATTTTCATCATAAGCCAATGAGAAGCTATCCTTCCTGGCACAGTCTCTGTTGTCTCCCAATCTCAGTGACTAATTAGAGGAGGCAGAAAGGGAGCAGCACGGGCCCACCCTCTACTCTGGGCTCCAGCCCAGGGACCCTAATAGTATCAGCTAAGATGGCTGACCTTTTATCCACAAAACACAATACAATTCCCTGGGCTACTTCCCCGCAGCAGTCCCCTCTTCTTCAAATTCCACTTCACCCTTACCTCAGGGCTTCCTTCCTCACGTATGATATGTTGTCTACCGCTCAGTCTCACCAACAGCGCAACTTCCTCCCATAGCTCCTGACATTCACCCCCACCTGACTAACTGGGAGGTTTTTAACTGGTTTCAGCAAGCCCCTGATTGGCTTCAGGTGTCCCAATCAGGTTAGCTATTTCTGCTGTTTTCTGGAAGGTTCCTAATTGGCCCCAGTGTCTGGATTAACCTGGAACAACTGTCATTTGGTTCCAGTGGTACCAGAGATTTGTTTAGCCTGGGACTAACATATCTATTCCTTATCACTTTCCTATAGCCATCTGGCCTTGCCCTGTCACAATATGCAACACTTACTCATCTCACAGGGTTATTGCAGAGCCACTGATTAGACAATGTTTGAAAAGCACTTTAGACATGAAAAGAATTATATTCATGCTAAGAATTGTTATCACATTCAATATGAGGTAAATGTTATCTCCATTTTAAACAAGGAGAAACTGAGGCAAAAAGAGGCTAAGTACTTGATCAAGGTCACAGTGACTGTTATTTTACAAATTCTGCATTAGCAAATTTTAGTGGTAATCCAGAAAATGGCTGAACACCTTCATCCTTCATGATTACAGTGACAATTGAAATCACCCAGCAACTCATAAGACATGCTCTGCGTGTTGCAGGGCTGGGCCCATGTTAATTTCCAGAATTATTGTGTTAACAGGTTTCACAAAGGGTTTGTTATCCAAAGTACGTATATGCTTTGCATTTGCAACTATCTACTCAATTTGCTTTATACCTCTGTGAAATTTGCATCTTTGTGCACGTACCTATGCATGCACAAATCCTAGTCCTCTGTCAGGGTTCAAGCATTCTGAACATAGAGACAGTTAGGACCACTAGAGGGCTCACAAGTATTTAAAGGTATACTACCCAATTCCTAGATATTACACTGACCCTTAATTTTAAGAGATATAAGATGCCCTTCATCTGTGTGCAGCATTCTGATCGACAGGGGGAATTTTGGCAGGGGTTGAAAAAGCATCATTGGATAAAAAGAGCTGTTCTTTTTTATTTATCCATAGAAAACTAGTTCTGTTAAATATCATTGGATGTCTTCTGTATCAAATTCAAGCTTCATGCTCTCACTTGCATAGCTCTGCACCTACTTATATCTCTGCTGTCAATTCTCTCTCTCTACTTCGTGTTTTCTCCTATGAAGTCTCCTTTGTATCTTTCTCCATTTCTCATTGTTCAGTCTCCTTTCACTATTGTAGCACTCCAATTTCTAGTATGTCACATAATCTTTCTCACCATCATATACCTTCTCAAAACACATTTCTTTCCTGAAGCCTTTCAGAAATGCCTGCTCTGGAATCCTAATTCACCTTGAACTCATGCTGGTGCTTGTTGGCACGCTGAAGTCAATGAGGTTGCTTAGGTAAATAAGATAATCAAGCTTCAATGCTTTGTCCTTTCACTTTTGTCAACATACATGTCCTTCCTAAAGGTGCTAGTGGTGGTGTGTTTTTTTAAGCAATATAGTAACAAATACTGTGCATGAAATCCTGGCCACATTGAGTCAATGGGAGTTTTGCCATTGACTTCAAAGATACGTTCATGGAGGGTAGTTCCATTAATGGCTATAGGCAAGAGTCTGGGATGCAAACCAATGCTCTCAGTGTCAGATTGTCAGATTCTGGAACTGTTCAACAAGGGAAGGCTCACTCAATAAATTGGCCTCATTCTGTTATGTTCATTCCCTCTGAAGGATCTTGCATTGGTCACTGACAAAAGAGAGGATACTGGACTACAAGAACCATTGATATGGCCATTCTTATGTTCTAAAGAGGCCAGAATTGCTGCCTTTATACTTGATTCCTACATTATGTGGATGAAACACTTTGCTTATGTGCTGGCAATGTTTACAAGTTAGTATGTTACTGAAAAAATGACCCTGTAACATCTGAGACCAGATTACACCAGTAGAATGAGATGTAGTTACTCCTGATTTACACCAATGTAAGTGAGATCAGTATCAGATCCATTTTATTATGCATATTTGATCTCTTATGTTAGGACAATGTTTTATATATAACTTAATGGGTACAAGATGTAGAAGGACTTTACCTTGGGGGCAGAGAAAGTAATTTTAAAAAATTATTATAAAATAAACTTTCAATATAAACATAATTATGCATATTAAATATCATTATAACACTGGGGCTATCAGCTGTTTTTTAACCTAGGCCCACCAATGCCAAAGCAGAACCTCTTCCCCTTGGGTTTTAGGTGTAACTCTTTTAGCTGGCAGTTATAGTAGATTCTTAGCTTCTTGAGTCAAGTAGTCACTAGAAGGAAAAAAGATCCACGTTTCTCTAATATAGCTTACATACTTATCTTGCCCGTGGAGGCTCATCCAAAGTGCTAAGGTGTAATAGATGCACACCCCACATTGGTGAGCTATCATATATAACAATTCCCATCTGGGCTATCAGTGATGCTTGACTTTGGGATCTTCACATAGGAAATATAATGCTGGTTACATTTGTATAGGAAAGAGCGTGAAGATCTTGTTAGATTTCATTTCTACAAATATTTACAATATTTAGTTCTATTATTACCAAAGCGTAGTATCTCAAAGATACAAATAAGAAAGCTCTCAGAAGTGCACTCCACTTCTAGTTTTCCAAAATTCTGCATGAATCTGTTTAAGAATTTCTAAAAATATTGTATTTTATTTTATTGTATTGCCTTCTCCAGCACTACCTGCAATCCTTTTCTCTGCATACAGTATTCCTCTGTTCTTTTGAGTCTGGAAATCAGTGCCACATTCATCCCAGAGGTGAATTTAGTTTATAATACAAAGTAAAAGAGAATTCTGTGTGCAGATTACCCAAACAATGTGCCCGCTCCTAGAAGATGCAGAACTAGTCTGGGAGGTTCTTCTAAATGGAAGACTTCCTAAATCAAAATAAGCTACATCCAGCCTTGTGTTCTCTACCTCTTAACAGGTGAATCTGCTTTAGCACATATACCCAGATTCATCTTGCAAAGCCACCTTATTAAAACAACTATTTAGTTCTGAAACATTTGGAGCCACATTTTGTTGGCATGACACCATTCACTTGAATTGATTTACCCTAACAGAGAAAAGGTCCTTTTGTGAGAAAACAAAAGTACCAAATTACAGAATACCTGAGAGAAACAAAACAAAAAAACCTCATCATGAGGGCTTCTCTTGGTGTCAAATCCATAGTAATGCTTCAAATGGGAGATTTAGACACTGGATGGAGATAGTGAAATGAGGGGAAAACACCCAGAAATGTGCTTTTGTGTCTAGTTTTTCTGATCACCACCATAAAATTTGGATAACATTTTAGGTTTCTAAATAGTAAAGCCTTACATCTGAAAAGCATAAAAACTATGTTTAGGTTGCTATCAAATGGGTGCCTTGAGCTACCGGTGTCATTTCATTTACTGTTTGTTACAGTTTACCATGTCCAACAAAATAACCCTCCAGGTTGGATTTACTTTATTTACAGTTCTACACCCTGTAGCTGTTCATTATGAAAGAAAATGAGGCGCCCTAACAGCTTGAGAGATGCTCCTATTTGGGCTACCATAGCAACCAGTATATTACAGTATAGGTCTTAGGACTTAGTTTCGTAAAGCTAATTAATTTGACTAATTATGGCTTCATACCAGATGCAGAAAGTGTTGGTGACCTAGTGAAATCAGCTGTGGAGAATGTGGTTCCTTACTATGACTGGACCACCTCACTGTGCAGCTATATTAATGTCATTATTAGACATGTATCTAATATACACGAAAAACAAATACTGCTGCATGATTAGAAGCTGGACATGGAGCCTTGAAAATGTTTAATGTAGACATTTAAATCTTCTTTAGTGCTTTTTCTATCATCTGTCATTATTAAATAGGTTATAAAGAACTGAGTAGTTAAGCTTAAAAGATTGTCATTGAAAGGTGGTTTAATTCATCAGCTTTACAAAGGATTTATGAAGCCCCTAGCACTTACAGCAATGCAGATATGTACATAAGTACATATTTAGTACAATAATATTTATCAAGTGGGGAATATCTACTACCTAGCTAGCTTTTAATGGTCTTATTTTCTGATACAGTGTATAAATAATATTTAATTGATACTCAGAAGTGCTTTTATAGTGTAAATAGCATTGAATGTGTTACAAATTAGAAGACCGAAAGCTTTTCCATTGCCTTTATAATTGAGTTAATTTTAGTCAGCACCACACATGCAGTTCGATCTGGATTTTAATAGAAAAAGCAGGTGTCTACCTAGGCTTTGGGGAGCAATTAACAATTCATTTTGTATAAAACTGAAGTATCTCACTGGCAAAACTAACTGAAGTAAATAAGACATTTTCAATCAGCTAAGAGAAGGGCATTAAAACAGTCTGGCAAAATTGTCATGACAAATTACCAGCCTAGACACAAAGCCTCCTCAGAAGGTGGTGATTGGTGAGAATGAAAAATTAATGATACTTTACTGGTCTATCAAAAGAAAAACTTACTTGCCCAGGTGAGAAGAATTATGTAAGGCTGAATTAAAATATAGAAAATTAATTAAACATGGTGTCTTTTTTAACCTAATTAGTAGTAGTGCTCTTCCCCTAATAATATGATAAACAGCAGATCCTATCCCTTCCTTCTCAGCTACAGATAATCACCTGGCAATGGAACCAGTGTAATTCCACAGTGCAAGGAGGAGGTGGGATTTATGGAACTGTGCCAGAGAAAGGTAGGCTGGGAGAAAACAGGGCTGGGGCTGGTGCAGTTCTCACAGTGCCACCCTTCTGTCATCTGCCGGTGGCAGGGAGCAAAATAAAGGCCACAGAATGATATTTCCATTCTGTGGCATCAGAGCAGATTCCTCTCACCTTTCTATGCCCAACAACCCTACATCCCAGTTACTTAGGCAGGGCACTGGCATGAGGCTCTGTCTCTAAGAGACTGAAGCAAAACTGTAACGAGTAGGGTGGGCAGGAGAACTGGTGATAGGAAGGATATATTTGCATAATAGCCAGAGGAGAGGGGTATTGTTCATCTTCCTACATTTATTTTGTCCTTCTCTTCTTCAGTTTCTCCTACTAGATGGGTTACCATTACATAGCTCATTCCTGTGCCACAACTTAGCCACTCAAAAGAGAAAGGAATCTTTCAGTTCTTGCTGGCATATAAAACTATATGAAAAGATACTGAAGACTATTTAATAGGGTGATAAGGTCGTGCCATTCACAATAAAATGGGTCACTGATTTTGTAATTTAAAATTTCATTTTGCAGAGTAAATTTAATAATCAAGTATCATTGTGTATAAAAGTTATAACCCCTTTGTTATAACATATAATTTTCAAATAAAAGAAAGTAACTAGAAATTATTGAGGTCTCACATTTTAAATGATTATCTATAAATTATGCTTCTATCTCTTACAAAAAATCCTACGTTTTCAATGTAAGAGTGAGTTGTATTTCATGCTGAGGCACAAAAGGGTGTATGTTTGACCGCTGCATAATGTGACCTGTCAATATGATTATCATTTTCTAGTTTATAGAAAAAAAGGTCTTGAGTTTATTGAAGCTAAGAGCTAGTAGGTTGGAATGCTTCGTAACTGCAGCAAACTTTGTGAAAAGAAGGATAATTAGGAAGGCTGGTGATTAAGAAAGGCCTCCTCTCTGCTTCTGAAAGG
The DNA here is from genome assembly GCA_007922305.1 of Dermatemys mawii. NCBI lineage: Eukaryota > Metazoa > Chordata > Testudines > Dermatemydidae > Dermatemys > Dermatemys mawii. The sequence continues at coordinate 28,495,516 of ML677341.1, forward strand.
TCAGCTACTATTGTAGACTATAGCTATTGGTACTAATTTTACAGCATCTTGTAAAGAATTGTTGTCAAGGTATTGGTTTCAAAGAGTTAATAAAAAAGGATCTTCAAAAAACTGTGAACATTTTCAGCTATAAAATTAAGAACAGACATTGTCTTGATCCTATATTTCACCATGTTCAGAAAATAGATTACCTGACAAAAAACAAGAACAAAGAATAGACTGCAGGAAAACAATCAGCTATCTACTTTTGGTTTCCTTTTCAGGATATATATTGTGAAATTATGTCTCTTGTAGCTTATAAGGAGAAACCGCTGTTTTAACACAAGCATCTCTTTCAAGCTATCAAGGTCTGAAGATGAGATGCAATGTGTGACACAGACCTAAAATGAGGGACACACAAAACTTATTCACAGACAGGAAACTTAAATTATTGTGTGATTCATTTGATTTGGTACAAATAAATGTTTATATACTTTAAATGTCATGGTTCTCGACTGCTGATGTACATAATTTTAAACAGTAAAAGCGAGGGATCAGCAAATTTGTGCAATACACGTAATCTTAGGACTAAAATGAATGATGTCCCTCAAAACAAGAGGTATGAATATCGGAGTCATACCTTTTCACTAGGGCTGAGCAATGTTTTTATGAATAGTTCACAGAGTTTCAGACTTCAATACATTGAGGATAGAAATAAATTAAAGTTACTGTGCAGCTAAGCTAGCAAATTTTCCATGTTGACAGTTAGGGTTGGTGAAATCAAAGAAATAATGTGAATATTTTTCCTTTTTCAATTTGATACTATGTTGGCTTCTGGGTAACCAGTGACATATTATAGAAGCTGTTTTGTGCTGGGTTAGTAAAACTAAGTATTGAAATATCCACCAGCTTTAGAGATTGTCTGCTCCATTCTTTGCAGTTCACCCAATTGAGTGTCCTCAATTGAATCTCTTGGGACTCTGGTCACAGATACATATTGAATATTTTTAAGTGTAGTGACAGACAGAACAAGGAGCAATGGTCTCAACTTGCTGACAGAACAAGGAGCCATGGTCTCAAGTTGCAGTGGGGGAGGTCTAGGCTGGATATTAGGAAACACTATTTCACTAGGAGGGTGGTGAAGCATTGAAATGGGTTACCTAGGGAGGTAGTGAAATCTCCATCCTTAGAGGTTTTTATGGCCCCGTTTAACAAAGACCTGGCTGGGATGATTTAGTTGGAGTTGGTCCTGCTTTGAGAAGGGGATTAGACTAGATGACCTCCTGAGGTCTCTTCCAATGCTAATCTTCTGTGATTCTAGTGATTTCTGTTCTTCACATATTCCACAGGGATAGTATTTTGGAGGGAGATCATCACATAGATTTTTAAAAATAGGAAAACTATAGCCTTTTCAAAAATTCAAATTCCCGAAGAAACAGCGAACACACCAGCTCCTTTATAATATCACAGCACAGAGATATATTTATAGGAAAACAATCATAAGTTTATTATCAAAGATTAAGATTTAAGAGCTATTGATTAAGGCTGATAATATAAATTGGTTACATATAAAACAGAAAGAATAACATGCTTCCTAGAGTCTAAACTTAATTTCAACAGGTTAGATCCTTAACTCAAATAGTTTATCTCCCCTAAAGTAATATCCCAACATCACCAACCAACATGGCTGCATTCCCCCTTTCATGAATGCAAAAAGTGCTGTTCTTTTTGCTCCCTCAGTGAAGGACAAAGATGTGTCCTTTTGCCTTTTTAAACCCCCAAAGTCCATTGTTTTGTCCTCAGAGACAGGATGACCCATGTGGTTTATTCCCTAGCATACTGAATCCATGTCGCCTTCACATCCTCATGTTGACATTGTATGTAAATAGACTTCCACTGTGTTGACTTACAATGCTTACTTTACATGTGAATCAAGGGAGAACAGTGGTGCTTTTCTGGCCAAAACCTGCTTGTCAGCCTGATTTAAAAACATATTTTCTAGTATATATACACAACTCCTTAAATATCATCTGGATATACATCTTGCAATGTCTATGATGATTGGTATGACATAGTATTTTAATAGATACAGTGCTTCACAACACTCTCTGTGTTTGGTATCATGAGTTTGTCAGTCCTGTCGGAAATTACTGTTACAGAACAGTGAACCCTTTTCCAGTCAGAATGGAGGAGTTCTTAGAGTCACATTAATTTTCAAAGATTCATAAAGTTTAAGACCAGAAGAGAATGCCTTCACTTTGCCACTGAACCAGTTTGGGTTTATAGCCAAAGCTGATCTCTTTCTTGATTGTGAAATTTTGGATTTTTGGCCATGTAACAAATGCTTACGGAACTCTCAATTTTTAAAAAAATCTTACTTTTTATTGTTTTTATATAAAAGATAAGCACATATTGTAACAAAACATATATAAATACATGCACAAGATGGACATAGCATATAAGTAACAATCAGTATTCATTATTAACAAAACCTGGAAAAACAAACAAAACAAAACAACAGCAACAAAAACAATCCTGATTGCATGGAGGTCATGCATGGCATCAATTATAAAAGTGACTGAACAGATAAATACTTGCGAACATAATCTATGAATATTAGGAACTAATATATACTAAACTGCAAAAGCATGTAATAGTTTAATGACATCTTCATATTTTTTTCAAGTATTTCTATTGGATAGAGTCATTTTTCTATTAATGCAACAGTGGAGATCTCACTAAGCCAGTCTTTGCATGAGGGAGGAATTGCAGATTTCCATTTTCTCAAAATAACTCTTTCGGACACTAAAATAGTCACTGTAATCCATTTCTTAGGGTATGGTTACACTTACAAGATTATAGCGCTATTGGTTATAGCGGTCCCCTTATACAGTAATATGTATAGCGCTATTGTATGTCCACACTCAGATGCGCCAGCGGTATAGCATGGCCACATTTGGGGCACTTAATGTGGCATTAAGAGCAGCGCATTAGGGCGGGTATCCCAGCATTCAGCTGGGTGCAACGTGCTTTTTAAACGAGGGGGGTGAGGGGGGACGCGTTGTGTGTATGCAGAGGGAGAGAGCCAGTGATTTTTCCGTTCTTCTGAAAGCCTGTCAGCGAGCCTCCGTTCACAGAGGGTTTTGTTTTCACACAGGCTCCCTCCTTAAACATTTGCATTGCTTATCTGCCGAGTTAAGAGAGAAACTCTAAAGAGGTACTTCCACATTCCTCCAGCCAAGTTCAAAACAAAGGGAAGAGACATCAATTGCCTTAAATGGCTCTAGGCATCTCCAGAGATTACTTGTAGCGCAGTGGGTGTCCACATTCTTGCTGTAGCGCTACAGCAGCTGCGCTACAGCCCTTATTCCCCATGCGAAGGTGGATTAACAATAGCGCTATAACTCCGCGGTTATAGCGCTCTACGTGCCTTGCCAGTGTGGACGGGGAGGAGGTTATAGCGCTCGTGGGGGCTTTATAGCGCTATAAAGTGCCAGTGTAACCAAGCCCTTAATGTTAACTGGTGATACCAATTCATCCAGCACCTCTAAAATACACAGCCTTGGACAAGGAAAGATAGTGACACTTAAATTTTTTAGAGAGAGCACTGAATCTGGACTTCCAGGACACAGGCATTTTTAACAGGTATAAAAGATGGGCAAAAGTTTGGCATGTAGCTATTTGCAGCTGCAACATTCACTGTGGATTGCCAGTTCAGCCTTAGGCAAGCATTGTGGAGTCCAGTAGTACCTATTTAACATCTTGTTCTGGAAGAATCAGAAGGATAACATCCCTGATGTATCTTTCACATGAAGCCAGATATCCCCAATGGTTTCTGTTGTGATTTTAAAGCTAAGATATTTTTCTTTCAGACTGAGAGTGAAACGCAAAGCATTACTCCACTTATAAGTAATTCCTATAAAGTGACTTTTGGTTCAATATTTCTTAATGTGTTCTTCTAGAACTCTCATTCATTTTTGTCTGCCTAAATTTTTCATCCCAGTAAATTCCATTTATAATTTTTCTCATCTTAGGAAAATATATATAAAATTAATGGCTGGGACTTTCCTCATTTGCCCATATTGAATGTAATCAGATCATGATCACTGGTACCATCTAGTCCAGTGATTAATTCATCTTTAAGCCTCATAATGAGGTCCAAAATAGAGCCTCCTCAAGTTGGGTGCAATACCTTTTGTGTTGGAAAATTATTACTTCCCATTTTAAAATACACTAAGGATCTTTTACTACTGGCTGCATGAGTGCTCCAGCATACATCTCTGAAACTGAATGCCTCTGTAACAACACATTTTTTCTTTCTACACATTGCAAGCAGGTGTTTAAGGAGTAACTCATCCTGTTCTCTCATTTAATTTGATGGGCTGTAACAGACTCTAATCAGTACCCTCCTCCTGGAGCTTGTTAGTAAGCATATCAATTCATAAACATTGAAGATCTTACAGTTCTCAGTTAACAATAACTTGAAAAGATGTAATGGCATCTTTAATGCAGAGTTCCTCCACACACACACTTTACCAATTCTATCCTTCCTGAACTTGTTATAACCAGTATTTTTTAACATTCCACTCATGTGAATTGTCCCACCAGGGTTCAGTAATGCCAGTTATATGACATTTCTTCTCATGAATGAGAATTTCCAATTCCTATTACTCATTGCCCAGAGGTTGAATTCACAAAGAAACTTAGGCACCTAACTCTCATTGATTTCAATGTTAGTCACCGAACTATCTTTGTAAATCTCACTCCAGATTCCAATATAAGTAACCAAAAATGTCTCCTCTTCAAATTTTTTGTCACATTTGTTCAATTTGTTTACAACACACTATGTACTGCATCTGGCTTCTCAGTAACCTCTCCTTGTTTTTCTAATTTAATGCCCTCCTGGAAATTGTAGTCAGTGTCCAGATGAGAAGATTAGTCCTCAGGTTATCTCATTCAAATATCCCCTCTCTGACTGGAATGTTGCCCATAAAATGTTCTATAAAACCACATCAGTCACACAACCAACAGTTCACCTCTGTTATTTTCTGCCTTCTACTGCTCATGGGAAGGATCTCTGAGAAGATCAACTGGACATTCATTTTCTTCACCCCTCTTCCAAGATTTCTGAAATCTGCTATAATCTGTGTAGTTCGTGTCATTGGTTCAAATGTTTTTCAATGTATATTATTTCTCTATTGTCTGACCTGGCTTTTGCAATGTCTCCTTCAATATCATCTTTGTTTCTTTCAGTAAATGCAACATAACTGCAACAACTAGGAAAAAATGCTGCTCCATTCAAACTATATGGGTAATTCTTTCCTAATCTGCATAATTACTATATTTAAAATATGGTGAATCTTTTCTAGTAATTCAGCGGTTTGTGACAATTGTTTTAAAAAGTGGCTGACCTAAAAGAGATTTAATTTTTTGGAAAAATATTACAAATATTTGATCCCATTACTGTAAATAAATCTCTGCTTTTGGTGTGAATATGTGTTTGCAAGGAAATGTTTAATGAGAAGCAGAACAAATATTTTAGCCATTAGAACGATTACTGAAAAAGGATTAGAAAGACACTCTCTTTAAATATTAGCATAGCATTTGTTTTAAAGAAACATAAACCCCTAAATATTCACCTCCAGATTTGCTTTTAACAGAACAATTTTTAATTAAATATGAATAATGAAATAAACCTGCAATAAGATAAGTGAGCTTTCTTGATTTTTTTTTTCAGCTCATTTTTCATACCACCTGGTATGATGGGCAGTGGAGTTGGTTAATAATAGTACAATATCCAGGCTCTAAGTATGCAAGATACAGAGCTTATGTCATTTTTTTACTTACAGAATGTGATTAGAGAATCCAAGTGAAAGTGAATAATAAATAACAAATAGGGCAATTAGATTATAATACATCATCTAAAGAATAGATATATGAAATATGCACAGAATGGAAAAAGTGTTTGCTCGGGCTAAAGAAAATGGCCTCAGTATCTCCTGCTCCTCCATACTCCAGAGCTAATGCTGACTAATCACCTTCTGAGACAGATGAGAGCTACACAGGTACTATAGTCCCATCCTGTAGTTAGCAAAGTTTAAGATAGGTTTCTTCTACAGAGGTCTCTCACATTCTGGATTTTATTCTCAAATCAACCACATGTCTGGTGGTAGAGAAGCAGTCAAATTTTAACCAAAACAAAAGGAGCCAGATAAAGAAAGAACAGATGGGGAAGAAAAGGAAAAGTCTGTGTTCCCTCTAAGCAGTTTGCATAATTAGCAAAGAAAGAATGGGAGAAAAGTGAAGAAATGTCTTTGGAAGAGGATATTCTAGGTCCACTCCTCTGTTGTGTAAGCCTCATGGTCAGGACAACACAGAAGGTGAAAAACACAAATGGAATTAGGCAGCTAAGTCCCACTGACTTTCAAGTACCTGCCCTTTGTGCTTTTGAAAATCTCCTCCATGCTGTCTGCCACCAAATGTTACTGCCCAGGTCCAAGAAAAACAATAAGTTGGAGTTCTGATGGACAAGGGACCTCTTCTCTAGGATTTGCTTCTGATGAAAGGTCTGTGCTGTTTGTATCATATACTAATGAACACGAGTTGAAAGAGGTCACATCCAGGCTCTCTTTCTCATCGACTGCTCTGTAGCTAGGGAAGTGCCCAATGCTATGTCTGCAGTGGAAGACCCTCTGTCATAACATTAAAGAAGAATGAATACAGACTAATGATCATTAAAGTAAAAGTTCACATTTGCCACTATTATAATAAATAGAAAGATGACTGTGTTATGTTTTGTTAGGCTTGGGTTGTAGTGTTCTTTTTCTTAATATGAAAACAAAAATATGAACTTTTCCTTGAGGGTATGTTTCAGAGAACACCGAATTTTATGAGCGATAATCTGGTGCAAGGAAATAAATATTCTATTGCCAGCAAGGTCCTTTGCTCCTTGGAAGTACTCACCCACAGGTGTGCACACAAACTTTCCATCACTGCACTCCTCAGGATATGGTAGCAGCTTTATGTTTCTCTGAGGGGTCCATACAAGGTGCTGCATCATCACACCTCCAGACCACATACTGTTATCTTGATGTGCCCATCGCCTTTCCATGACGCCTGTAAGTGACGGCTGCCTTGTGTCAGTACAAGTTCTGCCCTGTCAGGCTTTCAGGTTCTAGGAACTTGTGTCAGGTTGTATACTAATAGAAGCAACTAAAGGTTAGGACAAGTCTGGTACCATATGTGGAACTGTAACTTATAGTCAATTGATTTGAAATAGGAAATGTGCTCTTATGACCTAAAGAGAGCCAAACTTTTCTACATTTAACTAAAAGATTTTTTATATTTGTTTCACCATTCCTTGTAGGAATGCAGCAAATAATAATGCTATCTGCTTCCTGTCTTCATACTGTTGTGCCACATTCACCCTGTTAACTCAGTGATTTATGGCAAAAGATGGACTCTCATTGATCTTAGTCTAAACAATCAAACTACCGCATTAAGATGACATTGTTCAAAGCTTTCGGAATCTGAGGCAATGGTTTGCATGAAATACAATGGCCTACCAATGAGACACAGAATTAACAGCAGTTATCACCACAGTGCTTGCCGTAACTGAGATCATTTTAATTGTGTGCTGTATCCCTTTCCTCTACCTTTATTTTCCATTCACCTTCTTTAGATTGCAAACTTTCTGGGGCACTATACCTTCCTGAATGTATGTAAACTTAAAGAGAGAATTTGGCTTTTACACAGCCTACGGCCCACATATTTTTGCAATTCAGTGAGTAAGAGTAAATTACTCCACTGAAGTCAATGGGACTACTTAGGAAGCAAAGTGCTACTATTGTGGAATAAGGGTGTCACATGGCCCTTAACTAGTTTGTTATAATTTATTAAGAGAAGCAAAACACATTAATTACAATGTCCTTTACCTGAATCCAGGTTCTTGTTTCAAAAATGTGCAGCCACCGATTCCAAATTAAAGATGACTAAAAAGAAAACACAAGATGATAAAACTAATTGTTCACTGTAGTAGTGTACGTATTTCCATTTCAATAGCTTTTCTTGTCAGATAGGTTTTGCCAAGCTTTCAGCTTGTTCCCATGCTTTCCAATGAAAGCCCTGTGTTGTTTGTATCATCTGCTCTAATGAACAGGAGTTGAAAGAGGTCATGTCCAGATTCACTTCCTTGCTGTGTTCTGGGATTATGAAATAGAGGTAAAATGACCTTAGGAAGGACCTTTCCATAAGAGTGAATTATTGCTTGAAAGCTCTTTAGGACAAAGGATTTATCTTCCACAACCTGCAATTTTTGTTCACAGTTGCCTGAATATGCTCACATTACTCATGCAGTAGTAGAGAATACAGTAGAGCACATATAAAGGACACCATGGATTTCAGACTCTGGTTTTAATGGTTCATTTCATTAAGAAAGTTCTTAGAAAAATTGTTGTGTCATTTGCAGGCCAACGGGTTATCTGTTCATTTCTGAAATAATACAAGGATAGTCTCTCACTCAGTGTTAAGCACCTAGCAGAGAAGGGACCTTGATCCTAGTTGGAACCACCACAGTACAAGTGATCAAATATTAATAATAATGATACTATTATTAGCAGGTGTCACTGTGGTGCTATTACATATAGTATTCTAGTTGTTTTTCTTTTATTAGCATCTAAGCAAGTTTTTCATCTTGGAAGGAATGCTTGTCTTGCTTTTATTGTTTTCCGGGCAAAGGGAGCCGTGTGAGCAGCAGGAGAATTTACTGAGTGCCTTGATCTCAGTTCTTAAGGCAGAGTTGATTCCTATAAATGGAGCCTTAGTGTTGAGCTGAGAGTCCTGAATGAAGGGATTGCCCTGAATACTGTTTGACCATCTTGTTTTACGATTGGGTTTTATCTGTAAATAAATGTTCAAACAAGAACCTTCATGCTTTCTCCCATACTTCCCCACCTGTGTGAAAAAGTTTAACTATCCACAAAGCTACCTCCTTATCCACCTTCAAAACCCTCATTCACTCGAAGACCTACAAAATTCTTGATAACACCTAGGCTGGTGGTGTGCTGAGAGCACAGCCTGCTAGTGTTGCTCAGTATTGTCTGATTGCTTGTACACTCCACACAGTCTGTATCCATCAGCTGTGTCTTGTTTTAGATTGCAAGCTCTTGGGACAGGGACTGTCTTTTTGTTCTGTGTTTGTACAGCACCTACCACAATGGGGTCCTAGTCCATGACTGACCCTGTTATGTGTTATGATAATCCCAGAATTACAGGACTGGAAGAGACCTTGAGAGGTCATCTAGTCCAGTCCCCTGCAGTCAAAGCAGGACTACGTATTATCTAGACCATCCCTGACAGGTGTTTGTCCAACCTGCTCTTAAAAATCTCCAGTGACGGAGATTCCACAGCCTCCCTAGCTTATTATTCCAGTGCTTAACCACCACTCTCACAGTTAGGAAGTTTTTTTCCTAATATCCAACCGAAACTGCCCTTGCTTCAGTTTAAGTCCATTGTTTCTTGTCCTAACCTTAGAGGTTAAGGAGAATATTCTTTTCTCTCCTGCTTGTAACAACCTTTTTTTTTGTATCCAAAAACTGTTATCATGTCCCTTCTCAGTCTTCTCTTCTCCAGATTAAACAAACCTATTTTTTTTTCAATCATCTCTTATAGATCATGTTTTCTAGGCCTGTAGTCACTTTTGTTGCTCTTCTCTGGACTTTCTCCTATTTGTCCACATCTTTCCTGGTGGGTGGTGCCCAGAACTGGACACAATATTCCTGTTGAGACCTAATCAGTGTGGAGTAGAGCGGAAGAATTACTTCTCGTGTCTTGCTTACAACACTCCTGCTAATACATCCCAGAGTGATATTTGCTTTTTTTGCAACAGTGTTACACTGTTGACTCATATTTAACTGGTGATCCACTATGACTCCCAGATCCCTTTCTGCAGTACTCCTTTCTAGGGAGTCATTTCCCGTTTTGTATGTGTGCAACTGATTGATCGTTCCTAAATGGAGTTCTTTGTATTTGTCCCTATTGAATTTCATCCTATTTACTTCAGACCATTTCTCCAGTTTGTCCAGATAATTTTGATTTTAGTCCTCTCCTCCAAAGCACTCGCAACCCCTCCCACTTTGGTATTGTCCGTAAAATTTATAAGTGTACTCTGCATGCCGTTATCTAACCCAGACCCAGAACAGATACCTGCGGGACCACACATTATTTATAATATAAATAATAAGTTATAATGGAAAGTCACACTTACAGTATCTGCATCACTGTTTTCTCCTCCACTTAGATGCTGACCTGCAAAGAACTGGACATCTATTACTAATCAGCAGAAGGATGACAGTGGTGTCAGAACAGGACAGTGCGGCTGTAAGAAGGGGCAACAATATACAGAGATAGGACTTGATATTTAAGCTATTCCTGTATGAATTAAAGATAGCTAAGCATTATTATTATGGAGGCACCATAACAACTTTATATTTAAGGTTGAAATTTGATGTTAAGGCAGGGATTTTCCCTCTTTTGCATTAAAAATACAGAGTATATTCCCTAAAATTACAGTACTCACTCTTTAAGTGCAGAATCAATTTTTGGAGAATTTACAGACAAACAAGTCATTGCCTACATAAATGGCTCCTGCAGCTGGGTTTGATTACACTGCTCTTCAAATCCTCTGTAGTGCTCACATGAGCAATTAAGCATAATACATATATGTATAGAAATAGAGGTATGTATAAAAATAGAAGTATGTATTTATATGTAAAGTGGCCAGATTGTAGAGCTCTAGCTCATGCTCTTACTCACTCAGGCACCCATTGACTACTCATGTCTTTACCAAAGCACACAAGGAATCAGCATTGTGGCCCATGCTTTGTGCCTGACACATTTTTTTCCAACTGTTTTCATGCCAGTATTTGAAGTCCTATCTTCAGCTGCTTGTAAATAAACAAAGAAAAAACCCAGCTCCCTTCTCCCCCTAATTTCTTCCAAGGACACACTACACATTCTGCTGTTACTGATAGTCGTTGGTGGCTGACAGAGAGCAAGACACTACTTAAGCCCATAGCCCAAAACCATGTGCTTATAAATCTAAGAATGAATTGATTGCCTGTGTAGCAACACAGACAGGGGCTTTATCGTGGCCCACCCACATAGAATAGGACCACACATTAGAAAGAAATTAACACCAGTTTTTGTTGATATTATGCATCACCCTAGTATTTTCTCTTGATACATTCAAAGGGGACTGGACTTACGTGTCTATAAAAGCTGAAATGAATATTATCTTTTATTTAAAATAACATTGTTTGCTCTGCAATACATTTCTGAGTTACAATGGGTCTTTCTTATTGTAAAATGTTGATGAAGTCAATTTAGGGTCATCTAAATTAAAAAGAAAGGAAGGAATAATCAATATTCTTTAGTAGTGTTGAGTATTTCTAAAAATATTAAACAGATAGAGTGCTGAGAGTGATCGAAGTTTGGATCACTAGAAACCGAGGTTCCTATCCAGGTAATAGGTACAGCAAATGCAGCTGCTGTTATTATGTAAGACTGTAATGCCTGGGTGCGGAGACCAAAGGTCAGCCTCCATTTTGGAAGGTAGCATTCTGGACAAGAGGAAGGTAGACATAGGCTCTGGTTGCTATTGTATTGGAATTATATACTGATTAAATAGAGAACTAACTCAACTGCTTGCTAAATACAAGCTCTCCAGCCCTTTAAAAGAAAACCACACAGCAGAGCTAACAGCTGTACAAGCTTCACCACAGTGCTTCAAAATTATATGGAAAAGCCACCGTGAGGAATGAATGGATAGTTTAAGCCTGAGGTAAATAGGCTTCTCTTCTTACTGATTTACATCACTGTAAATCAAGAGTAACTCAATTGAAGTCATTGGAGATACACTAATGTAAAACTGTAGGAGACTGAGACCCAAAGCCTCATTTCCCAATTTTCTGAGCTTTTCTGTTCTCTACTATTTTACCATTTTACAGAATGTGTCAGAAGGAATTATTAGAAAGCAACCATTGGAATGTAGTGCATACTGTTAGGGCTAGCATTAGGAGATGGCAGTCTGAGTAACTGTTCATGTGGCGGAAAACATGGAATCTATCTCTGATGCATTTTCATAGCAGTGAAATAGTTTGACATCACAAGCTGCAAAGGCCCAATCCAAGGCCCTTTGGAATCAGCAAAAAGAGTCTCTTTAACTTCACTGGGTTTTGGACCAGGTCCGAAGACAGCAGGAAGCCCTGGAATTAGACTCAGAACTTTCTCTTCTACTGGTGGCAACATGTCCAGTGCACACAGTTTTGGTAAGAGTGTCAAAGACACTCTGTGTTGGCCTAAGTCTCACTGAAGTCAATGAGCATGTTCAAAAATCTTATTCTTTTTGCCTCAAAACAAAAATGGCTCCAGCATGGTGGACTGAGGGGAAAAGGAGGGGAACAAGTCTGAAAAAGTAGGAAGACAGATGACCAGGATAATAGAGCAAGGAAATAAAATGGATTAGAAGAAAAACAGAGGAGAACGGGAGACATAAAAGTAAAGAGAAGACATTAAGACAAAACCATTCTACCAGATATAGCAATTCTGGCCAGTTACAGATAGAAAGCTATGCTTCCCAGAAAGCCATTTCATACAATAGGAAGCTGTGGGAGATCTAGGAAAGGCTAAAAAGTTTAAACAATCAAAAAAGTATGGGATTCCCCAGTCATGTTTCTTTTAGTTTTAAATGTGTCATGTATTTTCCAGTTTTATTCCACAGAAGGCCTCAAGCTCTGACTGTCCCTCTCATCCTCATTCTTCCCCCTACATGGGAAATTTCTACTAGTTAAAATTAATGTCTCTATTTTTCTTTCCCCTTTATTTTCGTACCACAGCCTTGCTACATCTTCTTGCCACTACAGCTTTGCTGTTGGGCTATAATATAGGCATGTACACCCTGCAATTCCCCAGCTAAGTAATTCCTGCAACTTGCTTTTGTCATCAGTTTTAGCCTCTTTTGGATTCAGCCCCCATGATCCAGCTGTCTTCCTGCTTAGGGCAGCATTAATTGACTGTTTAGGCAGACTCTGTCCAATGGCCAGCAGTGAATATTACATTCACACAATAATGGAATTGTCTCCTTTACTGAATAATTATTGCCTTTTTACAGCATGACTGGGAATTCCACAATGAAGTTTTGCTTGTACATGATCTCAGAATTGTCATTATCAGTCAGTTAAATATAACAAAAGATATGCTCAGCTAATATCAGTCTGTTTCCTTTGGCAATTATATTCCTGATTTGTGGTACATTGAACCTAACTGGACTATTGGAGTACACTGTTCAGAGGAGGGATGCAGTACCAGCCCCATAGTAAGCAGGCTTGGCAGGACTTAGGCAAATATAATACTTTATACTTTAAACTCAGGTTTAGAGGAACCATATCTATTTTACATGCACAGAAACTACAGATGTCTTCAGATCAAGTTCACCCTGTTTTATTTATTATGCACATTAAAGGAATGATGTGATCACAAACATTTTCAAGCTTGTGGTTGACACTTGAATCCATACTGGATTTGTCTACACTGCAATTAAAAATCCATGCCAGCTGACTTGGGTTTGCGAGGCTTGGGTCAAGGAGCTGTTTAATTGCACCCCATAAGGTCCTAAAGTTCAGGCTCCACCCCGAACTCCAATGTCCACTCTGCAATTAAACAGCCCCTTAGACCGAGCTCCTATGATCCAGAGGCAGCTAGCACAGACCAGCCACAGGTGACTAATTGTAGTGTAGACATTCCCATTTAGGTACCTAAATAATTGCCCTGTAATTCAAAGGTGCTGAAATGCCAGCTTCTATTGACTTCAGGTCACTTCATAGACACTTTACTGATTTCTAAAAATCAGGATACTATTTAAGTGTGGATTTAGGTGTTAAACTTCAGGAACACAGGTTTGAAAATTATGACTGGAGTTTATGATATACTTATGTTCCAGAGAGTAAAAACTGATGGATTGATTCTACACTATGTTGCTCCATTAACTTCAGTTCAGTTACACCTGTTGAAATGCCTAACCTGCCCTTGTAAATCTAGCCCTTCGTATATATGTACAAGAACAAACCAGTATTTCAGATGTGCCAGTACCAAATTCCCTCTAACAGTCAGCAAAAACTAACATATGACCTAGTACTTCCATAACAATTTAGCAGTGTAAAACAATCTTCTCAATTAAAATGTGCATAAATAATTTTGAAATAGTTTCAAATGTTCCATTGTTGCAGCTCCCAAAGAAATATGAAAATCTGTAGTCCAAGAGTGGGTTATTTCCCTGTTGGGGGAGAAATTAACTGATAGGGATACAGGATACTGTATCCTGGTTTAGTTAATGGAAAAGTAAGTACACTCAATCAAGGATATGAGATGGGAAAAGCAAAGTACCTCTTATAACTCATTGCTGAAACTGCTTTCCGGAATCAGACATACAGTTGAATCTTCAGCCAAACTGTCTTCTCCTCAAACTATATGCCTTTTAACCACTTTACAAACACATTACATCTTCTAAGAACATGTGTCAGTATTCTGAGTGCTTCAGATTATTATATCACTTTGTATTTTAGTGGCAATGCTTCCTAAAATGACAGGACAGAGCATGGTAGCATGTGGAATCCAAAGCATTCTGTGGTAAATCATATTTGTGGCTGCCTGCAAATAATCTCTAGTGAGGAATCCCATTATTTATCCAGAGTCTTTACAGCATGACCACAGCACTGAATTCATGAGACACTGACAAAGGTATATTAATTTTTCATTTTCTCCACCTGCCTTGCTAACTCTTACCACTGGCAAGTAATTGAAACTTCCAGACAGGTACACCGATTATTTTGGGTATCTTGACAGCTCATTTATTTTTGTCTCTTTCAAGTACTTTATTGGCAACTAATAGGAAGTAAATGGAGAGGGAAAGGGCTCAGGAGAGGAAGTATTAGCATCCCCAAACATCCGAAAATCATGTGTCAGGCCCTGACATTTCATAAGATTGTCTTTAAAATCATGAGCTGTAGTTGTTAAATGTGGGGTTCTTTTTTTTTTGCCTTTTGGTTTTTGAGTCTTCAGGGTTACTCAGGTCATGTTTTCAAGCTCTTCTTTGTAACTACAAAAGCTAGAAACTTTACTTCTATTTTTTTTTAATGAAAGCTTAGATTCACAAGACTCCAATAGCTGGGGCTTTAAGTAAAACTTAAAATATTGCAAGACTTGCAATAAAATTCTGAAAGTTAGAAATACCACAGTGGGCACATATTTAAGCTGAGTTTGACATTCATGAGTGCGGGGTCCCGGTGGCGCTTACTACAGCTCCAAGGAAGTAGCTGCCAGCTCCCTCTGGCCTCTAGACAGAGGCGCAGCCAGGAGGCAGCACATGCTGCCTTTGCACCCATAGGTGCCACCTCCACAGCTCCCATTGGGTGCAGTTCTTGGCCAATGGGAGCTGAGTAGCCAGTTAGGGGGGTATGGGCATCATACGGAACCTCTCAGTCCCTGACTAATCCAACGCCTAGGGAACTGGCAACCACTTCCAGGGGCAGCATGAAGGTATGGAGCCTGCCTTAGACCTGTCCCCTTCCTTCCCTCCATCCCCCACGCCACCATCCAGACTTTTAACGGCCTGGATGGGTGCGTCGACTGGAGGCACCGGAATCCCTTTTCGAATGGATGTTCCAGTCGAAAACTGGTCAC
Organism: Dermatemys mawii; assembly: GCA_007922305.1. Taxonomy (NCBI): domain Eukaryota; kingdom Metazoa; phylum Chordata; order Testudines; family Dermatemydidae; genus Dermatemys; species Dermatemys mawii. Next base: position 28,511,230 of record ML677341.1, read on the forward strand.
GTGACAACCCTATCTTGTTCACATGGCATAGTTTTTTATTGAGTGAACAACTTAATCTACTGTTACAATAACTACTACCAGTCATTTTCCTTTAGGCAATCCAGCTTAAAGTGAAAACTAGGGGTATTCCATAGACTACTCACAAGTTTAAAGTTAAGCATTCATGTTTGTAGGATCAGGGCCTAAATCAATACTAGAGCCAAACATCCCAGTAAACTTTTCAGGGGCCCAGTGCTGGTGGAGGTGCTGTCTTTGAGATGAGTCATTGTTACTGAGTGTCCAAAATCCCCCAATAGAAAAGTTAACTGCTTCCAGCTGTGCCTGCAGCATTCTTCAGGCTGCAGCAATGTCAGAGATCAGGATGCTGCTAGTACCCTGTCATAGTTATGTATCCAAATTCCTGACTACTTATAGTGATTAATTACCACATTTCACAAGAGCTGGGAATTATCACTATTTAATTAAATACCACTTGGGTAACTGTTGCGTGACTGACTTATTATCTCAAGTAAATAAAGTGTTTTTCTGTATAGTATTGTTGTGTCCCCTTTAAAGCTGCTGCTCTCTGTGCAAATGAAATCAGTAGGACATGGGCATGTCAAAAAATAAAAAATAAAAGTCTGACAAAAGTGGAAACTAGGCCAAATTACAAAGGATGAATACAAACAAATAACACAAGTATGTAAGGACACAATTAGAAAGGCCATGACACAAAACAGGATTAAACTAGCTAAAGATATAATAAATACATTAGAAGCAGGAGGAAGATCAAGAACAGGGTGGGCCCATTACTCAGTGGGAGAGGGGAGAAAACAATAACAGAAAATGTGAAAATGGCAGAAGTGTTAAATGACTATTTTGTTTCAGTATTCACTAAAAACGTTAGTAATGAGTGGACATCTAACGTAGTGAATGCCAGTGAAAATGAGCTAGAATCAGAGGCTAAAATAGCAAAAGAACACGTTAAAAATTATTTAACAAATGAGAGCTCTTCAAATCACCATGGGCTGATGAAATATATCCTAGAATACTCCAGGAGTTGACTCATGAGATATCTGAGCCATTAACAATTATCTTAAAAAAGTAATTGAAGATGGGAGAGGTTCCAGAGGACTGGAAAATGGCAACTATAGTGCCCATCTATAAACAAGGAAATAGGGACAGCCAGGGGAATTACAGACCAGTCATCTTAACTTCAGTACCCAGAAAGATAATAGAGCAAATAATTAAATCAATCAATTTGCAAATACCTAGAAGATAATAAGGTGATAAATCATCATGTATTTGTCAAGAACAAATTGTGTCGAACCAACCTAATAGCTTTCTTCAACAGTATAACAAACCTAATGGCTGGGGGGAAGTGGTAGATGTGGTATATCTTGACTTTAGGAAGGCTTTTGATACTGTCTCACATGACCTTCTCATAAACAAGCTAGGGAAATACAACCTAGACGGAGCTACTATAAGGTGGGTGCATAACCCAGAGAGTAATCAGTGGTTCACTGTCAAGCTGGAAGGGGTCCCTCAAGGATCAGTTCTGGTTCTGGTTCTGTTCAATATCTTCATCAATTTTTTAGATAATGGCACAGAGAGTACACTTATAAAGTTTGTGAATAATTCCAAGCTCAGAGGGGTTGCAAGTACTTTAGAGGGGAGGCTTAAAATTCAAAATGATTTGGACAAACTGGAGAAATGATTTGAAGTAAATAGGATGAAATTCAATAAGGAAAAATGAAAAGTAGTCTACTTAGGAAGAAACAATCAGTTGCATACCTACAAAATGGGAAATAACTCCCTAGGAAGAAGTATTGCAGAAAGAGATATGGGAGTCATAGTGGATCACCAGTTAAATACGAGTTAAACACAAGAATTAATTCTTCTGCTTTACTCCGCACTGATTAGGCCTCAGCTGGAGTATTGTGTCCAGCTCTGGGCACCACACACCAGGAAAGATGTGGACAAATTGGAGAAAGTCCAGAGAAGAGCAACAAAAATGACTAAAGGCCTAAAAAAACATAACTTATGATAGACAATTGAAAAAATTAGGTTTGTTTAATCAGGAGAAGAGACGACTGAGAGGGGACATGATAACAGTTTTCAAGTACATAAGAGAGGAGGGAAAAAATTGTTCTTGTTAACCACTGAGACTAAGAGAAGAAGCAATGGATTTAAATTGCAGCAAGTGTGGTTTAGGTTGGACATTAGGAAAAACTTTCTATATGTCAGAGTGGTTAAGTATTGGAATAAATTGCCTAGAGAGTTTGTGGAATGTCCATCATTTGAGACATTTAAGAGTAGGTTAGATAAACACCTGTCAGGCATGGCCTAGATAATACTTTGAGTGCAAGGGACTGGACTAAATGACCTCTCAAAGGTCCCTTCCAGTTCTGTGATTCTATGTTTCTATGTGCTTTAAGTTAAGCAGATATTTAAGTGGAGTTTTTCTGAATAGGGATAGACATCTAAATAAGATAGAAGGTAAAAGTGAGATAAAAAGCTAAGGTAAAATATTTATCACACACATACACTGGTCATTGTAAAATTGAAGGAGCTAAAACTTGGAGTAGTACTACTAGTTCCCTAAGCTCTTTGGAACATGGACATGACTTAACACAATGAGGCCCTAATCCTTACTGAGGAAAAATAATTAATTTAATTAATTTAAATTAATTTAAATAATTTAATTAATAACCAGATTCTGAGATCACTCACAATATTGATGTAAAGAAAACTGACATTTACACGCTGTACACAAGGGCTGCTGGAAGTGACTCTGGCCACTTTCAGCCTAAAGATAGCCAGGGAGACTGTAATGGTGGTGGTATCACAACTACGCCCCTCCCCGAAAGGGGGACAGGGTATGCATACCCTGGGACACTCTCACAGATAAAACAGTTGCAAGACACAGCTGTAGCAAAAGGGAACAAAGAGATTGTGAAAGGATCCATAGAAAAGTAAACAGCAGAAGTCCAGGCCAACAAGGGAGAGAAGTCCAGCAATGAAAAAAAGGGGAACGTACTAGAGTGAATGAGAGCAAAAGGAGGAAAGCCAACACCAGAAGAAAGGGAGAACAGGTTATTAGGAGAACTGTGGCTATATAACCATCCTAAATGGTTTCCTTTATGGATCATTGTATCATGACACTTTGTCAGTTGTCCTGAGCACATGCTGTAGATTTTAAAGGTGACTTTAAAATGGAAGATTGTGCCCGTTTTGGTTCTCTATCATGTATAGAGACAGCTTGATATATTTTTGTATAAAAATGTGGGGGCGGAGGGAGGAGGTTGCTTTTTTTCTTTGTTGTTACCTTTAGAAATTTTCGTCTAATCTGTGCTCAAAGAAGCTATAGAAAGTGGGTTACTGAAGCAAGATATTACAAAATATAAGAACTTGAAAAACCGAGCAGTTGAGAAGGGAAGAGATATTTAGTCAGATGATTTAGAAAGCATTTTTTATTTGTGTTTGTTTCTATTAAGTCCAATGCTATTAGGAGAAATATGTCCATTAAACACCGCCCATCCAATGAAGGCGCAAAAACTCCCAGTAAATACATTTGATTCACTGACCATCTCAGCAAATCCTGACATCAGACTTTACATTCCTGACATTTTTTAGGATAAAAACTGAAAAAAAACCCCAAAAAACCTAAACACCCTTTTAAACTTTCTGTTTCCAGCGTAAAGAACCAAAAAAAAAAAAAAAGGTAAAAATCCAAGTTCTGAAAAGTTTTTGCAGGCCTCCTCTAACAACAGATAAACATAAGATACTGGTATTATCCATTTGTGAGAGTTTGCTAGGTTCTGGATTCAATTTTAGAAAGACTCAAAGACACATGTAAAGTCTTGTACCATGGAGCAGACCATCTGTTGTGAAAAATTCCCATATCGAGGGAGGAAAGAGACTGTTTCCCAATTAATTAGCTATTTGAGGAGAATTGGATATACCCTTTCCAATATCATTACAATGGCAAAGACATCATCTGTCCGTCAAGCTGAATCTGTTTGCCTGGTAGTCTAGAATTCTGGAGAAAAGACAGAGAGATATTTATTGTTTATCCTTTTCCCCTGAAGTCACCCCAGGAACTGAATCACTGAATATAGTCATGGTCTTTTTTATCCATAGTTGCTTTGTCCTCTTGTTAATGGTCCCAGTGGAGGCATATCAAGGACAAAGGGTGTTATGGGAGTAGATTTCAGATGTTATTTATAGAAAGACTTTCTTATATGAAACTATTAATAGCAACTAGCTGCCCCAGAGGAATGAACAATACAGATGTCTCAGTCTCATTTAAAGGAGCTATTCTTTTCCTGCAGAAAAGCCCTGTTTGTACAAGGCACCATTTACAAGTCTATTGTGGGTTTTTTTTTCTAAATAGCTACAAAATACTGTTGTTTTTATCTCTTTCAGCTGAGGGCTGAGTTCCTGGCTTTCGTTTGGCAGCCTCACAAGCAATCTGCATGCAGCAAGCCATGCTTAGTAGGCTTCTTAGAGTGAGCAGCTAGAAAGATCATACACAAAGCCAAAGGGTTGACTTATTTTCCTTGTAAATTCACCCTTTTTGAAAAGCTGAAGCCCAGGATCCTATTCAAGTCCTGCTATGCAGGAGCTTTCTTTTATAGGGATGGGGATAGTGTAAAGAAAAAATAGGGGGCAGAGGGAGAACTGAGAAAGGTGCCAATTGTATTCAGGGAGGGCAGGGAAGTATAAAAAAGAATAGAAATTTCTGAATATTCTCCATCTTAATCTATCAAAAACAGGCTGTAAAAGATAATACAAAACTCTTATATGGTAATATATGAATCAGGTTCATCTGAGCATGGGGTTTAATAGATTTGTCTTAAATTTCCCATGCAAATATGAATTCAAATTAATTTAAAAAACTAAGAGAATGAATTCTCATATTTTCATAGAGAAATCTGTGTTACTCAAAGAAGCAGCGTGTGCTAGCTCCCTTAAAAGAAAACACAAAACTACAGTGGGAGCTGCAGTAACTTCTATAGTGAAGGTTGCAAAATGGTCTCTATATTTTTGCTAAGTATGCACCTAAGGAATGACAAGTTGTACAATCTGTGTGATGCTAGTTTAGTTTTGTCATGAACCCCAGCATGGCCCCAAACCAGCCCAGAAAACTTGGTATTGTTTTGAGAAATCCTTCCTGCTCCTGAATTTTCCCCCAAAAAATGTCCCTTAGCCAAAGAGAGCCAGGATGGCCTGGAGTTCTATGCTCATCTCTTGTTTCCTACTTCTTTATGTACAACCAGTACATTCAGTGAGACCAAATCATAGCTATAACCAAAATGGTTTGAAAGTTGCAGTTTGGGATATGGAGAGACCAGAGGACCAGAACCACTCAAAAAGCCTCTTAACAGAGGCTTCTACTTGTGCAAATACTGCAGAAGTCAGCCATATGGCTACCCTCCAAGAACCCCCTCACAAGTGTGGAATAAGAAACATGCAGGGACACAGACGGCAGTACCTGCACAGCTTTAAGGCAGTGTTGTGGCCTCTTCTCCAGTCCCTCAAGCAGCTCAGGTTCAGCATGGCACAAAGGTGGATTTATAGCTACTTTCCCTCCTCCCACATCCCTTGGATGGTGAGTTTTGTGCCACACCTTGTAGAGAGCCAGCACAGAATCTCCCTCTGAAGCTCCTTTTACATTTTCCATCTTCCCCCACCCCCAAAGAAGTTAAAAACAAAAATCTATGTTGAGAGAACATAAAGGGTGCATTAATAAGGAATCAAGTGAGGAATGCCAAACTTAAATTTGAACAAGCCACCTCAACTTTGCTCTACAGTGACTAGTCATTACATCTACTCATTGCATGCTATTTCTCATGCAAGAAGTCCATGTTAAGAAGTCCATGAAAGGCATGAAGGCATTTATATGTAAAGGACACATTAGTAAGTCCATGAAAGTCCACAAAAGGCATTTATATGTAAAGGACACATTAGTAAACCATACTTTGTCAAAACAACGCATTATTCATATGGATATAAGGTTACGGGGAAAACATATAATGTCATATTTAGAGCAGAATCAAATTTTCAGTTGAAAAACTTTTTCAGCAAAAAATGAAGATTCAAGTTGGCCAAAACATTTAATGAATTTGTCTCTATTTCAGCAAACGGTTTCAGCTGAAATTTTAAAAAAAAAAATTCAGAAAACATTCCCTTTTGATTTTTTCAGGCTATATTAGCAAGGGGATTTTAGCACTGGAGAAGGAGATGGTGATAGTAACCCTTATAACCTATAGCCCACTCATCTGGAATGTGGGAGATCCAGGTTCGAATTTCTGCCTAGGACCAGGTGTCCTCACTCCCAGGTGCCCTCACCACTAGATTATGGGGTATCCTGTGGTACATCTTTCTTAATGTCACCCATTGAAGCTGTTCCACTTTGTATAAAATGTAAATGGAAAAGCTGTTTCCACTTTGTATAAAATGCTTGAGTATTCACTGAGCAAGTGAGTGAAAATGACTCTGTAATCTGGTGATTCAGGCACGCATTGGGGGACACCTGGGTTCTAGATCCTGCTCTCTAAATATTTATATGAAACATTTGTTCAATCTGAAACAATTTTCGTAACATTTTTGATTCACTGAAAATTAAAAAAAAAATCAGTTTCCGTTTGACCCAAGCCACATTTTTATTTCAATTTTTCAGAACTGCCAGCAAACTAAAAAAATCAGTTATTTGTCTACTGCTAGTAATTTTCACATTGTATTGTTTGAGAAACAATATGGACCAGTTTCAGGTGCCTTTACTCAAACAGTCTCATTATTTTCAATTATGCAATCAAAAGTATTGTAAGCGTGAAAATAATCTGGCTCTGTGTGAGTAAATATGAATTTGAATAAAACAAATTAATTCACATTGATTGTGTTTGCATTTTTTTCGTTTCATTTGCTTTCAGTGAATGTTCTAGTGAATGAATTAATTGGCAGGGACATTTGCAGACACAATTTATTTAAGGCTAATAACAAATATGCTACATAAGTAATTTTTGAATTCATAAATTTGAGTATCTGCACTTGAAACCAAATTCTAAGAGTTACATTCAACAAGTGATGGAACAGAAAACACCACATTATGAAGTAATTGTCCCACCAAACTAACCGATACAACTTGAATTCTGAATTCCAAATAGTCACAACAAACTGCTCATGAACAATCTACAGACCAATAATTATTCATAGGAAATTATTGGGCCAATTTTTTAAATTAGTCAATGAATATGAGAAGATTGTGAATTGTTCATGGCCATTTTGTGAACAGAGAACAAAAGAGCTAAATCTGAGAAACAAATAATTTACTACTAATTATTCACTTAACTTAAGTAAAACTATTGCAGAAATACTAACTACAGTAGTAGTTTTTTGTTTCAAGAATGAAGGATGCTATTTAGTAACCAGATGGATTCATTAATTGAAATATTTGACTGGTGGGAGTTAGTTCTACTTTTTGGCTCTGAAAGAGAATGAAAAATATTCATCTTTAATCCATTACCCTATTTTTATCCTAGGCAATGAAATACAAAATGACAACAGAGGCCTCCAGGATAGACATTTCATGAAAAACAAATAGAAAAACATGCACAAAATAAAATGTCATCCCATCCCTCTACTTATTTGTTGCTTGAGTGTTCTGCAAGCTTGTTTCTGGGAGCACAGATCTCCTCACCAGTCTCTTTTGGGTTGATGCCCACTATTAACCCAGCTCCATTTTGATTTGCTTTAAACTATACTTTGAGAAATATGAATATTACAGAGATTATCTATTCTTGTATTGATCTAATGTCTAATATCGTGTCAATCTTCAAATACAGTTAGTCACATCACAGCAGTCCTGTGGGCTTGTTACTAAGCTACCCTTTAAATAAATACAGTTTTTTTTCTGCTAGGAGACCAATTTGCATCAGTAGATATTTTAAAGGATATCATGATTGGTAGAAATGAATGAATCTTTACAATGTACTTCATCATAAATGGCTGCATTTAGTTTTTTCTGATGGGATTCTGGGATCAAGAATACTATCATAATATTAAATACAGCCTTTAATCTTTTATAAATAATTCTCTTTTAGTGAACAGTTAACTTCTGAGAGCTGCACTGCAAACTGTAGTTCTTTATTCAGTCATATACTGCAGGCCAAGTGTAGTGCAGACAGCTGCAAAGGGAGGTTTTCCACAACCACCTCGCTAGCAACGTGAAGGCTGGGCCGGACAGATTAGCCTCTCCAGGAGTATTTTAGGCTCTTTAACTTCATCCTGGCCCTCTGCTATGTAGAAATTGACATCTGTGCCAGATTTTGCTGAATGATATGATGATTTTGAGCTGCAATATACACACCCAAGGTACTTCACAAACTGTTTTCATTTAGGGCCTTATCTCAGGTTTGAGGTCCCTAAGCAAGCTTGCCATACACACAGTACCAGATCATAAGGAAAAGTAGTGTTGGCGTCTTTAAAGTTATGTCATACCTAGTAAAATATTCCCCCTATGATTTTAAGTGGCACACTGAATCTTTCATATTTTTTCTAAAAATCTAAAGATTTTTTAATGTAAATCTTTACATAAAAAATCTTTCTATGTAAAGATTTTTACATATTTATAAGGCTGATTTTATATACAGAGATGCCTTTGTCTATCAGGGTACTGAAGGCTGTAAAATAGATTTCCTGCTTTTTTCACTGTGCTAGGTCCATTCAGCCATGGCATGTCAGGAATTACTTGTGCAAGTAAGTATATGACATCTTATCAGTAAAGCATGTAATGATATCTTTGGTGCATGAAGTGAAATTATTTCAAGTTGCAAAGGACCTCAAGGAAAGGGTCAGAAGGTTGGATGCTAAGAAATAAATCAAACATGTCTGTAGGGAAATTTTCTCTTGGGTTAAAGGGAAGATTACTTACAGACCTACTACTTCTCCAGGAAGTTGAACTATGGGTGGCAGTGTGTCAAGTGGTTAAAGCAGAGAATTGAGAGGTAGGACTTCTGGCTCTGCCTCTTTCTAACTGTGTGTTTTTAGGCAATTTAACTTCTTAAGCCTCTGTTTATCTGTCTGCAAAATAATACAGCAATGCTTGTGCTACAGAACTCACAGAGGCGTGGTGAGGCTTAATTTATTTAACATTTGTAAAGATCAACATAAAATATCCATGCAATTGTGCCAGTATCACTGTTCTAGATTTCAGAAAGGCAATAATGACAGTACATCAAAAGAGATGTCTTTTTTGTATTTTTTCACCCTCCAAAATGGTCAGAATGAGACTGCATTTCATCAGTCAAAAGAATGTGTCTTTCATGCAAACAATTTAAGCTAAAGAGTTTGGAATATTATTCTCCCCAAAACAACAAACAGTAACATACTGAGGAAAGTTTATATTAGTTATATCCAAATCCTACTGAAAAAACACAGTAAGGGACCAGTTCAATCCCAATTGAATTAAATGACAATACTCCCATTTACTTCAGAGGGCATTGGATGGAGCCCGAAATAGGTCAAATGTGAATATAACTGGTGTTGGGGAAACTCCAACATAAATATCTTTCACTGACATGAGCTAAGCTATGGATTTCTATATGGCCTATTAAAAGCCTTTGTGATTGTATTTTACACATGTATGCATTGAGGGAATTTAAGGAAATAACACCTTCTTTACAGACAAGTGAATGGCTGAAGGGATGACACAGTTCAGTCTTGTTGACATGGAAAGAAAACAGAATGAATAGGTTTTCATAAACTTTTACAGGTGATGACGTGGAGGAATCCCATTGGCTTTGTTCGTGTGAAGTGTATTGCCAACAAAGTTTAAATCTATAGCCTGGGAGACCAAGTGAAAATCAGGAATAATTGAAACAGATTTTCACTGTTGTTATTCTGGAAGTTATTTGACCTCAATGAACTACAGGAAACAGGAACTGGCAGCTTTGTAGCCTCCACAGTTCAGTCACGTTTACTTACTACATTAAAACAACTTACTTTTGGTTTGATAAATTGTCAGTATATATGAAGTAGAGTGTGATTTATTATACATTGGTTGATGGCAGGAGGTTATGCAAGCATCGCACTCATATGTTCTAAAACTATTCATTGCTGTGTTTGATTTATTAAGCACCTAGTCTGGGTACTTTAAAATATAGAGCATAAAAGATAACAGTTCATAGCATATCTAATCAGCTGCACAGGAGAAAATAATATTTGCCACCAAAAGAGACTCATAACAACCCAGCATTTAGAAGCAGCTCATCGCATTCCCTACCCAAAAACATAAGAACTAGCAGCATTGTGTGCTGTTTGTATAATGTACCAAATAAGAAGGGGGCAGCCACATCCTGCACTAGCTTGAGTTTCCAAATGGTCTCAAGATGCAGACTCATGTAGAATGCTGTTCAATAATCTAGTCTCAAGGTGATAAGGTGCAGGTAACCACAGAAAAGTCCATATCTGAAAAAAAGAGGTTAAAATCTCTTTGCCAGTGGCAGATGGAAAACATGCTCTTAGCCAAAGCTGTTATTTGAGTATCCATGGTTAGCGCAAAGATAGAATGCCTCTGAACTGTGAACTCATTTCACAAACAGCAGCCATAACCTGTGCCAGAAGAGGCAACACAGTCCTCACCAATTCTTCTGGCTGCTTTCCCCAATCTGCCAATATTGCCTCTGTCTGCATTGAAACTCAGAAAGATAACACTTACCCTGGCTCAATCACTTTCAAGTATTAGTTCATTTCTTCTATTGCCCTACTTGGTTATACTGATATATTGATGTAGAGTTGAAGCAATTACAGCCTATGTCTTCTCATTAGCACTTGTATTAGCTTCATAAATGCATTGACTGGAGTGAAGGCGTGACAAGATGGAACCCTACCTTACCCTGCATGAAAGATCCCTAGGTACAGATGAACAATTGCTCAGACTGTCTTCTCTGAACTTTCCCAAAGAAAGAATGCAGCCACTCTAGAATTCATCCATCTACTCTTGTCAAGAACCAGACATTAACACCACTTTATGGTCAGTGGTACAAATGGAAGTTGATAGATCTAAACAAATTGGCATGGCCACATGGGCCTGATTCTCATTTATACTTGGAGTCTGATTCTCATTTACACACAATGGTCTCTTTGCACCTCTGGCAGTGAAGAATGGCCATAAGATATAACAAAAATGTAATTCTGAGGCACTTTTAGGTCCTTTTATGCTACAAGAGCAGTACAAAGGGGCTTTAGTCAAAATGAAAATCAGGCCCCATGACTTCATCAAGGGCTAGCAGCTCTTTGACCAATGCCACCAGTGTATTTTCAGTCTCATTCTCAGATCTGAAAATTGAGTTAATGGGATCAGAGAAGTCTGAGGATTCTGAATCCTTTCAGAACTTTCTTAACCTAATTTACCAAAATGTAAGGTTGAACACAAGTCAGTAATTAATGGGATTTTCAGCATCGAGAGACAAGTTCTTGAGTATAGGCTTCACATTATCTCTTTTAAGGACAGTTGACTTTCTGTAGAAGAATGTTGACAGTTGTATCCAAAAGTGGCCTTCAGCTGCCAAGAGAGGCAGAAGTACACTAGAGCAAACCCAGTTATACCTATTCTGTAAATACACACATGATCTTAGACTCCAGGGCTGTCACTCTGAAACCTCTCACTCCTTTCATCTCACTCCCATCTCTGTCCTTCCTGAGGTGTCCCTAATAATCACTTGACCACCATTTTTCACCCCTCCCCTTTTCTGGGGATAGATCACTGTTAATTGGGCAGGAGAGCCCTTTTGAGGACCCTTCCCACCTCACTGACCAAATAGACTGGTACCTTTCACAACCACTAAATGTGCATGAAAATAATTGACTAGTAAACAGCGGTGGGAGGCAGCAGGACGATTTTTTAAAAAAACAGCATAAGTCCTTAAAATATTTTAAATGGCACATTTTTAATATTATAGACAACACTCAAAATATTCAGGGTATCACAGTTCATTAAAAAACAGATTTTCATACTTGTTTTACGTAAGTATTTCATTTTTCCAAGCTCCTATACTAAAATAGTATTTCTGAAGCTGTTCAAATAAAATGAAGTTCAATGTAGCTGATTTGAGATACAATAAAGAGTGAAAAGGAGAGAGAAGGTGAGAGCAAAGATTTATTATTTTTATCTCCTTCTTTCTAAATAAAACTTTCTCTAATTTGAACTTTGCTCCAGAAAGGGGAACTCTTGATGGTAACTGGTGTGGAGATGCAGCAGGTTATGCCAACAGCTTCAGAGTTCTATTTTAAACGTGAGGAAACAGGAACATTTTTATTTTTCTCCTCAGACCATTTTAATGAGAGAAAACAAAGCTGTCTGCTTCCGGGATGACATGTTTCTCACTGAGGAAAACATCAGGCTCCAGGATTTCATCCTTCACAAACTCTGAAAAACAGGAAAAAGGATTTGAGTTCCTGATGTGCTAACAATTTGTGTTAATTCACACTCATGCATCGGTGACCAGCTCATTTGGGAAACATTGTTTCCAAGGTCAAGGGCTGCTTGTTGAATAAAGGCATTAAACTAGTGAAAGACAAACACTGCTTACCACAACTGATCAAGCCTTTCATTGCTTTTTTTCCTTATGACTCTTCCCTTAACTGTTGAAAGCCCAAATTATGGTAGGGGCATATGTAGATTGCAACATTAGCAGGTGATTCTGAGTGGAAATTAATACATTTTGCTACAGATTGCTGTGGATGCTGCGAGTATTTCCAAGGGCTATTGACCAAAGTCTGTTAGGAGTTTGAAAGTATTAAACCATCTTTAGACATACTCGATTATGTGCACTTCAGTTGGAAATGAAGCAATGCTGCTTACTAAGTTTCACAAAGAGATTCAAGCACTAACCTCTGCTCGTAATGTGGCTGTTTGACTTTTTAGTCCTGATCATCATGGGTTTAGCAGAGTTTCTAACTGATTTTTCCTACAGATTCCTTTTTCTCATTATTTTCTTACAGTTTTTTCCTAATGTGTGAGTTTCCTGAATGAATGCTGGAGCTTGTGCAAGGCTAAGGGACTGTCACCAATAGAAAAGCCTTTTAAAAAAATAATCATACCACAGGTACTGTCAGGCAGGTAGCCTTAAAACATACTTCCCCTCCCTTACTTGGAAGGATCACTTTCCCTGGGAGTTAAGAACAGGTCAGTGTGATAACACTTTCCCTGAATCACCATGCCAATTGTGGCAAATTATTTATTATGATTTTTTTGGTCTTAGACTTGGCCTACTGCAGTCTCTGCTAAGAAAACCAAATTCCCTCCTCTTAAGAATTCAAATGAATTCAAAAGAATTCATTTGAATGCTTCATGCTGTTTTTTGGTCTACATCTATAGATGCTTACTCTTAGCAGTGGATGTGGAGAGAACTGAACACTATTTATCTCCTTAATTTGCCATATCAAGTAAATATCTTCATTCCAATGTACAACATCAGTATGCAGTGTTTTGCCTTTGCTTGCGGAATGTTCTCATCTTCTAAATAGTATTGCTTGGCATGCAGACATTACAATAGGTTATTTCAGGCAATACTTGTGACTCGATCAGATAGCAGAAGTGTGCAATGACCTGCAAAAGCTGCTGGTAAGCGATTCTGTGGCTAGTTCCATTATCCACAGTTTCCTCTACCCAGCTGTCAAAACCTCCAGTTTTTCCTTGAGCACTTCTACACTTTTAGTGTTATGTATTTTCAGCCCAGAAATCTCTGTGGCACATTGAAAACTGAAACTGTTTAGAGCCACATAAGAATATTTCATACAAAATAAATAGCATAAGGTTTTCTCTGATAACATAGTTTAGTGCCTCATAATTCACTAAAAGAGTTCAAAATTTCAATTTATCAGACTTTCCAGCATTGCATGGCATTTACATTGCCATGGAAACCTTTGGGGTTGCTGCACATCTTAAGGTCAGTTTGCCATGGAGTCCATTAGGTCTTCCTTCTAAAGTGCTTTTTGGTGGGTCTCCTTTCATGGGTCCCTTAACAAATCTACATGAGAGAAGAGATTGCTGCCAGCATGACTTTTGGGAAGCAGTAGACAGGGGAGGTAGAGTACAAAGATAGCTTTTCTCTTGCACGCTTTCCGAGTACAACATGGCGGTGGGAGCGGTATGGACATAAATGGCAGTGAGATAGAAGTAAGAAATAGTGGAATGAGTGGGTACCAGGACAAAGGGACCAGTGAGCAGAGGATCCTGGTTTTATGACCAACCAGGTGTCTACCCATTCTACTTCCTAACATGTGTATGAGTAAGATTCTCTCTTTGGTCCTTCCATACGCCCCTGCTCTTTAGGTTCTTCAAGTAGCAGTGGACTGTGGGAGAGAGCTGAGGTGCTTTTCTCCCAGGGCCAGCTCTAACTTTTTTGCCGCCCCAAACGAAAAAGAAAGGGTGGCCGGAGGAATTCCGCTGGAGGGGAAAAAAAAAAAGTGGTGTGGCCAGAGGAGCGCTGCCTTAAGATTGGCCGGAATGCCGCCCCTTACAGAGGGCCGTCCCAGGAATGTGCTTCCTATGCTGCCGCCTGGAGCCAGCCCTGTTTTCTGCCACATATATGAGTATCTCTACAGCATAAGTCAGGGATGCTTAAAACATAGCTGAGATCAAGTGTGCCACATTGGTCATAATCTAGGCCCTGTGCCCTGAGAATTTTACAGTAGGATTAATTGTGCCTTTAAACATATAACACTGGTCTACAATTTTTCAGAAGTCGTCTGCTTCAGAGATAAAATGTGATATTTATTATGTATTTTGATGTGCTGAATTCAAATATGACAATTAAAACAACTGATTGGCTACTGTTTCTAAGATATTTAAGTTTTTACATTTTATGTCTATGTATATTGTGTAGATAGTAGAGTTTTAATCATAAATTGTAAACCTAGGTCTTTTCATGTGTTTATGGTTGCTTTACATGATAATAGTTCACCTGTCCTGTTTATGTAACACTTTAAAAATCAGCAAAAGGGTTATATAAATAAAATGTATTATGAAACAAAAGGCAAAAAACTATTATGTACATAGTTTAGTCCTATTCAGTGTCTACTCAGCGCTTCTTGGCTTGTCTCTTGTATTCATTAAATGGAGCATCTCTT
Source organism: Dermatemys mawii (assembly GCA_007922305.1). NCBI lineage: Eukaryota > Metazoa > Chordata > Testudines > Dermatemydidae > Dermatemys > Dermatemys mawii. The sequence continues at coordinate 28,526,344 of ML677341.1, forward strand.
GTCACTGTCCAGCAATAGTCTGCAAGCATTGATGGGCTCCATTTGCCCTGATAGTGTTTCTCCATTGTTGCAATGTCCTGGTGAAATCACTCACCATGCTCATCGCTCACTGCTCTGCAGTTCGGTGGAAAAAAATCTAGATGTGAGTACAAAATATGTATCTTTAGTGACATGTTGTAACCAAGGCTTTTGTATGCCTTGAGGAGGTTTTCCACCAACAAACTGTAGTTGTCTGCCTTGTTGTTTCCGAGAAAATGTATTGCCACTGACTGGAAGGCTTTCCATGCTGTCTTTTCCTTGCCATGCAGTGCATGGTCAAATGCATCATCTCGAAGAAGTTCACGAATCTGAGGACCAACAGACACCTTCCTTTATCTTAGCTTCACTTAACCTTGGAAATTTTCCACGGAGGTACTTGAAAGCTGCTTGTGTTTTGTCAATGGCCTTGACAAAGTTCTTCATCAGACCCAGCTTGATGTGTAAGGGTGGTAACCAAATCTTCCTTGATTCAACAAGTGGTGGATGCTGAACACTTTTCCTCCCAGGCTCCAATGGCTGTCGGAGTGGCCAATCTTTCTTGATGTAGTGGGAATCTCTTGCACGACTATCCCATTTGCAGAGAAAACAGCAGTACTTTGTGTATCCAGTCTGCAGACCAAGCAAGAGAGCAACAACCTTCAAATCGCCACAAAACTGCCACCGATGTTGGTCATAGTTTATGCACCTCAAAAGTTGTTTCATGTTGTCATAGGTTTCCTTCATATGGACTGCATGACCAACTGGAATTGATGGCAAAGCATTGCCATTATGCAGCAAAACAGCTTTAAGACTCGTCTTCGATGAATCAATGAAGAGTCTCCACCCATCTGGATCGTGAACGATGTTGAGGGATGCCATCACACCATCAATGTTGTTGCAGGCTACAAGATCACCTTCCATGAAGAAGAATGGGACAAGATCCTTTTGACGGTCACGGAACATGGAAACCCTAACATCACCTGCCAGGAGATTCCACTGGTGTAATCTGGAGCCCAACAGCTCTGCCTTACTCTTGGGTAGTTCCAAATCCCTGACAAGGTCATTCAGTTCAGCTTGTGTTATGAAGTGTGGTTCAGAGGAGGAGAATGGGAGAAAATGTGGGTCCTGTGACATTGATGGTTCAGGACCAGAAGTTTCATCCTCTTCCTCTTCCTCGTCTGACTCAAGTGAGAATGATTCTGGTGCATCAGGAACCGGCAATCCTTCTCCATGGGGTATTGGGCATATAGCTGATGGAATGTTTGGATAATGCACAGTCCACTTTTTCTTCTTTGACACAGCTTTCCCAACTGGAGGCACCATGCAGAAGTAACAATTGCTGGGATGATCTGTTGGCTCTCTCCTAATCATTGGCATTGCAAAAGGCATAGATTTCCTTTTCCTGTTCAACCACTGGTGAAGATTTGTTGCACAAGTGTTGCAGCATATGTGTGGGGCCCACCTCTTGTCCTGATCTACAATTTTGCAGCCAAAATAAAGGTGATAGGCTTTCTTAACCATAGTGGTTATACTGCGCTTTTGTGATGCAAAAGTCACTTCGCCACAAACGTAGCAGAAGTTATCTGCACTGTTCACACTAGTACGAGGCATCTCTGCTCACTTTGGCTAAACAGAAATGTGTCCCTTTGCAAAATCAAACACTGACAAATAAGAGAGCACAACACTGTATGATTTCTAGAGCTGATATAGGGCAATTTGTTCAGCAGGGTGATGTAAGCTTCGTTATGATTGCATCATCCATGACTTCTAGGAATAACATGATGCAATTCATATCATGTACGACGCAATACCAGCTTCAGATTGCATCATTCATTGTTTTGCCTAAAAAGCAAGTACTGTCCAAATCCAGTCATAGATTTATTCATAGATCCAGTCAAAGATGTATTTTAGTCATTTCTGGTTTAAATTGAGATCCCTTCCCTTTATAACTCACTTAACCTCCGCCATTCCCATGTCAAGGGTCGTACATACTGACCCAATAGCATATCTTAAAAACTAGAGCCAATCAACACTTTTAAGCATCATTTTCGTTCTCAGTGACCCAGAATTAGTAAAGTTTGACTACATTTATTTCAGAAGCATTTTGGCTGTAGAGCAGTGTAATCATCAAAGCACAAACTCACTACTCAAGAGTTTAAGCAATACCAGAATGGATTTTTTTCTGCAATTCAAGGAGCCAACATATTTATGACCTTCCTTGGTGTCACATAAAATATGATTGTTATAGCTTGGCAAGAATGTGTAAGACCTTCAATGAGACCAACTGGAAATTAATTTTTTTATTAACCTCAGGTTTTTAGACTACTGTTCCTTTTATGAAATGCTCTTGTGTCAGTGTCCCCTCAATCTCTTATATTCACAAAAAGCAGTCCTGTATGTCCCAGATTATTTTGGGTAATGGTGTTTTATAACTGAGTTGTGAACAAACCAAAGCAATTCTCATTGATCTTTAATTTAAATTTCAGTCATTTGCATCCTTACTATTTTGATATTGGAATATTCAAGTGATGTGAAAAGAAGCATAAGTAGATCTAATCTCCCTCCCTCCCTCTCAGTTTCTCCCTCCCACCTCAAATAATTTAACTAAAATTATATAAATGTTCTAGAATTTGAACCACCAATTACAAAAGGGCATGAATAAATACATGGTACAGATGATGTGTTCTGACCCATCCTTATTAAATCAAGGGATGAAACTGTTTTTGCTGTTTCCATTCACAGCATTCTTCCAGCTCATAGCCAGCTAGCAATTAATGGAATCAGATTTAAAACAGGGAATCAGGAGAAACCGACTTCAGTGTAGTCATGGGTATATGCATTTGTCAACATTATGGGCATAGTTGTATTGTACATGTGCTGGCACACAGAGGGAGAGATTATATTCCAATGTATGAGAAACATTATATCTTTTCACCATCTAGTCACTACAATTATTTTAACCCACTGGCAGTGCTGTATGATCTATTTTTCTTAGGTTTAAGGTAATGCATATATTTTTATCACTGGCATTATTAGAAGCAAAGTCAGTTCAATGCTGAGTGCTTTTCACAAATCTCATTCTGTGTTTATAAAGGAAAAGCAAATGAAACCATATTAACAAGGAATGTTACAGCTAATACATGAAATGTAATAACCTAGACAAATGTCAGAGAATCAAAGAAATGAGAAAGAAAAAGACAATTGAACATGCAGTCCGTCTTGTCAATGCAGAATTGTTTCGGATTACATTTTCTATTCTTTTGGTCTCTTCGTTTTAAAACAAGTCCTAAATGGGAATCCACAATTTGTCTGCAGAGGCTGTTTTACAGCTTATTTCAAGAAGTTTTTCTAGTATTCATGCTACATTTTTCCTTTCTTAATTTCATCTCAATCCTGATGATATCATTTGTATTACACTAAAATACATTTCCATCATTGCTGTTTAGATTCTTCAAAAATGTATAGATTTATGATTTCTTTTATCCGAACTAAACATATTTAGCATTATTTATGTTCCACATAAGTCAATCTGTCTCACTCCTTCAAAGTTTTTCTAACTCTTCACTAACCTTTTTAACTCTTCAGCATCTTACTAATAAGGTTCAGAACTGAGCACATTATTCCAGATATTATTGCATCAGAGCTCTATTAAGAGGGACCATTTGCCTCCCTATTCTGGGCCATTGCTTTATTTTCTCAAAATTCAATAACTTGCATTTTTCATAGTTGAATCCCATAGTGTTATTGCCCGTCCATATTTCTAATCTTGCTAGATCAATTTCTCAGTTCAGTGCCGTTTGCAGCTTTTTCCAGAATCATCTGCAAATTTTATTAACCTATACTTCACTCTTTTCCAAATCAGTGATGAAAATATTAAATGTCATCAGACCATTACTAGTAGTATTTACATTACAGTATTTCCTAGAACAGGGCCCTCTTGTGCTAGGTCCTGAAGAAATTACAGTCTCATTAGATAAGATAGACAAGAGAAGGTGAAAACAGAGTCAGAGAAAAGTTCAAGGGAGGTAGCCAAAGTCACCCTGAAGGCTAATGAAAGAGCTAGAAGAACCAAAGTTTTCAGGCTATTAGCTCAATGCTTCTGAGTCCAGCGTTTAGACATCGTGGCTTTTTGCATTTACAATTGCTTCCTAAGTATACCTATGTAACACTATTGCTGTCATACCCCTCTTCAGGCCTCCCACCAATCTTATATATTTCTATTTATCATTATTTTTGCTTGCAGTCTTCCAGACAGCTTTCAGTCTACACAAAAGTATTCCTGTCCAAACCAATTTAAACTACTTTTCCATGAAACATTTTATAAAACAAGGTATCAATCCTCTACGAAAATCCAAATATATTGCATCTACTTCACTCCCTCTGACCACTCATTTTATAATTCTATCAAAGCATAGCAATCATGTTAATCTGGAAAGAAGCAGTTTTTGCAAACCGAAGCTACTTATGCCTTCATTATATCTGAGATGTTCTGTGCGTTTTTAAAACCTCTTAATATTTGTTCCATTATTTTACTAAGGACAAAATTTACACTTACAGTGTGGTAATTTCTAGAAACACCCTCCTTTAGTTTGTTTATTTATTTTCAGAAAACTACTCTGCAGCACCATCTAGAGAGGTTGTCATGTTTTTCCATATTCAAAGAGAAACTATATACTTTCAGTCTGAATAACTTCTTTTAGAGTAAGAGAGACAACAAATCAAGGGAAAAAAAAACAAATTCCCTATGAGAAAGCAAAGTGATGCAATCATAGTCATCTCAATTGAAAATGCTCTCCAGAATGAAGGACCACACAGCAAACAGACAGTCAGACTCCTAAGAATAATATGCAATATACAGAAAACAGTGTGGAATAGAAGCTAAACTATAAGCAACCAAATTCACTCTACAACCAAAATTTCTGAGCTCTTATTGTACAGATCCAAGAGCACAGCTGACATTTAACAAATTGTAAATGATAGTAGTATAGCTGAGCAGAATTTGCTCTAGTAACTGATATATTAAGGCAATATGAACAAACCCTGTATCCCTTGTATGAAATACCATCAACAGAAGGATGCAGATCCTCAGAAGTGTTATGTCTTTGTCTGAAGTGTGACTAAAACTTACTAAAAAAGTCACTCATTTGCCTCACTTCTGGGAAAGAAGATTCAGCTCAAAAGTGGCTGAGAAGCGGCAAAAATGAAAGACTCATCTCACCTGCAAGTACTTTCAAAATGCACCATAACACTTGCAGTAGACTCCAGTCTACTTATGGCCATGTTACTGATTTAAGGACTAATTTGGGCAACTTCCAATTTGATTATCATAGCCAAGTGACCCCAAGGTTCAGCTGTTTAAATTAGACACATGCACAGAAGTAAAATCTTTATTTTGCAAGGTAAGATCAAATTCTGCTGTGCTTTTCAATGCTAAAGTCAGTCAGATTTTAATTACCTCCATTGAGTAGCAGTCAAAAGAGAGTTTTGAACCCCTCTGTTTTTGAAAACACTGAAATAAACATCTGATCCTTTTAAATTAATGTTCTTTATCCTTACAAATTAATGAATAAGGGATGAGCACATCAACACCAACAGGAAATGATTGTTAGAAAGTATTTTTTATTCTTATAGACAAAAGATCACTACAGGAGAATTCCATTAGACTACAAAAAGATTGAAATGAAAAAAAAGTTCTTTTGATGTAACTCTCTGTTCACTCCCCCTCTAACTGCAACTGGACAAATAGAGTTAATTGACCAATAGTCTACTAGGAGACTGGCTTGTGTCACTCACAAAAATCTTCCTTTTTGTTTTTCTTGACATTTGGTGTTTCCTTTAATATGTCTTTGTAAAGTGAAGAATGTAAAACTCAATTTCAGAAGACCATGACAGAAAGTATAATTGTGATTTCTTCCATATGTCTTCTCTAAAGGACTTATCTTATGAATTCTGCAGGCTAATTTATCTAATAAGGAAGTGGAAAGGAAACTGGGCAAGGAAAATGGGGTCATCTTTTTCATTATCAAAGCCATGTGAGGACAGTTAACTGGCAGAGCTGGATAATGCTATGCAATAGATTTACTATGATGGTCATGTTTCTAGGCCAAGTATTTAACCTGCTAAATTCTTGTATAGCTATCAAAAAACAGCACTCTTCAAGATGTGAGTATAAAACTGAACTGAAATGATCTGCGTCCCAAATCTCATTGAATGAAAATAAGTGTGATAACTGGAGTCAGGAGCTCTCAGTTCAGTTCCTGGTTATGCCATGGAATTCCTGAATGATCCTGGGCAAGTCTCATCATCTCTGTGTGCCTCAGTTCTCAGTCTTTCATTTGTATGTTGTATTTCTTTCTCACTCAGCTATTTAGGCCCAGGCCTGGAAGGAGATGCACACAGACAGAGCTTGGTGGCCATGAGGAGGCCTGTTACCTACAGTGGATCAGAAACTTGGACCTTAAGCTCTTCAGGGCAGGGAAGATCTGTGGTTATATATCTGTACAGCACCTAGAACAAGAGCACCCTGATCTTATTTGTGGTCTGTAGGCATCAGACAATAAAAATAATGATAATAAAATACAGCTTTATTTTAAGTACTACATACAGCTTACCAATATAATATAGAAATTTCATCACCATTACATTATTTCTTCCATATTTTATTGCTGCTACCACAGGAGTGACACTAACCCTCACGTTCTTGAATTTAAAAATAAATTCCACGTTTATAGGTGAAAAGATTTGGCTTACACACACACTATCAAATATGAAGGAAGCCTCCTCCTCCCAGATACTAGCAGATACTGGTTTAGCACATCTTGTGTGTTACTTTTCTCTCACATTTTATCAAAGTAATTGTGTCTGTGGCTAACTAGAATTGAGGCTGGTCTGTCAGGCAATGGCATCAACCCACAGCAATTACATCATCATGAGCAGATGCTTTATGTTTCATCAGAGAGTTGGGACTTGTCATAAATAAAAGTAATGTTCAAAACTAGCCTTTTGAAGTATTTTTTAAAGAATACCAAGAACAACACATGGAAAATAAACAGTTTTTGAGCAAGCCAGTATTTATGTATATTTGCTCAAATGTATAATGTAGATATTGTACCACCATTAGAGTGCACATCAGGCAGGAGGAAGTGTAGCTTTAAGGCCCACTGAATTCTGACCTTACCAAACCATCACAAGAACACCCCAAATGCTAAAACCAATCTGCTGGCTGAATCACTGTGAACATTCACAATGTTCTATAGCTCAGCATTTTTCATGTCTTGTGTATGGCAGTGGTCTAGTGACTGCACATTAAATGGTGCAATGAAACCTGGAGACAAAATAGTTATTTACTTTAAGGACTTTATTTTTTCACTTACTATTATGCATCAAAAGGGCCATAGATATGAAGAGGGTCTGGTCTAAAACCACTGAAGTCAATGGGAATACTGTGGAATCAAGTCCCACAAGAGGAAGAAAAATGTGAGGACAACTGTGAGTATGATTTGATTTAATACACCAGGTGTTCCACAATCCAGTTTTGCATCTGTTTATATTTTAAAATGTATTTGCCATGAGTAGATATCTAAATAGATGGGTGTCTATGGAAGTCTTTAGAAACTTCAGTCTTCTTTTATTCTTTTTTTTAAGAAGTTCTGAAGTGATATAAGCAAGGGTAGTGAAATTTACTATGTATAAGAACATAGAGTCATAGAATCATGGAATATTGGGGTTGGAAGAAATCTCAGGAGGTCATCTAGTCCAACCCCCTGCTCAAAGCAAGACCAATCCCCAACTAAATCAACCCGCCCAGGGCTTTGTCAAGCCTGACCTTAAAAACTTCTATGGAAGGAGATTCCACTCTCTCCCTAGGTAACCCATTCCAGTGCTTCACCACCCTCCTAGTGAAAAAGTTTTTCCTAATATCTAACTTAAACCTCACCCTCTGCAACTTGAGACCATTACTCCTTGTTCTGTCATCTGGTACCACTGAGAATAGTCTAAATCCATCCTCTTTGGAACCCCCTTCTGGGTAGTTGAAAGCAGCTATCAAATCCCCTCTCATTCTTCTCTTCTGCAGACTAAACAATCCCAGTACCCTCAGCCTCTCCTCATAAGTCATGTGCTCCAGCTCCCTAATCATTTTTGTTGCCCTCTGCTGGACTCTTTCCAATTTTTCCACATCTTTCTTGTAGTGTGGGGTCCAAAACTGGACACAGTACTCCAGGTGAGGCCTCACCAATGCCAAATAGAGGGGAATGATCACATTCTTTGATCTGCTGGTAATGCCCCTACTTATACAACCCAAAATGTCGTTAGCCTTCTTGCAACAAGAGCACACTGTTGACTCATATCTAGCTTCTCGTCCACTGTAACTCTTAGGTCCTTTTCTGCAGAATTGCTGCCTAGCCATTCAGTCCCTAGTCTGTAGCAGCACATGGGATTTTTCCATCATAAGTGCAGGACTCTGCACTTGTCCTTGTTGAACCTCATCAGATTGGCCACACCGGGTCAAACCACAGATCCCTCTAATTCAGTATCCTGATTTCCGACAGTGGCCAATGCCAGGTGCCCTAGAGGGAATTAACAGAACAGGTAATCATCAAATGTCACCCATTCCCAGCCTCTGGCAAGTATGAACAAGTTGTTAATTCTACATGGTATTTCAGCGAAACAGGTGACTCTGAAAGTTCCTTCCTCTATTCTATTCAATTTAATAGAATACTGTGGTTACTAGATGTGCAAAATAGTCTAATCCATATGACCAGAAATTAGTAGACTGAAGGAAAGCTAGAGAGACCACCAGATAACCCAATATGCTAAGCTTTAATCACTTCTGTACATTTCTGTTTATAGCTCCAGATCCTCAGCTATCTATATCAGAACTGCTACACTGACTTTCATTGAGCTGCCCCTGTATTTACTATACACTTATAGCAACAATTGTACAACCAGAAGACTATAGCTTATAAATTTCAGGAATCATTTATGGTTCTTAGTATAAATCTCTGACAATCACCCACTGATTCATGAAAAGGTCTTGCTAAGTTTGAAGAACTGGAATTAATGACCTTTAGTTCTTAAATTCAATTGATAATAATGCTGACCTTGCAGCTTTGAGATAAATTAGATAATTTTCAAGAGCGTTAAGAGAAGACTTCTAAATATAGGAAATGTATAACTAAGCCTGCCAAATCACTTTTAAAATATAATCCAATAGATTTTTCTAAAATAATATGAGTCTTAGTGTTACTTGATTCCTTACAGAAATGGTGGTTGTAGCATTTCTTAAAGTCACCACTATACTTACATGAATCTAGTTTTCACACACTCCAGTGTTTGAGGGAGTTCAGATCAGACTTTTGGTAAAGTCCATTATCAAGATAAAGCTAAACTGCAAAATTCAGATTTTGGGATTTTGAACATTGAAGGTTGGGCGTTGTTTAGATCTGAGCTTTTGGCATAGATTCATTTCTACCACTTACAATGACTTTTGTGGTTTTTTTCTTCCTAGAAAAAACAGAATTCTAGAAACAGAATTCTACCACTGTGGTTTATCTTAAGTAGTCCCTTACTCTGAGTAGTCCCATTGCTATCAGTGTAATTACACTTGGGCAAAGGTGCTCCGCTACAAAGGTAGGGATGGGAGAGTACACTTTGAAAAATATGTTTCTGAGGGAAGATTACAAAAACTATTCTGAGGAAAAGAGGATTCCTTTTCTGTGATAATGATTGAGTGGTGGACCAGAAGGAAAAATGCCACACACTGAACAATCAATGCCTCTTTTTGTAGTACTCTGGGTTTTCCTTAGAAATCCTCTATTTATTAATTAACTAGATTCAATCTCCGCCCCTCAAACAAGCCCTAGAATCCTTGTCAATGTCTTCAGGGAGTTTCTCTGACCTCCTAAAGCCCAATGAATGTTTTCCCTCAGTGTATTCAGAAGAGTCCCATGGCTAATTGGAGGACAGAAAACAAGGGGGGGTCATCTACTTTCCCAGCTGTGTGAACAACTACAGCGCATACTTACTTTACTTTCATGAACATGGAATAAACTCTGCAAACTCAGCTTAAAGTAGAACGGAGGCTGATTTTAAGTATTTTTGAAATATGGAGTGAACATTTTTCAGAGCTCTAATGGTAATAGCTTTTGCTTATTATCGATCTAGGCCATATTGAGAAGAGACTAAACCAGAGATAAATAGTTCTTTATCTCATTACCAAGACCATCTTGTTCTCTATGAAACCTCTATAAACACAAGACATTCATTAAACATTGCTGAAGAAAACAATTCCTATAGTACATTTAGGGCAAGATTTTTAATGAATATGTAAAGGGGAACAATTGGCGTGGTATACAGGAAAATGCAATATTTTAATTAAACTGACATTCCTTTAACAGGAGAGCTTTCTATGGTATTTTTGTTGCTCAGGGAGTTTATTCTTAATAGCATTACTTCTTTAACAGATGCCCATTTAAAAGGATTCATAGCATTTTGTTTGTTATAGAAAATGTATTCTTACAATAATAGGTCCTACTGTGCTGATGAGCTCTAGAGAGTGTCGTGTGTTTATGGTTCATTAGCATTCATTCCACACAGGCATTTGTGTATTTCAAACTTAATATTTACAGATTTCAACAGTGTATGCAGTAATCAGAAAAAACACAGAGCTATAAAACTGAATACCACACAGAATACTTTTGTGGGCTAAAGCCAAGATAAGAAACACATTCTGACACAGGGTGAAGTGACTGTGTAAGAAAAGAAGCAATCATAACATCAGTGGCATCTTTGGTGTGGACTATTATATCTATTAATTCCCTCTTTCTCATATATATCAGTATATCAGATATCAACATCTGGCCACAGCTAACTTTGTGTAGGTGTATGGTTAACCAGATTTAGTTATGGCTAGATACTGATTTCCCTTATGTTAGTGGAGTCAATGCAGTTAGTCTGGCTTTATACATGTTTGACCAGTCTCTAGCCTTTACTGCATCTATAGTGCTTTGGAAATGTAAAGTACTATATAGTGCTCATTCTTACTGGACCCAAACCAATTACCCTGTATCCAAAGGCCAGGTAAAGAGGATTGGAGGAAGGAATACTCATTCTGAACCCAAAACTGAACCTGAAGTTTGTAAATTGATCTTATCTTTAAAATAGAATGAACCAAAACCCTTTGTCCAAATACTTCTGAATGTTTGTAATTGTTCAAAATCCAAAATTTATAAATTGGATCTATTTCCAATGGATGTCTACAGTTAGACTATTAAGTCCATATTTAGGCACCTACATAAAGGCCTATAATCCTTTAAGCACTTATTTTTGAAAATCTTGGGCAGCCATTCACAAGTTCGTTGTTACTGGAATAAAAGCTAAATGATCAAACAAGTGCAATGGTAAAGACAAATAAAATAAGCAAAACAGAATAAAACAAATAAATCTCAAGATATAAAGTTGATATCTTACAAGGATAAACCAGATTTTTTCACTCTTACTTTATTTTTGTTCAATATCTAAACAATAAAAGGAGAATAAATGGTCATTGGTCCATAGTTAGACTTCATTATGTTTTGATCTGGCTTGAATCTCTCATAAATCTAATTGGAAAAAAAGCTGCCAAGCAAAGATTCAAATATCAGGAGGAAGCCAGGAGAGAGTGGGAGGTAGGAAAAGGGAAAGGGAGACAGATGAATGAAACATTTGGTGACAAAATGTACTAATAAACTGACTTTATTTTTGAAAAAAAATAACTTATTTTGTTTCTTCCTATATGTTTTGAAATACAGAACAATACAATGTTTCTTTATATTGTCCCAGCCCAGAGGTTCTGGTTCATCAAGGTTTTTTAGCAACTTCCTAATTTTAAGCATGTGAGTAAATCCATTGAAGTCACTTAGACTACTCAGGATCTTAAAGTTAGACAGGTGCTTAAGTACTTTGCAGATCAGAGGCTGGAATGCTGTAAAGCAGGGATCAGAAACCTTTCAGAAGTGGTGTGCCAAGTCTTCATTTATTCACTCTAATTTAAGATTTCGCGTGCCAGTAATATATTTCAACGTTTTTAGAAGGTCTCTTTCTATAAGTCTATAATATATAACTTAACTATTGTTGTATGTAAAATGCTTAAGAAGCTTCATTTAAAAATTAAAATAAAATTAAAATTAAATTAAAATGAAGAGCTCCCCAGACCATTGGTCAGGACCCAGGCAGTGTGAGTGCCACTGAAAATCAGCTCATGTGCCGCCTTTGGCACACTTGCCTGAAGATTACAATGGCCCAGAAGGGTTTCTGGTGCTTTCCTTTTGAAGTGAGGTGGACTTAGTAGGTCACAGGTGGAATATTTATAAGAGGGGTAAGAAATACCTACTTTGTGTTGCCCGAGTCTCTCTCTCTCCCAGTCTTTGTCATCATTTATATAGAAATGAACCTACGGGTAAGAAACACATCTCTCTGTTAAATAAAATTGAAGTGGATGGTTTGAAGGACCACTAAGCATAAGCTCTCCCTCACCTCAGTTTTAAGCCTTTCCCTCATTCTGTTTAGCAAGAATACACCAGCAGGGCGTTGCCTATTGGCTCTCCAGAATACTCTGGGATTGGGTTTAAGGCTGAAATCCAATTACCCATTCCAGAAAAACTAAATGAATTTTTTGCATTAGTCTTCACTGCAGAGGATGTGAGGAAGATCCTCACATTTGTCACCTAAAAAGAATGGCTCAAATGTGATAAACTGTCCTATACTGAGATGTCAGTAGAGAAGGTTTTTGAAGAAATTAATAAAATGAAGAGTAAGAAGCAGGGATCCTAGAAATCCATTTTCCACAGAAAAAAATGTGGGAAAATGTAGAATTTTCATTTTTACAGAGAATGTTTGTTTTGTGAAAAAATAAAAACATATCTTAGCTAGTAAATACATTTTACTGAAAGAACCAGTGTTACCTTTGCAATGTGCACAACCTCCCCCACTTGAGGTTGATTTTTGAATATGCTTAAACTATTTACTGGAGTCCCATTTATCTGATCTAATTCGGACCAAAGCCAGATCGGATAATCAAAAATTGGGACAACCCTGTGACCACTGGTGGTTTGGTTAATATGGAGAGTCAGATAATAGAGGCCCCAGTAAATGAAGTTTTATTGCATATCAAAGAAAAATTGTGTTCACATATATATATTGTGGCTAGGGAAACTAAAGTTCAGCATTCATTTTAATCACAGAAATAAACATGGATTTTTATGTTTTTTTACTGGAAAATTTTTTTGGGGGGTTATTACAGAAAACTAGGATCAGTGGTAATAAGTCACCAGGACCAGATGGCATTCACCCACGTGTTCTGAAAAACTCAGATATGAAATTGCAGAACTATAAACTGTATTATATAACCTATTGCTTAAGTTGGCCTCTTTATCAGATGACTGGAGGATAACAAATTTGAGGTCTTAAAAAAAAAAAAGGCTCCAGAGGAAATTCTGGCAATTACAGACTGGTAAACCTATCTTCAGTATCAGTCAAATTATTTGAAACTATAATAAAGAATAGAATTATCAGACACATAGGTAAACATGAGCCATTGGAAGTCAACATGGCTTTTTTAAAGGAAAATCATGGCTCAACAGTCTATTAGAATTCTAGGAGGGTGTCAACAAACATATGTGCAAAAATTATCCAGTGGATATTGTGTACTTGGACTTTCTGAAAGCTTTTCACAAAGTCCCTCAATGAAGGCTCCTAAGCCAACTAAGAAGTCATGGGAAAAGAGGGACGGTCCTTTTATAGATCAGTAAATGGTAAAAGTTAAGAAACAAAGAGTAAGAATACATGGTCAGTACTCACAGTGGAGAGGGGTGAATAGAGGTTTTGTACTGGGATCAGTGCTGTTCAACATATCAATAAATGACCTGAGAAAAGGGGTAAACAGTAAGGTGGCAAAGTTTGCAGATGACACAAAATGACTCAAGATAGTCCAAAACTGACTGAAGAGTTACAAAGAGATCTTGCAGAATTGGATGACTGGGCAACAAAACGTCAGATGTAATTCAGTGTTGATAAATGCAAACTAACATACATTGGGAAACATAATCTGAACTATACAAAACAAATGCTGGAGTTTAAACTAGAAGTTACAACTCAAGCAGTAACTTGGAGTCATCATGGATGGTTCACTGAAAACATCTGCTCACTGAGCAGCAACAGGCAAAAGGACTAACAGAATATTAGGAATCATTAGACCATTAGAAATAAGACAGAAACCATCATAATGACACTATATAAATCCATGGTAAGCCCACATCTTAAATACTTTGTGCAGTTCTAGTTACTCAAACTGGAAAAAGTACAGAGAAGGGCAACAAAAATGATGAGAGGTATAGAACAGCTTCCATACAAAGTGAGAATAAAAAGATTGGGACTACTCAGCTTGGACAAGAGACTATTAAGAGGGGATACAAAAGAGATCTATAAAAATCAAGATTGGTGTGGAAAAAGTGAATAAGAAAGTGTTATTTACTCCTTTCCATAATACACAAACCAATAAACCTGCTGCTTATTAAGTTCAAAACAGATATGAGGAAGTACTTCACATAACACACAGTAAACCTGTGGAATTCATTGCCAGGGGATGTTGTGAGGCCAAAAGTATTGAATTCAAAAAGGAATTAAATAAAATCATTGAGGACAGGTCCATTAACGGCTGTTACCTAAGATAGTCAAGGACACAATCCCATGCTCTGGGCAGCCCTAAACCTCTGAAGTCCAGAAGCTGGGGCTGGATGATCTGGGATGGATCGCTCAATAAATTGCTGTGTTCTGTTCATTCCCTCTGAAGCATCTAGCCCTAGCCACTGCTAGAAGACAGGATATTGGGCTAGATGAACTTCTGGTCTGATCTGGTAAGACTGTTCATTTGTTCTTATGTTCCCCTATAACAGTGACCCTGGTTCGATGCTGTTCTACAGTAGGCTTTAGTGAATGAAAAGGATCCAGCTCCCATGCATGTGAATGCACCAGCTAAGTACAGTAGTCAAGAGTGGACTGAAAAGGAGAGAAAAAGAAAAAATACCTTCCTCCGGTGAGCTCCAGATTCTCTTCCTGTTGCGAGGCAAGGCCACTGTTGCTTGGGGCTGTGTATGGCTCACCTTGGTCTTTGCCTCAGGACTGGACCAGAACAGCTTTCTTGGAACTGGCTGAAGTTACCTCGCAGACGTCTTGCCTTCCCCTTGGACTTAGGCTGTTGGGAACCCCCTAGGCTGGTGCTAGTTAGGGCTCCCTGCATAGCTGGTCTCAGGGCAGTTTGGAGATGATGGGGTTAGTGGGCTTCCACAGCTCAGCCCCTCTTGGATTCTCCACTGACTCTCCTTCCCTGGGATCTCTAAAACTGTTCCTCATTCCCTTTGCTGTGTATCTGATTCCTCAGGTTACTTCCTACAGGCCCTCCATCTCTGGGGCTGCTGTTCACTCCACTCCACAGGGCCCTGCCAGGCTGGGCTTGTCATCTCATTCATGGTGGGTTCCCATTCCCTGTACAGTTCTTCCCGCACCCCCCTGCAGTCCCACTATTTGGCTCCCTCCTACACATGTAGCCAGCTTATTACACAGCCCCTCTGTCCCCTTATGCTGCTCTTCTCTTCTTGGTGTTTGGCCTCAGCTCCCTCACACCACCTGGGGCAGCTCATCCTAACTCCTCTTCCCTAGCACATGAGCCAGAACTCTCTGACTGGGCCAGCTGCCTGGTCAATCAGACTGATGTGGATCACTGGCAACTTCCTATTGGCCTTGATTTGGAGCTCTCTGATTGTCCACAGGCCCCGTCACTCCCAGAATCCTGACTCCTCTTCAGCCCTCCTGCATCTACTGATATGGAGAAGGGCCAACCAAAAAATCCACAAAGCTTTAGTAAGGGGCCAACAGTCCTCTTATAATAGCATCACCTCTGCAGCTGTTCTAGCTATGGCATGGGGAATTTAAGTGAATGCAAACTATTAGCTGTGTGTAATAGTAAATTAGTTGTTACAGAGATGAAAAGGGTTCTGATATGATTATAGAATTCTAAAAGTTTGTGTTGATTTTATCTATCCAACAAACACTTGAGATTCCTGCCAGTGTTCAGAAGGCAAATTTCCCTGATTTCACAAACTAGTGTTTCAAGTGACAAATATCAGTTAATCATGTAATGATAGAAATGAGTAGGGTATCCGTATTAAAACTGGAATGCTCAGATTAAAACTGGAACTCATTAGCTGATGGTTGTCTCTCATCACTCAGCTCCACCTTACCTCTGTTGATTCTTCAGTACTCAGGA
The DNA here is from genome assembly GCA_007922305.1 of Dermatemys mawii. Classification (NCBI taxonomy): domain Eukaryota; kingdom Metazoa; phylum Chordata; order Testudines; family Dermatemydidae; genus Dermatemys; species Dermatemys mawii. The sequence continues at coordinate 28,542,662 of ML677341.1, forward strand.
TAGCTTTATTAATCCATAGAGATCCTGACAGAATAGGTTGGATAATAAAATAACCCAAGGCACCTTTACTATCATTTGTACATATACAGTGCTAATGAGTTCAGGTTCATCTTCAATTCTATGTGCATGAATTATTCAATATTTAAAATATATGTTACAAAACTAATGTAAATTTGGTACTGTAGGCTAGATCGGGGTCTTCACTGAGAGGGCATGAACACAGGTAGCAGAACACTGCTATCAACTGCTGAACTAAAACACGAAGGGGCCATTTCTAAGTTAGAACCCAAACAATAAAATGTCTGAAGTATACCAAAATCAATATTGAACTCTATCCATATTTTATAGATAGATAAATATAATTTTCTTTAGAAGAAATGATATACAATTTGGGCAAATATAGGAAGACCTCTGCAATGTAATAGCACTTTTGAGAGTGTCCAACTTTTCAAAGCATATACTTAATTTTAACAAGAAAAATGTCTTGATATATTTTGCTTTGAAAATTTTCTGAGGGACAGGTTAACAGCCATCAGACACTTTTCCCCCCAAAATATCAGCAATCCATTTATTAAAAGTATCCATTATAGCCTTTCTTCAAGTGCAGCAGCAATCCAAAGATAGCATACCTTGAGTGTTTTGTCTGTTATAAGGCTGTCCATTCACAATCTGTGAAATTACCTTCTAATGTAACATATCCTCCAACCTAATCAGCTTCCTGCATCTCACTGACAAAAGATCAAATTTTATATTCTGTTTTCTAAAGAACTTTGAACCTCATTACCTCAGAACTCTTGCCATTTTATGTTTAGATTTCTGAAATGTTTGCTAGATCCTTCGAAATTACCACAGGGGAAGGACAGGGTAAAGACGGTATTTTGAAGGGAGCCTGGTTTCTGACTAAGGAGTAAGAATGCTTTAGAAAGTATTCAAAGGAAGTAGTCAGGTTTCACAAACATCAGCACATGCTCAGCCTATGCACGTTCTCTCAAAGAAACCAGAAGCTCCTTACACAGATGGTCATACTCCATACAGAATTTATGCTCTCAGTGCTCAGGTACAAAATGGAAGTTTTCTCTCGCACTCATAAACATTCCTCCAGACAAGTTTGATTTGCTGGATGCATCCAAAACAGCTTCCAAAATAGATCAACATGTGCCCCAAACTAGCCCTTGCTATTATTAATCATCTTTATTATGGTAATGCCTAAAAATGAATCAAGTATAGGCCCCCATTGTGCTAGGAACTGTATAAACACAGAGTAGAAGGCAAAATGTGCCCTACAGAGCTTGCAATCTATACAGTCAAAAAAGACAAGGTAGGGAAAATGAAGGGAAAGGGGACTGTGACCTGTGCAACTCCCCACTGCAGTGCCTCCTGCTGGCTTTCTTGGGGATTAGCTCTGTTAGCCATTGCACTCTCTTCCGGTGGTGTCTCATCCACTGTTACTTCTGTTCTTGGACTCATGCCGTTCCAAGGACCACAGCATCCTCTTCAGGACATAGCACTCCAGTTGTGCAACACTCTGTGCTCCCCGCTTCTGCAGGACCTGAAGTCCACTGTCCAGCCACTTCCCTCAGTAGCAATGGCAGCCAATTGCCTGGTCACTGCCTCAGTGAGGTGATGCGGGGAAGAGACCAGGACCTGCCCATTATTCCAGGTCCCATCCCAGAGATCCTGTAGATGGCTGCCACTTGCTACATCCCCTCCAACTCTTCAGTTCATTTCCCTGGGCCACTGCCCCTTTCCAGCACCTTTTTTGGCCTTACCTCAAGGCACTAGCCTCTGAATTTTAGCAGCTGGCCAGGAGCTCTCTCTAGCTTCCCCAGTCCCTGCAAGCAGCACCACTCTGTCCAGGGTGCTGGCTCTCTTGCCTCCTGTTAGGAAGCCTGATCTTCCCTCCTTTACCTCCAGGCAGCTATTGAACCTGCTCTGCCCAGCAGTTCTTTATATATAGACCTGCCTGGCCCTGACTGCCTGCTCCTTATAATCCCTCTCTGATGGGCTGCTTTCTGCTCAGTATCCCTAACACATCATTAGCCCCGTATCAGCCAGTGTGGGGCAAATGCTCCATCACAGGGACATTGAAGAAAAGGAGGATAAGGGAGAGGAGAGTAAGAAGGGCAGGCATGGAGGGAAGCTGAGGTGAAGACACTGTGAGGGAAGGAGTCGATTGGAGCAAACAGCCAATCAACATAGTCCAGAAGTCTAGTCAAAATTACACAAATTTATACACAAAGGTCCTTGTTTTGGCTCGTCCTGCAGCTCCTCCTAGTGGTGGTTTTTTCCCCTCAAACACATGTGAGGAAGACTGGAAGGGGGAGAGAGTGAACATTACTTAGTCCTAAGGCCCCCTCTCTTGGGCAGATCTCTCTGGCACAATTTTGGGTCCACGAGAGGAGTGGCCCCATTTTCCCCCCTCCACCACAGTTCAGCGGTCCTTGTTTTGGCTGCTTCTGTAGCTGCTCGTTTTGGCTGTAGTCTGTGATTGCAGCATGTGCACTAGCCAGCTTGCTGCAAGGACACAACCCCCAGCGGGCAGATGCCACCCATTTGGGACACAGCACACCAACAGGCATGGTAGCCAAGCCTCCTCCTCACACTCTGAAAGTAGTCATCCTACCTAGCAGACATATTGTAGGAGTGAGATGGGAGCATACACCTTTCATCCTCTTACCCTATGACTGCTCATAGAGTGGTTTGGGAGCTGATTTTGATCTATCTATATTTTTATTTTGAGAGAGAGTATTGGTTTTCTAATTTGGTGAACAAGACTGTGGCCTACTTCACTAACATTCCAGAATGCAAAAGGCGCTAATCCAATCTGAACAACACTGACTGCAAAGAAAAAAGAAATGAATTCAGAGATCTGACTGTAAAATCATCTTTCAATTAAACCTTTATGCTGTTTCTTAGTACTACAACTGAAACTAACCAAACAAAAATAGACATTACTATGCATAAAGCATGTGTATTTAACCTTCTTTCCTAATAATAGCAATAATTAAGTGATGCTGACAACCCCTCATTTGAGGGTGAGATTGGGGGCGGGGGGCATGTCTTTCCTGACACAGTGGGATATAACATTAAATCTTAACGTGATGCTGACAGCCTCCCAAAAGACAGAGTCAAGGCAGGTGGTAATCCAGTCCAGTGGCAATGGAAAACAGGCTACTGTACTTTGGCCTTAAATTACAGTGCACTGTTTATATGAAGAACAGAGAACAGTTTATGAGATATATGTAGTGTATTTCCCTAAGACTGCTCATTTATTTTCTTTATTAATAAAGGGTAACCATTGTTTCTCGGGGATTACATTTTGTTCTTCAGAAAAGAAAGAGTATGTCAAGTACATGTTAATTAGAATGGTTAGGTACATTCTCAGCACTAAATTACTAATTTTCATTTAACTCTAGCTTAAACACAGGATATTTCAAATGGGATTTTCAGTGGAAATTATGTTACTGTAGGTGAGGAAACCACAGTAGGGAAGGATAAATCTTCAATGTTTTATTGCTTTTACTTATTGCAAGTTCTGTTTGTCAGAGAAAAATAATTCCCTCAAAATGCAATATGTCTCACATTGGGAGCATGGTTTTAACCCTCAATAATCTAAGTGGAACTATTTAATAGTAATAATATTTTTCCATGTTGCATTCTTTAAAATCCATGTTTTGGAGACAAGGGATGAAATTGTGGCCCCATTGAATTAATTGGCAAAACTCACACAGACTTCAACAGAGCCAGAATTTTACTTATCTGAAGAAAAGCTCTGTGTAAGCTTGACAATTTGTCTCTCTCATCAACAAAAATTGGTCCAATAAAACATATTATCTCACCTACCTTGTCTCTCTAATATCCTGAACCAAAAGAGCTACAACACCACTACACTAAACAATGGGACTATTTAAGTCAGAGTATGTAGAATTAGGGCCTGAGGGCTGCTCCTTCTCCCATGGGGTCTGATTCTCAGTTACACTGAGGCCTCTTTGTGCCACTTTGGCAGCATAACGTGGCATTTAAAAGGGCGGGAACAGCCTTCTCAAAATACTCCGTATGCAGAGGGGCTCCCTCGCTGATACAGAGCCAGTGTAAGGAACAGTGTGTCAGCCATGTTGCTGTCTCTGGCATAGAGAATGCCAAGGAGGCATGTTAGGATGCAGCTGGAATGCACTGTCCAAGTTTATAAGAAGTATCCTTATCTTTCCATGTCCAAGATGGACACAGAGCATAAGCCAGAGCAGCTCTCCAGCTGCCTCAGAATACAAGCAGTGTAAAGCCACTTTAGTCCCACCTCCAAGTACATGAATGAAGTTACAGTGAATTTGGCCCACTGACTTCATTGATGAAAGATCAGGCCCACAATAAGGTTCTAGATGGCTGGCCAGCTTCATCTAAATGTCTATGTCACTGAAAAAGGCAAAATTTTTCAGGACAGTGATTTAAACAGTTTTCCTGTAATGAGTCTGCTTAAAAGAAATAAAAGCTGTAGGTGTCATCAGACAGAGGTTTTAAAGAGAAAAAGCTATAAAACAGTTCAGAGGTTCACTATTCAGAAATAACAGACCTTGTAACTGATAGAAAATGCATTCCATGAATTGTTTTTCTTTGGCAGAGACTGGACTGCTAATTTTAGTTTCAGTCCTAATAGACTGGGTGGGTGAGGAAGAGCTTATAATTGATTAGTGCTCATTGGAAACTGGAATTTCCATTCTGTGAGAAATTACAACACTTCAAAATTTGTTGTCATTGCAAGTCGGAATGAAAAGTTGAAGTGACAGCATTTTCTGTGAAAGAGAAATTCCAGAAAATTTTAGATTCAGTAGAACCAATTTGATTATGTTTAATCATTTTGCTGAGATAATGTCAAAACATTTCATTTTGATAAGGTAAAAAACATTTTGTTTGATGGACTTAAGACCAGAATAGACCATTGTGATCATCTAGCCTGACCTCCTGTTTAATTACTGCAACTAATGTTGAGATCCTGTTACATTCTGCTCAGTTTGGGCCAATTTTGTTCTCAGCTACACTAGTTTAAACATTTATCTTGAAGTAGGTGGAGTTATTCTAGTCAAACCAAGAGTAGAATCTGGGTCTTTGTCTCTGCATATCTTGACTCACTAAAGTACAATGTGTAATTTGTTTTCAACTCTACACAACTTAAAAAATAAAATGATGTGCTTATGTGACTGCTTGTAACACATGACATTTGACCTTTAGGAATGAATGCTGTCCCATTAAATTGGTACAGCGTACCCAGTACGGAACTGAAAATTCAATTCCCTTTGCCCTGTGTGAACAATGAATCAGTGCAATGTCAGCCACTTGGATCATCTAATTGAACTTATGGCTCATGTGCTATATTAATCGGGCAGCAAGGGTCTGAATATATTTGTAGCTCAAGATTTTAACAATGAATATGATCACATTTAGTGATTCGTTCTTGTGGGGGAGAGGGAGTCAGCAGCAAAGAGAAATTAAATAAAAAATTGCTCCCTTCTCCATAGGGAGACACAACAAGCAATCATGTCCTTTCAGTGTCATACAAAATTAGCTGAATGTGACTATTCTGTTGCCATGAAATGGTACCTTGTAAAGGGTTTCATAAAAAAGGGGTAAAAAGGTTATTAACAATACTCTGTATCAGCAGATTCAACTGTGAAACACCAGCTTGTTTTTCAACACTAATGATACTAACTGGGAAGAAAATCTCATGTTCTTGATGAAGCTGATGCACATTGTTTAAAGGTAAATATTGATTTGCTCTGTATCTACACATCAGTTGACTTCTTCACTGAGGAATCCACATAATTAAATACCAACTACAGGAACCTGTTAAAAGAACACAATTTCAGTACACAATCTGCAAACAAATAGAGAGATATCATTAGCCCAAATCTGATCTAACAGATATGCTTATGCTAATGATTATGCTAGTGTAAAGTTGATACAACCAATCTGTGTATTTTCTTTAACTCTTCAAATCTGTTAAAAATAAATTTGTTACAATAGGTCTGTATTCTTTTGCCATATCTCCTTCTATAGCAGTTATATTCCTTGGCTGTTTTAATAGCCATACTGTTCTGTATTTCCTACTAGATAATTTATTATTGTATCCAGTGAGTTTCCTATACCATTTGACCACACAGAGCCCAGTTCAGTATTCCTTGTGCAAAATAATCTCCTGCTGGCATCAACAGGAGATTTTATTATGCAAGGAGCACTGACTTGGGCCCTTAGTGCATGTAAAATATGCAAGAAGTCAATAAGTTTTGTCTGAGAAAGAATTTTCATTCCCCTGTCCCTTTTATTTAATATTTTAGAGAAATGTTTACAATGGAGATTAATTGTAGGTGTTAATTAAGTCCATCTTAATTACATTTAAAAATCAGATGCAAAAGTTTAACACTTTGATCACACCTGATATAACAGTGATACTTATGAACTGGAGAAAGGTCAGACTTGGCACCCAACAAATCTTTATTTGCTTCCATAACTCCTTATTAATTTCTTTTCAAAAGTAAAAATAGAAGCTCTTTTTCTGTACTTTCCTCTGCTTTTAAACAAAGCATGAAGTTAGTTTATTATGCTAACAATACTCAATGGCAAACAGTTCCTGTGTATTATTGTGCCATTCAACCCTCTCCTACCAATTGTTGTTGCCTTTTTAATAGAGCAGTTTACAACTCATTGGTGAGTAATTTTAATGTTTGCCCAGTATCCTGAATTCCATTTTGTTTCTCTGACTCACGGCATTGATGACCTATATAAAGAGAAGTTGTTTGCACAGTCCATGTTTTCTTGCTGTTGACATGCACAGGAACTGTTATAAAACCAAATAACAGGAAAGAAAACTCTTCCTTTCTCTGCATAACAGCTGCAGTAGACAACAAAAAACAAACACCTGAGATATATCTAGCTTATTTTTCAGGTGACCTCATTATGAAAAACAGGAAAGACCCAGACTCCTGTGTTTGGTTTATAAAATGTTGTTTGCCTTCACTGGCTCTGTTGGGATTTAGGGACTAACTGTATGTCAGGAAACTCAGGGAAGCGGTCTACATTGTCTGATACTATTGTTTTTCTTCTGAGTTCACTAAGTTCATAACAACTATACTTTTTCCCTACTAACATGTTTTTGAGCCAATTTAACTGACTGGAATTTAGCGTCTTAAATAATCCGACAGAAGATTTGGTGGAGATTTTATCCCATCATTTTTCTTTTTCTATATATGAAATCAGGTGATTTGAGGTAAAGCTTTGACTGAGACACACTTCAAGGGAATTTGAGGATTTTAGTTCAGGTCTGCTGGATAATAGCCAGTTCCAGTAAAACATAAAGCACATGCAGTCTGTCTAGAAATGTGATCAAAGACAACTGCATGCCACTGCAGCACAGAGAAGCTGAGTTGATCATCTCATCTGAGCCATGGGGAATCGGTGCCAACTTTCTGTTTTTACAATATTCCTCCTTTCCTCCTTCACTGGAAGCTTCAGGTATTAGCTAGAGCTGCTGCAAACTATTCACTAGGACTTGCAGAAAGGTTTTAAAGGTTACTGTCAGATTTGCCCAACATCTTTGACCTTGGCATGATCCTCAATGCACTCAAGAGGCTCACAAATAAGGGTAGCCTAAAAACAGCATAGGGAACGCAACTAAATCATGCCACTAAGCCAATGGAAAATTCAGTTTTTTTATACTGGGCATGGGGGAGGGAGCAAAATAGTAGTTAAAATATGAGGAAATGAGGTAATGTTCAGATCATAACATATCAAGGTATGAACTGGTATAGGATGTGGTGTTATTGTACGCACTCTTTGTCCAATCCTGCTAGGTATGAAGTTAATGGCTGAACTTCTACACTGCCTTCAGTGAGTACAGGATTGAGTGCAATCTTATAGTAATAGTTGAGAAGGCATTTTCATTATAAGTATTTATTTTCATGTAATGTTTTAATTGGAAAATTAGAAGCCTATCCTAGAATTATCTATGTGAATAAAACACCAGCTTTTTTTCATGATTAGAAAAAGAGAACAAAAGATACTTATTTTTCTTTGGATATTGAATAATGGTTTATTTAAAAAATTCCAAACTTGGGCTATATGTATTTAGCAGAGACTGCTTTAAAAATGGCAGACTTCTAAGTGCTTGAAATTTTGCAGTAAGGGCTTTATGTATGTCTCCTGTACTCCCCTGATGTAATCCGGACTCCATTGCAGCAAGTAGCAAAACTCTCATTGACTTTGGTGTGGTCAGGATTTCCTCTTGTGTATTTGCACTCATGTAATTTCCTCTCAGTCAGTAGGCAGGGTTTGTCTCCTACACTACAGGACTGGTAAAATGTTTCACCTGTGAAACCTATGGATCTCCTGTGATCAGAGGTTCCTCCAGAGACTATTTGGTTGGGGAGAGCCATCTACCATGAGGTTCCATTATTGTCCTCTGCTCCGGGACATACCTAATCTCCAAGGTGGGTTTCAAAGCACAGTGGGAGAACATATCAAAATCTTCCTTATTATGAACTTAGGGATAGGGGAAGGTTCTCAGAGAATGGCTGTTTCCTTCTTCCCTGCATCCCCACCCCGCCTTTCCTTGGTTCACCTCCTTACTTCTTGTGGGCCTCAATTAATCTCTGCCCAGAAAAAGAACCTCTGTGGAGTCAGGGAAAGGTGGCTAATGATACAACAGAGAAGGCACTTCTAAGCTCATCTGCCTGAATATATCAGGATTTTGGCATATCTGCCTACTTCTCTAAACCAATATAGCGAGGTGCAGAACTCTTTGTACATATACAATGCATGCTATTTTTGAGATTTCTCAAAAATGTTGAGAAGCTGGAAAATTAAAAATGATTGTTCCCACAACAACATATATATTGTGTTCTATGGGCCAACTCAGATCTTTCTGTTTGTTTATCAATGCATTCTCATTGATTTAAAAAGTTTGTGTGTGACGCATAATGAGATAAATAAACCATTGTATATCTCCTTTCATGCCAAAAAATTCCAAAGTATTTTGCAAATTCAACCATACTCTATGTAAACATTAAACAGCAATCACTTTATCAACAACTAACAACAGCCGCCTTTGTGGTAAAATGCAGAAACTGTTTAATATTCATCTCAATCATTTGCTAGACTTTTAGGACCGCAAGTAAAGTGTGCCATATCTAGCTGAAAGTATCAGGGGAATTAAGGTATGAAAAATGAATTTACACAATCTGAAATTTCATCACAAGCTAATGACTGTATTCTTATGAGATCAGCAATATTATATTTAATGACTAGACATTTTTATGTCTAGTCAGGTTTATGTCTCATCTGAAACATGGGACCTTGAGTAACATGATGGCCCCGTATACCACTGGGGTATTTTATACTGACTCAGAGGAATCACCAACAATATTACTTATAGTACATAATCTGTAAAGCTCTCCCATTTAACTGTTAACCTGGCTTGGTTTTACTTAGGCTGTCAAATCTTACAGAATCAGAGCATAAAATAGTGTCATGAAGGCTCCATGCAACTAGAGTACAAACATGGTCTGGTGACTGAGAGAGAGTTAAGAAAAGTATACTCAATAAGGACAGAGTTTATAAGACAATCCCTCCCATCAAAAACTGAGTTAAATAATTGGCCATATTCATTTTTTAGGAGCCTCCAAATAATATTTATAAGTGATCAATTTTTATCTGTTTAGTTTTTATTTTGATAGAACTCACGGATAATCTTAGATATCTACTTACACCACCAGGACCAGATTATATTTCTGGGTAACCAGGCATTACTGACCTTACAAGAGAGAGGCTAGTGTGTAACATGTCACAGAATGGAGGACAAGGTAATAAATGAATGAAAGGCAACAGTATTGATATAAGCATGAAGTGTGATAGATGGTATGGCAATGGGAAGAAGAAAGCAGAATTCAGAGATAGAGATGGGTAACAGTGGAAAGGGAAGGGATGACAGTGTGCGGGAAAGAATGCAAAGAAATATTGAAAAAGAACAAAAATGCAGTGGAGTGTAAAGGGGAAAAAAGGAGTTAATGAGAGCAAAGGAAGGGCACTGAAGTTTCCATAAGAATCCGGTAAACTGGAGTTTGGTTAGGAGGCAGATTTCCCAACTTCCCTCAGCTTCAGTTTAACATGGAGCCAAATCCTGAAGCTCTCATTCAGGCAAATCTCCTGTTTGACTTCATCATAGTGTAAGTGAGAATATGTGCTAGAGAAAGGAAGCAAAACACTGATTCCAGATCATCTGGATTAAGCAATTTCTCTGAACCAAATCCTGCAACCCTTATTTGTGTACTCCTTTTGATTAAAATGGCACTTTTGCCATCAGGATTTGGCTCATAGCTGTCAGTTAAACCAGATGATCTGGAATCAGCATGATATGCATGTTGCTTCCCCTCTTACTTCCTTCTATTCTCACTAAACACACTCGTTTGTTTGTAGATTGCAAGAGGTATCTCAGATGAGAAAAGGACTTATCTAAAAAGAGAGCAGCTCATGAGTATAGAGTGCATCAGATGAATCACTTATTTTGGTAGAGTCCCTCTAAGCCAGTTTTTTCCAAACTTTTTTGGCCATGGAACACTTTTTAGCCTGGTATATATTTACAGAACACTTATAATATTATTTTGTAGTCATTTGGTTTTCAAATAAAAAATTGCATTATTTATGCTCAAATACATTTTATTTTATAAAACAAAGCAAAAGTACAAATTTAAAATAACTTGAACTAACAATTTCTAACTGGAAAGCATGCATAAAGTAGTACAAAAATCAAGTGCAAGAGTCAAAATTAAAAACAGTGTCCTACTTAAAAAATCGCTGTTTTTATATATACAGAAACACCAAACAAATTAGATTTTTACTAGGAAAATCTCTTTTTATAAACAGAAATGCAAATTTGGATTTAATGGGATTGGTGTTTCTGCATTTTTGAATCACAAATTTGCTTAATATTAGGAATAATGCTGGAAAGTTGAATCCTCATGTCAGGCACCTCCTCTCCACCTGGTTACCTCCTTTAATGCCAATCCGCTTACAGGTTTTGATGGACAGGTCTGGGTTCTTTTGGATCCCACCGCCCACTCAGCAGGGTATATCTTCTTCTTTCTTTTTTCCTAGGAAATTATTTGGTGGTGCCTCCACCCCCCTCACTCCTTCCGGGCAGGGTCACCAGGACAGCTTGGCAGGAAAATTCTAACTACAGGGTAATTTCCACTTACTGACCAGATAGTTGGAGACTTCCAAGAAGTAACACCAATGCATACAATATATTCAACACAATAATTACATTAAATAGGAGACAAATACAACATAACAGGGTAAACACTCTTTTTAGGGTCACCAGTGCCCTGAAAATACCTGTGACTTGATGTATCAAATGTAAAATTAGTGCCTCTTTGGTACGTGTACTATCCTGGGGCCCTTGGTCACCTATAACCACAAAATTCTTCTCTGCAGTGGTATAGCAGCGTGGCTGACTGGGTTCAGTACAGCCCAAAGGACTCACAAGTGGGAGAAGGTGGTAAATTTCTCCATGGGTGTAGTATGCAGGAGGTTATAAAATCCTCAACCCCCCACTCTCTGGCTTGAGGACAGTTCAGGGATTAGGGGGTCCCCAAAACAAATTACCTAACTAAATGATGAGGCACTCACAGTCTCCATGAGTTCCTCAGGTTCGAAGATGACTGGGCTCCTTAGTCTCTGCAAAGGGGCTGTTCTCTGTTGCCAGGGACCCTCCTCAGGCAGGAATTGGGCTGCATCAGTTCCAGGATTTCCCCTCACCACAAAGGGGTGCAGGGCGCAAGGTATAGGTTACACAAGAACACTAACATCCAAACTGTAGCCTCCCAGACCCGTGTCCAGACACACATTCAGCAGGCTGCTTCCCTGGATGAGGGGACAGAGCAGAGCTGACTGTGTGGTGACTGGTCTCACCTAAGGAGCTGGAGGGTGAACTCAGCCCAGCTGTGGAAGTTTCCCAGCAAACTCTACAAATGGGGAATCACCAGTGGGGAAGGAAAACCCAGCTGAGGGATCTGCTGTCAGGTCTCTAGAAGCCAGTTCTCAGGGGGAACCCTGAATGCAGGCCTAGGACTCACCAGCTCCCCACACACCCAGTCCCCCCCTTTTCCTGCCTGGCTCTCCACTCACTCAAAATGGCTTTTCCCCTTTCCTCCACTTCCTGGGAGAACCTCTCACTCCCTAATGGTTGCTGGGCAGACTCTGAGCCTGCCAGCAGACAGAGACCCAGGAGTCCATGTAATCTCCTTGGGGGTTACACAAATTTAAAATTAAAAAAAAAATTAAAGACCCTTTTTTAAAATTATGATTCTTTCACGGAACACCTATTCACATCATGCGGAACACCAGTGTTCTGCGGAACACAGTTTGGGAAACTCTGCTCTAAGTACCTGAATATGTGTGATATATCTAACTGCAAACAGCAAGCAGTATTTGTTGGAAGAACCCACTGCAAATAACACAAATTGTCTTAATTGAACTGAAACCTCTTTTCTTCTTGATACAGTATTCAATTACATGATGAGGTAATAGGCACCAGGTATAATAGGCCAGGGCAGGCCTAAGTTCGCCCTGGCTCAGCTGCAGCTTCCAGTTGCCGGGAAGTTTTTGCTTATTTTTATGTACCATGTCCTGGATTCCTGTTGAACCTAGGAAGCTAAATAACACATACTGCCACCTCAGCCTCCCCAGAACCTGCATCACACACATAAAAAGCTCAGGTTCTTCAGAAGAGATGTGAGCTTTTCCCATGGAGCGGCTTGGGGTCTCAGGAGGGGAGGTATGGCGCTGCTGGGGGTCCTTCAACCAGCCGTGGGGGGGGGGCACTCAGGGCTACAGCCATGGGGATCCTTTGGGCTTCTTGTGGGGAGGCCTCAGGCAGAAAGGGTGGGCTGGGGGGCTAGCCTCCCCGAAGGGGGGCTCCACCCCCCACCCATGGATGAGGTGTATCTTCTCCAACAGAATTTACAGGAGATTGGCCAGTGTCTTCAATAGGATCAGGATAGGGGCATCAGAGAACTCATTTTGCCTTATATTATGGACTGGGGGCTTGATCCTGCTCTATTAAAAGCAATGGGAGTTTTGCCATTGATTTCAATGGCAACAGGCTGAAGTCCTAAGAATTCTCGTTGTGTGTTTGTAATTAATTTAAAATTAGCATTCTGTTGCTAACCATACAGAGCAGTACAGTCTCTTTTCACCTATGGTGTTGGCCTTAATAAACTCTAGTTTTCCATTTTGTTTTTCAGTGATCAATGTAATAAAACTGTGTCATATGCAGACAAAATGGCTAGTAAATGTCATACCAAATAAAATTATTTATGCCATGTTAATTTCGCTTTCACAAGTTATATTAGAAACCAGGAAGAGGATTAGGGAGATGTCTCTTCACCAAACATACCAAATTGAAATCTGGAGACTCAGCATGCCTAGACATTAAATAATTTGAATCTCCTGCCCATATTGTAGGGCTTTTATGACTTCTGTTCCGTTTATTCCTATTGCTTTACAGCAAACGCCATCCATAGGAAAAATAGAATTCAAGTCTGATATTCTCCATTGCTCCTTTTGCTGAGAATATCATATTTTGTTGAGATGTTCATGGGGGAAACTCAGACAGAGCATGGAGATCCAATTCATTATGAAATAGGTTTGGTAGTTGTTGTGGGCGGTGAGGAAGATAAAGGGGTCATTTTCCTATGTGCCTGGAAAGTTTGTTTCAGCATATTATTTTCAGACCACTAATAGTCCAAGAAGATTTCTTTGAAACATTAAAAAACTTGTGAACGCAATAGCAAGCTTGCTACAAATATGCTTTTAAAAACTCCTTTAAATTTAATATCAAAACTATTAAGCCTTCTAAGCATCTTAAAACCTACATATTATTTATATAGCAGCTTATCAAATAGTCTTTTGGGTATTTTAAATTAAAAGTCAGCAAGAGTGAAATATGTTTCTTTTCTTTTTTGTGTTATGACTTACACTCTGAATCAGCAATGGAGTTGCCAACATGAACACACTGCCCAGCAGGATGACAAGTTTCTAGTGGTCTCCCTGGGTAGTTTCAAATACTGCTGTCTCCTCCTCCACCATTATCTCAGCAAAGCAACAAATGACAAGCAGGCAAGACTATGCTGATGAAGAGGCAAGTGGTGTGACAATTATAAATGGTATTTTCCCTTGGAAGTGCCTCTTGAAAAGAAAGCAGGAATTAATGGGTGTCTTGCAAAATTGAGACAGCAGTATAGTATGTTACAAGAAGCAGGACTGTCCTGTTGCAAGTGTGTCAGCTGGATGCTGTAGTTTAGTTTACTCTGGGTGTAATCTTCTTTAATTAAACCAAGCAATACAAATGAGGTCTTGTTACAGATTTTGTTCAAAATAAAGATGGTCAGGAGCCAGAAGATACTCAATTATATAATCATGACCCTCATTATTATGCAGCAGAATAGGTCTTTCCAAACCAGAACTACTTAGAAAATGTTACTTAATATCATTTTCAGAGTGATTAGAGATTAAATTAGTAAATCTCAATATCTTCTCTCATCATCAATTTAGACAAAATTGCCATCAACCTGAATAATCCCATCTTGGTGATAGAATGGACAAACTGACTTAACAGATCTTCTTTATCTCTGATTTACATGATCAATTGCATAAAATCAGATACAAACAGAAAAATAAATAATTTAAAGTATACACTATGCTAACAGTATCTTTCACTATTCTGTGGACTGGTCTACACTAGGGGGAAGGGTCGACCGAAGATACGCAACTTCAGCTACATGAATAATGTAGCTGAAGTTGGCGCATCTTTGGCTGACTTACCTGCCGTCCCTCATGGCGGCAGCGATCGGCAGCGTACTCCCCCGTCGACTTCAGCTTGCGCCTCTTAGCGAGCTGGAGTTCCAGAGTCGACGGGAGCACTGTTGGCAATCAATTTATGTTGTCTTGATGAGACAAGATAGATCTATTGCCAATAGATTGATCACTACCTGCCAATCCGGTGGGTAGTGAAGACATATCCTAAATTGCTTTCATCACTGTAGTATCTGAGCACCATCCTGCAGAGTTCAATCATCGGAAGACGTGAAAACTAGTTCTTTTACATTTTCCAGTATATTGTTCTCACTTAGGGTCTGGCACCCAATGCCCCTTTGGAGAAGCACTATTAACAAAGTTAATCAGGATATATGGTCAATGTATATGAAAGGACTTGTGCATGGCCCAAGTAAATATCCATATATTCATGTTCATATCACAGAACTTAGCAAATATCATGCTGTTAAACTAAAGGAATAGCTCTTTATGACAATGTTGATAGTCATGTCTGTCAATTATCCAATAGACCCACATGAACTGGGGGCAGTGTAAGTTATCTTGTTGTAGGCATATCTGGTGAATAAATCAGAGATATGGTACATTTATAAAACACAGCTACAGCATCATATTACACAGAACACTACATTTTCGAAAGGTTTACTGGGAGATACACAGTTTATACAAAATAATCTCATTCCTTAGGCCAGTTTAGAAGAGGCTACAAACCATTACTTACTGAAGGTGGCTGTGAAGTGTTTTAAGTGAATTGAGCTGGTGGTCTGAGTCTAGTTCCAAATAGACAGTTGCACACAATTCAAACATCACCATTATGTTTGGTAGTAGTTACTGCCTTTGTTCTCAGCAGTGATGTGAAGCATTGAGTGGTCATGGAGTCTGAACTACTGTCATACCAATAGGTTTGGCCCTTCTAACTCACAGCTGAGACACATTGATGGTACCAATGAGTGACCTTCCATCATAAAACATCAATTTCAAGGGCTTTAAATCTCACTCCTTTTGTGACCATTAAATTTAGCTACAACTAACCAGGAAAAAAATCTTGGAGTCATCGTGGATAGTTCTCTAAAGACATCCATACAGTGTGCAGTGGCAGTCAAAAAAAGCAAATAGGATGCTAGGAATCATTAAAAGAGCGATAGAGAATAAGATGAAGAATATCTTATTGCCCTTATATAAATCCATGGTGCATCCACATCTTCAATACTGAGTACAGATGTGGTCTCCTCATCTAAAAAAAGATATACTGGCATTAGAAAAGATTCAGAGAAGGGCAACTAAAATGATCAGGGATTTGGAACAGGTCCCATATGAAGAGAGATTAAAGAGGCTAAGACTTTTCAGTTTGGAAAAGAGGAGACTAAGGGGGGATATGATAGAGGTATATAAAATAATGAGTGGCGAGGAGAAAGTGAATAAGGAAAAGTTGTTTACTTGTTCCCATAATATAAGAACTAGGGGCCACCAAATGAAATTAATGGGCATAAGGTTTAAAACAAATAAAAGGAAGTTCTTCTTCACACAGCGCACAGTCAACCTATGGAACTCCTTGCCTGAGGAGGTTGTGAAGGCTAGGAATATAACAGGGTTTAAAAGAGAACTGGATAAATTCATGGAGATTAAGTCCTTTAATGACTATTAGCCAGGATTGGTAAGGAATGGTGTCCCTAGCCTCTGTTTGTCAGATGATGGTGATGGATGGCAGGATAGAGGTCACTTGATCATTACCTGTTAGGTTCACTCACTCCAGGGCACCTGGCACTGGCCACTGTCGGTAGACAGGATACTGGGCTGGATGGACCTTTGGTCTGACCCAGTATGGCCATTCTTATGTTCTTATGTAAATGTGTCTCTAAAGCTAGCCTCTTAGAAAGATTGAAGCATTGACTGATTCATCAGGAAAAAGCTGCTGCTAATCAATACATTTTATTTGTATTTTAATTTCTCTTCTTTTCTCTAAAAGGTCCCTGGAAATTAAACAGTATCTCCTGACATCAATGTTTATCGTATGATTCAAAGATCCTGAGCACAGAGTATGCACATAATGCTGGAACATGAAATCTAACATGAGGTAAGAACAGTTTATCGAGATGTTTCTTAGGAAATTTCCTATTTCATTGAAAGCATATAGTAATACTTCACTATGCTGCCATCTATGTGTAGATTTCCTCAGTGAGGCAGCCATTTCAGGCAACAAACTTATTCACTTGTCTACTATGAATAGGTTGTTTGTGAAAATACATTCTGGAACTAAAGAATGAGCTTTAAAGATTCTGGTGAATAGAAGAACCATCTATCTAGATATCATGCCATATGCAATGACATTGGACTAATTATTTACAATATTCAGAACAAATTTCATATGGGTGCTTGTTATGAAATCAGTCATTGATATGAAGTGTCTTGATTGTAACATATTTAAAGCAAGTCTAATATACAAAATGCATTTTCAGAAATGATCAAATGGAAACACATCATATTAAATTGTATAATTTCACCCAAAGAGTGATTAAATATCATCTATCAGACCTTGTGTATAGTAGGCTTGTATCTCTTTTATAGACTTAGTATGTATTCATTAGAAGCTGCATTATACCACAAGCTCTTTAATTAGTCTTTGGACCATTAAGAAATTTATCTCTTCTTCCATTTATCCCATATATCACAAAATATAATCTTCCTCCTACCACATTCATCTGATTGCCAAAGTGAAAAGTTATTCCAGTCTGCAGGATTAAAGGGAACACAGTTACTGTATAATACAAGACAGTCAAGTTCTCCAGTGTTTATTTAGCTGTTGTTTTTTTAAAAGGTGACTAATATGGGCAGAATTACAGAAACAGTGTACAGTTCAGATTTTATTTTTTCCTAAAATTAATAAAATATCCCACATTTCATAAGACCCAAAGGTTTTATATATCAGAATTACAAATATTGAAAGACTAAAGCCACATAGAATGGCAAGGTTGGTAGAAATGGATGGAGAAGCTTTATCAGCCATTCTGAATGGCACTGATAATGATTGAAAATATTTCTCAGAGATCTGGATGCCAGCCCAGAGCACTGATAATAGTAAGCAAATGATCATCAGTTTTTTATTTTAAAAACTTTCCTGCAAAAATGCAGCCCTTTTTCACATCTTCATTTATACTTGTCCTCCAGCAATTGCACAATTCAGATATAGTATAGACCGTTTGTATCACAAATGTTACCATTTATCCACACCGGTGATTCAACCACAGCATAATATGTTATAATAATTTATACCAGAGTAATTAATGAGCAGATACAGGTTTGATTTGGAAACAAATACAAAGGAAAAACAGGCTACTGGTGAATGCCCAAAAAAGTTGTGTTTCCTGACTCTGCAGGAAACTAACCTAACAATGACAATAAAAGCCAAAGATTGTTTGCCTTAAAGTAGTGAAACCAACCAGGAGGTGGAGAATTAAGCCTAAATTTTGTTAAAATATAACACATGCCTTTCTTCTATCTGCAGCTGCATATCAAAGGAATTATTCTGTTTATGGATACAATAAATGTCTTTAACAAAAGCTGGCACTTGACTACACTTGCCCAAATTTGGGTTTTGTTACAGTCCAGATTTTGACTCAAGTTTGTAGACCTATTCAGTGGGGTTTGTTAACCTTTTGTGTTGATCTTGGCTGAGTTTTTGATGCTAAAGTGGTTTTTATGGTTTCAGACAGAAACCATGAAAAGCTTCAGTGTTCCATAAAGTTTGAACCCCATAACAAGCAAAGTAAGATGGCTTTGGCTGTATGTGTTTTCAACATTCTTTGTGCCAGGGCTCATGTAAGGTAGATTTGATACCAATCTCAAGCAGAAGTGAGCCAAAGTCTGTTGTCTTTACAATTCTTGCATGATTCTGTAGGAGCAAATTCCTTTGTAGTTTCAGCAGGTATTAAACTTCCTGCCTGAGTCACCTACAGAATCCACCTCTTCCTCAATCAGTAAGCTGAACTTTTAGGAGAGGCAATCACAAAAACAGGTGTACAAGCTCCAGAAGTCTTGCTCCACCTCATGATCTTATTTAGACTGTGTAAGCTCTTCAGGACAGGGACTGTCTCTCATTATATGTTTGTACAGTGCATAGAAGAATGGAGCCTGATCACAACTTGGGACTTTAGATGCTACCTTTACATAAATTTAAAAATGTTATTAAAGCTAATGTTTAAAGTCAAATTTACACAAGTTAAGAGGCAGGTACTGTACATCTGGGTTCGGGCTTGGGTTATGGGGGATTGCAAGTATCTGTTACAATGTTCATGAGGTACATACATATCACATAACTAGCATAGATCCAGATTGGGGTGTGGGAGTTTTTAAAGCATCAGTGGATAAATGGGCTCAGGTACACCCATGGAATGTATTAAGAGTCCAAGTCAGTAGTGGTGTAGAGAATAAGTACATTGGTGGGGGGCATTCTTCAGTTCATTAGGGAAGGAAGGAAGTGGGCTATTTCCCTGGTTGGTGGTCTCGGTTACTCGACCTGGTATTGGCGGTGTCCTACGATGTGCTCTGTGTAGATGTCTCTGGACCATCTGATGGTGTCGGACACCACGAGCTGTCTCATGAGCCAGGCGTAGCGTTGACCTACTCCACACGCTCTCAGTACTGGCTCGTTGTGGGGGTCCCACACACCCAGGGCTCCCAAGACCAGGATATGGATCTGGACCTCATAGCCTTGGGCTCTAAGGTGTCAGCCAGTGGGGTGTGCTATTGGGTCATCCAAATAACCCTAGTTTAGCCCTGTAGAGACACCATGAGGGAAAACAATGAAATAAAACTAGATCATTTTAAAAAATCAGTTGCATCTAATCCAGGACCACAAACACTAAAATGCATTAACCATAATCATATGGTTATAGCATGATGTCAGTATAGGGGAAAGCTAAATGTTATTTGGATGATTTAATTGTTCAATTCATTTCATATGCTAACATGTTTGGCATTCTTTAAAGTTTAACTCTCAATTTTCTAGGTTGTTTCTGAAAAATTACAACATCTTTGAAATGTAGTTTAAATCCATTTTAATATAGATTTTTTTAAATCTGGGAATTTATCAAGCAATTATATGTCTGCTTGAGTTCTAAGCTGGTTCAAAAATCTATAGAAATTATATAATTATTTGAAATATGAGAGGTTTACAAAGTAATTTCTAAAGTACCCTATTACATTTCTATATAATCATAGAATATCAGGGTTGGAAGGGACCTCAGAAGGTCATCTAGTCCAACCCCCTATTCATAACAGGACCAATCAAAGCATCCAACAGATTTTTGCCCCATATCCCTAAAATGGCCCCCTCAGGAATTGAGCTCATATCCCTGGGTTTAGTGGGCTAATGCTCAAACCACTGTTTCATACTTATTACATTATACAGGAACTCTTCATGAAGACAGGAAGTGCTTGGCCCAATTTGTGGCATATCTGGCATACCTGTGGAAGAAAGAAATTCTCCCAGAGGGAGCAGCACCTTGCAACCAGAAACTGCAGTAGCTGCAGCTATGAAGGTAGTTGGGGAAGAGTCAAACCAGACGAGCCAGGACCATGCTAAGGACCAGCCGGCAGGGAGGAAAGTTCCACATGGCACAAGCTTCTAGCAGCCCCCACAGACACCTTTCCAGGCATGAGGGCAAAGGAAGAAATAACTTATCCTTAGCTTTGGGATAAGGGCAGCATCCTGGGAGGTAAAAATTACTCCAGCAGTGGCCATAGGTTCCAAAGCAACATGTTAAAGGGGAAAGGGACCTAGGCAGGGGCTCTGTAGTTCCCGGATCCTGTAAATTCACTAGAACCTAATATTTTCCTGTAGTGCTCCTGGACACATGGCATCCTCGTTTAGGAAGGGGTTAAATAACAGGACCAAATAGGCCCCTGGCACCAGATGCTGCCTGAGAGACCTACCTGGCTGTCTGGTCAAGCCAGCAGTTTACTTGGAGAGATGTGATCACAATTTGCATACAACAATCTGCATGTACTCACTTAGGAAACCACAAACTGCTACATTAAATAAAAGATTGCCAAACCTTGCCAAAGGGCCATTTCCCATTCTTCAGGTCACATACACTTTTGAAAATTAGAAGTTGGTCAGAGCTAAAACACAGTAACAAATTTAGCAGTTGCATCCGACGAAGTGGGTATTAGCCCACAAAAGTTTATGTGCCAATATGTTTGTTAGTCTTTAAAATGCCACCAGATTCTTTGGCGCTTTTACAAATTTAGCAGTGATTCACAATTTACTATTTTGAACTAAATCAACACTCTACTCTCCCCCCAACATAAGACTTTTAATTAGAACACACTACATGTATGCCTCTGTCTTCTCCTTAGTGACTGTATGACTCATTAACCTAATGACTAAATAATCCTTTTAATTTTATATCTTCCACCTCTTCCTCCCTCTCCTTTGGTAGAAAGCTACAGAAATATGGAAGCAAAAGATCCTTGTTTCTCTTTACAAAGCCATTTGCACGTGGATTCAGTAATAAAAGTCACTTTTTTTAGTAGTATTTATTACTGATTTTCCATAGATGATACATGGAAATTCAGCTTTTTATATTTTTTTGTCACACAAAGGGTTTCAATCTCACTGCACATACTTTGGACAACTTGACTATAGGTCAAAATTTTCAAACTTTTTGTTTCTAAAGTTAGGTATCTAAAATCAACTGGCCTGATTTTCAGAAGTGCTGAGCAGCCTCCACTCTGACTGAGTCAGTAGG
The DNA here is from genome assembly GCA_007922305.1 of Dermatemys mawii. Lineage (NCBI taxonomy): Eukaryota > Metazoa > Chordata > Testudines > Dermatemydidae > Dermatemys > Dermatemys mawii. The sequence continues at coordinate 28,564,285 of ML677341.1, forward strand.
ATTACTGGGTGCTCAGTATCTCTGAAAACAAGGCCATTTTTACTTAGATCCCTAATTATGAGAGCCTGCATTTGAAAAATGTTTGTGTTTTCTGCCCTGTCAAATGACCCCACCCATTTGTAGGCTGGAGTGTCTGTGGAGATGTGAAATTTGTTAACCAGTCTTGCTTCTGTCCCTTCTTTCTCCTGCATTATTAGTCTTTCCAGGGGCTGGATACTACACTGAGGTTTCTCCAAATTTCTGGGCTACTTTCCAAGTAGGTTCTTTAAACAGATGTTCCCAGTGAATTTTATCAACAGATAGTTTCTTCAAGCTCAAAACCTGTCAGAAACTCATAGAAAGACATATCTTGTTTCCTGGTGACTCCCAGCTCATGTCATGGTATAAAGCTTAACGCTTACACAGCTCGTGTATCAACACAACACAGTATGTACAACCTCCTCATTCAATACCGCCCCACAGCCTTATTTTTAAATGGATGGCCTTTTAACAAATGCCCATAGTTTTCAGTGGAGCAGCAATAGTCTCTTCCGCACCTTCCCACAAAAACAGTTTCAACGTCAGTGTCTAGTATATAAGATTATGGTTTCCCCAGACATAGAATGAAGATATTGGTACATAGCTATCCGATGGGTTGTTAGGTCTAGATGTTTATTTCACTGAAGTATGAAAAGAGCTAAAGACAATAGGAGCTGAAGGTGCTTTGCACCTCTTCTATCTGTGAAATGGGGATAACAATTCCTTTCCCCCACAAGGGTATTATGGGGACAAATTCATTGATATATTCCAGGTGCTCAGATACTACACTGATGAGTGCTATGTAAAAATTTAGCTGGAATATGAAACTTTATGGCCAAAGAACCTCTTAATGTGAACTGGCAAGGGGCGCAGAAGTGGTGCATAGGTGTTACTAGGATCTCCTAGGTCTCTTGTGTACATTCTACTTCACCAAAGAGCCTCATGGGAAGTCTCAATAAAACTTGGCACCCCACTGGTCACTGGTATCACGGTGAAACACATGTATAGATACTGTGTAAGGAGTTATGTATATACTCTGAAATTTATGTTCTAAAGGTCCCTGTCTAGGGACTGGTCACGAGCAAATGGGAAAACGAGGTATTCTGTCAAACAAAAAATGTTTATCTATCCGTTGTTTAGATGTAATTAAGTATTGTATCATTCACAGTGAGTCGCCTCTCATCAGTCTGAACCAAATGCTAAGGAAAGATCGTGAAAACTTCAGAGAGAGAAGAGTAACCGGAAAAAGCAAACAGTGAGGTGGAGAGGGAAGGAAGGGAGTACCCTATTCTGAGATGTAAATCAAAGGCTTGTTCTAATACGTTTCTTTTGCCGGGATGGGGGAGGGAGGGGGAACAAAGAGGACATCCTGGCATCCTTCAACTAGGAAGTAAAGGGACAGCAATTTTGCTTCATGAAAGAGGGTCTCAACCAGGCTTGGCAAAAAACACTGCAAACAACATTTATTTGAGTGAGATAATCTTTTTCAGACAAGAGGATAACTTTTTAGCTAAGTTTAGTGCCTAGAAAGCATGTTATGATTTTATTTTGGTTCCAATATTCTTATCCACTATCACCTGAATCTCCGTTATTTGATAATAAATTGATTCTTGTTTTCACTATAAATATATCTCAGTTCTGTGGTGTTAAGTGAAGTCAAATCTTGAGTTCAATCTTGCAAGTATATGTTCCTTTCGGAATAACAGACCTGATAATTTTGTGAGAATAAAAGGCTGGGTACTTCAGGTAACACTGAGGACTTGGCAGTTGGTGCATGCCTTTTATTAAACTGTACAGGCTGAGCAAAGCTTGCAGAGCCTGGAAGGTAGGGTTTGTGTTTCCAGAGGCTGAAGGTTTCAGGGAGCAGACCCACAGCAGGCACAGACAAGACTTGTTCCTGATAAGGGAAGATGGTGCTGAGGTGCCTCAAAGCTCTGGGTCTTCCTGGAGATCATCACAATAGTCAAAACCAAGGCTTACCTGATTTAATGGCTTTCATGATCTTGACACAAAACAATATGTAATTCCTGGTTTCACTCAGAGTGTTTTTTTTCCCCAAACCTTTAGTGACAAGGGGTATGAGGGCATGGGCTAGGATATGCGCTTGTAGTGAAGCAAGGAATGTGCTGAGTTTTGCATAGTTTCAGTATCACTGTACAGATTTCTCAAACATCTAGCAAAGAATCTTTTCATATCTATAAAATGCAGCATTTGTTAATATCAAACAGCAATAGACTAGCCATGGAATACTTATATGCTGCTTATTTTATCATACCTGTGATAACTTCTACCCACAGGTATCTAGGAATTTACTTCCTGGGTGACTGACTAGTCACTTCTGTGACATGACACCGGAGTTAGAGATCAAGTTACTGTACAAGGTATAATTCAAAGTGATACATTGACATTGAAAACCATGGGAACAAATTGAGCAGTTTATTAATAGCAGTAGAGTCCTGAGAGTATTTATGAACCTTATGTTTACTTAAGAGTAAATCAGTCTTATTTGTTATACTGTATGTTCTGGCCATTTTGAAGTGCCCACAAGTGAAGCCCAAGCATTTATGTACATGAAAAAAGAGGTTTTGAAAATGCCATTTGAGCAGAAAAAACCTGGCGGTTTAGTTTCACAGGGAGAAACCCCTGTTTCAATCTATCTCAACAGAACAATTAATTCTTCATCTCAACTCCCTTGCCCAAACTCCTCCTTATATTCTCAAGATTGTATTGCATTTAATCATTCTTTTCAGTTAGCACCCATTCCAACCTATGTTTGTGCCATACATGAACCGGCCTTATAAAAGGGTTCAGTTAGTGAAACATTAGTAGTTTAGGTATCAAAAGAGTTCACATTCAAACCTCCAAGTTTGATAGAATGAGAAAGTGATTACCATGGTGATGGGTGTGGCATAAAACCAGGACAGAATACAGTACATAATTCGGGAGTCTGATCCGATTTCTGCAGTTTTTCTCTCCCTTCCTTTGTTATACCTCACTGTGCTCTGCAGCTCACATTGGCACTGCCGCATTAGTGGAATTCCTCGCTATTTAGCATTGTTCCAAACAACTCAGATGTTTCAGTTTTTAAAATGTTGATCATCCATTCCTAAATAATTGGTTAACGTAAATCCTGTGTTACTTGTAACATTACGCAAGACAAACTGTTATTTTTAGTTCAATATGTATAGTAAACCTTTCTCCATCTACGACATTTGATTTTAGAGGAGTAAGTATTTCACAGACTTTAAGTAACAGGATCCATTGTATTTGCCTGAACAATATATTATCTATTCAGACACAGCTTTTCTTTCTGATTAAAAGCAATCTTTTTCACAAGTTCCGACTTAATCATAAAAATCACCCTGATGTTTTATCACTATTTACTGTACAAAGAGAGACAGAGAAGCTCTTCGTCCTCATTAAACTACTTTTTGTCTTTTCACATTTGCATATTCCAAATTTAGAGCCTATTAACTGATGCTAACTAGTGTTGTTGCTGCAGTGTGATGTGTGAATTCAGAATCTGTTAAATTTACCAGGAACTGTCTGGATTTTCTGCATATGCTGCATGTCTCTAAGCCAACATAATTAACTTTTATAGTCCAAGAGGCTCTGCTTTTAAACAGTGAACGTGGTATCTAGTCATGAAATAAAATGTTTTTTTCTTCTATATAATCTGAAAATATCCCATTTTTTACTAGACAGCAATCACTATATCAAAAGGTTTTCATAGCTCACACACTACTAAATTTACAGCACTAGGGCCTAAAATGATTATTGCAAAAGTAGCCATTTAAGACCTTGTCTTTTTTGTGTGTGTTAAATCACTGCAACCAGCACTAGCTCCTATATCTTAGAACCTTAGAAATGCTTAAAACTTCCTCGATTCATACCCACTATTTATAGGAAACTCTATTCATCTGGATTCTTTGTGAAAGCATGGGAATGAGATTTATAACAGCCTTTCAAAGAATCCCAATGGCAGAGCATATTACATAATGTTTAAAATGCCTCTGTGGCTCTCAAACTATGCTTGATACAACAAAGCTTTTATTCAAAATGTACTGGAAGCCAGTGAATTTACACAAAATAAAGGCTTTATCCACTGATGTTTGCTGGTGCTGTAATAAAGAGAAAGGAACCCTGATGCTGTGGGGTTGTCCAATAGTGAGGCAGATGCATAAAAGAGGTGGACTGCAGAATTAAAATGGTTAAAAGAGCTCAATTTCAACAGCCAAACCTCTGCCGAAAATTACCTGCTAATTTGGGTTTAATTCTGCCACAAAGACTTTGGTTCTTGAGGGCTGCAATGATCACCATGAATGTGATTTTACAAAAATAGCAGAGTAGGCTTATGCCCAGAACAGAGCAGTGGCATTGGGATCCGCTTGAGTTAGGAATCACAGAAAATATAGCTTCTTACCATAGAGATCAACTATATGAATTTTATGAAATCTGGATACCTTTTCTAGATACATTTAGAATTTTTTTTGAGACAGCTCTAAGAATACCAGACCTCTATTCCACTTAACTTCCTGTCTTTTCCCTCCCTCCAAGTCCTCTCCTTTCTTCTTTTAGGTATTCATTTATGTCTTCTATTTTATTACTGTTACTTTCATCCTAATATGTTATATCTGTAGTATTGACTGGCTTTGTATTGTCTAGTCTTGCAGAAGTGACTAATTGTAAAACTCCATAATTCTATTGAAGATCCTGTGATACGTGTCAAACTTGGAAACATATATCAGGTGTAAGTCATTTACCTTTCTGTACTTCTCTGTTTCTTTATGAAAATCAATTAAAAAGAATGGCTTAACTGGGATATTGAGTAACTGTTCTACAGTTTGTAATAAAGCAAGACACTTAGCAGAAATTTCAAGCAAAAGTAAAAACTTGTCAAAATAACCTCTTGGAAAAAAATTGGCAAGGACTCTTACATTTCCTTTCTTTGTAAAGTGTTTTTAGATCTTCAAAAGAAAATCACTATTTGAATTCTATCTTTCTTAGGTACAGTACTTATTTGGCTCCCATTACTATGATATCCAAGTGCCTCACAATTTTTAATGTATTTAACCAGGGATTCAACTTTTCCCATTATGAATGAAGTATATCCTCCCACAAATTACAGCACTCGCTTGCTGAGTGCTGTAATTGAATTTATTGACACTGTCTATATAAATATGTCAATTAGAATGAATTTATTGACACTGTCCATATAAATATGTCAATTAGAGTTAAAATTATTTTTGAAAATGAGTCCTTAAAAATAGCACTTAGGGTCAAATTCATTTTTGTCCTAGTTGTTCTCAACACAGGAGTTATCTGTTGACAAAAGGATGGGCAGAGAAGTCAATCTTTAGTAAATCTGGTGCAATGGGTGTTTTTGAAAAGAAATTTGGGGAATAATGGTAATTTTTCCTATTTTTCTTCAAAACTGAAAGTGTCTCCTTCAGCAAAAACTCATAAACATTTTCCTTGAAAATAGCGGCCATTTCATATTATTCCCAATGGGACTGAGACTACAAGTTACCCTCAGCTGATATGGCCACTATATCCATTCTTCTCCTCACAGTACTACTGAAAGCACAGGGAGCCACCATCTTTCCTGAGGGTTTGGCTTCACTCCCATTAGGAATCATGAGAGGAAGTGTTCTTTTTAACTTTGCCTTGTAGTGACACCCCCAGGAAAAATATGAAAAAAAACCCACTCTGTGTCTTTAAAAACCAATTTAATCTAATTTGGGATCACAAACAGTAATATGCATTAATCATAATTGTACAGTTATTGCAAGGTGTCTCTACGTGTTTGAGTTATGGTTGTTTTGGTGTCCTGTGTCTTTACATGCCTTAAAATGTTCAAATTCCTTTTACTTTAACTTCTTTTAACTTAACTTATTTCCAACTTCAACTCTGAATAGCCTCCATTTATATTGCTTGTTTTGGGTATATTTACTATAACAAATCTTTTTACCCTAGATAACTGATAATGCTATCTTAATGTCCCTTTTTGTCTAATAATATTTTCAGAGGAAAAGGATGGAAATGCCACCTGTTTACACAATACATAGAAAAAAATTAAGAATAATTGAAATAAAAAGTGTGCAACTTACAGGCCCCATGTTTCATTTAGCCGTTCACTCGTGTTGCTTTTTGTAGCATCACCCATTTGTAAGGTGCTGTTAGGGCCAACTAAATAAAGCCAAGGTCTTCGTTTCAAAAACTTATATTCTATTACCCAAATCCTGCAAAGAGGACCATGGGGAAAGATCTGTGGGGCCTTATGGAGTTCCAATAGGATTTCACACAGGGGCAGCTGTCTACTCTGGGGTGCCCCAATGTTCCAGCTATTCCCACCCAGTGGCTAATGGGGGTTGGGAGGGACCCAGGCCCACCCACTACTTTGAGTCCCAGCACAGGGACTCTGTAAAGAGCAGCCATCTGCTATGTCCCTTTAACTATGTCAGACAGCTTCTCTAATTCACTGGGCCACTTCCCTGTGGCCTCACACAATCTTCATCCTGACCTCAGGGCCTTGTCCTTGTTCTGTATTTGGTTGTCATGGTAATAGAACCTTGTTGCTATGGCAACTGAGTTAGATTATTAGGGGATAGCCCTGCCAGTTTTGGCTGGTTTGGTTAGTTTAATGTGTGGCAATAAATGGCTGCTTTTAAAGTTCACAGCTCTCTGTGTCTCAAGTGATTTCTTCCTGAAACTACTGCCCCCAAGGATACAACAGTCCTAATGGAGTCCCAGAAACTAGCTCAGGGCTCCTTCTTGCCCTCCCCGGCTTCTGGCAGCTCTGCCTTGTCTGGGGTTCTGCACTCTGTCAGCCAGCCACACACCATCCACGCTTCTACAGCTCCAGCAAGGAACTGAACTTCCCTTGGCCCTAAAACTCTTCTTATACTAGGTTGCTGGGCCCTGATTGGTGATGTCCCACACAGTCACTTTAGGCAGTTTGGAGGATCTTCTCCACTGCCCTTTTTGGGGCATGGTGTGGCAGAGCCATGAGGCCTCCAACAGGGGCTTCAGAGGGTCTGGCATACCCCGTCACACCAATGTTCATGTAACTAAGACAAATGGACTCTTTCCATTTTAGGTGCTCCAAGACACCATAGTTTACATTCTGTCTCAGAGCCTTATAGCCATGTTGTCAACTGCCTTAAGGGAAAGATCCTGGGGCAAGAATAGACATATTGTATACACGGTAGTGAAGTCAAGGGGGTCCAACTAATTTTAAAAAGCCAGTAGAGATATGCCTGAAGGAAACAATCTGTAAACCAGACTCGTTCCAGTTTTAGTCCCTTTATCTCCATTCTTTCCAAAAATATAGCATCTCCAGTACCAATAGCTTGTAGCACTACATTAATAAGAGCTGAATTACTCCCATTAATTCCAAACAAATTCTAATCAGTGTTATTACTTATTCAATGGTGTAAAATGGGAGACTACAGCCTTTATATTTTCTTCATTTATTTTAATAACTTATTTTAAGTCTAATAGTAATGAAACATTCATTGTACTTCTGACAAAGAGAGAGCTGCATGTGCCCTGTAATTTTTCTGATGTGTTTTTCTAATGCATATGTATAGAAATTATGCAGGAAAGACAGAGCTCAAACAATGAATTTACTAATTAAAGGGAAAATTTTAATATGAGCATGACAAAATCGTAAGTGGATAATGGGGATCCCAAGTTTCAGCTCTGACAAGCTCTTTAACAATGGCCACTGTTCAGCTGTGTGCAGACAACAAAGTGTAAAGCAATATTATCTCAAGAAGAATCAAGATTTTCATACTTCAAGCATATTTGGCAATGTCTGTGATTTTTTTTTTCTTTTTTGCTAAACACTTTCTTATGTTAGTGTTGTTCTTGAAAGGATGATGAACTAAGGTTGTGAATAAGTAATACAGTATATCTCAGCCCTGCAATTTTCATATTTTCTTATACTGAGAGATACAATGTAGACAAGCTTCACATCCTGTAGGTGACAAACGTACAATGAAGATAATTTTTTTTCTGTTGTGTGTTATATTAACTACATTATCTAATTACTTTGATTAGTCACCAAATGGAGAAAAAACAGATTAACTCAAAGCATTTAGGTAATATGGCATTGTCATTATGGCAATGCAAACTCATGGAGTCTAATGCTTTAAGAACCTCAAACTATTTTTTGAGTTCACAGAATTCACAGAACTAATTTAAGTTTGTCAGTCTTCCGACCCCCAGCCATAACTTTACCTCCCTTCTCCCCACAAGAGAAAGTCAATTAAACAAAATATGTTTCTTCTTTCCCCATCCCCACTCTTAACTAAAGTGGAGCCTGCGATGTGTATTAATGCTAGAAGACTCCCAACCAACAACATGCACAGATGGCAAAAATGGGTATATAATATGTCCAGCTTACTGTATTAGGGACAAAGCTGAATGCAAACCCTGCATCTGAACATTTTAAACTTGGGAAATTCAGACACAGAACCACACTTCAAAGCTGGCATTTATAAGTATAATGGGCCAAACTAAAATGTTGAATCCAGTCCCCTTTAGTTTTGGGTGAATCATGATAATAGTGGGAACAAAACGTAGGCCAGTATAGTGATGAAGAATGAAGCTGGCAGATCTATGAAACAATATGCTACTGTGTATGAACTGGGAGTGGACATTGGTTAAGACAGCCCTCCCCAAGATCCTACCTTCTCAGCCTGAGCCCTTGTACTAAGGTAGTTCCAAAACTGTCAATGGCATATGTCAATGGCATTCTGCCCCCTTCTGCACCCTCCTGGACATGAGCCCAAAGCTGGAGTTATCAGCTATAAAAACTCTCTGAGCACTGCATCCCCAGCAGAAGTCCCCACAAACCTTCCCACTAGTAAAAGCCTTCTAGTACACATCTCTAGCAACACATGTTGCTCACTGACTGATCTTTTTTATAATGGAATGATAGAAGCCTGGGCCCTCTATCTCTCCCAATGACAATGTTTTCCTATGAATATTAACTCCTTGTTAATCTTTTACAGCACTTTTTGAGACACCGGCTTTGAATTGTTAGTTGTAATGTTTTTCTTTTGTGGGGAAGAGCTCTAACTAAAAAGCTACACCCCCCCATGTTACCTGCCTCTCTTGTTTCCTCCCTCTCCTCTGCTAAATATCTCAGGTGAGTGGGATGCTGCTGCTGTGAGTGGGGTGCACTTTGTTATACCAAGATTTTTTGGCTTTTTCTTGAGTGAGTGAAGAAACAATAACAGAAAACTCCCACTGATACATTCTGCAAGAGCTTTAAATACAGTTACTAATGCGAAAGAGCAAATAATGATCTGGAAATCTGTAGATTGTGGGCCTAATTGTGCCACTCATATCCACCCACAGAGAGGGCCCTCCACACATCTTGGCTCGGGTCTTAGCTTCATCACATGCATGGAGGTGTCAGCTGCCTCCTCTGTAACATTCTCCCCATTTTCTTGAGCCCCACAGAATGCTCTCCATCCAGCCATGGGAGAGGAGGACAGGAGAGGACTGTATAATATGAAGCTGTGTCAACTGGGTGATGTATCACCTCTCACCAGCTTTATGGGGACTTGGCAGGAAAGGCCATTTGCCACAAACTCCCTCCATATTAGGGATGGGTGGTCACAATAAGGGAAGATCCTCACAGCAACACTCCAAAGAGGCCCTGCTACCAGGAATGATGGAAGTGCTGAGGATTCAGTGCCTGTGTTAACATACTGTTGTCACAGTTCAAGACAACTGCATCTGTATTTCTCCTCAGAAGTCCAGCATGAAAATCCACTCTCAGGCTTCCTGCTCCTTGACCATAACCTTTCTTTGGTGGAGACACACCTCTCTCTCTCTCTCTCTCTCTCTGCCTCTCTCCCCAGAGTGGGTCTCCAGGCTGAGCAGTTCCCTGCCTTCACTGTATTATTCCCAGCAGACACACATAAATGTCAAGCAGTCTAGAGTAGCTCATGAATATGGGTGCCAGCCTCAGGACAGACTGTTGCAAACCAGGGCACAAACCCCAAACTGGCTGTGAGTTCTGTACTTAGATTTCAGCCACCAAGTATCAAGTATGAACTCCTCAAGCACTATAACAGCCTTAACATGGTGTCACAGACAGTCTCCCCTGGGCACTTCAGTCTATCTTGCCACCAAGACAAGCCTGCTATTGTGATAGATGGACCCATACCCCCCAAAACGCAACAATATTCAGGTTACTCCCAATCCCAGAGGACCAGTCACTTACCACAGGTGAATTGCCCCTCAGATCACACACCAATGACAACGTTAGAAGCCAATTCTATAACAAGCTAACTAAAGTTTTATTAACTGAAAAAGGAAATAATAGAGTTATTTACAAGGTTAAAGCAGGTAAGCATGCACACACAAACGACTTATAGTCTTGGGTTCCAAAAATAATAGAAGCTGCTGTAATGTGCAAGCTCTATATGTCCTTTATGGCTAAACAGCTTGGGGATCTCTTGCTTAAGCTTAGAAATATTGCTCTTTCCAAATTCCAAGCAGCATGACAATTTCTTCTGGACAGAGATTTTAATTCCCTCTCCCAAAGTTCAAGCTGTGATTAGATGAGTGTTTGTGCACTCCCCTCTTCATGAATATGTGGAAAACAATCAACATAAGTCTTTTGTCCACTGACGTTCCACAAAGATTTGTCTGGTATATAGGCTTCCTTTTGTTGGGCAGGACATGACACCTCTTGCCCTAAACTAGTATTTCACAATTGGTAACGCTTCTTTCCTCCCTGTGCGAGTTTCCAGTTTCATAGCAAACACTTTTATAATTACAGACCAAACACTTAAATATTATCTTATAACATGGGATACAGATATTGTAGTGAGACTACTGCATGCAGCAACTCACACGCATTTAATAAAGTCCAAACATTAAACATGTCTCTATAAATCTAATTCCTATTTTAGCAATGCTAGCATACAGGTGAGTCAGACTGGTTTTCAGCTATGTATTTGCCAGTGTTCAGTGAGGCCTAGAGGCCTTGGCATAAGCTGGCACGTGGTCTGACAACACCACAAAAGACTGCTCAAGTAGCCCTGCTTGCTTTCTCTTCAGAGATGGCTAACAGTAGAGCTGCCCACAGTTATAGTTACCACACAGCTATTTTTATGCAAGACTATTTTATTTTAAGGTAAAAGCACTACAGAGAAAACAGATTAAAAACAACAAAAGAACTTACATGCATGCTAATCAGCCATAGATCATGCCAACACTAACATGGGCTCCAGCAGAAGCAGTCCTTCCAAAGCCCACCCTAGGGTTGCCTGTTGATCCCTGAAGAATCCACTTTGAATTGGTCTATGTGAATCTTTCAAGGGGCAGCTTCAACGGGCTGATAACCAGAAGAATAAAATTAGCATCTCCCTCCTCCTAGAGATCTTACATGCACATACACAATCATATTTTAATAGCATGCACCCCAAAAGTATTAAACCTAATTTAATAAAGTTTAAATTAATGCACTAACATTTATCTTAATGTCACAAGGTTGCCCAGGATATTGAGAGATATTGTCAGTCTGTCACAACTGTATCTCTATAAGACAGACCTGGCCTCCTAAGGATCTGTGGTATTTGTAGAGCAGATCCACGGAGGCAAATCCTGACTTCCGCATAAAATAATTCAGGAGGAACTTGGCAAATAAAAGTCCCTTAGCTATTTCTCAAGGGTTTTCCCTAGAAGGGGCTGCAGCTCCATTTGAAAACTAGCTACTAGTATTATGCTTACTAGCTACTTTTTACAAGTATTTTTATAAAAATTCTATGAAGCAAGGGTATAGCCTTCCCTTCTTACATGTGCATAACTCCCATTGACATTAATAGGACTTATGCATGCATCTCAAGAAGAGAGAAGACCCCTAAGCATTCCTGTTATGATGCCATTAGGACGCAAGATGGTGGTGGGAAAATGTCAATGCACATCTTTGGAGACCTCATTTAAATGCCATTATGATCTACTGTAATTACCATCATTGCCCAAATCATGAATCCTAGGAGACCTTATTAGGACTGATCTACTGGAATAGAACAAAACCTGTTTTTCTGTTGCACCTTTCATACTTTAGATACCATAAAGTATTTTACAAAGAAATTATTTTAAAGCTGGAATGCTGCTTCTCTTTTCTTTTTGAAAAGTATCAGAAGACTTAAGTTTCCACTTTGAAAAACCTCCAGGTACAGATAAGAAGATATTTGTTTTAACATCTTATCTGAAGGACAATGCCTTTAATAGTGAGTTATTTTAGGATTTGGACTCACAGCCCATGTATATAATGAGACTTGAACTAAATCTACTGGCATACTAAGAGTGCTACCAACAGACATGATGGCCCTGATCCAGAAAAGCACTTAAACACATGCTCAGTAGTCTCATGCTTAAAGTTAAGCATGTGCTTGATTATTTTTCTGCCTGAACCATATGGTGGCAAACAAATCTCATTTTTTAATATTTAAAGTGTTGGGAAAATTTACATTGCAATATAAATAATTTGTAATAATAAATGATTCCATTCCAAATACTATAATGTCATCAAAACAATATTAAGGGCTAACATCAACCCCTTAAAATAAAAAAAAATAGAATGATTAATTATTATTATTGATTTGTTCTACGGTAGCACTTAGGAGCCCTACTGATAGATGACTGTGCTAGACACTGTACATACACAGAATAAAAAGATGGCTCCAGCTTCAAACAGTTTACAATCTAAATGTAAAATACAAGACAACAGATAGCTAAAGACAGATGGGGAGCACAAAGAAGTAATGAGACAATATTAGTTAGCGTGCCAGGCAGTTGTCTCAGCAGACCAGTAGCCTACCCATTGTCAAGTTTTTTGTAGGCATCGTAGAAAAGGTGAGTTTTAAGGAGGATTTTGAAAGAGGATAATGTGGTAGTTTTTCAACTCCTCCCAAGAGTGTGGGTAGCATGGGAGAAAGCATGAAAGTGCATGTTTAAAAATGTAACAAGTGGGCAATGGAGGCAGGCACCATGGGCTGATCATCATCGGGAGCTGATATGTTGACAGTGAATGAGAGATGATAGGTAGGGTTACAGAAGGCTGTAAAGGGCCTTGAAAGTGAAGACAAGTAGCTTACGTTTGATGCAATAGAGAAAAGGGATTCAGGGGAGTAATCCACAGAGAGAAGTGACTTGTTAAAGAGACAGACTAGGAAAAGGATCTCTGTAGCAGCATTCTGAAGGGTCATCAAAACTTTTGTCAAAGCAAGAGAGAATTAAAGTTCTGTTCAACTCTAACTCTGCCTTCTTGTGTTGATGCCTAAATATATGGTCTTTTTATCACAATATATTATTTGTCAATTAATACGAAATGCAATATTGTACAAACTAAATGTATTTGCCTTTCCTTAGTTTTGTGAAGTACATAGGCTATCTTTTCAGTAATTAATTCTCAAAAAATTCTGTGTGAAACCAAGAAACACAACAAGCTAAATTCTTACTTAATCATTTAACTATTTCCTCTTCACAGGACACAAAAGATTCACTTTAGTTAGGAGAAAAAAAGAAGTATCCCATGACTATACTCAAGAAATTGTTTACCCCCTTCCCCCATTTTCTTTCATTAAATCAATGAATAGGCAAATTTCAATATAGCCACAGAATGTGTGATAGCTCTAATGTGCAATCTTCATATATGCAGGAGTAGATATTACTGAATTGTGAATATAACATCCATGCACATTTAGTTTAATCATTGACATATTTTTTATTTAATACACTTGAATCTGGTTGTCCTTTTCAATATTCATTTGTTACCTTTCTTCCCCGTCATCTAATATTCTACCTGCTTATTATGTTCTCACTCTGTCACTTTCCTACTCTTTACTTCCACAATCTTGATGTCATTTTTCTAATTCCCAGCTGCCCTCTTTTAGTGTCAGACTCCTTCATTATGTCATCCTGCTTTTCTTCTGCATAGTAGAATGTTACAATGTAGAACCACTCCAGATGCAATTTCCCATGTAATATTTCATTAGTTTTATAAACAGGATTTGTGACTTCTTTTTGTTTATTACATTGTAAGATTTTAATAGATCTCACTACAAACAACCAGTTTGCATTCAGCAGTTCTATTTTTATTCTTTCTTATGCAGTACAGCTGTTGTGAATGATAAACTCTCAAGGCTGACCCTTTTAGCTGTGTTAAGGGGAACTGCTTTGTATGCTAATTTATTTTAAAAAGTGTTGTTTGCATATATTGCTTTATTATTTGCCAACAATTCTGACCTTGAAATACAAGAGATTTATCTCTTAAATATCAAGATTATTAATTATCTTGATAATTAAACCTGATAATCTAAATAATTAAATCCTCAGATAGAGAGGTCTAATAGATTTGGTTGCTCATCCTCACAAGTAGTACCTAAGCCTATGAGCAGAGTGGGACAAAACCTTTTGTATGAAACCTTTTTGTAGTGAAAAATGAAGATTCAACTACACTGAACCTTTTGTGAATTCGTGTTGGTTTTGCCAAATTGTGCATTTTGAAAAAAAACAAAAACAAACCCAAAATTCCAAAAAACCCACAACCAATGTTTTGTTTTCACATTTTCAAAAAAAAAAACATTTTGATATTTTGGTTTGAAATTACTTTTTCTTTCAAAATGTCCCTTAATTTTATTTTTAATAACTAAAAATGTTAAAAAGTGGTCAAACGCAAAATAAAACATTCTGATTTTGCCAAAATGGAACATTTTGTTTGACCCAAAATGAAATTTTAAAAACTTTTTAAAATTGCTAATGAACCATATAATCCATTATTTGCACATCTGTACCTTTGATCAGTCCCATGAGAGTCATGGAGGAGTGTAATACCCAGCTAAAGAAAGGATATTAGAATGTGATCCTTAGCTATTAAAATTAAGCCAAATTTAGTTCACTTCAGCCTATCCAGAATTTGATCAATAGACCATATCCTATTTTAAGTTTGTACTGCTGTGTTATTACACAGTTATGCACTCAGATATGATACTCTCAAAAGAAACTGAAGCTCCTTTTTTTAAAGTACAACAGTAATGCTAATTAAGGGAATTTTAAGTGTACAAAACCTTAATAATAAAAAAAGAAACCCAAAATATCATTAAAAAAAAGAGGATCACAATTTTTCTTATAGTGTATGAAGATACTGCAGGGCTGGCCATTTGCAGCAGGAGGTTGCCTACATGCGGGGTAGGTCTCTTAGGATATGTCTATATTGAAATTAAAAACCCGCAGCTGGTCTGTGCCAGCTGACTGGAGCTCGGGCTAAGCATTTGTTTAATTGCATTGTATACGTTCAGGCTCGGACTGTAGTCCGGGCTCTAGACCATGTCGAGTGGGAGGGTCCCAGAGCTTGGGCTGCAGCCGAAGCCTGAACGTCTACACCCCAGTTACACAGCCCCACATTCCGAACCTCATGAGTCCAAGTCAGCTGCACAGGCCAGCGACAGGTGTCTATTGTGCATACATGCATATAGACATAGGATTAATTGTACAGACACTGATTTCCTGATACTGGGTTCACAGTGGCCTTACTTCCATGTACATCTGTTGACTTCCATAGAGGGGTTTGGGTTTATTTTTTTCCCTTCCTGGAGGTACTTCCATACCAGGTCAATGCATGGGGTGGACAGAGCAAGCTCCTATTCCATCACCCTGTTTCAAAAATCAATTTAATAGATAGTCCTCAAATAAATGACATATCAGATATTAAACTGATAAGAACAGATACTACCCTTGATCCTAATTATCCCTGATTTATATAAATGAAAATCAGATATGAAAATCAGACCTACTCATTATTTTCGATCTTGCCTGTCAAACTTTTTCATTGCATACCAATACTAAATGCATTTACATACCCATGTGCCCACACCATTTCAGCTGCAAAAATCAGGCCATTAAAATACGGTTAAAATATGGATTAAAAATTCATATTGGCTATGGAAAAACTAACTCTTTTACCACAAGGCACACATCAACAATGTATTGCTACCTTGACTCCCTTTTATGATTTTATAAAACAGCATTATTTTAATCTAGGAAGAGCAAGAAATTATTTGACTGTCTCCCTTGCATAAATGACTCTTTTAATTAATTGTAATTAAACTGACTCTGAGCAGGGCATGAGATCAGAGCCCATAATTACATAGTATATGTTAAATATATTCTAATATATAACTATGTTGAATTATTTTTGTTTAATCTTTTCAGTTTGTGTTTCTAGTATTTGTTCTGTTGTTTGATTACATATAACAGAGGAATAGCTTAACAGGCTGGTATATTATATACTATACTTGAAGGAAGTAATGTATATGGCCCTTGGCATTTTTTAAACTGTTATCCTGACTGTGCTTCACTTTTTTCCACACATAGCTTATTTTTTAATTTTAAAATGTAAGAATGAAACAGTGCAGTCCCATACCTTTGTATTTTTTGTAAAATAGTAAAACAAAATAATACTAATAAAACTTTAAGGAATTTTATGTTTTTTAAAAGCATGAACATTTTAACTTTTCTTTTGCTATGAAGGTTGCAATCTGACAGATTTGCAGTGGTTGTATAACGTACTTCTGAATTTTTCATGTTCCGACTTTAGATTGGCCCCACTTTAACAAGGAGGTGCAGTATACATCCAGAAGGCCAGACAAGTGCCCTTTTTGTAGATATATGATGTATTGAATATTAGGTTAGTATTCAGTTTGTGGAGGCAACATTTGTATTCGCACCAAATACTGACTTGAATGCAATTCATTCAAGATAATTTTCAAAGGCTGACTCTGAATATTTACTGGAACCCACTGGTCCAAATTTATCCCTTGTGTAACTGTACTGGCTTTGGTGGAGTTACATCAGAATTTAATTGGGCCCATTATCATAGATGTGTGTGTTCTTTTAAAAAGATTTGCCCAATGATCCCAACTATAAACACAAAATCATAATTCTCTTTCTTTTCTTTTTTTTAAGAAATCAGTTTTTATTGGAGATCTGTTGTACAAAACAATATAGCAGGTATCCAAATACAAGATACACAATAGCAGTTTAAATATATATAATATTAACATTTTAAACTGTTCTTCTAATAAAAGGTTTTCAAACAAAAAGGGACTCCCCCCTCCACCAAAAGAAACCCACCCAAAACAATGGCATTTTACTTTAATAAAATAAATGTAGGAGATATGTAAACCAATCCACCAAATTCTTAAACTTGTTCCACACTAAGGTTACAAATACTGGACCAAATTCATCTGTGTGTTTTGGCTGCTTCACACCAACCCAGTGATGTAAAGTAGTTGTAAAAACCAAGTTTATTTGGGCAGTGTAGGGCTCCTTTGGGTCACTAAAGCAGAGCAAAGTAGTTGCAGTGTATTGTCCCATTTAATAGGCACATTACTTTTATCTCTGGTTTTATTAAAGGAACTTCTAAATTAGAGCTGCTGTAGATGATGTGCAACAGTAGCTAGAAAGAAACAGTCACCAGTGGCTTGAGACATGGGGTCAGTCATCCTTCCCACACAAACTACAGGCTCTAGGTGTTATTCGAAGCTATGAAGCTGGACTCTAGCTTTTCTGTATCTTACAGTTAGTGTTTTCTGGACATATTAAGGATCTGGTTCAGTATTTTTTAAGGACCCTACGGTTCATTATATTCATATAATTCATTTGGGGTGGGGAGGAGGCTGGCACCACTGACAGCTCTACTGCATAGAAAAAGATCATCCAGTCTCCTCCCAGTGCGCCGAGGGCAGGAATGGGATGAGACCGCAGCTAGCCAAAGAAGTTTGATGCACCTACATAAAAGAACTGACAAACAGCGAAAGATCCTGTTTGCACAGATTATCCGTGGGAGTTCATAACTAGACGTAACAACCAATCAATGTCTCACTTTTAGGGTGGTTTTGTAGCTCCTCTGGGGAGGTCCTGCCCAGCTAACATGACAATGCTGATTCAAAGAGCAGTTTAAACAATATATGAACTTATGTGTAGATCAAGCTTCCACGTTAAACAATTTATATCGGGTAGTTCGTATTGGAAATATTCAGCTTTTCCTCTCTTATGACATATGCAGATGGGAAAGGGAAGTAAGATCACAGACATGCACAGGGACAAGGGATCAAGCTGCCACAAAGCTACGGAGAAGGAACAAAGACAAGATGCAAAGCATAACTTTTTGTACACTGTGCACTTTTCTAAATCAGCAGCTGCTGGTGATATGTCAGACCTGACAGAGGTATAGAGAGGAGACTGGCTACATACTAGACACAAGATGCTGTGAAATCAGAAAGTAGTAACCTGATTAATTACAGTGAAAATAACTCAGTAAAAGATGCAGAGAAAAGGAGAGCCAACAGAGATTTGAAAGATTCTATTAAGAAGAAATTAACTTCACTTACACAACGCTTGATTAATCAGACTTTATGCAAGCAGAATCCAACCTCTTCCCAATCTGGAGTCTGGCTGTGGTAAACCCTACCCACAAGTGCTGCTCCGACCTATCGGCTGAAATATCATCCACGGCCATTTCACACTTGGCATAGCATTAATGCTGCTGAATCTGCATAGCTGGTCTACCAGGAGCCCCACCTAGGAGTATAAGTGGTTCAGAGGATCTTGTCCAGGTCTTTCATGACAGGAAGTATTTCATGCCTACAATAGGAAATAATTCTTGAAATGCGGTAAATTCAAAAATCTGTAATTTTACCATGAAAAATTACGACTCACAGGTTTTAAAATACACCACAGGATATGTGTACAGTACACACTGTTGTTAACATGAGACTACTTTGTGGCATATTCAGTTTTTGATGATGTATGTGATTACTGTATATGACCCTCTGCACTCCTGTATTCCCACTCTACACAGTATTATAATATTCTTTGTACAAACTATGCTTTGTGAGGTATAATTTGAAAACTACCAACTCACTAATCATTAAGATTTTTGCGCGATGTATGCGTAGTGTATATTTAGAGCTATGGATATATGCTAGAATTAGGACTAAAGTTGTATCCAAGACTGGTGGAAGCCAGAGTAGGGCTGTGGGGCTTTAAACAGGTTGCTGGGGTTGGAGCTGTTGAACCATGGCTGGTTGCATAGTACACAGACATCCAGGGTATGACCTACATGCTTGTTACTGACTGTCAGCATCCCAGGCTGGGAGCTATAATAGCAAACGCATTGTGAGGCACTCAGAGTTCCAGGGTAAGAGGTGACGCACCTCCTTACTGATCTGGATTGCACCCCAAATCTCATGATACTGAGTCACAGAGCTAATGTGAGTGTCGTGCTTATTTTTAGCTAAATCCTGCTTCTATTTACTTCAGTGGGAGCAGAAACAGGCCCTTATTGGAAAACTCCTCCCTAAAATATATTCATTTAAAATTTGGGTTCGATATTAGATTCTACACCTCTGAAACACATTCCTTACTTGTATCACAGTTTATCAAGACATTTTAAATTCAAATGAGTCTCTTCATCCTTCACCGTATGTCACAGGCTTGCTGTACTGTCAGACTGATAATGATCATCATAAAGTGGTAGAGGTATAGAGTTTGGACATGTGCATTATGTTCTCAGATTTGCATGGGACTCAGGGTAGAGGAATAATTTCTGATGTCTGTACTAATTATGTATGGAAACATTAAACTCGGAAGATGTTTGCCAAACTTTAACCATTTGGGCAGCAATTTGACATGCCATGTGTCTTCCTTGGGCTAATTATTTTTGGAAAGTATCAGCCAAAATGGTTGAGCCATTTGTCTCTCTTATATCTAGTAGTTGCTGCAAAGCTGTCTGCTATGAATTGGAAATGATAATGAAATAATTACAGAAATGCAGCTTGCTGTTGACCTTCGCATTTCACCCTCTAAACACAATTTTGCTAAGCTGTAACACAACCAGCTGGATAGGTATCCCCATTCTAATTTTTAACTGCTACAATGAAAGTGACAAGAGAACTTCAGTCTGAGCACTTAGCTTTACCGTCCCTCCAGAACACTTTCTCTCACACAGACACATATTCTTCTCTTTGAAGTATTTCAAAAACAAAGCTTCTACTCCAGTGAAGACTATGGGCAAGATAGTGACTGGCCTTTGTCAGGGTGTGTAGAATGGGTTAATAAGGCAAAAGGAGCCTCCTTCATGTCCCGGTTTCCCATATAAGAGTCATGTCTAATTGAAGTCCATGTACTTGTAAGACTATTCCCTTCTAACACGCTAAGAGGTGTGAACCACACAAAAAGCCAAGGAACATAGTGGGAAAGATAGGTATGTGCCCATTGTGCACAGTCCTTCTCTGTCAGACGCTTTGCAGGGAACCGTGGCTCCCTGAAGATCTCCCCCACAGCTTCCTTTGGGGTGGTGCAACTCTGCACTGCTCCTAATACAAGTCATTGCCTTCGAAGTACAACCTGGTCCAAATGTCCTCTGACCAAACAATAACTGTTGAAGCACCTTGCTGATGAGCAGATGCGTTCCAAGGAAAACCCTCTATTATGAATAGAACTATGTACAGCAATGCGGTAACAAACTTCCCATGACTCTGTATAGCTGCATCTTGGTTTCTGCTTGTGGCAGGAAGTGTGTCCCAGGAAATCAAAGACTGCATGAAGAACGTACAGGACATGTGACATCTCTTCATTTCCTGAACAACTTATTCTATAGCTTGATTGTATTGCTGTCCTGGGAGGTTGGGCAATCAGACCACCTCATTGAAAGCTGTTGGGCATGACTTCCATTCAGGCTAAACGACAGAACAATTAAATGCCCCTTTGTTTAGTGATAGCTGAAAGAATGGTAAACCACAACCCAAGGACTAAACCATATGGAAAGATAGGCTCGGGCTGGGCCATGATATCCAAGGGGTTTCCCCCAAAGGTTTGATAATGGTGGAGCAGGAGATTGATTTGATAGATGCTCGAGATGGGGGGGGGGGGGGGAGACAAGGAGCAGCAGAAATCCAATGAGACAGATGGAACAAGCACTGGCAGCATAGCTAGGAGAAAAAGCTAGAGAGAGAGAGTGCTTTTTGGCTGAAAGAGACTTGAAACTGCGCAAAGAAACTGCCTCCTGCTGTTTGATTCCAACTGTATTCAGGGAAACAGGACTTTGTAATTCTTTGTAAATAAATACGACTGCATCAGAGAAATACCCGACTCCATCATCATTTTCTCCTCCTAATGGAAACAACTCACAAGACACTGAATGTTGTCTAACATCTGGGGCCAGAAGGCCTGCTGAAACATGCCTATCTCCTTTCTGAGTTCAGAGGAGGATAATAACATTTCAGAGTGTGTAGGCAAGAGTGACACATAAAGATGTACTCAGCCAATTTACAGCAGTGGGTAAAAATCATACTGTATCTGATTCAAACTTGAATAGCTGATGCCTACTCTGAGGAGCCTCCATTGGTTGAATCATCAAATCCCTCCTGGACTGGGCCTATTTGCAGAAAAACTGTAGGAGAACACCCACTTGACAGGAGGAGGATGCCATTTTTACCTTGCCAAATTCTACTCACACATGATAAAAGCTGAAGGAAAGCCATCGTGAGACGTGAAAGAGTCACTTACATGAGGCATTTACTCTTCACTTGACATAAGCTGGGGTTGTGTCCTCCCCAAGCTGTTCCATTTTCTTTCTCTCTGTTGCTACTGCCAAAACCAGATGCCTACGCTACCATATGTATGACATTACACGTTAAAAAGCTAGTCTTTATATGTAACTAATAGTGTTTGGTGGCCTCTTGCATCAGTATTTTAGGCTCTTGTCTGGCTAACCTGGGCTTCTTGTTTCTTACTTACAAGGCCTTAAACATGACCTGGGGAGCAATTATCTTCCCTTTATCAAGCTAGAGTATTTTACATCACAGTAAATACAATGTTAGGATGCTCCAGATTTCCAGCTAGCAACTGTATATATAAAATGGATCTGTATATACAATAACAAATCAGATAAAGTGCTAATTTCACAAAGGACTCCATGTATGTCAGCTATAAAAAATAAAAAGGGATATTTCACTTTCTACATAGCTTTTTTGATTTTTGCATGCAACTGTGTACTCATGTAAAATATTCAGCTGCATACCTCTGTTCAAATGTGTGACCTGCAGCTTTTCTTCTGTCAGGAGGATCAAACACAGCCAACCACTTTCCAAAAGTTTCAGAGGAGCAGAGAAAAAAAATTCTCTCTCCGTCCAAAGCTTCTTTTCTAGTATGCAGATATTAAAAGTATTGCAGAGATGCATCAAAAGCAAATGCTTTTCAGCAGCCCTTTCAAAGCTCAATGACCTTTTTAAATAGCTTATTGTGACTTAGCTTTTGCTCATCTCTTAATCATGCAGAAAATGTTCATATTACAGAAATTTGGGGAAATTCAGCCACGAAACACCCCCAAAGTTCAAAAACCACATATGTGGGGTGGGTATTTGTTGCCCAGGCAACTCTTTGGAGTAGCAGCTGCAATCAAGTTTCAAAAGATATTTTTGGAAATACTGTTCGGAAAATCATCACAGCCTGGGATGACCCTGCAACTTGCCAACATCTGAAGTTCTTAGTCATTACTCAGACAAACTCCCTCTGAAGTCAGTGAGAGTTCTTTTCAGTTAAGACTGATCACCGAAAGAGGACCAGGTTGTGACCAACTGATCAATGGGGCACAACAGTGGAAAGGCCTGGGGCAAGAAGCCTCTGCGATAAAACCTTACAGCAGTAACAGGCCAGCAGAGGGCAATTATGCGAATCTGATAAGGGTGAATCTGTGGCAGCTATTTTCCTCACAAGGACCACAGTGATATTTGGTGGTTTTTTTATAGGGTTCCCATTTTTTTCTGATTTCTGCCTTCCAGTGGGTGAAGTTTTCTCCTTACCATAAATGGCCATCATTTCCCATTACTGTCATTGGTGCTGATGCCACAGGTTGCCTTCAACAAGGTAGATACATGTCCCTTTAACATTTATGATTAAAGTGAGGCTATCCCCAGCAAAGACAAACCTTTGTTTCTCCTATAGCTGAAACCAGGGTGCCCAGAAGGGAGACGATGGTCTGTTACACATCCTTTGGGATTTTTTGGAAACAAGCCAGGAAACTATAAAGAGTATGATAGATGTGTATGGAGGGGGTGTGGTCGTATGAAATAGAATGTGGGGATGCAGGGGAACATGGCATGGGACAGAAGGAGAGCGATGGGTACATGACTGTAAGGGAAAAGGAGGGAAATATGGGTGCAAATGAATGTGAAGAGCAGCAGGTGGAGAGGAGACTGTGGGAACATGGAGGGAAAATGGGGGTGAGGTAGTTGTTTAGGTAAGTAGGAGAAATGAGAGGGGTAGAACGGCAGTTCCCCACATCCCATAGGGGATAGGAGAAGGTAAATGGAGTTCTTGTCAATCAGTGTACAGGAGGGCTGTATTTTTGTGCATATATTTAAAGCTGAATTTGACCCTGAGATGAAACATACATATTGGGGGTAGGTGGCTTCCCTAAAGATGAAAAAATCAAAAGACAGACAAAAGACAATGTGATTTTTGTTTTTTAAATCTTATGAATTTTAAGCCAGCATCATGATTTCTTGAGGGGTCTGACTCATATATTTTGGAATTAGGGGGATGGCAATACCAGAGATTTCTGAAAGCCCCAAAGCTCCCCTTAGAACTCACAACTCCCTTCTTTCCCCAGTGCAGGCCAATATCTATCAGAATTGATTTATTTTATTTTGGGGCAGTGAGTCTAGCACAGGCTACCAATTTGAAGCTAGTATTACCAATATTTTTAATACATTTCACTCTTCTTACTATTACGGGTTGGGAATAGAGAGGGATAGTTTACTCAGGACTTAAAGTGTTCTGTAAGAAGTGTTAGGTCTATCATTCTCAGCTGATGGGCTTTCATTGATCAGTAGTAAAGATGTATGGCTAGAACAGCATATTTACCATAAAAACACTGAGGGCCCAACTCTGTAGCCATGACTTATGCTGAGTAGCACTAACTCACATGAGTAGTTCCATTTGTTTCAATGACTGAAAGTTGCAGAATCAGATTCTTACAACTGGGTCAACTTAATGTATGAGAGTAGACCCAGTCTAGGTGCCTACCAACATGAAATGCACTGACTATTCTCATGGGAGTGTTGCATGACTTCAGCAGTCTGCACAGAGACTAGTCCTAGAAGGCTCTATTAAATAAATAAGTCACTAGTGTGCTGCTCCCTGACTGGGAAATGGCATGAATACCAAATCCAAGAGTTCAAAAAACAGTAGACCACCCCAAACAAATCTTCCAACCTGAAATAGATACGCTGGTCATTCCGTGTCTGTGGACCCATCCCACACATGTGCATCATAGCTCCATTGCAAGAACTATTAAATCATGAGAAGAATGAAAACTTGACAGAAAATGATGAGCCCATCAGTACTGAATTCCCTCCATTGGGAAGTGGTCTCTCAGTACCAACTGTTTAATTGCCTTGCCTTATCCCAAACCCCCTTTTACAGCTCCTATTTTTTGTCTGGTTTGGTGAACCAGCCTCGTTCAGTCCTTAAATTTACAACCAAAAATCACACCTTCCTGCAGTTAATTGTCCTCAAGTTATCAATAAGAGTTTATCAACAAATTTTCTCACAGATTTTACCTTTTAAAAAGATATTATCTATCTGTGCACCTATGATATACAGTATCAAACTCCTTTAAACAGGATTATAATACTTGCTTCAGAGTATGATTTCTAGGTTTCCATGTGCTTCTGAAGATCAAGCAAGGCTTATGACTGTCATGTGAAGATCCTAAGAAGTGTTGCAATCCCCGAGGGCGAGTAGTATTAAATCATGTGAGCAAATGCGAGTACAATATCTAGATTAAAAGGATAAATCCTCTCTCACCAGCTTTACATTTACCTGCTTTATGTACCTTATAGATTCAGTGAAGAAATATCCTTAGAGACTTACATTTACGATGTCTTGGCTGTTTTCTGCATTTTTAAAGCTAGAAGTGATGGATGGGATATATTACATAAAGTAGTTTCTGTTGGTACTTCTTAGAGCTGAGCCATGTGTCCTTCAAAGCAGATTATGTTTATTGCAAATGCACTTGGATTCGTCTAGACATCTGTATCAAAGGAGTTAAAATCAAAACGGCCAGGATCAAAAACACACAAAGGGCTATTAATTGTACTGGATATAAGGGTTCACTGCAAGCACTGCTACACACTCTAAGTGCTTAACACTTTCCTTACTGTACAGGATTCCACTCCTATTTGCAGGCCATAAAAGAGTAAATCCTCATAATGACTTAGTGTACTCTTTCACTTCAGAGGGCTTCAGCACATACATTTAAAATGGTAGGAATTTCTGTAAGCTGTCAGCACTGCATGGATGAGTGATTTCTACAAATTTTATTACACTTATTCCAACGTTACTTTCAAAGAGTCCCAGCTGATGACGCCACTGATGCTAATGTTCTAGATATAGGTACCCCTGTACAACTTATCAACTTGCTGGAACATATTTTGTCAAATCGCTCCCTAGGGAGGCAGTGAAATTCAATCTAACTGCTTCTGGATGATATATACTGAGCACAGTTCCTCACTGATACTTTGAAGAACCCATATTTATGAATAGATCAATCAATCCTGCATTTACAAAAGACTATTTACACAGTACTTAACAGAGTGCTGCTAAATAACGACTTCTAAATTACATCTGCTAAAACTCAGTCTTATGAAATGTAACCACATGTACCTTAAATAATTTTACCACTTGGTCTCAGATGAGATGAGAGCTCATTCTACAAGTGAGGAATAACAAAACATTCAGAACTAGAGCATACTTATGGGTCAGAAAGGAGACCCATTGACTGGTAATATCCCATCATATAAAGAAGGGAAAAGACCATCCAATTAAACTGTATATGCTCAAAAGACCATGCAGTCAGCCTAAAAAGGGATGACTTAGCTCTGTGACTGAGTCAGACCAGAAGGATATAGGAGAGTGCTGGAAGGCAGGTATATTAGTCTCAGGATGTGCAGGTCCCTGTTCCCTGGATAGCCAAACAAAGGCTACTCCAGGCCAATCAAGACACCTGGGGCCAATTAAGAACCTTCTAGAAAGGAGTAGAAACAGCTAGCCTGATTGGGACACCTGAAGCCAATCAGGGACTGGCTGAAACCAGATAAAAACCTCCCAGTTAGTCAGGTGGGCTGTGGGTGTCAGGAGCTGTGGAAGGAAGTGATGCTGTTAGCGAGACTGAGTGTTGGACAACATATCATACAGAAGGAAGGCGGCCCTGAGGTAAGGGTGAAGTGGAGTTTGAAGAAGCGGGGATTGCTGTGGGGAAGTAGCCCAGAGAATTGTTTTGTGGATAAAAGGTCAGCCATCTTAGCTGATATTATTAGGGTCCCTGGGCTGGAGCCTGGAGTAGAGGGCAGGCCCAGGCTCCCCCCTTTTCCATCTTCCATACTGGCCTGTGATGAAGGTAACTCACTAGGTGGTGACTCCTGCCAATTATACTGAGAAAGGGAGGTCACTCTGGGGCCTAGATGAGTTTCTGAGGCCCCTAAATCTGCCAGGAAGCGCAGGACCCACAAGTACAAACTTGGAGCTTTGTCACAGCTCATTAAAATGAAATAGAACTTGACTCAAAACTTGAACCAATGTCAAACTGGGCCTATTTTGAACCTGAGTAACATTCAGATAACTTTTTGCTCACTATTTTAATTTTTCGAAAAGTAACTACATTTCCTGCAACCAAAAGCAGAAATACCAAAGCAATGAAAGATTCTCCCTGTGATATTGCTGACCTAACCAGTGGCATAAAGTATCAGGATGCTCAGAAGAGAGCCTACTTTATGTTATGAGAACTCAAAATAAATACTTTGGACTTCAAAAGGCAAATTTTCAAAGAGCCTCCAAAAATTATTATTTGTAGTCACTCTCATTTGCTAGGAATAATATTTAGTACTTATTTATCACTCTCATTCATAAACGTCCAAACAATTTACAAAGGAAGATTGGTATTAATATTGCCATTTTAGAAAGTAGGAACCTGAAGCACAGAACAATGAAGAGATTTTCCTGAGATTGACAGTAAGTCAGTGGCAAATCTAAGGTCTGGACTACAGTACCGCGGTAAATCTATCTAAGTTATGCTACTTCAGTTACATGAATAACTGAATTCACTGAAGTTACAGTGAATAATGTAACTGAAGTCAATGTAGCTAGAACCCCTTAGTGCAGTGTCTACACCATGCTGTGTCAATGGAAGACATTTTCCCACCAACTTACCTTACTCTTCTCAGGAAGATGGAATACAGCAGTCAACAGGAGAGTGCTCTGCCATCGACTTAGTGTGCCTTCTCCAGACCCACCAAATTGACACCACTGCATTGATCGCAGCAGTGCCAATTTAGTCAGTAGTGTAGACATGGCCTAAGAGTTGGGATGCCTGGGTTCTAGTCTCAGGTGATGTCTCAGGCACCCCAACCCAGGCACCGCAACTCTTAGGCCATGTCTACACTACTGGATAAATAGGCACTGCTGTCATGGATGCAGCAATGTCATTTTAGCAGGTCTGGTAAGAGTAAGGTATGTCAGCGGGAGAACGGTAAGTGGATCTATTTATGCTGATTTCAGTTACATTATTCCCATAACTGAAGTAGTATAACTCAGATCGATTTATTGCAGTAGTGTAGACCAGCCCTTAGTCTGATGCCCTTTCCATTAGGGGCTTTCCATTTGCATATGGAAATGACACTGCTGTGTATATTTTAAGAAGTGTTTTGAAAATTTGACCCAGGTGTTTCAGCTAGTCAAAAAAGCTTCAACATTTATATTTGCTTTCTCAGACCAAATACCTGAATGGCTTGACGTATGCCCATCGCCATCACATAATATTAAATGTAGATTGTGAAGCTCCCAAAATACAAGTAACACAGGAAATTTCCTAGTGTCATATAAAATCCTAATTGGGGAGATTTTAGAAGGCTCCAGTTTATTGTCAAAATAAATCAGTCAAACACACAAACCCACACCAAAGAAGTGGGAAGATTGAACTGTTATAGTAAGTGGCAATGTAACAATAAACTGATAATTAAAACTGGATAATCCCAACATATCAGCATTTGAGCATCATTCCACAGCAGAAGCTTCAAACTGTAAGGTCCCTGAGACTTAAGCAGCCTCTGTTCCTAAGAAGTCAATAAGCTGCAATAGCCCATTAGGCTTCCACAGTATGTTTTTGAATAGTATCTACCACTTTTACAAACATCAGCCAATTAATCTTCACAATGTCTCAGTGATCATCAGCTCCATTTTATAGATGGGGAAACGGACATTTGGTGCCAAACAATGTGGAAAAGATTCATCCCCATTGAAGGCAATAGGAGTCTTACCACTGACTTCAGTGGAAGCGGAATCAGAGTTTGAGTCAGTAACAGAAATAAAGCAGAACCTGAATGTTCTTGGCTCCTAGCCTAATACTCTTCCCATTAGATCACACAGCCTCAACCTAGAGGAAGCTGCATTTGAGAGTTCTTACACTGTTATTGTTTTAAAATGTTCCCTCTCAAGTGTCTCGTCCTGCTGAGATTACTGCTCTAATGCTCCCTTCAGAGAATTCCATTCTTTCTGAGAAATGATAGAGACCTGGGGAAATGTATTAGGAAAGACTGATTAATTTTTGTTTTTATTTTTCATTTGTGCCACTTCCCCTGCCTCCACTATTTTGATGTTAATATTCTCAGTTTCACAGTATTTAAACACAGCATATTTGTTTTTTTCCTCTTCTAGCTACTTTAACTCTTGTCAGTCACATGCATACACTGGAAGGATACAAAAAAATTCTGTCTGAATGCCCCATTCCTAGTTCACTTTGGGCCAGACAGTCCCTAAAACAAGAAGACTGGGGAAAAGTGATATGAATAAGAGTAGGAAAGGAAAAAGTATGTACAAAGGTTTCCCTTTTGTGCACAACATACAATAGCCAGGGACATTTGCTTTTCATGGCACTACTCCTGTCATGCCCCTAAAGGAGGAGGGAAAATGAAGAGAGTGAGAAAGGAGTAAGAGAGTGAAGGGAAATAATGATTAAAGAGAGGATGCAGAGCAAAAGCAGAAGTATGAGGAAAGAATGGAAAATGAGAGTAAGACAGTTCAAAGAAAATATTTCATTCGCTGAATCCATCAAAGTACTTAAGAATGTGAATAACTTTAAGCATAAAAGCTGTTCCCTTTACAGTTGGTTGGAAAACCGGAATTTTTTTCTGTAAGAAATTTCAAGTAAAAAGTCTCTCATTTAAATGTTTCAGGTTCTCTGTGTGAAGTTTTTCACCACTTTGAAATGGAAATTGTTCTTTCAAATCAACATTTTAACTTGCAATATCATGCCTATTTTTTTCAATTTGAAACAAAGTTTGTTTCATTATGAAAGATCAATTCCAATCTAAAATTTTAGTTTTGATTTCCTGTGGAAAAACTGGTTTTTAAAAGTGGAATTGACATTTTTGTTAAAAAAAAAAAAAAAAAAAAAAATCAGATTCAAGGAACCTATTTTTTGTCAGGAAACCTTTTTTTTCCACACAAAAAAATTTTGACCAATGCTAGTTCCACTAAAATCAGTAAAATTAAATCAATGGGACTACTCACACACTTAAATTTATGAAGATGATTAATTAGTTGGTTCAGTAAGGGCCTTTTCAAGGAAACCAAAAATAAATAGAGAAAAATTAAAATAGAATTAAAAATAAGATTTTCAGTTACTGATCTAGCATTTTTAAATAAAACTCCACTATTACTGTCATAATGCAATTGACTATAGCAGACTATTTGGCATCTTCCTTACAGTTTCCATCCCAGTTTATCCTCTATAGTGGCTGAAGAATTTGTTGTTGTTGTTCTCTTGTGGTTTTATTTAGGCTACAGAACATATTGCAGAGGTCAAATGAAAGAATCTCTCAGCAAATTTAACAGCTGCTACAGAAACAAAGACAGGTCTTAGTGGCACTGTAAACAGCAAGACAAAACCATGCCATTCTGCTGGAAAGCTAAAATAATTCATAATTGAGGCCATGATCCTGCAAATATGCAAATGATTTACTCTACATATGAGTACTCCCACAGGACTACTCACATGCATAAAATTACACATGTGCATAAGTGTTTTCAGGACTGGGGCCAAGATTTGCAATTACGTTGATTATGTCTCATATGCACAGGATTATAGTGTCATATTTGTTGTCTGGCAGGATTTTTTCCTAAAGAAAGTGGACATTGAAAGGCTATTTCAGGGTTCTTTTGTTCATCTGTTTTGTTTGGGGTTTATTCCCCCTCTTATTTCACAAGAGCATTAAGATAGTAATCTTTTAGAGGCAGATAGGCATACCTGCACAATCCTGGGATCACAAGGTCTAGGCACCAGTGAACATTATACTTTCCCTTCTTTTCCAGGATTTGATAGTGACTCCGAAATTGTCTTTATTTCCATATCATGAGACTACGCATTCCAAATCTTTGGTTTATTCATTGAAGTATAGACTGAAGATTTACATACAAAAAGGTTTTATGCCTCTGTGGTAAACAGTACAAAGAGGTTGATATGCCTTTTACACTGAATTTGATAAACTGGAAGATGATCACTAATATATATAGCAAACAGATTATGGGTCAGATTGACCACTACACAGTGCTTTGCAAGCACATGCCAGCAGAAACCAGGGTCTAAGATCCCAGAAGCAAAATATATACTGTATACACTTGTTCATTAGCCTGTTCGTTCATAAGCCGACTTCCAAGATGGATAAGTAAACATAGCAAAAACTGTATGACCCTTTCATAAACCGACCCTATAGTTCAGCGGTTGGCAAACTTTGGCTCCCGGCCCATCAAAGTAAGCCAGTGGCAGGTCGGGATGTTTTGTTTACTTGGAGCATCTGCAGGCACAGAGCCCCTCAGCTCCCAGTGGCCATTTTCAGCCAATGGGAGCCACAGAGTGGCCACAGAGAGCTGAGGGGCTCCATGCCTGCAGGAGCTCCAGGTAAACAAAATGACAGTATTAGAAATTCAATTCAATAATTCCATAGAGTTTAAAATCATCAGATTTTGGTGTAGACCTGTTTGTAAGCCGACCCCCGCTCTTTGATGCTTTACTTTTTTACCGAAAATATTTGGCTTATGAATGAATCTATACAGTATGTACCAGGAGAAGGGGCATAGCTTGCATCCCTTCTCTCAGACTGCTCCAAGCGTGAGCAAGGTAAGGGTGAAGCCCTCTCTCCCATGCAGCCTCCCTTGATAGAAATGTTGGAGGAGGGTGCTGACTCTACTTATCTTCCATTACATATGCCTATACCACTATTACCCAGCTGTCCAAGAGTTTGGACAAGATCAACTCATGGCACAAGCCGGACCTGAGCAAGATGGAATTTATGTTGCTGGGCAGAGAAATCACTTTGAGGAGTTTGCAGCCCCGTGCAATCTCCTTTGGCTGAAGCTACACCTCTTCATTTGGTCAATTGGCCAATAACATTTGTGGGTAACCCTTTCTACTGACTCCGACTGGCAAGGAGACTCCATCCCATGCTGGAAGAGATGACTTAGATTATAGTAATACAATGTACATGGACATGAAGCCATCAGGATTTAGAAAACTTCAACTAGTACAGAAGGCAATGCCTATTTCCCCTAGCACATTTTCTGACACTGACAACTAGGGGCCTGTGTTCTGTTACCTTGCACTTACAATGATGAGGTAGTGAATATGAGCCTTAATTTGTTCACTAGATATACTTGTATTTCAGTAGTAGTGGTCTTACAGTTTAGCAAGTTCAATGCAGAAGCATATTCTCTCCTTTGTACTGTTTACTACAGAAAGGTAAAGGGCTTTTTATATCTATTCTCTGCCTTGCACTGCACCTGTCGGAGTTCATCTGAACCATGTCTTTCGAAATTCATACAGTGATAAGCATACTGTTGTGTTTAACTATCCGTGCCTTTTGAAATCTGTGTCACCTTCAATCTTAAAATCTGTAGAATGCACAGCTGTTTTATGTCTCCTGCTGACTTTGCCTGTGACCATGAAAACACTTAAAGAACAAGGCTGATGTACTGAAAAGAATAAGAGTTTGAGGAAGTCAGTGCAAGCATAGTTATTTGTGGAGAGTGATTCCATTCCTGGAGATAATGGCCATTTTGAAATTATTTATGGATATCAATTTAATTATTTTTTTCTAGATATGCATGAAATACTCACTAAAGCTAGACAAACTTATTTATGTACTGGATGTTGGAGAGTTTACCAATGGTAGTTTTGGGAAACTAGGAATTAAAAGTGGTACATTGTAATGTGAATCATTTTGTACATTGCAAATATCTTGTGTGAGACATTTAATTGGGTGGAAACTATCCTTCGGGAGTGGAAAACATCCATTTAAAGTTTACTAGCATTATCCAATTTTCCAACTAAAATTCTAGCATTACAATGCTACAACCTGAAAAAAAATCAGAAGGCAAAAGAGCGAAATAATTATATTTGCATTTGCTAAACACTCCTAATCCAGCGATAATGGCACATCCTCATGACAAGTGGAGACTACGCAAAGTGGAATTTAATGAGCATTTATTTGTGTACTTGTCTGATTTTTTTTCAAAACAATTACCCATTTTGTGGGTTTTTTCACAATTTTTTATTTTCCCACTGCTCTAACATTTAATACTCCATATATCTTGAAATAACATTTAGCATTTCTGTGAAATAAGATTTGTTTTCTGCATTCAAGATACAGTAATGGGCGAAGTTATGCCTTTGGAGAGGTGTACATGCCAGGATATTGAATGGGAGTTGCAACAAAGGGCAAAAATTGCTTCCTGTATCTTTATAAACCAAAATAAACTCAAAATGATTGATAATTTATTTGTGACAAAATAATTTTTTTAGTCCAATTAAAATTTTATTGGGGTAGGCAACTGAGGAGCAATAAAAGCTTATAAATGTTAATTTACCATATTCTTCTAAAAATTGAAACTTTAGGTGAATTCAATGAATATGAATTGAATTCAATACATATGAATGGCAAGGCTCCAATTGATTTCACCTGCAAAGTGACAGGTTGACTTCAGTACAGTGAAGACTGAAAATGAAGACGGCAGATATAGCATGACAGTGCTTGCATAAGTTTCCACACACAGTCCTACCAAAAAACCTCACTCTTATTCGAAAGGAGCTCTAGAAGGAAGAAGGTGCACTTTCCATAGCCCATTCATTTCTCAACCTGTTTTCTAAGATTGCCAAGATGAGTGCCAATTGTGATGTCATTTTTAAGCTAGAGATATATGTCCGCTAAGGTCATACCGAGAGCATAGCATTGAGCACATTTCACAGAGAGCACACGATGCTCTTTATCTGGTAATAACTTGATTCTGATGTAGCCTGGTGACTTAGTGTGCCCTTACAAATCCCTTGAGCCACTCAGTCTCCATATTATAAATCTTACAACTGTTTGTGTGGAACTAGTTTTAGGACTTAAACATGGGATTACAGCCAATTCCACCTTAGTTGCAATGCTGTCAGAAACCATTCCCTTTAGTATTGGTTGATTTTTTTTTTATCTAAGTTATGGGCTGGGATTTTCAAAGCAGTGTAGCTGATTTAGACACCTCTCTTCCATAACACATATTGACGGTTATGTGACTAAATCTTCTGCATTGCTTTGAAAATATCTACCATGTTTTCTGAATTTTGTGTAATAAAGTTACAATCAACCACAACATTGTGCTGTCATTGGTTATATGTCATGACATTTGAATGTCAAATGTTTAAACAAAATATTACCACTCTACTCATAGGATTTCAATTTGAAAGAATTATTACTATTTATCCTGCAACAAAGGGGTAACAGAACATGGTTTTAAAAGATACAATGAAGTTCCAGCCCTATATCCCTATGTGAACCTCAAAACATTGCCTCTCAGTTTATCTTAATAAGCGATTGAAGCACTATTTTAATAGACAGTGAAAATAATGAATTTATATTCCAATTCTAAACAACTCATTGAAAAATGATGATTGTTAGAGTCACAAGATAATGGGAAACTGTTTCGCCACTGGAATTTCTGAATTATTATTTCTGTGCTAAACTTCAGATAACATGTTCAGTTCAAGTCAATTTATATATTGTCACACACACACACCCCCCATATATAGAGAAATCATCTGCTATTTGGATGATCACCCAAAACCAACTACACACCAGTTGATTTCTAGAGCAGAAAATGCAACTCTAAACTACTTTGTTTCTTTGTATAAGTTGACTTTCCAGGAAAGTTGCTGGTTATATTAGAGACTGGTTGGCGGGTAGGAGTGGGAGGGTAAGTGTATACCCATGGGAAACATGCTTTCTTTGCACATGCTAATACAGTAACTGTGAAAGTCTATAATAGTTTCCAGTCAGCCAAGTGTATCACATGAATTTTAAAGCAGAACAATTATATCCTTGCTAAGGTAAGGCTCAATGGAAATCAGCTTCAGAACCATCTATTAACATTTTTCTCTAGTGCTTACTTCTCAGCCTTCTATCACATGCATATTGGACAAAGCCAATTAAAGTGAAAAGGAAAGAAAAGCCAACAAAATACAAAGGCAGAGCACTAAAATGAGAGTTAACAAGCAAAGTTAAACAAGGACTGTACTCCATACAAACAGATCCAGGGTTATCTCACTCACTTCACATTACACGGTATGAGAGAAACCAAAATGAGTAGGTAGCAGCCAGGATCCCAATTAATAAAGTGATCATGGGACATAAGGAAGCAGATGTTTGTAAACTGGTAACATTTGTAGTGAACAAAAAACACTCCCTACAACACCAAAACCTAATGAGTGTTGGTTTGCAAGCAGGAGAGCTGAAATACTCAAAGGGAACCTGACAATACTCAAAGGGCTAAATCATGCCATGTAGGTGCAGCCGTGAGTAGGGACGGTGCGGAGCCCCACCACTCCATTAGGAGTACAAGGAAGGACAGTGTCTTAGTGAATAGCTGGGTGCACTGTGAATAACCCGTGCTACCTTTTAGACCCCAAATTTGTCCCTTTTCAATACAGTGGCCCTTACCATGAAAAAGCAACATTTCTCATGCCCTTATCTTGCATTCCATCGATTTTCCCTTCGTCCATACAAACATGGAAATTGGGATTATGAACTTTCAAATTTTAAGATAGTTGGTTGATTACGACTGGCCAAACAATGCTGGTTCTGGTGCCCGATTGGCTCAGACTATCTCATGAGAACAAAGGGATCTTTGTTTTAAATCCCTTTATTTATTTTAAATACTTCTTTAGTGAGAGCTTGTTTGCTATAAAAAGAGCATAAAACAGTTTGGGAAGTGATCTTGATTATTATTCTTTGATGGTATTTCATCTTTTATGCTGATCACAATAGGTAACTATCCTCAGAGACTTTTTATCCTGTTGTGACCACGCCAGTGGTATACGTCTAGTGAATGAGTTAGGTAATTAAGACCTAACTAGTTTCTGTCTTGTTAACAGTGGTACCTGATAGACTTCAAGATTGGAGAACTGATTTCATCTGCCTCTATTTATTGAGGTGCCATCTTTTATCCATTGCATAGTGTTTTATAAATTGACTACAGCTCCCTGAGAACCTCTTAAATAGGGTGACCAGAGAGCAAATATGAAAAATTGGGATGGGGGTGGGGGTAATAGGAGCCTATACAAGAAAAAGAACCAAAAGTCCGGACTGTTCCTATAAAATCGGAACATCTTGTCATGCTACCGTTAGATCAGGGGTGGGCAAACTATGGCCCGTAGGCCATGTCCGGCCCGTGGGACTGTCCTGCCCAGCCCCTAAGCTCCCGGCCAGGAAGGCTACCCCCAGCCCCTCCCCCACTGTCTCCCTTTCCCTGCAGCCATGCTGCCAAGCGGGCAGCACTTTGGAGGGCGGGGCTACGCAGTCTTGCAGGGCAGCGTGTCTGGCTACATGTGGCTGCCAGACATGCTGCTCTGAGTGGCTTGGTGAGGAGGCTGGGTGGTTGGATAAGAGAGAGGAGGTTCCAGGGGGCAGTCAGGGGACAGAGAGCAGGGGAGGTTGGGCAGGCGGTGGGGTCTTGGGAGGGGCAGTTAGGGTAGGGGGTTTCGGGAGGGGCAGTCAGGGACAAGGAACAGGGGTGCTTAGATGGGGGTGGGGTCCCGGTGAGTGGTTATGGGCAGGGGGTCTCTGGAGAGGGCAGGCAGGGGACAAGGAGTAGGGAGGGTTGGATGAGTTGGGGATTCTGATGGGGGCAGTCAGGGGGCAGGAAGTGGGAGGGGATTGGCTGGGGGTGGGGCCAGGCTGTTTGGGGAGGCACAGCCTTCCCTATCTGGCCCTCCAAACAGTTCTGCAACCCCGATGTGGCTCTTGAGCCAAAAAGTTTGCCCACCCCTGTCTTAGATGGTAAAACTTATGAAAAAGGGCTGAGGCGGAGTTAAGCACACAGACATTCTCCACACATTAGTCCATCAAGGTGATGGGTTTTGTCTCTTCTTCAGTGGAATCGGCTATGAGTCCAGCCCCAATCTCTCTGAAGACTTAGACATCTGTTTAAAAGAGCCTATTTAATAACAGGTCAACAAGTAGGCCAATATTTCCTGCTCTACCACCCACCTGTGAATTGGCCACATGACCTGCATGCTTCTCACAAGGCAAGATTGTGACTGGCTTTGATCAGGTGGACGAGATTGTACAGGAGGCTTCTCTCTCCCTTGCACAGCTCACCCAAGGACAATCACAATAAGAGTCCCAGGTGAAAAGGGATTGCTTAGCTTTGGCCCCTCTGAGCATCACACCACCCAGAATGAGGCGGTGATGGGGTGAGGTAAAATGAGGACAAGGCCCCAATCCCCTCTACCTAGATTACAGCTAAAGCTTGACATGCTGAAATAAATGATCTGTGAATTCTCCCATGCAGTCAAGCAGCCCCAGAAATGTATGCACCAGGGGCACACCATCCTCTATTACAAACTGCACAGCACAGCTCTTATACTCACGTGAGTTAGATGTAATTCCTTCAAGGTGACTTCAGCCAGACTGCTGTAAACGTGGTGTGAAAGACCAGTCAGGCTTATTGTTTAAGTTCACTGCTAGCACTTCCCAAAAGCATTGCTTCCTCAGTAACATGGCTGCATGCGGGTCAGCAGGAAAAAGGAAGGCACTGTCCCAGCAAAGAGTGAGGGTTTGTTT
Organism: Dermatemys mawii; assembly: GCA_007922305.1. Lineage (NCBI taxonomy): Eukaryota > Metazoa > Chordata > Testudines > Dermatemydidae > Dermatemys > Dermatemys mawii. The sequence continues at coordinate 28,601,547 of ML677341.1, forward strand.
ACCAACACGTTTACTCACGAATCCTAGCCCTGATTCCATTACATCCAAAGTAATGACCAACATCTGCAATGTTATCTCAAGCTTTGCAATATTTGGTGTTTTTCTTGAAATCCCAGCTGCTGACATCTGGTTATGACAGGACAATCTCTGCCTTCGATTTTTTTTTTGAAGTAAGTTTTTAACCTTCCTTGTTGCAGGTAAAAACCTTAAACATTTGACCCCTATATGCTCTCAACTCCAGAAGACAATGAAAAAGAACCTAAAATTTATTATTTTCTTAAACCTTCTGATTTTCAAGACAATCTCTTGAATATTTGAAACCTGTCTCATGATTCTGAAGTTAAGAGTACTACATCGGAGTCTGTGATGCAGTTCCATTCTTCAAGACCTATTTTGATGAGTGGTTTAATTGTGAAGTATTTGGTATAAAGAGGCTTCAAGTGGTGTAACTGGAAGAAACAATAAAAACCTTATAAGTTACCTTAACTTGAAAAGAAATGTTCCCATATACTATGTAGAGCTGTGTCTCTTAGGCCTATTGAAAAGCTGATAGAATAGTCCAACTTGGAGGAAACCGACCTTTGCTGGAGAAATCTTTGTCTAACTTGTCATAAGCTTAAGTGATCTTTGCCAGTAAAAACGTACTTATCTTCAAGGAACCACTGTGTGTACAGTGGAAGGAAAAGGGAAGTCAAAATTAAAATAAATCATTTTACATCCTGGTTTCAGATGATTTTTAACTACATAATCAAGTATACTGTACGAGATGGCACCAGGAGAACATTCAAAGAAACACCAAATTACCACTGTTTTGTAATATTGAATACACATATTAAATTCATTTTAAACCATGTACCCTATAGGGGCACTGTTTGGGATATTACAGACAGAATAGCAATGAAAAAGTGCCTGTATGGCCTTACATGTGCAGAAAACTTCTCCATGATGGCCCCATATAGGCCACAGAAAGAGACCACAGGGATTTGCAGAGCAGCCCTGAGCCATGATATTTTCTTTATGTGGGTAGGGTTGGATTTCATCTCCTCTGCCCCTTCAACACTCTACTTGTCCAGAGCCTGATTACTCAAGTTTATGTTGGTAGAGAGAACTTTGCTTAAAAGAGCAAGAAAAATGATATATAATATGCCACCTTCTCCAGTTCTCAATAATCCCACATTCTTTGAGTTCTATCCCTGTTTACTGCCTCTGAGCCAATAGCAAGCCTATGATTCATGCCAAAAGAGAAAAAAAAGGGATGCTACATGGGATCGTAGAAGTAAAGTACTAGATACATTGGTGATACTTCTTTGGAAAACACTGACCTGATGGCATAGCAATTAAGAAAGACTATCAAACATTAGGCTTGTCACATTCTATACATGGATGATAGCTATAGTCCCATTTCTTTCTTAAAAAGTACATGTAACAGCATTCATGTTACATGTTGTGCGATCATTTTTTAAGCAGATCTCCCCTGTGACTTGAATGGGGAGTGCTGGTTAAAAACTGATGGTATCATATGACCTGAAGAGGGGATGGTATGGGATGGATATGAGTAACATGGCAAAAGCGAAAGAAAATGGAGACTTTGAATTAGTTGCTGTTTCAAAGAAATTATCCGATTAATTTATGTTGGCTGTGGTATGGAGTTAGTGCCAATAGTCAGAGCATACCAAAGAATACAAAAAAAATCAGTTACAAAAAAGTAAAGATTACAAATAGTAATAAAGGATAATGCAAAAGAAAAGTACTGAGGAAGCACATGCCAGTGCTAATGGTAGGCAGAAGACTAAGGCAAAGGCCCACATACACAGTTGTTTAGGTTCTTGAAAAGAAAAGCCGACATCACTGTTGTAGGACTTTCAGACTCTTTAGATTAAAGGGCAGCAGTAATGCAATCTGCTGTTTGTGTAGAAATAGAATTGGTTGGATGGAGGGGATACTTATGGTATCATTTTCTCCAAGATACCACTTGAAAAATTATGAAGCAGTGGTGTAAGAGAAACATCTGTGCATCATGCAATAGACCCCAATAATTTATTTGGTAGGAGGAAGAAGAAAGTAGAGGAAAGGTAGATGCACAAACTAAACTGGCCATATTATAGATAGTGACCATTTTCAGCAGCATAATTTTCATTTTCCGTTTCCAGTAATTAGGCCAAGGAGGAGGTTAATAGAGAAATCATTATGACAGATAGCGTTATGTGCGATCTTTATCTTGGATATTTTTTGACTTCTGATTCTGTAATCCTACTGTTCTTTTTATGCAGCTTTTTAGTTGATGTATGTATATAATATAGAAACAAACATGTATATACTCCAGAGGGTCTTAAAAGGACAACAAAACCTTATAAAACTGCATAGCCAAGTGAAAAAGAAATTTGCAGTTTTAATTTATAATGAGTTTCCTTGAAATTTGTCAGTTGAACAAGATTACATTCATATGACATTATGATTGCAGAATTAGCATTGGTGGCCCTTAACACTGGCATTTCAGGACTTTTTCTAAAAGTGGACCATGGTGAACATGGTCTTATGTAGGGCCCTCTAAACTGGGCAGAACTTCTGTACCCATTTAACAGTGGCATTGATGAATGGCTTACTCAAAAAATGTAGCAATGATTTCAAACAGTCAATCAGCAAGAACCTTCAAGATCCAGTCTCCAAGAGGATAAGGAAAACTAAAGCAGACACCACCTCAAGTGGTGATTTCAGTGGAGTTTTGCTGATTCACACCAGTGAAGTACAGGTCTTTTGCATTTCCCTGAATACAGTCACTACCACGGGGGATGGATCATTTGATTATTATCTGTTCTGTTCATTGCCTTTGGGGCACCTGGCATTGGCCACTATCGGAAGACAGGATACTGGGCTAGATGGACCCTCTGTTTGACCTGTTCTTATGTTCTTATTTTGCCAATGCATACGGTGAGATAGGATTAATAAGTCCTAAGTCTAGGATAGGAATCAAGTTACTCATGTAAGAGTGACTATACAAATGATGTGTGAATGGGAGAGACTATGGCTATGTCTACACTAGCAACCATACATGTCTCCGTGCATCCATAACCCCCCATTGTCCACATCCAAACCACAGAAGCAGTAGAGGGTGAGTAGATACCTGGCTGCTGTGCATATATGCATGCCTTGGGCTGTGGCATGGCCTCAGATCCATGTGTGAATGGGTCCATGTAACAGGTCTCAAGTTTCAATAGTTCTCAGTCTTCCACCCCACAATCCACTGAACCCTTTCCTTCCTGACTCTTACCCAATCTATAAAGGTCCTTGTCCCTCCTCATTTTCACAGGTAGTAGCAAAGTGCACTGATCACATCAGAACAGCTTTATAGTTGTTGTCTAAATACAGTAACAGCTGTCTTTTTTCCCTTGGAAGAGTGCACAGTTTCAATGCTTCTACCACACCCCCAATCTTACTGTCCCTTGCAAATGGGAACCATGTGAAACAGAAAGGGGAAGGGAACATTTTCATTGTCTGAGGAAAATTTAGCCAGAACAGTTCTTTCTCCACTGGAAGATTACAAAATGTTTACTGTCCCTGTCCCTGGTGTCTGGCCTTTCTCTGCATCAAGCCCTGCTGTACAAGCCCAGGTAACGGGTGGGAGCAGTACCCAGCCTGGCTGTTGGATAAACACAGTGCAGTGTCCCTTTGCTGTGGAGAGGTGAGGGACTTGTATTGCTGACCTGAAACTTCAAAGAATGAATAATTGTGGTTTGTCTCTTTCTTTCCTGTCCATCTCCCTGTTGTTTCTTCTCACTGGTTAGGCAAGCACAGAGCAGGATTTTCTGGTGATGCCTGGGGATGAGTGGTTTTCATGGTTCACATCTCCATTTGCATGGAAACTATATATGCTAGCTGACAATATAATCAGTTTCCAATGGAAATGCCTCCAACTCATATAACCGTATTTCAGAAAATTTCTGGTGTAGCAGAAACTCCAGCTGGGTCTTGAGAATCAACAGCAGTGAAATCTGCTTAGTCCACCATCATAGTTGATCCAATCCTTCCATTCAGCAATATGAAGAAGAGTGACCCTGAACAGAAGCATCTCTCCAGCACAGATCATGGGATCTCCTCTGCAATATGGGAAAGCTACCTTTTTTTCCATTCTGGTACCTTGAAAACTACTGTGTTCTCCAACTGTTGGCCAGCCTTTATAAAAAAAACTGCAAACTGGTAACATAGACCCTGGATGGAACTTCCACCCTCCCTCCCCCCACACACAAACACAAAAACAGAATGGGACCACACCCCCAAGCAAATGGTTGAGACGGTCATTAAGAGAGACCGAGTGCCCTGATAATAGAGTGCACCACAGCGGTGAGATTGTGCCACACCTTGCTGGTTCTCCTGTACCAGAAGTAATGGTCCACCCCTGGACATACTGTGGCAATACCAGCATTTATCATCTCTCTGAACAGAGAAGACAGATGCATTTCACAATGACTGCACTACAACTCAGCTGCCACCATCCCCAGTACAAATGAAATCCTAAACTTGAGGCACTATGAAAATTATATTTTTTAAAAAAATAGTACATTTATCTTACTATTAGTAGTCTTGGCTCCTTCCCTTTGGGTTGCACAATTTGTCTGAGAATTAAGGTAATCTAACAGGTGCATTCCTGGAATGCAGAAAAGTATCAAAATTGGCCTTCTACAGCAATGCTATGTTACATGGGGGGATTTATCAACTTCTTACAAAGGAAATAAATGTATAACGATACCCATGTCTTTGAACTGGCAGGATACTCATCTCCCGAGAGGGAAACCATTCTGCCAGGAGGGCAGGAGCAGATGGAGAAGACCTTGGAAGAACTATTCATAAAGATACATAGGAAGAACCAGGAACAGAGTTCCCCAGGGCACAGGCTCTTCAGCAGGAAGTGACACTGTTGAACCTTTATGGAGAGGCTGATAGAACTAGTGGCCAAACAATCTGGGGTCCACCTGCTGCTGTGGGCACTGCCTCTGTCTGTGAACTGCCACTTCCTTCACCTCCTCCAGCTGCCACCCAGGGTACTGCTGAGATGAAGGACCCTATCCTGCACCTGCACAAGAGACGTTCCTGGTTGTCCCAAATAACTATTTCCCCCCATCATTACCCCCTTGTCAGGGAAAGAGAAAGGAAACAGGTACCATTTGGCCACTGTTTACAGATTCAGTCTCGTTATGTTTTGTGGGTTTCCATCTCTTCTGAAAAATATTTTACTTATATGCTCCATCTAGTACTTTTAATAAATGTTATAGCTTCCTTGACGTGGGGGGACCTCCTTCCTAAGTATGATGAATTAAAGATGTTTTCAGGTCTGGATAGAGTCTCACCATTCACAGCACATGAACTAGAATGGTGTAACTTTCTGGTGCTGTCATACCATAAACACTTTTCTGTATGTCGCAGACCCACAGCTCATCTCCCGCACCCATGTTTAGATACATCTGAAGTCCCAAGGATACATGGAAGGGATGGGGCAAGCACAGTTAGTGTTATGTGCTTAAAGAAAGTGCTGCTAGTTGTAACTGTAGCAGAGCTCACAACACAGAAAATGGAGAGATAAATGGCTTGGTTCAAATGCAGAAAAATGAAACACAATTCAAGTAACAACACAGATATCTGCCACTACCAAGTGATTCAATCATAGTGCTCCATAACACATGGTAAGTACAATAAGCACTGCTGACAAAGAACAGTTCAAAAACAGAATGGGACCACACCCCCAAGCAAATGGTTGAGACGGTCATTAAGAGAGACCAAGTGCCCTGATAATAGAGTGCTCCACAGCGGTGAGATTGTGCCACACCTTGCTGGTTCTCCTGTACCAGAAGTAATGGTCCACCCCTGGACATACTGTGGCAATACCAGCATTTATCATCTCTCTGAACAGAGAAGACAGATGCATTTCACAATGACTGCACTACAACTCAGCTGCCACCATCCCCAGTACAAATGCAATCCTAAAGTGTTATCCCAGTCGAGGTGCCCTGTTATTATTGTAATGTGCGAATTGCCACATGAAGGAATGGCTAATGACCTCCAACTACAGGGAAACAAAATCCTCCCAAAGCTTTGTAGGCTCACAAGCATGTGCCAAAGCTCCCTGTATGCTTTTCCAGCAGCTGTACAGAATGTGAAGGTGTCCCTTGGCACAGGCAGTTATCACCCTCTGCCTTCCTACTGTGCCAAGACATGTACACATATGACACCCTTGATTTCCCCAGCCTGCTAGGAACTAGGACCAGTGTGCACATCGGTGAGATTCAGCTTGTACAGACTTTGTAAAGCAAAGCAGAGTTGTACTGAGCGCACTCAGAACAGCAGCACCTGTCTTTACCCTCCTAAACATTATGACATAGGAAGAGTCGGTTATACAAAAAGCATTTGCCACAGTAGCATTCAGGTGGGTGCAAAGGCAGCAAACATGATATTTCAGCCTACCAAATGCACATTCTACTGTATCTAAATTCCTCTTTTCCAGAGTAATTAATGTCAGGATATGGTTTCATGAACCAAATTAGGGGTGAGTATTCAGCCTAAATAACAGTTGGCCCAGGCACACTGTAGAGAACCATATGGTTTCCAGGAATAAAGTCCCTTCCTTCCCTTTCTAGTACACTTCTAATCTCCTCAGCTTTGTGGCATCGCAAACTTTTCTGGGGATTCCCTTGATGATATTCTGCCTCTGTGGTCCACTCAGCCTTGCAGAATGAGTGAATAGTAACCTTTTTGGTTCATATACGTGGTGCTTTTGGTGGGCAAAGCAGTGGGATATGGGAGCCATCTGGAACTCTTCTTACAGCAACCATCCATGGGTAGATCTTAGTGTTAATTGCCTCACAAACCAGCACAACATTACCCTGACAGAGGACGTTCCAACCCTAAAGTGGATTTCAATGGACCTATACCTTGGTGATATTGGCAGTTTTCCATAGGGCAATAGTCACGCATTTCTAGGCTGGCATGCTTCCCTGAATAGTGTTTTAAACTCATAAACTTTAAGGTCAGAAGGGACCAATATGATCATCTAATCTGACCTCCTGTACAATGCAGGCCATAGAATCTCACCCTCCCACTCCTGTAGTAAACTCCTAACCTATGTCTGAGATTTTGAAATCCTCAAATCATGGTTTAAAGATTTAAAGGTACAGAGAATCCTGGGGTGGGGGGCGGGTTGTTCAAGCTCTTCACACAGTTCCTTAAAGCTGTGTTTCCTAATTTGGTAGTTCCGAAGCCACTGCTGGTCATTCTAGGTTTCCCCATGATGTGATTGTACCACCCCATGCTGGTTCTCCTGCACCAGAAGCGATGGCACACCTATGGGCGTACTGTGGCAATATCAGCATTTACCATATCTGTATCATAGAAGCTGAATTATTTGTCATTGACTTTAAGGTCAGCTGTCCTCAGTGTGTCATAAAAATCTGCCCAAACTCCATCCAGCAAATTGTCAATAGCCTACTCCATTGCACAGACATTTGGCCTATGATAAGTAGCTGGAGTGGAACCATATCATCATCCAATTACTCCATGTCTTCAACCCAGTTTGGTACAGGGGAGACATGAGCAGGAACAGCTATTGGCAAATGTGTGCAGGAGGGGGACTGTAGCAACAACACACAGCAAAGTGGTTCCTAGAGTGTCTCCCTGTGAAGCACAGCACCCTTAGCTACGACCCCTGAAATGATAGCACTAATGTCATGTTATACTAGGACACAAGTATATGTGTGAACACAGCTTTATATCTGTGTCCTGTACAAAATAAGTGGACATTCAGGACAGGTGTAGGGAACATGTAGAAGGTAAAGTAAACAAGTATGCACACTAGTATAGACAGAGCCTATTCACAAGTTCCTGAGCATACTCTATGTTAATTACTGTAGAGATTTCCAGAAGCCTGAGCAGACTTGAATGGAGATGACCACTTGTAGGGTAATAAAAATGTTATACCTGCTGCCAGGCACTCTTATCCCTGAGTGATTACTGAACATTATACAAAGGAATACATTTACAGACTCTTAACTCTCCATAAAAATAATTTTAAAGGTAAAACCCTAAACAATTACTGGGATGAAAAACAATAGAATTTATTGATCTCTAGTGTCTGAGTTTCAGGAGATGGTTTGTGTCTGATCTTACTTTTATCTCAACAGGTTCATGTTTTAATTAGATGTTTGCTAAGTGCTTTGAAGATAGATTAAAAGATTTATACACATAATTATTAAGGCAGGGAAAGTGTTCATTCATTTCTCAAGCAATATCCTCTTCTTTGTAAATGTTAAATGAGTAGATTTGCAAGAAAATGCATCCTTTGTTTATTGATTGAGGGGTAAATGTCAGGCAAGTAGTTCATAAACAGAACTTCTTTCTTTGATGCTACCCTTTTCTAGGAACAAATAATTCAGTTCATACTGCCTCATCTCTCTTTTACTCAGAAACTATGTCAAAATGTTTAAAAATATGACTCCTGAATTTGTGATTATTAGTGTTGGTGGGAAGTGAGACACCAAACTCATTTAACTCTGGATCACAGGGTTACTTAAATTCTAGCCTTGAAGGTGAAAAGCAAATCCTATTTCAACTAAGTTTTGTAGCCCCAAAGGGTCTGTGGTGTTTTGAAAGTCAGAGACATAGGCCAGTGCCTAAATACACTATATCACTACATAACTGCCCTTGCAGGACCAGTAATATTTTCCATCATATCCAGCCAGCAGCCAACTTAGAAAGTGGAAGGTCTATAAATGAATGGATTTAAATAAAGCCACATTTTGGACATTTGCTTGAAGGACTGATGGAACAAACATTAATGCGGCTGAAATCATGCAGTCTGAAATTATACTCATGTCTAAGAATATTGGCCTTCTGCTGGTTTCTTACAAAGCACAAAAAATCCCTTTTTTAGCAGTGCTGTTTATTCATTTTTGCCGTACATGAAGAGCAAGAAGCTAAAGGCCATTGCTTGCTGCTTGTACTAAAATGAACTTAACCTTACACCAATGATAAGAAGCCTTCAGGCAGAGTGGGAAGAGACAAGTCAGAAGAGAAATTCTAATAGCTGTGTAATCAACTACATTGTCCAATATTTACACAAATGCATTTAGCTAGGGGGTTGGAGGTTTTAAATTTGAATATATAATGTTTCAAAATATTTCTTTCTTGTGGGGGAATGGGGAGTGGATGGGATGAGACCGAGGCTCAAAGAGCTGTGGGGTAAAGGACTGTGACATGGTGGATTAATGTTGATGTCAATAATAGAAATTACAACATAAAAAGAGAACTGATGTGACCCTGTGCCTACATCATGAACCAGACCTTGACTTTAAAACTCAAACAAGACCCAAATGTTTCTTTAGGCTGTGAAAGAATTTCCTAATTTCCAAGGGCTCAGTACAGGTCCCCTTCCACCCCCAATACTTCCATGTTTCTGATGAACCAGAAATACCAAAATAACACAAAAATGCTATTCATTCACGTAGTATTCCTGACTATTTCTGTATGAATAACTGATTTTTCAGTTCACTGTCCATTGCAATTTTTTAATAATCACTTAGTTTCAGGCTGACCCAAAACAAAAATTTTCTGGTGAACTAAAAAGGTTCATTTCTGTTGAACAAAATGTTTTGTTCTACACAAATCATTTCCTTTTCAAGCTGTGTAAATACATTAATTTTTAAAAAAATACAACTGAAGTAAATTTTTGAAATAAAAAGTAATTTGGAATTGAACAATCAAAATATTTCATTTTTAAGATGTTGAAACAAAACATTTCAGTTTTTTCAGATTTGTTTCAAGTTTTGCTGTCAGTTCAGCAAATTCAGCACGAATTCACTAAATCTTTTGGTCAATGCTGTAGCCTGATACTTGTAAAGGTTAATAATTGTACTAATTGCCAATTGATGCTAATTTCATGAGCTCAGTGCAACAGCATTCTCATCCCCGAATCAGGTTCTACAGAATTAAAACTAAGTAGTTCAATAATTTGTAGGGAACTCTGGAGACTACAGCAAAGACACTCACACTGAGGGCAAAGCAAAGCCTTAGCCACTTTTATTAAAACAATCAGTAAAGACAAGAAAGCTCCAAACCTCACAAACAAATAGCAATAAACCAGTATTAGAGATATTTTTGGTAGGTATCATCTCCTGCATGTGCTCATATACTTATATATTCACGTCCTTCCTTGGGGACCTGGTGGTGAGAGACAAAGGACCAGCCCTATCCCTTGCATGCCAGCTGAGTCTGTCGTTCCAGACCTTGCATGTCTGAACATCAGTGGTAGACAGTAACAATGAAGAGCTGACGGGTCAATGATGGCAAGTTAGGACCCACTACATTATGTCTCAGCCTACTATAAGGCCTGGGTACAATCATGAATATTCATCCAGCTATCCAGCCTCCCATGGCCAAAGCTAACTTCTTCATCCTCATTACACTGGGGTGCCTTTATCCTATAGGTTAACATATTAATGCTTTTTTGCTCATTATCATATATGTCACCTATTGCTAAAGCACATTTGTGATTAAACGTATATCAATGATTCTATCCTAAAATATCCAAGCCCAGTATCAATCAGTTCATCGTTCCTGCAGTTGCCTCATATCATTATGTACCAACTCCCTCTATTGAGTAAACTATTTCCAGTCCCCCAAAATATAGGGTAACAGTTGGGCTATTTTATATGTGCTAAGGATCATAGGCCTGCTTTACTTATGCTAGCTTGCTTAAGCCACTGTCTTACCGGATAAAGGTCTGTAGGTTCGTTGCATTACTGCTAAGCAAATAAAAGATTAAATAAAATCTATAGGCTACAACCCAAATCTGCATAATCTCATTGACAAAGCCTCTTTGTAATATATCCAGACTCTGTGGTGGTATTAAGACCAATTATGGCCACCGGGAAAGTCTTGGGAGTCAGGCTCTCTGATTCTAGAAGGTCTATTGCAGACAGACAGGGAAAGACAGCGACAGCTGCTGAGAAAAAAGGGAAAGTGTAATTTATTACAGGTTTATTAATCTGTTAGGTTTTGTCACTAGCCAAGGGTGGAGCTGATTTAAAGAATTTGCCAAAAGAGGCCTGCTCTGAGACATAGTGTTAATGGGTTGCTTGATACCAATGTGCATAATTGTAGTATGAGTTTTATCAATGAGGAGACCATACACGCCAATTTTACTTGGATAATCCCAGTTTTTCCCAAATATTTCCATTTGGATGCCTGAAATATCCTGGTTTCTCACCTCTTCTAGAATAATGAAATCATGGGGTTAGAAGGGACAGCAAGGGTCATTTAGTCTGACCCTCTAACAAGATGCAGGATTTGTTTTGCCTAAATCATTCAAGACAAATGGCTATCCAGCCACTTCTAGAAAACCTCCAGTGAAGAACCTTCCACAACCTCCTGAGACAGCTGTTTCATTGTCCTACTGTTCTTACAGTTAGGAAGTTTTTCCTGAGATTTAATGTAAATCTGTTGTGCTGTAATTTGAACCCATTGCCTTTTCTCCTCCTTCTGTGGCAAAAGAGAACAACTTCTTCTCCAGCTTTTATTATGGCAGCCTTCAAGTATCTGAAGACCTATCATATCCCCACTAATCTCCACTTTTCCAAACTGAACATACTCAGTTCCTTCAACCTTTCCTCATATGGCTTGCATTCCATCCCTTTGATCATCTTTGTCACTTGCTTCTGGATCCTTTCCAGTTTCTCTATATCCTTTTTATACATTGGTGACCAAAACTGGATGCAGTACTCCACCTGCGGACTAAACAGTGCTGAGCAGAGCAGTACCATCACCTCCTGTGACATGCACGCTAGTCATGTGCTTTTTTTTTTCCCAACAGAATCACACTGCTGATTTTGCTGAGGTCTGCACAAGTCAGTTCTCCATCATTCTGTATTTGTGCATCTGATTTTTCTTCCCTAAGCATAGCACCTTACATTCGTCTTTGTTGAATTTCATTTTGTTGTCTATAGCCTAGTTCTCCAATTTATCAAGATCCCTCTGAATTTTAGATTTATCTTCCAAAATATTGGCAACCTCCCTCCTCTCCCCCAGCTTTGTGTCATTGGCAAACTTGATCAGTGTGCTCTCTGTACCTACAGACAGATAATTAATAAAGATGTTAAGTGACACTGGACTCAGAACAGATCACCATGGAACCACACTTGAGAGCCCACTTTAGTCAAACAGCGGGGTTTTCTAGACCTACAATATATTTATGCAAGACCTATTGCTACACTGCTATATAACCTACAGACAAGTATTTTTGTGCCAAAGCTTGTCTTACTTTGGCAGGTGCCATCATTGCAATACAAGTCCAATGAGTGTAGTCAGTGCAAAAGACCCCAGATCTGGCTTCTCAGGGAGAAGGTTGGTAGGTACCTGGCTATCCCTAAATTGCTGGAAAAAATCATCCTATGCGAAAAATGTACAGACAAACATTGAATCACTAGTAGCACCAGCACAAACACTAAAACAAGTAAGTATATTTCTTCTTTTTTGGGGGTAACTTCAGCCATAAAAAATCTTGCCACAAATGTCTCGGTTTTGATTTTTTAAATGATCATAACCTGAGTTATCATGTCTGGGCTGCATGAGTATCCATTCCAATAGCATAGCTCAATCCCCAACTCCTGCCCCAGTGTGTACTGGGGCTTGTTGGAAAACCTGAGATTCTCTTGGGAGAGTCTTTTTTTTGTTGTTGTGTAGAAGTCATAAACAAGGCCAGGCCTATTCCGGAGGCAGGGTAAAATAGTGTTATTAACATCAAATGCCTCAGTCTCCAAAGTGCAAGAAGCCTTATATAATGTCGTATAAGTGAACAGATGAAAAAGGAAATAGAAATATTACAGTGAAAATTATTGTAAATGGAAAGGAGGATCGTAGTGGATTATTCACTCTGGAAAAGAACTTCAGTTGTGACTCTCAAACAGATATTCTAAGGAGGTAGGTAAGAGAAGAATCAACATTCAGATAATTTGGAGAGGAGGCTACATTTAAGATGGGCCCTATAGAATACCACATAACCTCAGTGCAGACCTTGCAGAATCCATAAGACCCTAAGAAAGCTGGCCTTGATGGGGTTGTGGCAAGCATGCAACTTCCTGAGGGGTAAGATGTAGACTGGGGATGAGAGAAAAGGCGAGACCCACAAGGAGATAATGGATATGGATTCCATTCCTGTTCAACCTGGAAGCACCAGTGAAATGCATAACCTAAAAGCTCCACCTGAGTGCTGTCATTGAGTTATTTTAAAATAGTTTAAAAAAGCTTAGCAATTTGAAAGCAAAAATCTTCATAAAGATGGAGTTAAATTTGTAAATATCCATCCCTTAGTGGCATTTAATGGAGAGATCTCTTGAGAGAATATTGCTATTTTCTTTAAACACAGATATTAGCCTGAAAAATAAAAGCGAAGGTTATGCTTAAAAATAGTCCCCAGCTCTGTTAGAAGGTACACAAATACAGTAACGTTCACATGAATAACTAACTTAGCCCTTGTATCTTTGTTCAAAAAATAAGGCCGCCAAAACAGTCCTGTCCTCAGACAGCACACGTCTCCATCACATTGACTCTGAAAATTGAGCAGTGATCTAACTTAGCTGAAAGACTGGTTGTACTCTACCACTGCATTTAAACAAATGAACATTGCTTCAGCAAAATGTGCTGGTGCATTTCAGACCATTCAGAGTCATTGGACTAAGCTGGGCTTTTAATCTCATCATTGAAAAATGTACTATATCTGGGACAGAACAGTCAAGATAATTACCTATGAGTGGGATTTTAGAAAGCACTCAGTACTGGCTCAACTCTGCTCCCACTAAAATCAATCGAAAAACTCCCATTAACTTCAATGGGAACAGAGTTAGGCCAGTGCTGAACACTTTTGCTAACTCACCAAGGTTTCTAATGTAAATGCTGTTTTATTGTGAGCCTTAACATGGAAACTAGATACTCTATCAGAGACAAAAAAAAACCTCTTTAGTAACAGAATAAAAAAATATAAACTAGGTGTACAGAGTGATGGATCAGTCGCACTTGTGTATCCTAAGCCCGAATATGCAAAAACCAGTTCCTCGAGCAAACCATACAAATAAAGTGGATGAATTGGATTCTAGATATCTCTCCCTATAGGTTGCTTATTGTATATTTCTCATCCAAATCTCCTTCAAAATAAATCCCTCTTACATGCAAGGTGTGATGACAGGAAAGAGATAGGGTAGAGACTGTTTGGGTGAGTTTAACTGGGCATTTCCAGAACTTCTAATGCTCATTTTTCTAAAGTGTAACTTTGAAGTTTTAGGCTTTCTGAAGTTTCTAAGAAAATTACAGTGTTCTCTTAGAAGATTTGTTTTTCCTTTCAGTAATTGATGGATGCCTTATTTACAGACTTAACTCCAGTGTAATGAACTTATTATCTATTGATCTACTATCATGCAAAAAGCTTATGTTACAAGCTACTGATTGCTAGTTTTAATTAGTAAGTAATTGAAATGATGAAATGACAGTGGCAAAGCCAGGTCTCTGGATTTACAATTTATTTGACAGATTTCCTGTCGAGCTAAAGATTTTTTTTTTAATTTATTCAGTTTTTGTGCTACAGTAAGTGGTTACATTTTAGACTTCTATTTATATCTAATCTTGTATATTCTATATTCTATTTGTCTCCTTGGTTTATAGCTTTGTCAACTGTTATGGCCTATAACAAAGAGACCTGTACATTGTCTTATGAATGAGCACTTCACTGGAGCCAGTTGTGGGATTTTATTCACAACAGAAAATGACTACATTATCTATCCTATTGAATCTAACAGAAGAGTAACATAACCAAATAGAACATCCCAAATTCAATGACAATTCTTACCAGCTGGAGTTGAATTGATGGTCAAATTCTCACCTACACTGTAGGCTGCTCACAGGTACTTATTCGAGGCCAAATCCATTTACCCCATCTCAAATCATGCTGACAGTTTTATTTATGTCGAGTACTAGTTACACGCCTTTCATGCATAACTGGTAGCACAATCTCTGCTAATGCTGTGCAAAAGAAATGCTATAAATTATATTCTCTCTATGAAAATGTTGCTATGAACATTTTCCTCAATTAGAGGTTTTTTTCCTTTATCTATTTCATTTCCCACAGAAGGTTTCTTGTCTCTCAGTGCATAGCATGTATACACTGCTTAAAATCACAAATTCTGTGTGACAACACTGTCTTACAAAGTACTTCAAGCAGCACTCAGCAGCACTGTTATATTTAATACACTCTCCACATTTCTGCTAAAAACCTCATGTTTGGGTCACATCCACCAGCTTTAATAACTTGAAATATATTTATAGAAAAAAGGGAAGTGAATTCTAATTAATGATAGATGTGATGTGGTGACAAAGTGGTTAATAGAAGCCTCACGGGCTTGCCTCACATTGTCTCAGAAAGGAGCAATGGAGGTGAGTCCTTCAGGCAGCCTGTTGGAGGGAGGCTTCACAGAGAAGCCAATTAGGGCCTAGCAGGCTCATATAAAAAGAGCAGCAGGGCAGAGACAGTTGGTTGCTCTTGGAGGCCCATGGAGTGGGGATTGTGTCCTTAGTGGGCTGCAGGAAAAATAGCACCTTTGGACAGTGCAGTTGCTGATAAGGTCCAGGGGAGCAAAAGGGAACTCCTGGTGGGCTGCTAATACTATTTAGCTCAAGGTCCTGAGAAGAGGACAAAGCAGGTGCTGGGGTCTTAGGGAAATGGCCCAGGGAATTGCAGCAGTATTGTCAGAGAAATTAAGGAGAGGCAGCGAGAGGCTGCTGTCTACAGGATCTTTGAGCAGGGACCTGGATTATTGGGTTGGCCCAGGTCCTCCCCTCCCCGCCCCACCACCACCCTTCACCACTGGGGAAGTGGCTGGACTATTGACAGAAATACTGAACTCCCCCCGGAAAGGGGAAACACACATGGTGACATGGCCGATAGGGCTAAGTCTTGGAAATGACACTGAGTTTCATGGGCTGAGATGGGTCTGCAGACGGAGAAGGCAGTATGAGAGGCATCACCAGGAAAGGGTGTGGCAGCTGAAAGAGCTAATCCTTGAGACAACCAACAGGACGTATTGGTCTGATGATGAACCCCATCACAATAGACAAGAGACCTTCAGACTGAATTACAATAAAGAAAGTATATGTATTTTTGAATATATTGAGAGGTGATCTTAGACTATCTGATTACTGTAGAAGGTTAATTAGTAAAATAAAAGGCCCGGAAATCAAAGAACAGAGGAGAAAATTTACACAAAACAAAAAAACAGATATTGGGGTCTAAGAACCTATTACATGTTATGGCTGTAATGCTGTGTACTTTGTGAGACAACAAATACCTTATCTGCTCAGAGTGACATCTGCCTCTCAAAATGGATGCTCATGTACCCTGATTTTTAACAGGCTGAACAATCAGAGTTCGTTAAATCAATGAGAGTTCTGATTACGCAGTACCTTTGAAAATCAGGCCAATAGTGTAATACAAATACTTTGAAAATATAACAGTATTTGTGATGCATATTTTTTGACTTGTGGTAACCTAAGCTAGCAAAATGAATTTGGGAAATAAAAGAGGATGGTCACACTGTCCATTCTGCAGCTTACAGGGCAGCCATTTCAGATTACACCAGGTTAATCACCTGGCATAGACACATGGAGACTTAATATTGCTTCCTATAAAAATGTATGTCAATTGCTTAAGCTGTTTTTCATTGATAGAGAAGCAAATTGAAACAAAATTGATTTTCTGAGCTTCCAGCTGTTAGTTTGCTACACTCCAATCTAACTGAAAAAATGACTCAAATTTAAACAAATGGAAAAGTAACAATGTTTACAGTTCCTCTATGTACTGGATTGTTTGCATTGAAAACATAATAGCTACTGAACTGTTGCACACTTTTATTTATATGCAGAATCTGACTATGCTCCTTGGGGTTTTGTGGGTGGGGCTGGCTAGAAAGGGGCATAGCAGGGGAATATCCATGCTCCAAAGTAACAATCCTGCAAACCTGCAATGGTTTGGTTTAGAAATCAGATTGATTCTTGATACCATTGGAGCTGAATTAACTCCCCACTGAGTCCAGTTTGTGACAGCTACTTTGCAAGCACAAGGGAATCCAGAAATGAAGTCAGATTTCCAAATGGCAGAGGGTTGTTGGTATGGTAGGGACTAGCAGTAGCCTACATGCCTAGCTCATGAGTCTACATAGAGCCAACTCTATGGACCCCAGTTTGGGAGACCCTGTCCCCTTTAAAGTCACAGTAATTTCCTACTAAAGAATGATTAAGAATGAAAGTAATTTCCTACTAAAGATGATTCACCAGGAACTATTCAGTCAGCTTTATAGAGTTTTCCTGCTTATCTGCCTCTCCCATGCAACCATCCCATTTGCACACACTTGTTTCTCCACAGAAATAGCTAATCATTGAAGGTAAAAAAAAATCACCAGGGAAAAAATAGAGAATGGGCTAAATTCTATTGCAAGACAACTCACGAAGAGCAATGAAAAATATTATGTGCATCCAAAGACAGAATTTGCAGCACAGATTTTTTTTGGGTCTTTTACTCTATGAATTTGTACACTAATAGGTGAAATTCACTTCATCTACTAAGACAGAGTAATTGTGCGTGAAGTCCAGCACCACAATCCAGCTCCAGAGTTTTAGATTGCAGCATAACCTTCCCCACTCTGCTGCCAAAATGCTCTAGACAAAACGCTGGAATAGCAGCTGCAGCCCATCTGCACCAGTTGCATATGGTGTTACAACTACAAGATGCATGTACATGTTTCCTGTGGCCCTCTCCTTTGAACCATATTACCCTGTGAGTGTAGAAATGGTATTGTCTGGCAGCTCCACACCAGGCTTTTTTCAGGGTGAAGGGAGTTTGAAACTGGTTGGGCAAGGAGACTGGAACTGAGTCACAGGGGGGTGGGCTGGGAGTAGCTGAGTAAGGAGACTAGGAGCAGGGGCATCTCCAGGACCCAGCCCACCAAGCACATGCTTGGGGCGGCGCCTTCTAAAGGACAGCAATCTCAGGGCAGCAGGGTGACGCTCAGGGTTGTTGGGTTTTTTTGCTTGGGGGGCAAAAAAATTAGAGCCGGCCCTGACTAGGGGTTGGGGAGACTGGGACTAGTAGTAGGTTGGTGAAGAGGGAAACACAGATTGGATGAGGAGCTGAAATCAAGTCCTTTGAACCTTATCAGAAAAATGTGTCTTCCATGTTCATTTCCAATCTGGGCTTGATAAATGAGTGTGTATCATTTGATCTCAGTGAATAATTACTCCTGTTCTCAACTAGCTGACTTGTTGAGCTGTAATTGAGTGAATTTTTTTTCATACATTTAAATAGATCTTGATGCTGATGCAATTTATGTTTATTCTCAGTGTTTAATCATCCAGAACTCTCATACATAACACAGTGATGCATTCAAGAATGGCACTGCAATGTAAACGAATGTGATCTATCATAGAGAACTTTCAATCCCCTGCAGCTGTGATTTCATTTCATTTTGATAAATGACATCCTCATAATCTAATATTGGCACTGTAGTTATAGTTGTGACACTAGCTATTCTCTGGCAGGCAGGGTAAGATGTACCACGGTAGAACACAGTCAACCAGCTTTTCTACGTATTTAGATTGTGTTTTGAGGCATTGATGTGTTTAGCATTTTTATGGACAAATCATTGTACTTCAAACACAATATATGACCTACATTTTTAAGCTTAAATCTAAAGAAATAAATGATCATCATCCTCCCTACTCTTGGTAACAATCTCTACTTCATTTCCACACACAACACTCTACAACCAGTCAAGAGAAAATGTAGACCCTAAACCAGCAAAACACATGGATAACTTTGAATATTGCAGTGGTACTCCTTATGTGCTTAATTACTCATCTGTTTAAATATATTTCTGAATCGAGGTCTTAGTATGCTGAAACTGTCTGGTTTTCATGGGCTCCCTGGTGTATAAAATTATATGACCCTAAAATATTTGTCATTTTAGTTAGCATGTTGTTGTTGTTAGTGAAACACCAAAGCTTACTGGAAATACCTGTTTTTTAAAAAAATTACTCAACCCAGTAAAGGCTATTGAGCAAGTTGACCAAATACAGTATTTCAGTGTCTACTCTCTCATTAATATGGCAAGGATTTAGGTACTACTGCGATTGACGTGGGAAACACATAGCACAGGCTATACAAGCCTACCTGGAATGCTGGGTATATATTAATATTGTTATCTCACACTAGGGTCCATGCCACTGTGTCTTCACTGCCATTTTTTGGCTGGACTAGCTAGATTAAATGCTGCAATCACAGCTCTGACTGCGGTGTAGACATACACTTAGTGTTCTTTATAGCCTAATGGATAGAATAGACATTTCAGGTGAGATATTGGCATAACATATACATTGAAATAGACTATAGCATGTCACATCTCTGACAAACTATGGGGAAAGTGGGAAGGAATGGGATTAAAATATAAGATTCAAAATTATATGGTTCTTTTTATACTATTAGTGGAAATTGTTTCCAGATATAAAGTATTAAAGAAGAATGTACCATATGTCTCAAACTGTTTGCCAAATTCTGTTGAGGAGGGAATATTTACCATGATAAAATTAGCACTGATTCTCTCACTTTATAATGGGACATTTGGGTGTCAATACTACAATGTTCGTTTTAGCAGATCCTCACGAAACAGGTACCAAGTGTCAAATGTCAGAGGTGACTCACTAGGCTGAGGAGAGGTAGGGGTCAGGGAAGGACAGGGTCAGGAAAGGAAGGAAAAAGAAGATTCAATAAGTGGGTAAGCCTGGGAAGGACTCAGGTGGAGCCAGATGCAGGACAGCTTCTGAACGGGAACATAAAAGGCACAGATCCAAAAAGGAACTTAGGCATTGTGACACTGACTTTTAGGCACCTAGAAAAATCACAGGAGCGCTGTGATTCACAAAGCCTGAGTTAGGCACCTAGGCCCCATATAAAGTGCATGGAGAGAGACAGGCTCCTTTCAATGGGATCCACATAAACCATCATGCTGGCTTGGGAGACTCCTAATCTTGCCAATGGAAGATGCTAATGAGAAGGATGTATCTGAAATTCCACGCCCCCCGCCCACCACCACCACACACACAGTTAGATTAATGCTTTAACCACTGTGCTAACAATTAGAAGACGACCACCTCCTCTGGCCAGGTTTTGAACAGAATCCAGTGCAGTAGGCAGTCCCTGAGCATGCCTACCAGATTGGGCCAGGTACTTTTCCACTTATCTTCCTCCAGTTTGTGGATTGCTCTGGGATTTAGGCAGGAGATAGGCATCCAGATACCCAGAGTGAGACAGCACTTGACATGGCTAGTTGCAAAAACTTAGGTATATAGGGAATTTTTACAGCAAAAATGTAGTTGCCAAATGAGCTTAGGTAACTTCAGAGTTAGGGTGGCAGCTGTGTGTGGGTTTTATGGATCACAGTGGTGTCTAAAATTAGGACTTACAAGCCTAAGTACAGTTGCAGATCTGGGACAAAGCTTCCATTGTGGATTTTTAGATTTAGGTTGAGTCCAAAACCTAGAAGAATCAACTTAAATTCGGGGTGTGGGGGGAACTGATTTGGAGTCTGGATTTGGGATCATCTCTAATAAAAGTTTTAATTCCCTAAAATCCATTATACTGAAGGCAAATTAGTAAAATTCATACATTTAAGCAAATGCAAATGCTTGAGACTGACATTGGCTCCAGGCAGTCAAAGGATTCCCCAAGGCTTCTAAACTCAAACATGCAGAACTCCTACTTTTAAAATGCCAGAACTAAGCTTAATTCAGTAGTTACGCTAAACAGCATTTCATTTTATTAAGTAAATCATTTTCGTAACAGAGATGGAGAAACTTCATGCACTTGCTTTTGAACCTCTGTTCAAACTCATGTTTGCAGAGTTAAAACAGGTGGTACTGTCCCCATACTAAATGCAGGGCAAGAGTCTCTGTTGGCTTAAATCAGTGTTGTTCACTGAAGTCAAAGGAGCTACACCAATTTACACCAGCTCATGGCTTGGTCTAATATATAAATATAAATATTTTCACATTTGAGTCTATTGCTATTGAAGGTTTATTACTGTTTGAGTAAAGAAGAATTCAACCAAAGAAAACTTAATTGATTTGGGATTAGCTGAGTACACAGAAATCTAAAACAAACCGATGGGGCTAGATAAGCCCAAAGAACAGAAAAAGGTAAGATTTACTTTGGCTTCAGGCATAGCAGACAGGTTGAGATGCTTTTGCTACAATTTTTTAAAAAATATAAAATTAGATTTTACAAACATAGTTTGAACCCTGGCCTTTACAACTGATTCCATTGACACTACCCAAATAATTAAATCAAGTACAATTTCCCCCAAAATTTAGAAAGTTCTGATGAATTTCATACTGTCCTCCTCCTTCTTTAAAGCTCTCTCACTAAAGATGGTTTTACTTTAATCATTTAAGAACATGACTTTTAAAATATTGCAAACTGACACAGAAATTTCCTTAAATCCTTCTGAGAATTTCTAAGAGTAACTAACGGTAAAAGTATGATGTTTTGTCATTTAACACTAATACTGCCATTTTTTTAGAATCTGTCATCCAAGGATCTGAAACCACTTTACAAAAATTACTCAGTAAGGCTCAAAATATTTCATGCAAGATAGCAAGTATAATATTCTTACACCCATTTTACAGAGGGTAGGTATCTTTTCTGTTTCCAGTGAAAATGCTAACCTCAGGTGAAAAACCCACTTTAATTAAAAGATACTTGTGTAACTCCTACAATGATTTTCATATTTTTCAGAAAATATTCACCACTTAGGGACAAAGAATCTTAGCTTCTTATCTACAAACACTGTCAGTAATTTTTGTTGTGAAAAGCAAAATGTTTGAGACAAAACAAAGGGAAAATAAATGATGTTGCCAAAGTACATTCTAGTAGTCCAATATTATTAGGCAATTTCTTTTTCAGGTCTTGGTTGTATTATAATTTTGAAACACACTTTCCTGTAAAGTGGAAAGTATACTATCAGAAGATACCATTGTCACTTCCTGAACGATTGTACTACAAATCATGGTGTATAGAGTAGGATCAGACAAGCAGTTCTCTCACAGTCTGCAATACGTGTGATATTTGCTTTAGTAAGGTGCATTAATAATTTCTCATGCTGCTTCCCAAAGAGATCTTAGAATTTGACTGCTTCCAGAAGCACATTCTATAGCTTCCTATACTGAATAGGCCAGATCCTCAGCAGATGGATAGGGGTGCAGCTCCATATATTTATACCACAAGAGGCTCTGTCCCTATGTCTCTCAAGTGTCTCTATTAGTCTTTGGTTTTTTTGTGATACAGTATACTAATTTAATATTATGATTTTTTAAATATAGTATTTAAAATCATTTGTAAAATTGTGAACACATTTCATGTTCATTAGTGATGGTCTGTTAAGAATGGCTTGTACCAGATTTAGGGTAGGCTGATATAGTGCATGGCTTTCCCATGGAGGTCTGTCAATGCATTTGATTACTGAATTGCACGACTCCTGTTATTTCAGTCTGTCAAAGAAAGCGAGCCTTCTGGATTTGACTCATTTTGTGCTTTGCATCAATGGAGGGAGACCTGAGAGCATCAAAACAATCTAGGATTTGATCTCTGCTCTTTAGAAATGCAATACCAGAAAATTGCCTATAACGATATCTACACTCTTGGTCTTTCAATTGGAAATATATGTAATATATTAAATACTAGCCTGATTTACTTTTCCTTTTCAGATTGAAGTTCTCTATAATGAATGGTTCCCTAAGCAATGAAAGAAAATATACTGCTTCAGCAGCACTCACTGAAAGAATTAACTCCATTTGTCCTCTCATCTCAAATTAGCTAAATGTGCTAAAATAGTACATAGCTATTAAAGAAAATTTATTATATTGTACTTTTGGCAACAGTTTTTCAAGTTCTGGCAGTTTTTCAAGCAATTTCCTTATTTATAACCAAACATGAAAAAATCAAGTGAGATAATATTTTAGATATGCCTATAGCCCTGCTCTTGGTACTAAAGTCATTCTTGTAATTTGTAAGTTTAGGCAATGAACATTTTGGTTGATTAGCCATCTCCTGAAGCCATCTAGGAGATGTATCTTTCATTCATTTTAATGGAAGATGTCACAAGATCCCCTACATGGCTTTTAAAATTCAAACCTTTATAACTGAAGATTTTGTTCTGAAAAGGACGTTTTTATTCTTGTAGTATATTTGTCCAAATATTGATATTTTAATACATGAAAAGGCAGTCAAGAAGTACCGAAACACATACAACATTTAGTCTTTCCAGAGATGAGGCTTTCAGGATGTAAGTAGGTTTCAAGAGCCCTTATGATTATTCGGAGATGAGTTCACTGCATTTGAAGTGACAGATAACTCCTGCTCCACTCTTGATAGACTAACATCAATGAGTAAATATAAACCCAGCGTACTGTGCCATTAGAAAAGAACGAAGAAAAATGAGAAAGGGATCTATTTTTTTACTGCATGGACTTACATGTTTAATGTGCAATGTTAAATGCAATTCTGTTAGCAATTGTGGGCTTCATCCTGTGTCACTGGAACTGGTAAGAGTGAGGCATTGACTTTGATAGAAGGTGAATCAGGTCCCAAAATTAAGGGATTCAATTTAAGCATATTTCTAGAGATGTTCAAAATTTGTTTATTTTTCAAATGGTGGGGACCTATCACTGCATATTTCACTTTCATTGAATGGTCCTTCCGCCTCATCTAGATTGCACCAATCACAACACACGTATTTGCCAATGGGAATATGCAGATATTTCAATGGGAATATCCATGTTGGGCAAGTGGGCATCTTCTCTTCCCATAACCACTCCAAAAAGTCATCTGTATAGTCCTTTTTTCTTGGGTCATATGCAGGATCCTATAACAGCACGAGGTTGTAATCCTAATAACTATTATTATTTCCAAACGATCCCCTTTGCTGGTGGTTCCAAGGCTCTAATAATATATCAAATATACATAAAGTTGGACTGCAACAGAAATACATGCTTTCTGCCAGTATAGTAACACCCAAGACTTCACTTCTACAAACACTTTATATATGAGGCCTCCCACTTAACCCATGTGTATAAATGTTTGCAGGATGGAGTCCTAAATATGTAATCAAAAGCTATTATGACTTCCTAGAGCAGTAGTCTAAAGTACTACAGCTTCCAAAGTTATTACTAATATTTTTAAATGTTATGATTATTGAATACTGTAATATTTGCATTTTAAAGCCAATTGCTTCACTGGCAGAAAGTGGATATTTCACTGGCAAAGCATCTTTACTTGTGTAGACAGGGAAATAGTCTGATATACAATATATATTTTCAATATTATCAGAGTTTTAGGACCAAAATGGAGAGGCCTCATCAGGGAATAATACTACCAAGTACTTTTCAATATATATTAAACTGCAGCATTCTTGCCATTTTCTCACTTGAAATCCAACAAAAATGTTTCATCCCTACAATTTTGCTGAAATGAAACAACTCCTGAAAAAGGAATAAAACACCTTATTTTATGCTAATTTTACACTTACAAAATTCTGTTTAACATTATTTTTCTAGCTAGCTTCTCTCCCTTCCATTGGCAGTACAGTAGAACCTCGGAGTTATGGACACTTCGTTAATGGAAGTTGTCTGTAACTCTGAAATTTTCCGTAACTCTGAAGATGTTATGGACTTCAGCCACATGGGGATTTGGGCTGCAGCCATGGGGGAGGGGGCTTTTCAGGGCTCTGGGCTGGGAAGAGAGTCGGGGCATCTAACCCTTGGGGCAGGGGGCTCAGGGCTCCTGTCCCACAGCAACACCAGGGCTCAGAGCTTTAGACCAGGGGAGACTTCTGGAGCTCATGGCTTGAGCTCCATGGCTCTGCTCCCAGTCTCAGCCTCGCTGGAGGTGCTATGGCTTCAACTCAACAGGCAGTGCCAGGTCTTGGGCACAGAGGCTAATGTCTTTGAGGTGGACAGTACCTTTAAAAGTATTCCCAGTCTAATAGATGGAAAAGAACACAGACATGTCCACGATAAATCTCCAATGGATGCACGTGTCTGTGTCCCCTGACATGATTTCCTTGAGCTTGATTACCATGCAGGACAACGAGGTAAGTGTCTGTAGAAGAAGGCTATCTTATGCAATCATGCAGATTGGTTGCTGCAGGTAGGAAGTATCCCTTTGAAAAAGGGAACATTCACAGGCTCTGATCTAGAAAACATGTATCTCTGCACACATACTTAAAATGTCACACATGGTTAGTCCTCTGGTATTAACGGAACTACTTAAAGTTAAACACAAGCAGAAGTATCCACATGACTTAAGCAATAGCATGTACTTTGGGTTGACTAATAGCCCAATCCAGCACCACTTGAAGTCAATAAAAAAACTCCCACTGACTTCAGTATAGCTGGATTAGTCCCCAAGAGTGAGATTTTAAAAAGTATTTAGGCACCTAAAGGGCAGATAGTGGAATTTTCAAAAGTGTCTCGGTCCCATTCAAGCATGCAATTACCCCTTTTTTGTGTTTATTTTTTTAAAAGAGTTATCATTTCCATATATATTGTGACGGAGTCAGACCAGAAGAATATAGGAGAGTGCTGGAAGGCAGGTATATTAGTCTCAGGATGTGCAGGTCCCTGTTCCCTGGATAGCCGAACAAAGGCTACTCCAGGCCAATCAAGACACCTGGGGCCAATTAAGAACTTTCTAGAAAGGAGTAGAAACAGCTAGTCTGATTGGGACACCTGAAGCCAATCAGGGACTGGCTGAAACCAGATAAAAACCTCCCAGTTAGTCAGGTGGGCTGTAGGTGTCAGGAGCTGTGGAAGGAAGTTATGCTGTTGGTGAGACTGAGTGTAGGACAACATATCATACTGAAGGAAGGAAGCCCTGAGGTAGGGGTGAAGTGGAGTTTGAAGAAGCAGGGACTGCTGTGGGGAAGTAGCCCAGGGAATTGTATTGTGTTTTGTGCCTAAAAGGTCAGCCATCTTAGCTGATACTATTAGGGTCCCTGGGCTGGAGTCCGGAGTAGAGGAAGGGCCCGGGCTCCCCGCTTTTCTGCCTCCCTTAATTAGTTACTGAGAAAGGGAGGTCACTCTGGGGCCTAGATGAGTTTCTGAGGCCCCTAAATCTGCCAGGAAGCACAGCACCCACCAATACAGACTCGGAACTTTTTCACAATATACTTACAATATATATTTTTAGTATAAATTTCAGTAAGGAGAAGTATTCACCAGTTAGAGTATCTGCCATATGACTTATCTGGTCACAACAGAAAAAACATAGGAGAAACAAAATAATCAAAATATTAATCTATTTTCAAATTAATGTTTTCAACTTGATATTTTGTACTCACACCTTTGTCTGTCTTTTCTTGCACAGAGGAATTTGTATTTTAAATCATCTGTTACTGCTGCTGTTTCTATGTGCAATATTTCTTATCTCCATGATTTTTTTAATGAACAATTGAATAGAGGAATAAATTATCAGTTTTCCACCAAAACCAATGGTGTTTGACAGTTGCTAATTGAACATAATGATTTTATTAGTGTATTTGACTAGAATTTAATCAGGGCATGTTATTGTTAGAATAATTACCTTTCTTTGATGGTTCTGCCTTTTCTTTCAGCTGTATAGTCTTGAAGGGAGAAAAAAGAGAGAAAAAAAGCAGATTTACTTTGCATTTGTTGTTCAGTAGCTTAATATCTCTACTTATTAATTCAGGATCAATTCAATTTGACAGTGGGTCACACACAAAACCAGACTTGTAGTACTAAGTAAAAGATGTGAAGAGCTATTAAATATGCATTGACTGATACTCTATCTGGAAGAGGGCCTTTTCAAAACACTATACTAACAATTTTCAAAGGAATTTGATTCAGAGCTGTTTTTTTAAAAAATCAATGTAATAACCCCCCAACTTTTGGTAGATATTAACACTATCAGGCAGACACACAAAACATAAGACGTTGGGCTATTTTATGAAAACCCTTTTCTAAAGACTCATTAGTTTACTAAAAGGCTATTTAAATGGTCTTGCCCATAAGAAAAAAGGGTGCGGAGGGAATCCCTATCTCTCTCCCTTGCAAGACCACATATGACCTAAAAGAGGCAGGGGAACTTCATTTGCTCTCTCATTTCACTGAGCAGGGGAGAAGCAGTCATGGACACACTATTAAGTGAGACCCCATACCCTCTGCTTGCTGTTCTCCTTAGCATCTATCTCGGGACTTGTCTACACTGCACATTGTTTGCTGGCATAGCCACAGCGGTACACCCATGCTGGCAAAGTCCCTTGGTGGAGATGCAGGTTATATCAACAGAAGGAGAAATTTTACTAGCACCACCTCCCCAAACAACCTAAGCTATGCCAACAAAAGGATTCTTTTGCTGGTATAACTGCATCTACTAGAGGGCTTTTGCCAACAAAGTTGTGTCAGTTGGGGGTGTCTCCTAGCTAGCATAGCTATGCCAACAAACCATAGACTAAGCCTCAATAAGAGCCTCACAGCAATGAACCACCTGTTCTATTTTGCCTTGTAACGTGCTCAGATATAGTAGCATGAGGATGAGAGCATCGTAAATATAAAGTTGGTGGCAGCAGCACAAAGGTGGGTCTCTAGGAGCTTTGGGCAAAGAGGAAGAGTGAAGTAGGCCACCATAGCTGTACCCCAGACGCTGAAGTAGTGGTACTGGGAAGACTACATGGGTGTTCTTCAGGCTGCAGAAGGATCTATTCCCTCAGGGTATGTCACTATCACAGAGCCTATTTAGTGGAAGTTTCACCAGAAGATGACAATTTATCCAGTAATTCTTACAGAATTTCTATTAACAGTTTTTATTTCCATTTTATGGCTAATTTTATTATTTATGTGCCTTTAAAATGTATTTAAATTACTATTTAAATATCAACTTTTTTTTACAGACCCAAAAGTGAGAGCTAATTGATATTGATAAGTTGCTTGTTTTAATAGAGCACACATTCTGTTTTCATGATACCTGGAAATTTACTTTTGAAAATTATATTTATAAAATTAAATCCAGTATTTAACTCAGTTCCTGAGTCCCTTTTTGTTTGGTTATTTTTACTTATACACCATACAATTATATAATGGTCACACATGGCAAGTGCTGTTCATCTGGAATAAATTGCCTAGGGAGGTTGTGGAATTGCCATCACTGGGGATTTTAAAGAGCAAATTGGACAAACACCTGTCAGGGATGGTTTAGACAATATTTAGTCCTGGCTTGAGTGCAGGGGACTGGACTAGATGACCTCTTGAGGTCCCTTCCAGTTCTATGATTCTATGTCATCACTTGATACACCTGCAGAAGGTGCTCAGAGTCTGTGTTGATATGGGTGGTATAAGAATCCTGAATAGAATAGAAACAGTTTGTATTTTTGTATGTGGTATGATTAAAAAAATATCCTGAGATAAGAATTGAATATATTAAGTTATGGCCCAAAACACAGTTTTATGACAAAATTATTTAATACCTAAAAAAAGCAGCTTACACCTGAAAATTGAACAACCCCTTAATTACAGAGAGGTATTCACGCTTCTGCAGGCACAGTTTATTAGTTATCTGACATAGCAAACAAGTATAACAAAGCTCGCTGTGAATGCTGAAAATATTGCGCTTTTCTTGATTATTCTACTGTTGTCAAATAATAGCTCCACATAACAAAATTTGTTTTATTATTACTTTTTTTCTAAAAAAATGCCCCTAGGAAATTCTATTAAAATATTGTATAAGAATGTTAAGATTGCAACATGAAGACAGGAAAAGTCCGTTAAAGTTGTCCATGCAACCTTAATTCTGACTCAATATTTAGTCAAGAGTCAGCAACCTTTCAGAGGTGGTGTGCCGAGTCTTCATTTATTCAGTTAAATTTCAGACTTCGCGTGCCAGTCCGGAAAGGGCGGGACTTCGAGCAGAAGGGAGGGGCTGAAGGGGTCAGCCCCCCGCTTTGGGGTTTCCCTCGCAGGCTCTTTCCAGATGGAG
The DNA here is from genome assembly GCA_007922305.1 of Dermatemys mawii. Lineage (NCBI taxonomy): Eukaryota > Metazoa > Chordata > Testudines > Dermatemydidae > Dermatemys > Dermatemys mawii. The sequence continues at coordinate 28,630,663 of ML677341.1, forward strand.
TCTCAGCCCGCTGCCAGCCTGGGTTCCCTACACCCAGGCTAGCAGTGGGAGCTGAGTAGGGCAGGCGGTGAGACTGTGGCTGGCAAGGGGCCAGCAGGGGAAACCCAAGAACAACGGCAGGCGAAGCGCTCAGCCCGCTGCCGCGTTGGAGCTTCCCCTGCAGGCTCCTGCCAGCCGGGGTCCAGCTGCCTGCCCCACCCAGTGCCCACTGCTAGCCTGGATGTAGAGAACCCAGGCTGGCAGTAGGCTGAGACCTCGGCTGGCAGGAACCTGCGGGTGAAACCCCAGAGCAGCAGCGGGCTGAGCCCGCTGCCATGTGCCAGGAGAAATCGGCACGCGTGCCACTTTTGGCATGTGTGCCGTAGGTTGCCGACCCCTGAGTTATAACATAACATGCTATTTTTCCAGAGGACTTCAGTCTCATTCAGTGTACATAGTCATGTAGTTAAAGACTGTATTGTAATGCATATACAGAAAAGGATAGAGTTAAGGGTGTTTGGGAAATTTAACTTTGGCATTCCCTTTGCTTTATATTGCAGCCTTAACACTCTCAACTTAGACGTGTGAATGGAATATAAATGATTGGTAAGCAAGGTTGCCTTCAGGAGGGAAACCTGAGAGCATGAATAGAAAAGCAGAGTTTTTACCATCCATTTCTTCAAGGTTCAACATCAAAACAACACAATAGATATTTTCTATGTTCTTAAAGATTATACACATTGTGTTAAGAAAAGAACTGAGAACAGTGTTAAAAGTGTTTGAAAGAAACATCTGGTTTCAGTCCAATTCCAGCCATTATAAGATACAGTTGCTCAGTATTAATAATGATGCCATTACTGCCCTACCATCTGTTGGTTGTCTGTTTGTTCTTGAAGGAGATGGACTATTTTTTCTGTTCTCTGATAATGTGATCCCATCAAAGGAAAACCCACAATCCATAGCTACATCCATGTATAGAAATTTCCCACTAGGAAATGTTTTTGAAGAGATGATCGAGATCAGTGGAGACAAACAAAACAAAAAACTCCAACCTTTCCTTTAATGGTGTTAAAGTGATATGTAAAGTGATAAAATAACCATTTTCTGCTTCTGCCTTCTGCCTTCAGTTAGCAGAAATACCCATTTCATAGTTGTAATATGACCCAATAATTACCGCCCCCCCCAAAAAGTTTCCAGTTACGGTCTAAAATATTTGTGGGTAGCAAGATTTTTTTTAAAAAAACTTACTGAAAACTACACATTGGAAAAACAAAAGCAACTAAATTTAAGCCACCTTTATTAAATTTTTTCTGTTGATGTGTTGTATGTAGTATATCTCATCAATTTATGCTGATCGTATTGTATTTTAGGATATTGTACATGAGAAGCATTGGAAAATTAAGCCATATTATGGAATACTAGCAAAAATAATTAGAATAATCAAGGATCTATATGATAATGCTGAATATGCACCAGGGATGGTAACTGTGAGCAATTGTACCCCTGTATTCAACCCTTGCACCCTATTGTAATCTTTGGCCAAAGTACGCGTTGTGGGTTATCATTTGAAAACTCATAATTTGCTGATAATCACTGTCCTAATAAAATATGTGTGACAACATTGTGTATAAAGTCATAAGATTCCACCACTATATAGTATTACTACAACATGTTCCAAGTCTAGAAAGTGACCAAACCAGTTCTTTCAAAGACAAAGAGCAAGCTGATGCCTCAGCCAAGTGTAAACAAGGTCAAATGTGACATCACCTGCTAAGTGGCTACTCACTGGCAGGAAAGGGGATATGAGTGAAAAATCTACATTTTAGCAAAGAAGCAGCATAGAATTTCTTTCCATGCCGACTGCCTGTCACCCTGCTCACAGTGGGAGAAGCTTTTCAAGGGAGGGAGAGGACTATAAAAGGAAAGGGGAGCCGCCCCAAAGGATCTCTCCCTTTCTCTCTGACCACAGCATTCAAGACACCTGAAGAACAAAAGAAGCAGCGTTGAAATGAGGAGTGGGGTGGGGATTCTGACTGAAGGAATTTCAGCCAGTAGAGCTGATGAAACATGTGGTGAGAGAGATTTTGCTTTGAATGGACCCTACTTATTTAAGTTGGGTTTTACTTTTCTTTTTCTTGTAACCAGTTTTGACTTTTGTCTCATTACTTCTGTTCATTTAAAGTCTCTCTTTGTGGTTAATAAACATATTTTATTGTTTCTCTAATTCAGGGTGTTTGAATTGAAGTGTTTAGGAGAGTCCATTTGGGAGAACAAGAGTGTTAATATTATTTTTTATTAAATGAATGATGTACTTTAGATAAGCCTGTATTATCCTGGAAAGGGCTGGGCAGTACAAGATGTACATTTCTGGAGGAAGAGGGGAATCTGGGACTAGGAACATGTTGGGCTCACCCTGTCGTGTAATTCAAGAGTGGCTGACTGCAGATCTCACACAATATAGCCGGGAGCGATTATCTGCTGGAGGCTGTGTGTGAGCAGACCAGAAATGGTGGCTACAGCAGCAAAATGATGAAAAGGCATCCCAGGTTAGAGGAGAGGGGGACACAACTACTCAGACTGGATTGTACCCTGGGTATCTCACAGTAACAACAGTGGCCAATGATTTGCAGTGACAAGTGGAGTAAGGTAGGTGTGTATTATATCCGCCAGTATTGTTTGCACTGATCATCAAAAAAGTAAGCACAGGAGGCAGCCAAGGAATGTTATGGACCAAGGCATAAAGCACAATTGGATTACTTTGTTTTTCTTAATGACCTAGTCCTGCTTATTTCAAAACAACACTTCATGGAAGAAAAGACCCAGATTTGGCAGACACAGCAAAACAAATTGGTTTGTTTATCAACAAAGGGAAGACAATATATCTAGTTAGCAATATTCCTAATGGCGTTTTCATGGTAGATGGAGAAACACTAGAAGAAGTAAGTCATTTTACATATCTATGGACTGAGATAGCCAATGATGGTGACACCATGGTGCATGTCAACAACAAATTTCAAATGCAGCAAACATTTTCATAACCTTGAAAAGGTTTGAGAAAAGTAGAATAATTGACACATATAAAAATACAACTTTTTAACATCAGCATCATGTCTGTCCTCCTTTGTGGAGTAGAGACAAGGAAATCTACAACAGAAATTGATAAGAAGATAACTTCATTCCAAAGAAATACCTGAAGACTATCTTCACAATAAAGTTTAAAAAGTTTCTTGCAATATCAGAAATTCTAAGTATTGCAAATCAACCCAAAGCATCAAACATGATAAGACAACAACGATGGACACATTTACGGCACATTTTAAGGATGCCACCAACGTGACTTCTACGTCAAGTGATAATATAGACTCTAGCTGGTAAGAGAAAAAAAGGGTGACCTAAAGAAAGATTGTGCAGAACAACAGAGATAAAAGCCCATCTATCAACCTGACAGACAAGCACAAAGTGAAAATATTTGACGGACACTGGGAGATGCCTTATGCATGAGAGGCGGCAGCAGCAGCAGCAAGAGACGTTACTAGCCAATGTCCTTATTTATAATCTTACTAGGATAATAATATAAATTGCTTTTTTAAAGCTATTCCCCCCCACCCCGATAGGAAGCAATCCTGATGCTTTTAGTCAAGTATATCTGCCATTCATTTCAGTGATTTTTCTCTTATGTCAGGACTGCAGGATAGTGCACTAGGAACTCAGGAGACCTGAGTTCAATTCCTGTTCCACTATAGACTTCCAGTCATTTACTCAATCTGTAGCTATTATCCCCATTTTACAGAAGGGAGATAGAGTCTCAGTTCCCCATCTATAAATAAAGGTAATAGTACTTCCCTACCTTCTTACATATTGTGAGGATTAAAGATTGTGAGTCCCTCAAACACTGCAGTAGTGTTGGCCACATCAGTATCAAAGATAATAGGCTCTATCAAAGATAGATATTCTGACTCTGCAAAGCACTTAAGCAAGTGCTTAATTTTAAGCACATCTGTACATGGTATCAACCTCACTACATTTTAAACATGTGCTTAAAATAAGTCATGCACATAAGCATTTTCAGAATCAGGATCTTAAACAGCACCTATAGCAACAATATTTAGGTGCCAAAATATACATAAATGTGTATGCATGCAGACACACACGTATATACTGTCAGCCCACTCTCTAAATGCAAATATATGTTCACAGGTCAGGTATACACTCAAGTGTTAATATGACCTAGCTGTGTCCCTCATCAGGGGTGTGAAAAATCCACTCGAAAAAGCCAACCTAACCTTTGCGTAGACAGTGCTTGGTCAATGGGAGAATTCTTCTATCACCTTAGTTTATTGCCTCTTGAGGAGGTGGATTAACCCCAGCTCTGGGTAAACTCCTCCTGTCGCTGTTGTGAGTGGCTACGCTTCAATGCTACAGTGGCACACTTGCAGCCGTTTAAGTGTAGACATCGCCTGAGTGACTATTGAACTAAATCAAAGATTCCCATAGACTTCAATGGGAGCTTGTACTGCCAAGTGATTCAGGTTTGTAGGATACAGAGGCAATAAGTTCACAAGTGAGGAAGAATTCAGGCTGTTTATTACATATAGCAGGTAAACATAAAATATAAGCAAGCCAATTCTACTAAGCAAGGATATAATCTTACGCTCCTCCTTTCAGTCCTCGGGAACCTCAAGCAAGCAATGACAGAGAGACCCCCAGGCCAACACATAGCACTAGGCTCAGGTCTACGTCGAGGTTCACTAAACCAGTGTTTCTGGGGCTTATTTATACCCAAAACCTACTTAGGCTACTGGGAATTTGCAGTAAACAAGCCCATCAGTTATGCCCATCTGCAGTCAACAAGCTCATTAATTACACCTGTTTTGATTTTAGGTACCCAACTCTTATCAATGTTTATGAATTCCTTTCTAGTTTCACATAAAATTTACAAGACGCAGCTGTCCACACTGATTAGATAAAAACTCCTCCTAAATTCCAAACTCATGCTACCTCAGCAAGCAGGTGCATAAACAAAAACTTTCCCAGGCAAAAGTAAGCCAGAGGCCTAATTAACCAAAGAAAATGGAAGTCCAGGAATGAAAAGGGCAATTGTACATGCTAATCCTAACTCCTCATAACAATGTCTTCCGGTGTATTTCCACTACAGAGCTGGATCAGGCTTATAGTATCTTAGCTTTCCTCAGAAAGGCCCCAGTTCAGCAATACACTAAAGCACATACACAAATCCTACTGACGTTAGCAAGCTGGAAGTACCCAGGTATGAGTAGATCAGGTATCATATGCCAGATTTACAGACTGGGTGACAGAGATCTGAGGTCAGCTGGATTGCCAAAAGGCTCCTAGCCCTTTGTTTTAATAGTTAGGCTACATGATCTCCACACAGATATCTCAGCTCTTTTTGAAACTTCATCTGAGAGTACATTTCATAAAACAGCGCCTGTACCATTTTACTGATGTGTCCAGTGCTTCATAGATAACTTAGTATCTTTCTGCTCTGCTAACATATGCATAATAGAAAAAGAGTTGGAAGACGAGTAAAAGCATTTACTGGAAGATCTATAGTATAAGTATGACAGTGTATTAATAGAAATAGTTAAATGATGCTATGTGTGTAGTATTACTTGAGTTGTGTCAGTAAAATACCTCTAAAGTAACAGCTCTGCCTTGAGCAGCGGTAAGTACCAGTGGTGCATACATGTGATAATTTAGCAGATGTCATTCTGAGATGCAACACTGTTGGATTATCAACTAAACAGCATTCTTCATGCTATACATTTATTCCTTGGCTTCTTTTGTAGATATTTTTCTATAGAAATCCAGTAGCGTACAAATTACCTGTGGACATCTAAACACTGATAATAGCTGAAGTATGCAACATTCGTTCACCTTAAACTACTACAACATCCACTAATTTGCCAGAAATAAGACCATTGTCTATACACAGTAAGGCTATGCTGGTTTACACATTTGTCCCATGGTGCCTATCTGTTCCTCCTGGACAAGGTATATAGGGTGACCTTTACAATCAGTAATAGTACTGATACTTAAATGGCTGGATTCCCCATTGGTGTTAATGGGCACAACTCCATTGGAGTCACTTGAATTGCATCCATTTATGATGAGGTAAGGTTTGCCTATATCTATATGTACATTATAGGCAACAGCATGGTAAATGAGCAAGGGAAAGGAGAAGAGAAGGATTTTTAGAGAAAAGGGATGATATGAAAGTCACCTGAAAACAAGACTTTTATGGAGATAATGGTGAGATACACAAGAAATAATTTTAAATTTAATTCCAAATTATATTGCAGCTCAGCTCACTTGTACCTTCAGCAAATAAAATAAAGATAGAACCACATCCATTTATTATTTGATACTATAGAAGGGGGATGCAGTCATTCAGATTTGGAATTTGCATAAGATTATCTGCTTAACAGGAAACCACTGAATTAACCAGGGAAAATGCCAACGAACATATTTAGCCACTTGTCTGTGCGCTGATTAACAAGAGACAATTTGTAACCATTTTCACACACTATTTTTAGAAACATTCTTCCGCTAATTTGCCATCTGTGATGATTTTTAATTTTTTCCCCTGGTAAACATTTCTGAGAAATAATTAGAGCAGTAAGAGCTTGAGAAAATTTGCCTGGCAAGCAAACTCACACCCCACTCCTTGTAAGGCAGACAAGTTTTCCAAGGCCAAATAGATTTCATTAAAATGAATGCAGAATTTAACAGTAAGAAGGGGAAAGAAAAGCAGCTGAGTTAACTGGAAAAAACACTAGACCTTTTTGATATCACTCTAGGCAAAGTCTGAATCAGCTGATTCAATTTATAAGGTTTGGGATTTTTTGGTGGGGGAAAATGGGAAACTGAGAGGAAGGGTGATCTGGGATTGGCGCTAGAGTGGGATTTAGAAGATTTCAGTCCAATTCCGGCTCTGACACGGATTTCCTGTAAGTCACTTAGGCCCTCAAGCTGCTCTTCTAGACAGACACCTCAAGTCTGTGGATGAAAGGACTTAACATGCACACAGCATTTCCAGGACTGGAGGCTTAATTTTTGTGCCTCACTTCCCCATCTGTAAAATGAGCATAATACTTCTGTTGTCATGTCTATTTATATTGTATATTCCTCAGGGCCGCGACTTCTTTCTATGGATATGTATACACAGCAACTAGACACCTGTGGCTGGCACATGCTAACCGACTCAGGCTCATGGGGCTTAGACTGTGAGGCTATCCCATTGTTCTGTAGACTTGTGGGCTTGGTCTGGAGCCTGAACCCTGAGACCCTCTGACACTGCAGGATCCTAGAGCCCAGTCTCCAGCCTGAAGCTGGAAGTCTATGCAGCACTGAAACAGCCCCTCAGACCAAGCCCCGCAAGCCTGAACCAGCTAGCATAGGCCAGCCGCGGGTGTCTAGCTGCTGTGTAGACATGGCCTATGTGTCTATTCAGTGCCTTCAATCTTGGCCAACACTCACAGACACTACTGTAATACAACTAAATTGTCATGTTGAAAGGACATTCCTCAGAGCAAGCAAATTTTTATTTTACTAACTTGTGACTGAAAAAGCAGTTCATTTCTTGTTTTTACTTTAAAAATAAGAGGTAAATTAGAATCTGGGCGACCTTTTCCAACAATTAATAGCAACTTTAAGGCATGTCAAAATAAGTCCTAAATAGTAATATTTGATAGCACTGTTTAAAGATTGCATTCACATTATTATCGGGTTAACTGTAACTCAGCTACAAAACTTTGATGAAACAAAAAAGTCTCAGACCATGTTATCACTAATTTTGTTCTATAAAATTGCATTTGAGACTTTATAAATGAATAAAATATAGAAAAAACAAGAGGCTCTAAGCTCCCCTCTGCTGTGAGGTATGGAAGAGAACTAAGAAAAGTAATATAACTAACAAAAATAATCATAGTATGATTGGAGAGAGGAGTGAACATTGAGATGCAAAAATTTGCAGACAATACAAAATTACTCATGATGGTAAAATCCGAAGCAGACTGCAGAGAGTTACAAAGAGATCTCACTAAATTAGGTGACTAGGCAGCATAATGGAAAATGAAATTCAATGTTGCTAAGTGCAAAGTAAATGCCTGTTGGACAACATAATCCCAACAATACATACAAAACGATGGTATCTAAGTTAGCTGTTCCCAGAAGTGATGGGTAGGGAAGGTATGTGGGGTTCAGTGCCCACCCACCCCCGGATTGGGGCAAGTGCTGAGCTGCCCATACAGGGCTTGCTCTGTTTGGCCTACCAGTAGGGGAGGAGGGCTCGGATCTTCTCTTGAGTGCCTCCTCCAGGCATTTCCGACTGGCTCGGCCCCTCCCCAGAGCAGCTGGACCTGGGCAGGGAGCTGAGGGGCTAGGATGGAGCAACTTTTCACAAGGTGGCTGCTCCTCTGTGCTGTGCGGCAGCTCCCTGAGAGACAGCCTGGCTGGGGAGGTGGTATCAGCCTGCCCGCTCTGCTCCCTCCCCAGGCCCAGCTGCTAGGGACAGGGGCCAAGTCAACCAGAAATGTCCTGAGGATTAGGAGGCTCTGGCTCACTCAGCCTCTGTCCCCAGCCACCAGGCCCAAGTGGGGAGCAGAGGGGGTGGGCTGCTGCCACCTCCTGAGCCAGGCTCTCTCTCAGGCAGCCACTACATGGCACAGAGGAACAATCATTTTTACACATGAGAAGCAGCTCCATCCCGCACTCTCCATTCCCCATCTGGGTCCAGCTCCCAGAGACAGCGGCCGAGCAAGCTGGAAATGTGCTGGGGGGAGGGGTGAAAGGCTCAGTGGGAGAAGGGCAGAGCCCCCAAGAGAACTCTGGCTGGGTAAGTGTGGCAGCCCTGGGCCAGGTGCGGGAGTTTCTCAGGATAAGGCACTGAGAGCAGGTTCCCTTGGCTCAGCCAGAGGTAGGCTGAAATGCTGCAGAAGGAATGGGTTTCCATCCTACATGGCCCCTAAATTCTACAAGAGCTAAAGATGACATTACAGAATCCATTTGGCTCTGAAGTATGTCTACACAGAAATTTTCTACACTAAAAATGCTACGTATAGATTGCAGTGATGATATTCACTAGAAGCAATGGTAGGGCCAAATTCTACTCAGCTCACTAGCATGGATTATTCAGTCATAACTCTCAATAGCCTCAATCCTGCAGGAGGATCTGGTAGTACAGTCGACTCGCATCTGTGCAGAAGCTGAGTATATCAAATGGTTAAGTTTAGCTATTGCCATAGGTGCTGGAACCAGGGGTACTGCCACACCCTCTGGTTTGAAGTGTTTTCCATTATATACGGGGTTACAGTTTGATTCAATCACTTTCAGCACCCCCACTATACAAATTGTTCCAGAACCCCCTGGCTATTGCTAAGTTATGTTATGACTAGGTCACTACCAAATTCACCGTCCATTTTGGTCAATTTCATGGTCACAGAATTTTAAAAATTGTAAAATTTCATGATGTCAGCTATTTAAATCTGAAATTTGATAGTGTTGTAATTATAGGGGTCCTGACACAAAAAAGAATTGCAAGGAGGGGTTTGTAAGTTTATTGTAAGGGGGAGGTTGCAGTACAGCTACCCTTACGTCTGCTTTGCTGCTGGCAGTGGTGCTGTCTTCAGAGTGGCAGCTGCTGGCCCGGAGCCCAGCTCTGAAGGCAGAACCAAAGCCAGCAGCAGCGCAGAAGTAAGGACGGCATGGTATGGTATTGCCACCCTTACTTCTACATTGCTGCCTGAGAGCTGGGCCCTCAGTCAGCAGCCACCGCTCTCCGGCCGCCCAGCTCTGAAGGCAGCAGTGCAGAAGTAAGGGAGGGGCAATGCCACAACCTCCTCCTCCCCCTCAAAATAACCTTGCAATTCCTTATTGAGTCAGGACACCCAATTTGAGAAATTCTGGTCTCCTCTGTGAAATATAGTATGGGGTAAAAACACACAAAAGACCAGAATTCACAGGGGGAGACCAGATTTCATGGTCCTTAAAATACTTAGATCTTCATCCTGAAAATTCTTATGCATATGCTTAACTTTGCAGATGTGACTAGTCCCAGTGAGTTCAAGGCGACAACTCATGTGCATAAATGTAAAGGCATGTCTAAGTGCTTGCAGGAGAGTGGCCTTAAATTGGAGACAGTATTTATATACTATTTTCCCCAAAAGAACTCAGAAATAGTATAAGGGAGTCTCTTCAGACTTTCAAAGAGAGGCCTTTGGGCTGAAACTAAACATGAACATTTTCAGCCCAAGCCGTGAAATTCAAAGAAGTTATGAGCAACTGAAAAAAGGGGCTATTGAGAGCCTCAGTGAGTGCTACTTGGTGCCTTCTGTAATTATAATGGCTCCTCTGCCTGTCTCTTTCTTGACTTATAAAGTTCTCTCATGAGCAGTTTGACTGATATTGAAACCACAGACAAGGAGCTCTTGGAACTGCTCTAAACATAAGCAGTATGGTTTAGTTTCTAGAAATGTTGTAAATATTTTTCCTATGTATAGAGAACATCTTAATTACATAGCTACACGAAAGACCAGAACTGCTCAGAAGAGCCATTAAGGCTCATAATAAAGTGTTTAAACATGCGTACACGCGCCCATACACATACACACATTATATAATTACTGTGTTAACTCGAATGATTCTAAAAGAAGTCTCTGAGGTACTTCAGGTGCTTCATGCTTGCTTTTTGTGTGTGAAGAGAAGGGAGAAGATTCAGGAACCATAAAATGCTTATTAACTGCTGTGACCCAAATACTGCAATGGACTCTGCTGATGCAGGGCAGCACTGGGACTCACAAAGTTTACAAAAAGCCAACCAAACATACAAACTTTGGTGGGATAACATTGATCCATCAATATATGACTGGTTTAAGTTTCCCTAGATTGTGTTTTATCTAGGGATAAAAGCAGTGATCCTCAATCAGGGATCCAAGGCTCCTTTTGGGGGCTGCAAGCAGGTTTCAGGGGGCCACCAAGCAGGGCCACCATTAGACTTGCTGGGGCCCAGGCCAGAAATAGGGCTGAAGCCCGGACCCTGAGCTCTGCCATCCAAGGCTGAAGCCAAAGCCTGAGCAATGAAGCTTTGTGAGGGCCCCTGTGGCATAAGGGCCCTGGCAATTTCCCTGCTTGTAACTGGCTAACATTGGCCATGGCTTTTATATGCAACAAACCAGTTATTTTGACACAAATGGGCTGTGGAGTTTTTATAGCATGGTTTTTTGGGGAGGGACTTTCTGGTCTGGGCCCCAGCGAGTCTAATGCTGTCCCTGCTTGGTGGCCCCCTGAAATCTGCTCAAAGCTCAGACCACTGGTTGAGAATCACTGCTTCAGGGGATGTTCAGAAAAAAATCAAAGGAAAAGGTTGAGACCCCCTGCTCTGAAGGATAGCTCTGGGGCTATTACACAACTGGGACTGTTTTGAGAAGAGTGGGAAATCTGGTTTCTCTCCTCTTATAGGGCATGTACCTACAGAGAGCCCAGAATTCATGATGATAACATTGAGGTGCAGAGAAGATGGAGTTGCCATGGAAGTGCTATTATTAAAATGCTCAATCATTCTCAGTTTATGCACAGAGACAGATCCTTACCTAAGGAACTAGCTCAGAATTTGCTCTTGTCTGAGGCTGGATAAATTTATTATTTTGTTTGTTTATTTATGGACCGTCCATCTAAATAGGCTCATAATATCATATGTGTGCTCCGGGAAATGTATATCTTTAACTTCCGCACCTTTCTAGCAAGAAACCGTTAAAAGCATCTTGCACTTAAACAGACTATGAAACTTTCCCAGGCAACACCTTCCTCACTTCATTGCTGAAACTCTGTTTTAAAAAACAATCCAATGTGAAGAATGTATGTTTCTACTACAAACTGATGGCAACCTGCAGTTTTTATCACATGATATTCTGCATGTCCTCTAATTCCCCGCTGGGCTAGATGGCCAAAAGCAAGAGGCCTAGACAACATCTTTTGAATATCCCACAAAAAATATGGAATAATTTGCTGAGGCGAGAATTTTCAGACTCCTGTACCTAAAGCTATTATAATAAGCAAGCCCAAATGTCTCAGTTATTAGCAAAACACAGCAGATGTGAAAGAATGTTGAACAGTGTCTATTATAATGTTTCAGGTGCAGCACAATCATTCCCTCTCCCTGCTTGTAAGCAAATTATAATACACTTTTTAAAATAAGATTTTTCTGAAGTGTTGTTCCAAAATCTACAAGAAAGAAAAATAAACCATAATGAATGAAGAATGTATTTGCTTATTCAGTGCACGGGTTTCTGCTGTGACTGCATTTTATTTTCAGAGGTGAGGACTATTATTTAGGTGCCTAATGTTAGGCATTCAAGCTTGACATTTTTTTGTCTTTGGAAGTATAAACTCAGGGTTTGGTCTCTAGTGACTTCTATTACTTAAATCACATTACCCCTGAGCGTGACTCTGTAGGGCTTTATTTCTCTGGGATTTTTTCTTTGTTGCAAAATACACACCACACAAGCAGCAGAGGAAATATAATCACCCTACGTAGATTGCATAGCTCACATAGTTCTGCAGTAATATTTTTGTCTGTTTGGGTTTTTTGCATGTTTAAAAAGCAATTCGCCAAAATAAAATCCTACAGAAATTCTCTGGAGGATTGTGGTTAAAGTGAAAGCACAAAACATTTTTCTGTGTGCATTTAGAGCAAAGGTAGCTTAGCAAGGGCCCAGGAGACAAGTTGTTAGATCAGTGAATCTATTACTGCAGTTGGATGTACTTTCAGACAAAGTAGTATATGTTATCTTTTGAGCTGTTTGGATTTCCTGCCCCAGTGACACAGTATGTCTTTGCTATTACTTCTATACAAGCAGTCATATTCCAGTGAGTTAAAAGAAAAAAGGCAGGTAACTTATATGGATCTGTAAAACAACAGAGTGTATTTGACTCTAAGCCTCTGTTGTTTCAGTTGTACTTCACAAAAATAATATTTTGGGGGTAAGTTTTCAGAAAGCTTGAGGTCTGGCCTCCATTTTACATTCAAATTCTGGTGTCCACAAAATGAGTGGCAGCTGCCAGTCTGAGTACTTGTGTCTCTAATCACCTGCTATTCAGCTGCACACACAAAAACACAGGGTCAAGTTCAGAGCTTGCAAAAGGGAGACTGGGAATCTGGAAACACACCCCTTTGCTTCTTGGACAACTAGACTTTACAAAGTTGGATTTAACCGTCAGATTAATAAAGCAAAGAAACAGTAGGTGATGTATGTCAACAAGAAAAACTGTTGGCCTACTTGTTATTAAAATATTTGAGTAATCAGATTTAGAGATCTCTACTGTAAACAGGATTATTTAAATGGATAGGGTGAAATCCTATCTCCGTTTAAGTGAACTGTAAAATCCTCATCGACTTCAATATGGCCTGGTGATGCTACACCCCATATTCTTCATAGAAAATAGTTATAATATGAGTATGGCACAACTAAGGTATTTTATGCAAGATAGGTCATGTGAAATAGCATTGGAAAGGCTGTGATTTACTGAATATGATTACCCTATTTGTATGCATGTATTATTTCTGCATCTGAAGCTAGGAATATAGACTATGTATCCATTACTAAACTGTTTGCATCTAAAGTGGGGAACACCAACCAGACAGTAGTCTGTCAGCCTGGGTGGGCCACTAGGAAGGACAAAAGGTCTTTGAAGATGCTAATTTCCCTTCTTCCTGAAAAAGTTTCCTGGCATGCCGCTTTGACACTGCAGGGTCAGGTGATCATGTTACCTGGTACTAGACACCATCTTTGACTTCTAGTGATTTCCACTAAGAGGAGGTGGGGGTTAGACTGGGAAAGAAAGAATTCCCATCATACGCAAATCCTATTTAAGGCTGGGGAGTGAATTAATCTTGGTTCATTCTTCACTGAACCCCCACTCAGGACGACTGCTGGAAATATCTAAGAAACAAGGACAAAGTGGAAGGGGCAGGGGAGTACTGAACCCAGGCTAGGAATGGTGTCTGGCTCGAGAAAGATATACCTGGAATTTTAAGCTGCAAGCAAGAGCAGTTTGTCCTCAAGAAATTCTGAAATCTGCCTAAAAAAACATTTAGCGTGACAAATTACTATTTGTAGCCAATTTCTTTAGTGTATTAAACCCAGTTTGTGTGTTTGTTTTATTTGCTCAGTAAATTGCTTTGTTTGCTACCCCTGTAATCACTTAAAATCTGCTTTTTATTGTTAATCAACTTGTTTTTTATTTATTCTCAAACCTGTTTCGGGGGGAGAGACGAAAAGCTCCCTCTACATTGAGGGAGGGGGCAGATTTCATGAGCTAACGCTATATAGATTTCTGTGCAGCACAAGACAATACAATTTTGGGTTTACACTCCAGAGGGGGTATGCACTTGAGCATTGGGCAATTCCCAAGCTGAGCCTTCCCCCACAGAGCTGATCTCAGTGTCTGTGTCCTTTTGCACCTGGGTGTAGCCCTACCTTTGTGTGTGCTGGAAGAGGCTAGAGGGCCTGGCACAACAGGTCAGGGAGAGGGAGCCCAGGCTGGTGGAACAGGTAGGCTCAGTGGGACCCTAGTACATCAGATGGCACCCCAGAGCAGGAAGGTAACCCATCACACCTGGACTTTACCCCTACATTTTTTTAAAACATTGGTGAAGATAAATGTGCAGTGTTACATTTGATTTGGTTTATACAAATGAAACGTGTGTATCTATTTTAGCTTGGTAATATATTTGTGCCATAATTATTGTTTTGGTTCAAAGCTTGTTTGGGGCTATTTTGTAACCCTGAATGTTTGCTTTTCTTGAGATTTTTATTGACATAGCTAGTTTTGCATGAAACATGAACATTTAAATTTTGACAACTTTCTCTGAGAAAATTTATGTTAGACCAAGCTAACACATGAATGAAATTTCAGTAAAAATGGTCAGCTAAAACCTCCCTCAGTTGCGTGTTTTTCACAGATAGACCCATTTTCACAAAACAAAATGAGAAAAGCTACAATTTCAGATTCTTTTCATTTTATTTTGAATATTTCTCACAGATGTCCTGGTTAGCAGTTTGGCAAAAATATCTTTATGGCATGAAGATTCCTGAGGTCTGATTCTTCTCTGTGATGCTCTGATGTTTGTTACGGTGTTCAGTATTATATTATATACCAGTATAACTTGTACAAAATAAGCTACAATGCTTAGTATGTGTTTGTGAGGCATTTGAAATGAGCAGGTAATTACAGATGCACCATATCTAAACTCACACCACTACTGATTAAAACGGGAATAGGAGACACTTCCATGAAAAGGGAGCAGTATGGAAAAGGCACAAGACAAGGATGGAAGAACAAAGCATTTAGTTGGGACACATGAGCTGAAGAAAGAGAACAAGGGAGGATGAAGATGAGAACAGAGATGCACATTGAGGCAGAGCAGGATTTAATCTTGAAGGTGAGGACAAGAAATTTGATTCCAATTAGAGGAAGTGAAGGAGCAGCAAAGATGTTTGTAGAAGGAAAAATGTTAATGTGTTTCTCCCCTCTTGTGTATCAAAATAAAAAATACCTTTAAGGGCAAAGAATGCTGTCTGAGGTCTTCTGTTATTTGAGGGTTTAAATGAAATATAGTCATGGAAATGCTGAGAATGTCTCATGGAAAGAATGACCCATCTTTGTGGCTTTTACTAAATGTTTATTACAAGGATTCTAGTGTTCACTAATGGAAAGCGTTTCATTTTTTTTTTTTTAACATGAAGCTAAAAAGTTCTCAGACCATCATACACTCAGTGTTATCGGCAGGACTGTGGCTGTGATAGTCCACTGCCCCAGAGCAAGTGCCACATTGGCCAGCGTGCCCTTGCGACTGGATGTGGAGTTTCTGGGCCTTCCCTTTAGTTGTCTGTTGGCCACCTAGCTCTGTGGCCAGGTCATTTAAATGTTCAGTCTCTTTCTGGAGTACTCAGAGACCCAAAGTAAACACCAGCTTCAACAATAGTCCCAAGTTAACATAACAAAAGGTCTTTAACCCCGTCTGGGCTCAACTCACAGTTTTTCTGAGTCTTGTTAATGCACTGACTCCCCAGGCTTTCCCCGCAGTGAAAGTCCAAGTACAACAAACCACAATGGCCTTTCATCCCTCCTGGGCTTCTGGTCAGTTCCCTTTTCCTCTTGCGGAACAGCAACCCCAGGACTGCCTCAGCGGAGACTAGCCTCTAATTCCAGGGACCCACCATGGATGATAACACCATTCCTGTAGCTCAGCTCTGTAGTCACAATCAGCTCAACTGCCCTCCTCCTCAACTGCTGGGCTACTGGGCTTCCTGCGTTTTTAAGTCCTACACCCAACTCAGGTATGGCACGGCAGGGCTAGGTTAATTAAATAGGGTTAGCCAGCCCGAGGCCTCCTAGTCCTAAAGGAGCTAGCCATCCTGTTACAGTGGGGAAGACCTATCATTGCTTCCATGTCCTTTTATTCAAAAAGATGTACAACCCCATTTCTGTTTTTTAATTATTTATGTAAGTAAACCCCAGTACTGGATGTGACCTGTGTTAGGCAAAGGTAAAATTTCTGAAGATTTATAAATCAAGAGAGACAGGCACTGGATATGCCATATATCAAAATGATATAACAGATTTAGGTCCCATTCGTGCAGCTTGTTCGACACAGGTAGACCTCTACAGCTCTATGGCGTGTCATTGATTTCAGTGGGATTCTACACTGGCAGAGAGGTTCACCCATGCAGAAGAAGCTGCAGGAGTAGGGCCTTGAATATTAATGAGTCCTCTGTAAATAAGTTGCACACTATTTATGTGCCAGATGAAAATGCACCTTGTAAACAGTTCTAGGAGTAAAACATAACTGTGTACATCCACTGTATTTCTTTCGTGGAATGTCTTACAGATTTTTCCTATATAAACAAGAGATACACTTTCAACATGGTCCATGGGGAAATTAGCTGTGAATTTCCTTTAAAGGTACTTACGGGAGTTCTGTGATTAATTATTCCTTGTACACTAACTCCATCATGCCCAAGAAAATTAACCTGTAGAGTTAGAGCCATACGCAGAAGATGCAGCCATTAATAGACTTAACAAAAAAAAGCTAGAGGACACCTCCAGGAATATTTTTATATACAAAGAATCATAAATTAATGCGCTACTAAGCAAAGTTATTGAGGCAAGAGTGCTCATGACATTCAGGAAACAATTAGATGGTATCCAGGGGAATGGACTGTTAGTTACATCATATTGTGTAAGAATTGAACTATATAATCTTAAAAGTGTGGATATTAATATTCCATAAATAGAACTAATCAATCAGTGACAGGGTCAATACAGATGGCTGATGCCATTATAGATTTTTTTTATGATTGAGATAATCTATTTCAAAGCATTGCACAGTAGCAATCTGTTCAACACCTCAGTACTAGCATTGTTCATCATCATAATATAAATTGTTTTAATGGGTCAGCTAAAAAAGCAACAAGATACTTTCTAGGTGATTAATATTTTGTTAATTTTCATGGAAAGAAACAATAAAAATACAAAATGTAAATGACTTACAGTGTGTGCTTGATACCACATACCTCACCTTTCATGGGGTATACAATAAAGTTATGCAATTATGGAACTTTACAACTTGTCAAAGCTGCAAGAGCAAATACAAAATCAAACAATATTACACAGACATAATATGTGAGGGCGGGGAAAAGAATTAAAAAAAGACACATGCAAATAGGTAAAGAGAGGAAGGTGGGACCAAGGGACAGGGGTGGCATGTCAGGTGGAATGGAAGCCTGGCATTATGGGGCTGTCTCAGCATTTTTATCCAAATGTATCAAGAAATGGAGTCCAAATATCTTTGAGTTCATACAATTGCTCTCTCCATTGATAAGCTGTTCTTCCTTTTGCTGATAACTCAGTCAGGTCTGAATACTGCTGTTCTATTACTCTCTTCTGGGCATGCTCCTACTTTGTAAAATCATGGGGCTGGTCTACACTACAAGTTTATGTCGACTGTAGCAGCGTTAAGTCGACTGAACCCTGTACCCGTCCTCCCGTGGCGGCCTTTTCCATCAACTCTAACGGCCCTTAAAATCGATTTCTGTACTCCTCCCCAATAAGGGGAGTAGCGCTGAAATCGACGTCTCTGGGTCGACTGCAGGTTAGTGAGGATGCATGTCGATGCTATTGGCTTCCGGGAGCTGTCCCACAATGCTCCATTGTAATCGCTCTGGACAGCACTCTCAACTCGCATACACTGCCAGGTAGACAGACAAAGCTCTGGGAACTCTTGAATTTCATTTCCTGTTTCGCCAGCGTGGCGAGCTCATCAGCACAGGTCACCATGCAGTCCCAGAATTGCAATAGAACTCCAGCATGGTCCACACAGGAGGTGTTGGATTCCATTGCTATCTGAGGAGAGGAATCCGTGATGGCAGAACTGCATTCAAACAAATGGAATGTCAATATGTTTGGCACAGTCTCTAATGCCATGCTGGATAGGGGCCACAACAGGGACAGACAACAGTGCCGCATGAAAATTAAGGAGCTGAGACAAGCATACCAGAAAACCAAAGATGCAAATGGATGCTCAGGGGCACAGCCACGGACATGCCACTTCTGCAACGAATTGAATCAAATACTGGCGGGGGGGCCCACCACTGACCCACTGCTGTCCGTGGACTCCGCTGATGGGGTACTTCTGAGCAAGCATGAGGATTTGAATGATGACGAAGCTGATGAGGAAGATGAGGATACCACGCAGCAGCAGGCAAGCGGAGAGACCCTGTTCCCCGACAGCCAGGAACTGCTTATCACCCTGGAGCCAATACCCTTCCAACCCTCCCAAGTTGGCAACCCAGAAGGAAAAGTCAGTGAAGGCACCTCTGGTGAGTGTCCCTTTAGGGATAAGATAAGGCATGATTTAAAAGGAAGCTTTTATTAATGATTAACTTGCCCTGAGTACTTAGAATGCATTCATGGCTAGTACAGCTACTGGAAAAGTCTGTTAAGGTGTCTGGGGATGGAGTGGAAATCCTCCAGGGACATCTCCATGAAGCTATCCTGCAGATATTGTAGTAGTCTTTGCAGGAGGTTTCTGGGGAGACCAGCCTTATTCCGTCCTCCATGATACGACAGTTTACCACGCCAGGCCGGCAGCAAGTAGTCGGGTATCATAGCATGACAAAACATGGCAGCATATGGTCCTGGGGTTTGCTGGCATTCCAGCAACATCTGCTCTTTATCTCTCTGTGTTATCCTGAGCAGAGTGATATCGTTCATGGTAACCTGTTTGAAATACGGGAATGTAAGTAAGGGGACGGTCATTTGCGGCCATTCCCAGTGGGCTGCTCGTATGTGGCTATCATGGCAAAACCATCCATTATGTCCTGCATGTTTCCCAGAGTCACTGTCCTTCTTAGCGAAAGTCTATTGATTGCCTTGACAACTTGGATTGCATCAGACCTCCAAATTGATTCCTCACTGATTGATAGCAGTCTGGCATTGCAAGCTTCCACAGAGCTATCACCACTCGCTTCTCAACTGTCAGAGCAGCTCTCATTTTACTATTGCTGTGCTTCAGGACTGAGGAAAGCTTTTCACACAGTTCCATGAAAGTAGCTTTATGCATTTGAAAGTTCTGCAGCCACTGCTCATCATTCCAGAGTTCACAACTATGCGATCCCACCAGTCAGTGCTTGTTTCTGGGGCCCAGATGCAACGCTCCACCTTGTCAAGGTGATACACGTCTTTCGCCAACATCTGTGAATTGCTCCAGTCCATGGCTTCCAGCAGGGATGTTTGTGTTGCATCACATTGTTTCATGTGGCAGCTTCTGCTTCAGCTGAGCAAATACTGCAGGATAAGGAGTGAGGTGCTTGTAATGCTCACAACAAAAGTGTACAGCTGAGTGGGGAGCATGCTTGCTGTTCTATGAGGCGTGTGTGGATAACCCAGGCTTAGGAAAAAAAGTGCAAAAAAAGCCTTGGTTTGTTTGCCATTGATTTCAGGGAAAGAGGGAGGGAGCGAGATAAGTGCATCATGGGAAGCTAAAGCCATGTTCCCATAACCACCCGCGCAAATGTTTTGATCCAATGAGGCACTGCAAGCCCAAACCAACATTACATTCAGCCCCATGCACTGTGGGATAGCTACCCACAATACAGCACTCCATGAGTCAGTGCAAGCCCCGCTAGTGAAGCTGCACTCTGCCATCATGGTGTGCATAGTGGGGACATGCAGAATCAACTTGTGTAAATCAGAAGCTCAATGCTGACTTAAATAAAATCGACCTAATTTTGAAGTGTAGACACAGAATCATAGAACTGGAAGGGACCTCAAGAGGTCATACAGTCCACTCAAGGCAGGACTAAATATTATCTAGACCATACCTGACAAGCATTTGTCCAACTTGCTCTGAAAAATCCCCAGTGATGGAGATTCCACAACCTCCCTAGGCAATTTATTCCAGTGCTTCACCACTCTGACAGTTAGAAAGTTTTTTCTAATGTCCAATCTAAACCACTCTTGCTGCAATTTAAGCCCATTGTTTCTTGTCCTATACTCAGAGGTTAAGAACGATATTTCTCCCTCCTCCTTGTAACAATCTTTTACGTACATCAAAACTGTTATCATATACCCTCTCAGTCTTCTCTTCTCCAGACTAAACAAACCCAGTTTTTTCTATCTTCCCTCACAGGTCATGTTTTGTAGACCTTCAATCATTTTTATCGTTCTTCTCTGGACTTTCTCCAGTTTGTCCATATCTTTCCTGAAATGTGGCACCCAGAACTGGACACAATACTTCAGTTGAGGCCAAATCAGCAGAGAGTAGAGTAGAAGAATTACTTCTTGTGTCATGCGTACAACACTCCTGCTAAACATCCCAGAATGATGTTTGATTTTTTGCAACAGCGTTACACTGTTGACTCATATTTAACTTGTGATCCACTATGACCCCCAGATCAGTTTCCTCAGTACTCCTTCCTAAGCAGTAATTTCCCATTATGTATGTGTGCAACTGATTTTTCCTTCCTAAGTGGAGTACTTTGCATTTGTTCTAATTTTATTTCATCCTATTTAATTCAGATTGTTTCTCCAGTTTGTCCAGATCATTTTGAATTTGAATACTATCCTCCGAAGCACTTGAAACCCCTCCCAGCTTGAGACTGTTCACAAACTTTATAAATGTACTTTCTATGCCATTATCTAAATCATTGATGAAGATATTGAACAGAACCAGACCCAGAACCGATCCCTGAAGGACCCCATTCATTATGCCCTTGCAGCATGACTGTGAACCGCTGACAGTTACTCTCTGGGAATGATTTTCCAACCAGTTATGCACACACCATATAGTAGCTCCAGGTAGGTTGTATTTCTCTACTTTGTTTATGAGAAGGTCATGCAAGACAGTATCAAAAGCATTACTAAAGTCAAGATATACCACATCTACTGCTTCCCCATCCACAAGGCTTGTTACCCTGCCAAAGAAAGCTATCAAGTTGGTTTGACATGCTGACGGTTATTTATCACATTATCTTCTACGTGTTTTCAAATTGATTGCTTAGTTATTTGCTCCATTATCTTTCCAGGTACAGAAGTTAAGCTGACTAGTCTGTAATTCCCTGGGTTGTCCTTATTTCTCTTTTTATAGATGGGCACTATATTTGCCCTTTTCCAGTCTTCTGGAATGTCTCCCGTCTTCCATGACTTTTCAAGGATGATTGCTAGTGACTCAGATATCTCCTCAGTCAGCTCCTTGAGTATTCTAGGATGCATTTCATCAGGCCCTGGTGATTTGAAGACATCTAACTTGTCTAAGTAATTTTTGACTTATTCTTTCCCTATTTTAAGCTCTGATCCTACCTCATTTTCACTGACATTCACTATGTTAGAAATGCAATTGCCACCCACCTTCTTGGTGAAAACCGAAACAAACAAGTCATTAATCACCTCTGCCATTTTCACATTTTCAGTTATTGTCTTTTCTCCCTCATTGAGTAACAGGCCTACTCTGTCCTTGGTCTTCCTCTAGCTTCTAATATATTTGTAGAATGTTTTCTTGTTTCCTTTTATGTCCCTAGCTAATTTGATCTTGTTTTGTGCCTTGGCTTTTCTAATTTTGCCCATACATACTTACATTATTTGTTTATATTCACCCTTTGTAGTTTGACTGAGTTTCAACTTTTTGTTATTTCCAGACTGGCCACTTGGTAAGGAAGGAAATTCTAGTGGAGGTGACATTGCTCAATATACTGGCATCCAGTGGTTTCATGCAAAACAAGACAAACAAATTATAGGCTCCTTGCTGTTTTCCAATTAGTGTATCAGACAGGTTTTTACCCAACTCAAGAGGGGACCTATGTCAGTACCCTATCTGCTGCCTGATTAGAATACACCAGTATTTTACAATTCTTTGATGATCTTTGCTCTTTCAGGGTTGGTTTTCCTGATAGTATCATTTTTGAAAGCTTGCTTTTGCTCAGGAACTGACAAGTGCCGAATCAGCTCAGCTGAGAAAGGCAGCTTGGCAGGGATGGTAGAAGGACCTTGTAATTGCTTGGCAGGCAAGATTAAAATATACCATTGGTCAAATTTGGCTGCAGGTTGTATGTCTGAAACTGGTGATACAAGTCTAGACAAACTTATTATTATGAGTTTATGTTCCAAAGCTTAAGTCATAATGTCTGTACTCCTCACAGTGGACACATTATTTAATAAGAGTAGTCTAAAAACCTAATACTTAAATAAATCTCTCTGTTTACGCAAGGCATTAATGGTTTTAGAATTAGTGAGACATCTCTTTGAAAATGAGTGCATGATAGAAAACTGACTTACAAAATATTATTTGTATATTTAAGAAGCAAACTGGCTGATATTTATTTTTTTGTTAATATTTACATGATTTCCCAATCAAATTGTGGGACTATGGGTCAAAGCATGGACTTTGCAAAGTGGTGCAAAACGGGAGATCTACACACACAAGCACTGCAAAAGGAATATTAATATGCATCCATAATCCAACTAACAGTTCCTTGCACAGTCCACAGCTAAAATTTTTGCTAGTAGGAATAATCAGGATGGGAGGTGATGCATACAGGCCATTGCTTTGTCAGAGAATAAACTGCCCCACGAACTAACCACAAACCCCATCACATTTCTGCTCCAACTGTCAGATGTATTTCTTCGACTTTGCCTTTCCTAACATAAATGTATCAACATGATATTTAAAAACAAAGAAAACCCTACCAAAACAAAACCCTCCAATGCACCCACTTCTCAGGGAGAAGATATGCTGGAGGGTAGGAATAGGAAACAGAAGGACCCAGACAAATAAAAGAATTGGGCCAATAGAAATCTGATGAGGTTCATCAAGGACAAGTGCAGAGTCCTGCACTCAGGATGGAAGAATCCCACGCACTGCTACAGGCCAGAGACCAAATGGCTAGGCAGCACTTCTACAGAAAAGGATCTAGGAGTTACAGTGGATGAGAAGCTGGACATGAGTCAACAGTGTGCTCTTCTTGCCAAGAAAGATAACAGCATTTTGGGCTGTACAAGTAGGGGCATTGCCAGAAGATCAAGAGACGTGATCATTCCCCTCTATTGAGCACTGGTGAGGCCTCATCTGGAGTACTGTGTCCAGTTTTGGGTGCCACACTACAAGAAGGATGTGGAAATATTTGAAAGAGTCTGGTGGACGGCAACAAAAATGACTGGGGGCCTGGAGCACATGACTTATGAGGAGAGGCTGAGGGAACTGGGATTGTTTAGTCTGCAGAAGAGAAGAATGAGGGGGGGATTTGATAGCTGCTTTCAACTACCTGAAAGGGGGGTTGTGGCAGGGCAGGAGTAAAACCCCTTGAGTGCCTTGCCACTGCTCACTGAACCCTGCCTTCTGGCAGAGAGGCCAGCTGCACTGGCTCAAAACAGTCAGTAAGGAGCCCAGCTGCGGGTCCTAATGAGGGCTGGCTCACAGCCATAGGCTGAGCTTAGCTGCCACAGCTCCGGTTGATGACTGAGAGGGCTAGAAAAGCCCTGAGTAGAACTCAGTCAGGAGGTTAGCCCGGAAGGAGATAGGAGGCTACAGCTCTGTCTCCTCATTAAGGGGAGGGAACCTCAAGGGCCACTGGGGATAACTGTTGGGAGCTAAAGGGAACCATTTGTGGCACTGTAAATAAAAGCACCAGGGTGAAACACCAAAGGGAGGTATGAGGACTTTTATTTTCTCAGCCAGAACATGGGGCATGGGGGCGAAAGGAAGGAAACTTGTACAGACCCTGTGACAGGGTTCCAAAGAGGATGGATCTAGACTGTTCTCACTGGTTCCAGATGATGAAAGAAGGAGTAATGGTCTAAAGTTGCAGTGGGGAAGGTTTAGGTTGGATATTAGCACCACTAGGAGGGTGGTGAGGCACTGGAAGGGGTTAGCTAGGGAGATGGTGGAATCTCCATCCTTAGAGGTTTTCAAAGTCAGGCTTGACAAAGCCCTGGCTGTGATGATTAATTGAGGATCGGTTCTGCTGTGAGCAGGGGGTTGGCAAGATGACCTCCTGAGGTCCCTTCCAACCCTGATATTCTATGATTCTAAGATGAGAGACCAAACAACATGTGACAGATGTGTGGTCTCATTGTTTTATGCACTATTGGAAGGCACTCCGATACTACAGTGATGGTACTGGTGGAAGAGCCAAGAGAGACTACATATTAACAAACACAGACTAAATTCTCTGATTTTTTGCTCCACCTTGGAAGGCCATCTCAGATTCCTGTTACAGAGGAGTGCTCTCTCTACAATAAAGATCAGTTTACAAATCCAGAATAATGCCACTGATATCAATGATGTTACTCTCCTCACTATATCGTTGTATATCATGTATCTTAAGAATATGTATTTATTCTGATCCATACATATTAAAAATTATAAAAGAGTGTCTATGATGTCTCTAGGCAGCCATTATAAACATTAAAAATACAACTGATAAATCCAAATCAAGATTATTCTTTCAGTAATTTTCAAGTCAATTAATTCTTTCTTTTAAGACATCACAACAATCCGACTACCATATTTTCAAAGAGTTATCTCAGGATTTAGATGTGTTACTCCCATTGCATTAAATAGAGATCAAGTAGCTAAAACAATACATAGCACTTTTTAAATGTCCTCTTATTAGTGTGAGGCTATAACAGTATAACCGATATAATAGTATTGGGTACTAGAAGAAACAATATTAAAACCCCATAAAGGGTTCCAAAGCACATATTAGTACTGTTAATATTATATTATAGTTTTCTGGGATTTTTTTTAATAATACCTGAAAATATTATAAGAAAATAAAATACAGAAATGACATATTTTCAATGGAAAACAGTAAGTAATGCTTATAGTTGTGTTTTGAATCACAACCCATTTATTGCTATCTATGAAATGGTGCTTTTGGCAAGATTTGAGGGACCATAATATTTTAAAAGCACTTTAGCCTGCAAAAAGGAATTCCATTAACGGTAGTAGTGATTAATTACCAAGCTACAGTAGACTACCAAGCTATAGTAAACCTCTGAACAAATCTTCATAAAGACTTTATAAAGTAGCATTCTTAAACTTTATAACTTTGGTGTGAATATACTGTAAGTAATTAAAGCAAATACAGTAGCATTTGGTTTTATTACTAACCACTTGTAGTGATCACTGAACTATGTAGATAAAAATTACTATGATTTTAAAGATGTATTTGTTTCTCAGTTAGATTACATTCTAAATGACTTCTCATTTGACTTCAAAAGGGCTCTGGACCAGGCACAGACACTGACTCTCCAATGGTGTTCGACCTCTGGCTCTGCCCCAGTCCCTGCCCCACTTTACCCCAGCCCCCCAATACCCCCCCCACCCCCCCTCGTCTTGCCCACCCAGCCTCTTCTCTTCCTGCACCCCTCCCCGCAGTGTGCCACATCCTTACTCATCACCCTTCCCCCCCAGAGCCTCCTGCATGCCGTGAAAAGGCTGAGCACGGCAGGCAGAAGGCACAGGGAGGGAGGGGAAGGCACTGATCAGCGGGACCCTCTGGCAGGCAGGAGGCACCTGAGGGAAGAGGGGGGCCTCAGGGAAGGCTGCAGGTGGGTGCTCAGCACCTACGGCACCAGGCCTTCACTGTGTACTGATCAATAAGCATTTGGTTACAAGGATCAAAAAGACAGTAATACATTTGACTTCCTGTGATATATCCAAAGATAGAAAAGTGTGAAATGCTTTTCTGAGTGCTACTCAGATGCAGTTAAAGACAGGTCTGCAGTAAACAAGACACTAAAACTGTACTATAAGAAACAAAGCATGAATAAACAGACTTTTACCGTGGTCTTTTCTATGCTGGAATCAGAGCTAATCCTAATAATAAGCAGGCAGTATAGCTCCACTGGTTAAAGTTAAAGGGGAGACTTTAACTTTTTTGCTGCCCCAAGCAATAAATAAATAAATAAATAATAAAGGGAGAGGGTGGCCAGAAAGTGCTGCCCCAAGAATGGCCTGTATGAGGCCCCTTGAAATGTGCCACCCCAAGCACATGCTTCCTCGGCAGGTGCCTGGAGCCAGCCCTGACTGGTACAAACTTCCAGTGTTCCAGTGTAGATAAAGAGCTCAGAACCGGGGAGCATGTGTTTTTGCCATCTCACACATATTTATGATAGTTTGAAAATTTTTGCCCTTTTGAATTGAGATAAAAAACTGAAATCTTGAAAAAAAATGATTTGGGTCAAATTATATGTTTTGTTTCACTTTTGACCTTTTTCTCCTTTATTTAAAAAAAACCTTATTGAAAAATTCCAGACTACCTCTAAATGAAATCTGCCTTGTGAAACCAAGGAAAGCACCTCAAATGCAAAGTCTGTCTTTTTTGTCGGTCTTTGAGGTTTGCATCAGTGCAGTTACACCAGTTACTGAAATCACGACAAATCCGCAGACTAGACAAGGCCTGCTTCTTGATCAATTCTCTGTTACAGTTTGTGTTTAACTGACATAGCTATAATAATAACCTCACTGACCTGCATAGGCATTAAAATACCCGTCACAACTTCTATTTGAGAATTTTCACTGTGTTCTGGCTCTGGACGCAATTATCACTTGACTGTTCAATTCAGTTTGGGATTCTATGTGATCTGCAAATTGTGTTCCATAAAACTAAAAAATAATATTGTTTTGAACAACAATACCAGCATAACGTGTATTTTTTTAAAAAAAGCCCATTACAAATGGCAGTTGTTTTCAGTAATAATAAAGAGACCAGTTGCCAAAAAATGATTAAAAACCAGGAGAGAGATCATCTATGGTACTAGCATATTTTATATTAACATCCCTCTTGCCCCATAAATAAATAATCAGAAAAAATATCATATACCAAGGCTGGGTCGGATTCTCCCCGCCTTCTGCAGTCACTTACCTTGTTCAAACAGCATGCAAATTGAATATAAAAGACTCTCATTTTGAAAGGGAAGTGTACTAACTCCATTTTGCACAAGTCTACATGGCAACAGAGGAGAATAAGGACCATCTTACTCTGAATATTTTATGTGGACAGATTCAAGGTGTACAAGAAGGAGCTTATCAAGCTATAAAGTAGGCCATTGCTCACACCAGGAGCAACTTAAGTGGAATAATGTTAAGGTGAGAGAGAATATTAAGTTATAAAAGGGGAATATCCTTCTACCTGCAATGACTCTGAGCATCCTTTGTGCCTGTTCCGTGTCAATTTTTTTAAAAAAAAAATCCTGAAAAATGGACAGGGTGCAGGTGGAAGATTCAAGGGTGTGTACAGGGAATTCCATTTGGACAGTAAATCTGTACTGACCGAGATTGAACACACCTTTTGCATTTGGTCACAGAAAATTCTGGCATTACTATGCACAAAGAGAATCATGACTTGAGAGAATTTTATCTGAAGGCCTGCAGAATACCAGTCAGAAGCTGGCTCAGTGATTGAGAGACTCCCATTGACTTTATTGGAAATTGGATAAGGCCTCTACTCAGGTAACTCTTTATTACAGTCTGGTTTCCCTAGATGAATGACCAAGGTTGGTAGTTTTACTTAATCTATCAATATCTGGCAACTGAATACTTAAGTAGGATAAAGGGAGTAAATTCTCCTGTAAGTTATTCTGAAGTCAATAGGGCAGTTTAAATAAAAAACACTCTTCTGTTAGCAGCAATAGATAAGACTGTGTAATATGATGCATACCAAAAAGATTGATATTATCATCACTCTTTATTACTCTGATACCTGTTAGGATGTCTAGGCACCTCCTAAACTTAAAAACACATATTTCCAGAACTTCCCTACTGACCTTGACCATTCAAGCATGTCACAGATGCAACTCAGAGGTTATGGTATGGAGCAGCCTTACTACCTTCAGAATCTCAATGACTTAGATAGGTTCAAACATAAACAGAAGAGCCTCCACTTGTCGCCTTAGATCGTCACTTAGTCTCCACAGAACAAGACAGGTCTCTCTGAGTGATCTGATCCTCAAAGTAAATAAAACTATTCTCAGTAAGAAAACAGGAATCTGATCACAACACATTACTGCTGAATATATTTTGCATACAGTGGGGTTCTGCAGTGTAGCTTGACTAAATCTTGTTTAACTATTTCCCAGATTATGCAGGAAGCTCAAACTTTGCAGGGCTATAGCATGATTCAAGAACACAGTTAAAAGCAGATTCAATACAGTCTACGCTAAAGGAAGAAACCACAATAAAACCATGTTGGCCAGTACTGTGTTGTAACATACTATGGTCTCGCAATATAGTAGTTTACACAGAGTGGAAGGCACTTACTCAGCTCCTAAATTTCTTTCATTTCCATGGATCTCTGCTTTTTCTCTCTCCTCTTGACTTCTCTTTCTTTTTCCTTTTGTCCCATCAATTTCTGTTCCAATTTTTTTTTAATCTCCAGAATAGATTGGCATTGGCCTACTGAAGTATATTAAATCCCAGTGTTAATATTGTTTAGATGATTTGGAAACTACAGAGATCATCATTTCTGAATACTTGGTGACCTTTCAAGGTTAATAAACTCCATGCTATTAAGAAAGGGAGAGCTAAATTAGGCTTTTGAGCAAGCTTGCGAGCCCTTAATGTTCCTATAAACACAGTGCAAATGTAAAAGCTTTTTTCTCTTGTTCAGCTTGTGGTTGAACTGAACAACAAAGCTTCCACCTCTTCTATCTTGTACATTTATTGTAATTTGATCTTGAAAATCTTTTGATACTGATGCTGTAGGGGAATATATCCTGCATTTACTTATAATACACAATACATAATATCTCATGATTCAAAATGTACACAATTTAGCTGAAAAGAGAGAAACTTTTAAAAAACTCTCAAACTTTCAAAAAGAAAGTAATCAAGTTTCAATTTACAGTGAATTTAAGTGCTTTTTTTCCATCCTCTTGAAATTAATGGTACATAAATTCATGCTTTTGGCAGTTTTTATTAGTGTTATTTGCTTATTCCAAGAAAGCTAAGAGTTTGTCAGAATTTCCACTGCAAACCTCTATTTTCACTATTCTATAACAGCCACAAAAATGTGTTATGGGATGGAACTTGGCACCCAAGGTCTCTCTCTACAGTAGGAGCAAATGTTTTAAACCACATTTGATTTAAGTTTGTATGGGTATTCTTAAGTTATAGAAGAGATATAAAACAGCTGTGTGTGGCTGAAGATGCTCTTTTGCATTTTTACAATTCAAAACAACTTCATTTATTTAACAAGAAAATATTGCAGATTATTTCATAATAGAAAGTCATATATTTTGCCAATAAAATAAATATAAACTCTAAGTTACTTCAATAAATAAAGTGACTACTTTGTATGCAAGGTAACTACTTTCCCATTCAAAATTTCTTTATGGGGGTATTTATGTTACATAAAGTATGCCTCTGCTGCAACAAACACCTACGTACATACATAACGTCACTCAGATGCGTAGTTCCACTGAAATACATGAGACTTCTCAAAGGAGCGAAGTTATGTACGTGTGTGTTTGCATGATCAGGGTTTCATCATTTCATTACCAGGCAAACTGGATCAGTAACTGGTTAAAAGACAGGAAACAAAGGGTAGGAATAAACAGTCAGTTTTCAGAATGAGAAGAGGTAAATAGTGGAGTCCCCAGGAGATCTGTACCAGAACCAGTGCTGTTCAGTATATTCATAAATGATCTGGAAAGAGTAAAAAGTGAGGTGCCAAAATTTGCAGTTGATGCAAAATTACTCAAGATAGTTAAGTCCAAAGCAGACTGCAAAGAGTTACAAAGGAATCTCAATGAACTGGGTGACTGGGTTACAAAAGCAGATGACACTCAATGTTGAAAAGTGCAAAGTAATGCACACTGGAAAAATAATCCCAAGTATGCACACAAAATGATGGGGTCTACATTAGCTGTTACCACTCTCAGAATAAATGTTGGAGATATCTCTGAAAACATCCACTCAATGTGCAACAGTAATTTTTTTAAAAAAGCTAACAATTTTAGGAACCATTAGGAAATGGATAGATAATAAATAGAAAGATTCATAATGCCACTATATAAATCCATGGTATGCCCACACCTGGACTACTACATGCAGTTCTGGCCACCCATCTCAAAAAAGATATATTAGAATTGATAAAGGACAGAGAAGGGCAAAAAAAATGATAAAGGGTGTAGAACAGCTTCCATACAAGGAAAGATTAAAAAGACTGCAGAAGTGACAAAGAGTCCTGTGGCACCTTAAAGACTAACTAAAGTATTGAAGCATAAGCTTTTGTGGGCTAATGCCCACTTCCTCGGATGCATGACTGTTCATCTGAGGAAGTGGGCATTAGCCCACGAAAGCTTATGCTTCAATACTTTAGTTAGTCTTTAAGGTGCCACAGGACTCTTTGTTACTTCTGCAATTCCAGACTAACATGGCTACCTCTCTGATTAAAAAGACTGGGACTCTTCAGTTTGGAAACTAGACCATTTAGGCGGGATATCATAGAGGTCTATAAAGTCATGAATGATATGGAGAAAAAGTGTTATTTACTTTTACATAACATAAGAAACAGAGGTCACCCAATGAAATAATAGGCAGCAGGTTTCAAACAAAAAAAGGAAGTACTTCTTCACACAATGCAGAGTCAATCTGTGGAACTCATTGCCAGAGGATGTTGTGAAGGCCAACAGTATTAACTGAGTTCAATAAAGAATTAAATATGTTCAAACCATAAGAATTAGACATGTCCAATCCCTCTTTGAATCTTGCCAAATTCATGGCCTCCACTGAAATGGAGGCCAGGAATGGCTTCTGTAGCAATGAGTTCTATAATCTAATTATCAATTATGTGTGATAAAAAGAAATACTTTAATATTTTAATAGTTTTGATTTGCTGCCCTTCAATTTCATTGACTCTCCCTTTGTTCTTGGTTCCCCTCCTCTCCTGGTGGACTCAAACTCCAGTCTGCATTTAGTCTGAGTGCCAAAGTAGGGTGGTTGTTTTTTGTTTGTAAACAAGAATAAACTAAAGTTCTTAATACAATAATAGTGTCATCCCTAATTGACTTATTTCTGCCTGGCATTAGTAGCAAAATCCAAATCATGTGCACTCTCATGTCTTGAGAAAGGACACACAAAGACAGAGTTTTAAGGCTTGATTTCACTTAGACCAGTGTAGATCATGAACTAAAGTCAATAGAGCTACATTGGTGTAAAACCTGCCGAAGGCTTGGTCTACACTTAAAATTTAGATCGACATAGCTTCAGCACTGAGGAGTGTGAAAATTCAACACACCTGAGCACCATAGCCATGCCAACCTAATTGCCAATGTAGTCTTAGGTTGACCGAAGAGTGTTTCTATCAACCTAGCTACCACCGCTCAGGGAGGTGGTGTTCTTACGATGACAGTCAAACCCCTTCCATCACTATAGGCTGAATCTACACTATTGGGGTATGCTGGCATAGCAATGGCATTGTCACTATGCCTCTATAGTCTCCATACTGTAGATATGGCCTAAATGAAACAGAATTTAACTCTTAGGGCTTGTCTTCACTATGAAGGTAAGTTGTCCTAAGTTACACTACTCCAGCTATATGAACAACATTGCTGGAGTCGACGAAACTTAGGTCGACTTACCCCATTGTCTTCACTGTGCTGTGTCAAAGGGAGACACTCTCCGGTCTACTTCCCTTACTGTTCTGAGAGAGTTGGAGTACCAGAGTTGACCAGAAAGTACTCTGCCATTGATGCAGCAGGTCTTCACTAGTTCCACTAAATCGATCCCTGCTGCATCACTTGCAGCAGCGTTGATCTCTCCGTAGTGAAGACCAGCCCTTAGTGACCTTGCTATTGGGATTTTTCTTGACCCAGAGACTGTTCTCTATTGTTACCATTCATAGTAGCAATTCGGTCATTCGTAATGGGCCATTGGACCCAGAAAAGAGAGTGAGAATGACTATATAGCCTGGCAGTTAGGGTAGTCCCCTGGAGGTGAGAGAACAAAGTTCAAGTCCCTGCTCTATTTATAAAAAGTAGCATAGCTTTAAAGAGAGAGTTTGACAAATCCCCTACCAAAATATCCCACAGCCCAAGAGCAAGGGTTCTCTCCTGCAGTGCGGGAGACTCAAGCTCAAATCTCTTCTCCACAGTACAAAGAGGAGTGAATTGAACTTGGTTTCCTATGTCCCAGATGAGTGGCCTAACCATTAAGCTAAATAAAGTGTATAAGGGAATTGTTATTGCCGTCACCTACTTCTCTTCCTCCAGATGTTTTCTGAAGAGTTTGCTTTTGTCAAAATGCCAGGAAGTCAAAACAAAACATTTAGATTCAAACACTTCTGTTTTGATAATGTAGAAATGTTTCCATTAGTTTGAATTCATTTTTTTCCCAACTTTCTGATTTGCCAAAAACTTTGAAAAAATGTGGTTAGGTCAACCCAAAACAATTTCCCCCTGATTTTTCAAAATTGGCAGGGAACCAAAACCTCCCCTATTCACCCTGTTCTAACTGTGAGTACCTAAAAATGTGTTAAACACTTTATAAAGAAAATGGTGGTCCTTCTAAAAAAACCAAACCCCAACAACAACAACAAAAAACAGAGAAAACCTCCACACAGTCAAAACTCAGACATAGCAACAGAACACAAGCCTTAAAAATAGCTAAGATGTTCATAAGCATGTGTGCATGCAGGTTTAAGTATAATATGTTTCTTGTCCTACAGTCCAAGAAATATACTTTATTATATGCCAATAACAATTTCATTGCTTAATTAACGTTGTATTATTCTTCACTGCAGGTTACCTAAGCATTTGTTTAATAACCCTTGCTCCCGACACAGCTATTGTGTCTTCCTTCTGTTACATAACAATACTGCCAACTCCATCTTCAAGATTGTCACAAGTCATAAATTACTGGTGAGCAATAGACTACACAGCATTAAAGCTCTTAAGTACATTGAAAGGGAGTTCTTCCATCACAGGCTTATTGAACTGTTTCTTTGACAGCGTGGCTGTTAGCAGAGGGAGAATAGAAAGTGTGGATTATTGCTGGTGAGTCTACGACTGGGCATGCCTGACTGCAGCACTGATACATGACAGAAGAGGAATAGCTGTGACACTGCTGCAGATTAACAGATAGGAGTGGTGGTGTATTGAGGAGGAGGCAGGGAGTGGGAAAGCTCACGAACTGCCAAGAGTGATTCATTCATGGAGCCCAAAGAACTGTGAATCACACTTTGTTCTTGCCGTGTGAGCAAGCCAAAGGCTCCCCGTAAGGAGAGGAGCAGCAGCATCCAAACCTTGTCTTCAGAAACCTATAACTGGCATTGCCAATCTGCTACCATTTTTAAAACTCTTGTTTAAATTCTGCTCTGTTAAGTGATACTACTAAAGATGCAGCTCATGTATTTTTTTGATTCCATGCGGGAAGGGAAATATATATACTAGACATACACAGTGATAGATTCCCTGCAACCATATTGTGCTGCAGTTTGTCATTATTTAGAACCTCAGAAAAGAATGTTTTATTTGAAGTAAAAATTGTTCTTATTTGATGTAAATCAAATCATCCGTCCCTAACTGATATGTATGTATATTATTACAGTGTTTGTTACCAAGATATTCCTTATACTATACCATAAGGAGGCTCTCATGCATTCAAACTATGGAGTTAATGTTTTTTCTTTATGAAATTACTACTTTGCTTAATAAAGATTTTCCCTCTTCTCAATCACTAAATCTTATCAAGTATAAACCCTTAATTATTTATTTGAAGTGCTAAAAAGATTTTTGTCCCTTTCAAGCTATACCCTCATCTCTATATAAAATCCAAATTGTTTTTCTAATTCATAACAACTAAGTAAAGTCATACTTTCCTCATTCAGTTCAGCACAGTGGCAACATAAAGGGTTTAATAGCCAATTGGGAAAGTTAGATAAAATACAGTGGAACTTGCTTTTGAGGGGCTAATGCTGCACTATCGAATCTACCATCATATCAAACCATAGCTCAGATATAAAAGAGCTGTTTCTCTCAAGAATAGACACCCTCGAACCCTAAAAGAAGCAAGGGTATCTAAAACTGATAAAAGGAAAAGCTTTTCTACAAAATGTGTGGTTAACTCATGGAAATCTATTCCATAATATATGATGGAGACCAAGAGGTCAGGAGGATTCAGAAAAGGATTAGACATTTACATGAACATTCACAATATAAGCCAATATTATAAGGACCATTCATTGTCATGCTTGCAGGGATAATCCAACTGTTAAACAGCTACTTAGAAAAAGAGTTGGGGGCTCAGATACTATGGTGTGATATAAAAATCAAGACAGAATAATTATATTAATATGCCATTACTCTGGAGATTGCTGGATGCTACCGTTTTGTTTCAGAAAATTTCTGGAAAATAGTCTCTGAAAGAGCAGTCTGAGGAAATAGCACTCCTGGGAATGTTGTAGTGGGAGAGTTCATACTGAATTGACCTACATTAACCTTCATAGCAGGTTTAACCACCTTTTCCTAGAAGAGAAAGCCACTGAAACCACCTCTCTATTCTCCAATTGGCTACTCTAATTTTCACCAAACCCCTAATATGCATAGTTCAGGTAGCAGGGCTTTCACCAGTTTGGGGATATATGCTGAGCCCCAGCCCTATTCATTTGTTTGTTCCCTTCTGTATAATTCAGCAGAAGAGCATCTGACCTCTTTAAACATATTTCTATCTCAACAATACATTTTCTTACTCTTCCTAATTACAAGTACCACAAACTCATCATGGACTCTGACAAAGAAGCTAGGTTCTTTCCATGTCATGGCAAAAGAGGTTCTACAGGAGCAACTTAAGTTCTTTGAGACGCCTGTACAACCCTCCATGCTAGCTAATGAATTTGCACAGGTACCACTCAGGGAACAATCTAAAGATAGTGGGGGTTGCACAGGTGTTCCAACTTCCGGAGGATCTAATAAGCCCCATAGATTCTCTATTTCCAGTTATGATGGCATTAGAAAAACAAATCTTTTTTGCAAACTGAGCAAAGTTGATATGGAAATCAGTGACAATGGTGACAGAGCCACATCAGTTTTTACAGTAACTTATTAGGGTAGAAGTGCACATGACATTTGCTAATGTTCAAACTTCTTGAATTATAGATTATAATATTGTACATTAAAAACCAACATATTGGTTTTGATGCTTTTCAGAAAGCCTAGTATTTTCAGCACTATCTCTGCCAGAGTTGTTAGGCTGAAGTCCTTTACGTATGATCCTTAAGCAACCATACAACTGCACTTAAGCATGATACAGTTGTTAATACAGTGTTCCTTGATTCTCTCCAATGACAATAATTTGTATTATGGAGCACTTTAAAGCACCTTTCTGCTCATTCTTTTAGAAATGAATTCTCAGTATTAAAAATGGTAGAGTAGTGCAAGTGGGAGGTCATGTGTACAGCCTAGAAGGTCATTCATTTACATATGCTTTAAAATCTAAGGGTAGCTACCTTGCCAGTTTGGGGAATTCAGAGAAGCAGCACAAAGACAGGCATTGGATCTGAAACAGAGACTGCCTTCCTTACCTGACCTTGAAGTACACTCAGACTGAGAGGGCTGGACCAAGCCTAAACATGGCTGGAACCATTCCTTTCCCATGACCTCCAACTCCCAGGCATGTGAGCTCTGCCTGAGTATACCCCAAATTTGGGAAGAGGGGTAGAAGTTACTGAGACAACAACCCAATTGGCATGCCTAGCTGATAAAGTGCAGGCCCTGAAGTGCCTACTACATGGCTGGGACCTCTGAGGTGAACCTGAGAGAGACAATTTGACCACATGAGGTGTTCTGGCTACAGATGGTTGGGCTGGAGCAGCTGGAGAGCTCCTAAGTTGCTCTCTGCCACAGAGGATAGGAGACACTACTCAGCTAGAGAGGACTAACTGCTAGCTGCATCTGGTAGGTCTCCTCTATATCAGGAGCCACGACTCCCATCAATCAGGGACTCTCTCCAGCTGAAAGTGAGATCTCTAGGCTTTCCAGCAAGGGATCCTAGCCTTTCACATCAACTTCCAAGTTTAGATAGTCCAAATCTCCCCTTAGGACTTTTCTCATTAGATTAATCTAGCTCAGTTTTGTTAGTGTTTGTGGGTGCTGAGCTGGTTAATTACTCATTTGTTTGACATTCTTGACCCCTTTGCCTGTTCTCTTCCCCTTCTTGTAATTAACGTCTATGCTTAAGGGAATATTTGTTGGTTCTTTACTTCCTGTAATTATAGTCTGTAATATCCAAAAAGTTGTAGGGGCTGTTAATAGTTACGCACCTGGCCACTTGGTGGAGACACCATGCACAAAAAATCAAGAGCCTTAAGGTCCTTAAGAGAGTCACTTAGCCCCTGAAGAGGGAAGAAGAGGGGCTCTTAGAGTTCAGAGGTGCCCCAGAAGAGGGGATACATAAAATAGCATGGCCATTAACTTAGAGTATTTCCATATTGTCACATTAGATAGCCATTAGAAATATAATTCTAATAGCCTTGTTATAATGCTAATCAAATATTCTGTAGCCCTTTGGCTGAACATGCAACTATTCAATATCTAAGGCTATTTACTATTCTTTTTTGCACACATTTCTAAATTGTACTGTTCTTGGAGAACTCAAGAGAAAATCTTTCTTTTAATAATATATTCACCTACTGGGAAACTATGAAATGAATGAGATCAAATATAAACCACTAAATTATATATTACACAACTTCTTAAATTAAAGGCTCAACTTTCAAATGTGTGTGGTAAACATCACCTTGTGTTCAGCAGACATTGGTTGTAGGAAGATTCCAGAAGTTTCCAGCTGCAGAAAGCTGTCTGCAGTGAACACAGGCTATTGGAAACAATTACCCATCCATTACAAGTAATAGTCAGTAAGAAACCACAAACAATGTTGCCTTACTTTTAAAATAACAACATATTATTTTTAACAAAGAGGTTTTTAGTTCATGCTTTGACTGAACATTCATCTCTAATGTTCTTATGAAACTTTAAGTGAACAAAATGGCCTATTAAAAACACAAAAGACAGTTATTAAATGATTAAAATCCCAAAGACAAAGAACAAAATGAAACTGTCACTGTAGTTATTCAGTTAATTTACGGATCCTTGTAAAAGCGATTGAAATATGTGAAGATAAAAAGTGACCAGGAAGGAGGTTTCAGCCTGGGTCTTTGAGCACCATAGCTCTCCATAATACATGTTATAAATTGAGGGACAGAAAAGATGCCTCTGCTTACTTCTGGCTGAGACACCTTAACTTAGTTCCATTGATTTCAATGGTAGCAGGATGGGGTCCTACATATAACATTTTTTATCCAGTTGTGCTAATCTTTCCTAGTGTGAGATGGTGACCCCACTCTGTGGAGAGGGCCTTAAGGTTTGGCTGTCTGGTCCTCCATGTGGAAGGGGGTTTCAGGTGCCTCCTTGTCACCATTACTTCACTGTCACAATTCTAGTGAGGACTCCCTGCTAGCCACACTGTAGGACTGTTGTGAGGGGAACCCAAACCCCTACGCTGTGGATTCCCAGGGGTGTATTAAGCTTCAAGAGCAGCAGTTCTCAAACTGCCGGAGCCCCACTTCTAAGCCTGAGCCCCACCACTCCGGGACAAAGCCAAGTTACAGGCCTGCTGCCTGAGGCTGAAGTCCTTGGACTTTGGCCCACCTGCCCAAGCCAGTGGGGCTCGGGCTTTGGCTTTGACCCTCCTCCCCACCCCAGCCAGGGAAGCAGAGCCTCCTGAGGTCGTGCCATAATTTTCATTGTCAGAAGTCAATGAAGTTTGAGAACCCCTGAAGCCTCAGCAGGTTACAGCATTGGTTCCTCCCTTGGCATCTCTGGCATATTTCCTGTGCACTGACTCTCCATCTTTTACCACTGCTCAGATAAGCTTTCTGGTGCCTCCTTCAAATTATTCCTTCCTTCAACTTGTGTTCCTACCTCCAAATTCCATGCAGGTTGCTAGAGCCCACTGACACAATTTGGATCAAAGGAAGTGTACTATTTCCTCCATTCATTCCTTCTGTGAGGAAAAATTAGAGCAGTCAATGCACAAGAATCAGGAATTCTGATTTAACCGTTTTCTGAAACTGTTTCTGCAGAAGAAAAACTTCCAGCATGATATCCTCTACACCAAACAGATCTACTGAGCAGTGAGGAGGCAGCTTTTCAGAGACATTGCAACAATGCAAGTGATGTTGTCATTGGAAATCGGTTTTACTCCAAGATCTGTTTTACCCCCTTAGTGCAGTGAATTTTGTTAGTGGCAACATAACAAACACATTAAGAAAACCCATACTTTCCTTATAGTAGCTTTCTATAGTATATGAACTGATGTTGTACCTATGGGAGAAATTTTTGTATAGTGAAAATCTGTACTTACATTCCTGAGAAGGATACTTCTTTTTTAAATGAACACGTTAAGAAGAATTTGCTATTCATATAAACTGTGAAACACATTTGAATCTAAAGAGATTAATTAAAATTCTGAGCCTTTTGCTGGAAGCAGCCATCTTGCTATACATCCTGTGACATGAACCATTTTGGGAGACCTTTGTAGGACTTTAAGCAGCTTTCATCTTGGCTTATAATCAGATAAAAAATGTTACTATGTAAATATTTAAAGGGCAAGACGGTTGCCAGCTCCATGCAACCCCCAACACAACCCCCAGTTGTTAACATGTTAACAGTGGTAAAAATGTCTTCTGAAAAGGTGAAGTCTTATACAAAATCAGTTTATATTTTTAAAAATATGCATTCATTTTACTATGCCATTTTGGTTGCATGACATCACTGAATATTACAAAAGCTGATTGAGAAACTTTGCATTATTTAATACACGGGAACAACAGATTGCCTCAAATCACCCAAAATTTCAGAGGCATATGTTGCTGGCTTTAAATGAAAATAAAGTGACCTAGCTGTGACCTCTCTTTTACTTATGGTTATGGGTAAAATACCATACATTTATGATTCTATAATACATGGTGGGCTCCACTGATGTTTCTATATTTTATGCATATGCTCTGTTAAGCCCATCTGTCCTACAATAGTTGTAGTCTGGCACCAGCAGAGTTATCTCTGAAAAGAACATAAATTCCATAACACAGCTGCAAACTCAAAGGCACACAACTACTGTCAGACATAATGACAAATGTTCACATTTTACATTTCTAATTTCTGCATTGGTAGTTCTGACTTTTCATTTTTGTGGTCTGACGAATGGGATCATTTCTATGTCACCACACACCTTTATCATTTAGGAGTTTGAGGAGGAGAGAAGTTTGACGACAAGATTTTTCAAACCTTTCTTCCAGCATACCGCACTCCTTGCTTAAAACAATGCCCCTGCTCCTCTGCGGCCCAATCCAATGTCATCAACTTCAATGGGAGCCTTTCCCATGACTGGATCAGGACCTTCAAATTGCCAAATTGCATGATAACTTTGTGGCCCATACACAGATCCACTAGGAGTGCTGTAGAATGAAACCAAACTTCTAGTTGCTTGTGACCTTAAGTCAGATTTTGAACCCAAGTCTGCAGACATTAATGGCTAGTTGCATTAACCTGCTACCCCACTACATTTCTTCTGTTTATCCTCACATCTCTTCTGTTTTAGAATCTAATAAGCAGACTATTCTGTCATCTATCTTCACTATGAAAGAAGCTGGTGACTCATGTTCCATTAAGCTATGAATGGAACCACAACTGCTTGGAATTTTTTACAGCTGTTGTTTGGTCCAATCCTAATACTTATATTTGTGTTACTCATCAGATTAAGTTCTCTTATGAAAAATCTACACCATTGTATTATGAATAGACATTTTCCTTCTATAGCTTATGTATTCAATTATATTAAAACACAGATGCCAATGTTCAAATAATATGCTAGGATGATCTATTAAAGTCATGGGGAAATATCTACATCCTAGAGACTTGGCATTTTGTGATTTGACAGTCCACAAGA
Source organism: Dermatemys mawii (assembly GCA_007922305.1). Classification (NCBI taxonomy): domain Eukaryota; kingdom Metazoa; phylum Chordata; order Testudines; family Dermatemydidae; genus Dermatemys; species Dermatemys mawii. The sequence goes on from ML677341.1 coordinate 28,671,161, forward strand.
ATATTTTCTCAAATATTGAATGAACTACTAAAAATGTACATGAATGTACTGTCATGCCAATAGCACCTACAATGTGTAAGCAGTTGAATCTCTTTTATGTTTCAGAGCTTCTTCACAGTCCATATTATATGTTATTTTTGAATACACAGTTACATGTTTTGGTCCTGATGATCTAAAGGGAAAGTATTTAATTTTCCCACACTGATGATAACTTGCATTCTTATCCAAGGATTTCCAAGGCGCTTTTTAACTATTCATCATTTAAAAATAATAACCTAAGGATAGACAAATAAGTTCAGAAAACTAATAAGAACCAACCCAAATCTTCACCCATCTCTAAAAGTTAAATTCATTTTTCTTTCCAAAGTTTTAAAACATTTGGTTGAACCCCATATCCACCTTTCCCTTCCTGAAGGAGGTAGAGGCTGTCCAAACACTCTGGCATTCGTTCCTACCTGCTGTGGAAGGGATTTTTGGAGGAAGTTCCAGAAGCTTGATACCATCACAGATAAGATTGTAAGGTACTCAGACAGTGAAAGGGGAACAGAAACTTCTTTGAAATACCTTACTGGGAAACATCGAGTATGAGGGAGACTGCACCAGGTGGAAAGTCAGCAAATCTGGTTCCTTTCACCTCTCTCCAGTAAGTCCCAGTGTACGGGCCTTGTAGAAGCAGGGAGGGAGAGTGACTGGAGCAGGATGGGCTCTTTATATCCTCATCTAGATTATGATCCCTAGAGGACCATACCTAAGTAGCACAAGCTGCTCTAGACTGTGCTGTGGTTGGATCAGATAATCCCTGACAGTTCCATCCCTATCTTTCTCTGCTGTGTGAGACAAAAGCTGGATGCAGCAGAGAATCTGCTTTATTTACCTATCTTCTCCATTGAATCCTGAGAAGGGAGAAGATGGGATTCAAGGTGAAAGCCCAGATCCTGTAAAGTGATCTATGCCAACATTTCTAAAACTATTCAACTGCTGAGCTAAAAAACAAACCCCACCTGCCTAATAATTCTAGTTATTATGATTCAGTCTCAACGCAAATAATGCTAGCAAATTTCAATATGCATATACATGTATATATACATTTGCGATTATCAATAGTGTTCCTGTTTAGTTTGGAATTTAAAATAACTGGAAATAAAAGATAAACATTTGGAAATAAAAGAAATAAATATGAATCTTTCTTCTGAATGATGATTTCAGTAGACTAATAATAGCTACTGCATATGCGCATCTTAAAAGTTACCTACAAATAATTACATTTCTCTGTGATAGGCTGGATTAAAACTTTAGATTCAAACAGCCTCAGAGTGTTCAGAATCTGGATCTGAATGTTTGGTTCAGGCCTATCTCTAATGTCAGCAAAGAGGAAGTTATGTACGTAGATTTATATAAAAGAAAATGCCATTCCTCCCTTCTAGTATGAATATGACATTTTATTAACATTCCTCTAAAGGCAGATAATGTATTATCCTGCAAAATGATAGTGCACTGTTAAAAATATATATACGTAGGTTAAAACTGCCATATAAAGAGAAAAGAGCTCCTGCTATCCTCAGCTGAACCCAGGAGATTGTTCAGAGAATGAAAGATGACAAATATGCTTAATAAAGGAAAACCAACTGCAAACGTTGATTCATTTTTCTCCCAAGCAGTTGACTATAAAAGCAGATACATTTTACAATACACTCGAGATTGTTTTTAAACAAAAGACATTCTTTCTATATGTGAATACAATGCTGGACCATGGTACAGTGAGCAAACCGAAATTGCTAGGCCTAAAGAGTACATATCCCACCATTGATCAGTATCTGGAAACAGCCTCATAAATTGCTGATACAGACAAGTAAGCAAATTGCACTTTAGTTTGCACAAGCACAGCTCAGTGATTCTAAATCAGTGTTTAAACAGTTTGCATTGCTCAGTAGCTATATGTTCTGTACATGCACCACAGTCTAACTAGCAAGACAACAAATCAAAATACAGTATGTCTATTATCAGTAGGTCATGCCCAAACAAACAAATAAAAAAAAAACACCCTCAGTTTATTGAATATATTTTAAAGTTATTTCTTGTAGTAAATCATGTAGTAAAAGTCCCATATACTCTAGTTATCAGTTTTGTAATGTATTGAATATGTTATTATACAGTACTGGTACCAGATACCTGGAAAAACACACAGTGTAGATAGCTGACAGGTTTACAGGAGGGATACGATGTATTATTTCTCTTCTGTGCATCAGAGCAGCATTTCCTGTCAGGTTATTACTGTAAGCTTCCTTGATTAAATGATTATTGCAAGAATATCATAAGTGAGATCTCCTTACCTTTAACTGCATTGACTCAGATTCTCTGCTCTGCCCAACTATCTTTACACTGTTCAGGTGACAAACAAGGATTACAAGCTTGCTAGAAGACCCTTCTGGAGATTCCCCTAGTGTGGGGAAGTTTCTCGAGGAGTATAGAGACAGCAGAGTCACCTCTTACAAGATCAGCTCAATACCCCTGGCATTTTAGGTATGGGGGAGCATGTTGGGGACAGGAACAGGGGCAGTAGCTGGATTACAATGCACTCTGTCAATGCCCAGCTTGTGGGTGGTACCCTGTGAACCATAACCACTGTTGCATGCTAGAGCAGCCTGTGAGGGCTGCCTGGGTAGAGAGTTCAAAATCAAATGGCTATTTTTTCCAGGTATTTGGGAAATTAATATTGGGCCTGTCACGTGTGTGTGTTGAGAAGTAGTACAAAGGGGTAATGTCTTCTTCCTGTTACACTTCACTGCTGTCAGAGAACATATTGTGCATATTGTTTATAAGGCATGAAGAGAAATTCATATCTCTACAGCCATGCCCTGATTAAGGGGATATAGTCCTTTTTTGACTGATAAGAAGGGAATGGTACAGAACATAAGAATGTCCATATTGGGTCAGACCAATGATCCATCTAGGCCTAGTATCCTGTCTTACAGTGGCCAGCGTCAGATACCTCAGAAACAATGAACACAACAGGGCAATTTCAAGTGATCCATCCCCTGTTGTCCAGTCCCAGCATCTAACAGTTGGCATTTTAGGGATACCTGGAGCATAGGATTGCATCCCTGACCATCTTGGCTAATAGCCATTGATGGATCTATCCTCCATGAACTTACCTAATTTTTTCAACCAGTTAATTTTTTTGCCTTAACAACCACCCATGGCAACGAGTTCCACAAGCTGACTGTGTTGTATGAAGAAGTACTTCCTTATGTTTGTTTTAAACCTGCTGGCTATTAATTTCAACAGGTAATCCCTAGTTCTTGTGTTATGTGAAGGAGTAAATAAAACATCTTATTCACTTTCTCCACATCATTCATGATTTTATAGACCTCTATCATATTCGCCCCTTTAATGTCTATTTTCTAAGATGAGCTGTCTATGTCTTTTTAATACCTCCTATGAAACTGTTCCATACCCCTAATAATTGTTGTTGCCATTTTCTATACCTCTTCCAGTTGTAATATATGTGTGTGTGTGTGTGTGTGTGTATATAGATAGATAGATAGATAGATATATTTGAGAACTGCACACTGTACTAAAAGTTTTGGTGTACAATGGATTTATTTGGTGGCATTATGATATTTTCTGTCTTATTATCTATCCCTGTCCTAATGGTTCCTAGTTAATATTATTTGGTTGCTGCTGCACATTGAGCAGATGTTTTCAGAGAACTACCTAAATTACTCCAAGTTTTCTTTCTTGTATGCATAACTGGAATGGTTTTTCTAATGTACATTGTTCTGCACATTTCACCACTGAATTTCATCTACCATGTTGTTACGCAATCACTCAGGTTAGTGAGAACCATTTGTAACTTTTGCAGTCTGCTTTGGATTTAATTATTTTAAGTAATTTTGTATCATCTGCAAATTTTCCCATTTCACTGTTTACCCCCTTTTCCTGATAATTTATGAATATGTTGAACAGCACTGATCCCAGTACAGATCCTTGGGGGACTCCACTATTTACCTCTTCTCATTCCTACCCTTCATTTCCTATCTTTTAAGCAGTTATTGATCCATGAGAAGACTTTTCCTTTATCCCATAACTGCTTACTTTGATTAAGAGCCTTTGATAAGGGTGTGACATTTCCCTGGTGTTATCCAGACCAGTGATCTGTTAGGTCACTCCAGTCCTTAACTCTGGGAGCCAGACTTACCCTGTTCTGCTGTGAGAACCCCAACTCCTGGCCTCTGACATGTAAGCTGTTTGGATTGTGCAACCGAATGACACTAGCCGACACTAGTTATGCCCACTGGACGCTGCAAGATTATATGAGTTTGTCAATTTAACAAAGAAATTAATATGTACCAGGCTTTGCACTGGATGTTACACAATCATATTAAAAGGATGAATTTGGGGATGCCAGGTGTATCCCTGAAATACAGAGTGTCATAGTGGGACCTTGTCAAAGACTTCCTGAAAGTCCAAGTACACTGTATCCACTGGATCACCCATGTTGACAGGTCTGATGACCCCCTCATCAAATTGTAATAGATTTGTGAGTCACAGTTTCCCTTTACAAAAGCCATGTTGACTCTTCCCCAATATATTATGTTCATGTATGTGTCTGATAATTTTGTTTTTAAAATACTTTCAACTAAGTTGCCTGGTACTGAAATTAGACTGACTTGCCTGTAATTGCCAGGATCACTACTGGACCATTTTGAAAAAAATAGGCATTACATTAGCTGTCTTCCAGTCACCTGGTGTAGAAGTTGATTTACGTGATAGGTCACATACCACAGTTACTATTTCTGCAATTTCTTATTTGACTTCCTTCAGAATTCTTGGGTGAATATCATCTGGTATTTGTGACTTATTACTCTTTCATTTATCTGTTTGTTCCAAAACTTCCTCTATTTGACACTTAAATCTGGGACTTATACTTTTACACTCAGTTTACCAGATTTTATGCTCCTTTCTATTTCTTCAGTAGGATTTGACTTCCAATTTCTAAAGGATGTCTTTCTGCTTCCAACCACATCTTTTACTCTGCTTTTAGCCAGGGTGGCTACTTTTCTCTTACCTTTTTTTTTATTTGGGCTATAAAGTTAGTTTGAGCCTCTATTACAGCGGTTCTCAAACTTTTTGAGACCGCAACCCTTTTTACCTTTCTCCTGTGCCACGGTGGACCCTTGTATGTCCACCGAAAAGCCACCGAATGCATTACTTCTGCATGCGTCGGCTTTTCGGCAGACATGCCGAACGCTCCCGAGCGCTATTTTCGGAAGCGCTCGGTATATCCGCCGAAATGCGGAAGTATTGCATGAAGAAGTACTGCATTCAGTGGCTTTAGAGCAGTACCTGGAGCTCGCGACCCCCCCGGAGGCGCTCCGCGACCCCCAGAGGGGTCGCAACCCCCAGTTTGAGAACGCCTGATGTTATTAAATAGTCTCCATGAAGTTTGCAAGCATTTCACCCTTATGACTGTTCCTTTGAATTTATATTTAACTAGCTTCCTCATTCTTGGGCAGTTCTTCTTGAAGTTAAATCCTACTGTAATGGGCTTCCTTGGCATTTTCCCCTGTACAAGAATGTTAAATGTAATTGCATTATGGTTGCTATTACTGAGCAGTTAAGCAATATTCACTTCATGGGCCAAATCCTGTGCTCCACTGAGGACTATATCAAGACTTACCTCTCTCCTTATGGGTTCTAGGACTAGCTACTCCAAGAAGTCATCATTTATGGTACGCATACATTTTATCTTTGCATCCCTTCCTGAAGTGACATATACTTGCTCAATATAAGGATAGTTAAAATCCCCCATTATTATTGCAATTTCTGCTTTTGTCACCTCTCTAATCTCCCTGAACTTTTCACAGTCACAGTTACCATCCTGGTCAGGTGGTCAGTAGCTATAGTTCCAGGCAGGCAGTTCTAAACCTCCTGTCTTCCCACTCCTTCAACTGAACTACTTCGCTCACAGGCAAAAAAAAAAAAAAGATTTATGTTCAAGTTTACACAAAGTGTTCTACAGTGGCACCTAACACAGGAATTGTAATGATATTTAATGTTATTATTTTTATTTAAATAAAAAAACCCACACAAATTACACAGCAAAATTACTTATTGTTAATTAAAGGACATATAAACATTCAGTCCATCCTCAATCATTCCCATCCTCACCCACCAATAAAGACTCAAGAAATTCCCTAGATCACTTCCTGTGTAAATAATTAAGGGCCTTACATAATAATCTAATGCTCATATTTTCAGATTGGTGTGCCTAAATGCCAGCAAGTCTCATATGGAGCTCTGGGTTTCTATTACTGTTACCACTGTCCCTCCTTGCCCATTCCTCTTCCTTTCATCTGTTATATCAACTTAATCTGTTTTAAATTAGGTATAATCCTGCAAACATTTATGCATGTGACTCTCTTTCTGCACATGAACTATATGCCAATAGAACTTCACAGTCTATCATTGTCCTGTGGTTTTCTAGAGGAAGCAAATTTCATTATGGAGCTAAGTATGCTGACATGCCAAAATGGCACCCAGATGCCATGATTTCCAAAAGTCAGAGGCAACCGAGACACACACAAAAAACAGCCGACCAATATACCAATTTATATATCTAATTGGATCAGGAAGTCAGCATTATAGTATATCAGTGTTGAAAATCCCTGGTTTTTATTAGGCTCAGCAATCTATCTGGCCTTGGAAGTTATCTTAGGCTGGATTTTTTAACCAGTGTTTGTCTGTAATCTCTGTGCATCTGTCAGAAAGCCAGCGCTGCACCTTCACACAGACTGAGCGGTACTGCTCATTTTCCTGCATCCTCAAGTATATTACCTGACCAGATTTTTCCCCCTCAGTTGTTACTGTAAATGTGAGCAGATCAATCCATTTTCCTGTGTTGTCTGCCTGTAGATACATTTTCTGTTAATTGTTTATAGAGCAGCATTTCCCAACCGCGTGAAAGCTGAGTCCCACTTCAATTAAATGAAACCAATCATTTCCCTTTCAATTCCAGTGCATGTTGTTGAAGGCCTAGTCAAAATGAGCAGTGACTTAGAAAATATCCTGTAGATCATCATAATATGATACTTCCTCTTTTCTTTTATGCTATGGTGGGCAGTAAAGAAATTAATAATACCAACATTTAAAGCATCAGCATAATCATCTGAGTACCCATTCAGATGAATGGGGTAATTCGTAGCTATTGTTTCAGGCTCTCTGCAAATCAAGACAGACATTGCATCAGTTAGACTTGGGTCACAGTTTAAAAGTTTTCTTCACAACTGTAACACTTAGCAACTTCCTTTTTGGTTTAAAATGAAAGAGGAAACTCTGGAGAACAAACAACAGTCTGTTTGCATTTCACCCCACTCCATCACCCATACAGTTAGTCTTTCACGCTTCCCTGGTGTATGGGGTATCTCACTCTTTTACAGTATAGTAGGCAGAGGTATCTGGCACCAGCCAGCTGTTCACACTGTGATGACTCTCCAACAACACAAGATTTGCATATGGGGCCGGATTCAAATCCCAGTGGAGTCAATGGAACATTTCAACAGGCTTTGGATGTGGTCCATGATGATTACCCACCAATAGCCCCCCTCTTTCCCATGCTCCCTAAATCATAAAATACAAAAGAAACAATTCATAAGGCTGAAGATCCACAAATCTGGAGGTTTTATGCAACTGTCTATATCCCTTAATTTACATATTTGATGAAGACGCATTGCCTGGCTGGGCAGCTACCCTTGGCTGGGTGCCTAGCTCTAGCTACTGTTGGCTTTTTGGCTAAAGTGAAGTTGCTGGGTTGTGCCTAAGTCTCTCCACAGTTGTCTTATGAAGAAAGCTGCCATTTTGACTGTGTATTTCTGAACCTTGTAACAAGGTGAGCTGAGTGTGAAACAGTCTTGTTATAAAAACACATGTGGAATAGATGGGGGCTTTAGACTCCGAGTTTCAAAAGCAAATGTGTTCAGAATACTGTAATGCTTCTGTCAAAATCTGAAGCAGTGCTGATATAATTGACCCAGTGGGAGAACACCACCACAAAGAGTAGCTGAGATAGAAAAATTATTATTTATAGTGATACACATTAAAAATACACTAATTATCTCAATTTCTTTGTGCAGAAATGGAGAAATATTTACTGGGATGAAACAGAAACTTCAAAAAAACATTCTTATTGGAACAGACATGATTCTGACCTCATCTTGGTGTGAATGAATAGAAACTTCACTGAAGTTAATGAAGTCAGCTCAGTGTAAAGACCTGCATAAGTGATGTCAGAGCAACTCTCAAAAATCTGTATTTACTTGGATGCAAATATTTCATCAAAAATCTGAAACAGAATATTAACAGTATTGCAACATTCCAATAGTCAATAATTCAACTGGTTTGATTAACTTAACTGAAAGTTATAATTTGAGCTCTGGCCATTATACATCTTTTTCCATGTCTGGAAACTTTGTGCTTAATAGCTTCCAACATCACACTTGTCTCAACCAAGCAAAGAGAAGACCAAGACAGTAGAGTGTAGCTCTCTAGTGATAGAATGGTTTAACATTATTTAACTGAATACCTGGGTCATCTTGATCTAAAATTATGTGGATATTTCAAAAGTACAAGCTGTTTTAAGGGAAATCTGTTCTGTTTATTTACTGATGCATGTCCAAATAGGCTTTTCAACTCCTAAAGAAGTGAATCAAAAGCAATTCAGCGGAATCCAGCATGAATAATTTATCTCATTCTCATACTTTAAAAAGGGGAGAAAGGACCTTCTACTTTATCAATTTGCCAGTGCAATGAAAAACACTGTTAAGCGGGACTTGTGTCTTTGGAGGGCTGTGTTCCCCCTCCCACATCATATTTCCATTATTGTATTATTCAGAGGTATGCTAGACTGTCAAAAGGTCAGAAAACCTGGGTGCCTGCTGATTTGTGAGTGCCATAGGTAATTTCTTACCTCAACTGCTGGATCTAACATCTTTAGTATAGGTGAAAATGTTCTAAATGCCAAACATGCTCATGTTTTGATGTGAAGCATTTAAGATCTCATTAAGTTCTTTTGCTGGGTGAATATACTGAACTTTCAAATTTTGGTGGCTAGAACTTATGATGTGTGATATTGTCCAGAGACTCTCTTTATTTTCTAGTAATCTCAGAGAGACATCTCCTTGCTTATACTGCACTCAGGTGTACAGAGCTGAATAATGAGGAAGAGTTGGAGACTGAAGACCTATTCAGGTTCTCAGAGTATACAGCAAACTCCATGACAACCACATAGACCTTGGAGGGTGGGGTGGTGGAGGCTTTTGGGAATGCAGAGTGCCCCACCAAGTTTTTACACAGTTAGGCTGCAATCCGGACTTGGGCTAGTTTCTCTGCTTTCTTGTTATGTAAAATTGTTTGTTTCCCTTGCTGCAACCAATCTACTTTAACCCCTCAGAATTAAGACCTAGAGGAGGAAGAGCTGCTGACTGAAAGAATATTGCTGAAAGAGTTCATCCATTCCACTAATTTATAGATTTATAAACTATAAAGCCAAAATGGACCACTGTGGTCCTCTACTCTGACTTCGTTTAAATATGCTGGTTGCCATAGATATAATTGTGGGATTGAGCGCAATTCTCTGTGGCACTGCAGCCCTGTGACAAAACTTCAGAAACACAAAGAGGGCTAAAATGGAGCCAGGGAATATCCCCGACATAAGATAGCTGTCCTTGGCGCACACACAGTCAATGCACACCATGGGGAACAGGCCAACAGCAGACAGGAGGAGAATCACAGCACTTTGCATTTTAGCAATTCTGTGTGTCCCATGATTCCTGGAAGCTGATTTCACTGATGCTGGGGACTGTGTCAGTTTCTGAATAGCCCCTGAATAGTCTCAGAATACAGTGAGCACAAAGATGGTCTAAGTCCTCCTTTGCCCTGGCCTGGCCAACTCAAAATTGTGGCCATGGTTTCCATATTTGCACTTCCATCACATATGTTCAAAACCGGGCCATTTATGTGCATGCTTTGTGTTTTATTCCTCACTCAGGTTGGTCAATCCAACCCTGGAAACTTTTCATTTCTGATAGGGCTTCCACAACAGCATTTTTTGGGGATGTCGGACAGAGGACAATCACGTTTAGGAGAGGATTTCAGTCCCCAAGCCACCTATACAATTTAGAATTATTTTTTTTTATTGGATGAAACAAAATAAAACTTGTAGTAACTGTGATTAACATTTTGAGGGTAGTAAGAAAACATTACTTGCTTTAAATGGTAGGGTCCCAATGACCCGTGTTATGCAGGAGATCAGACTATGATTGTGATGCTCCTTTCTGGCCCTGGAACGTAAGAATATGTGAAGAACATATCTGTGAAGAAACAACCTTTCATCATTCTGCTATCTATGAGTTAAAAATGATGAGCCAACCCAAATAAGTGAAAATACCACACTATCTGGCCCAGATAGCAGTGCTGACTTGGAGCCACTAGGGTCCCTTTTCAACCAAGTATTCCAGTCGAAAACTGGACACCTGGCAACCCTGTGTAAAAGCTCAGTGTTTAATGGAAAAACTCATATATTACTGATATGGAATAGGCCCTCCACTCCTTGCTGCTACGGCCTGTCATGAGCATGAGAGACCTCTTGATTGTGGGGAGCACACTCTTTGGCACCAAAGACACATTGAGACAGGCACATAACAATAATGGACCTTGTAATTTGAAAGCATGAAGGAGCAAATAGTTCCTTCACCCCATCACCATTTTTGGCATCCCAGAATAAGAGGGCCCTGACTGACAATTTCTCTGAACATGAAAATGATGCATGGATACAAAGGTCCTCTCCACAGGTCCTTCCAGCAATAAATCCTCTGCTAAAACACTGTGCTCTGTGGGTCGCTGTTTTGTTAGATCTAGAGCAGCGTGAATCTCCTCGGTTTCGACTTCCCAAAATATTGTGACATTTAGAGAAAACAATACTGAAGGGATATTATTGTCAATCTCAAGATAAATTAAAGTTCTGTGTTAAATAACATTAAGTCCCAAATGTAAATGCAAAATGATTAAAAAGTATTGATATATCTTCAGCCTTGTATATCCTATTTTGAATTTAGTTATCAAAACACCGGGCAGAATTTGCATTCAGTACAGCAATAACTATGTACAACAGAATAGTTGAAGGGCTGAATGTCCATGTGTTTGTACTTTAAGGCAGCAATCCCCTCAGGCTTTTCATAAGAACAAGGAGAAAAATCTCTAGACTAGCTGGCCCTTTCCAGAGGACAGTGTGTGGGAGATTATCAGAGATGTGCATAGAGAATGAGAAGCACAACTCCTGTTAGTGTGTAAAGGAACGAAGGGAGTGTGTCTCTAATTCCTCATGAAGCCTGGTAAAAACATTCCCTTCTCTATAGACTGCAAATTAAACACTGTAATATTTATAACCGTAATTTTATATTGCTACTATAGTCTTTCAACAAAGAATAATATTAAGCCCTTTATTATTATTATTTAGTGACAACAACATTCTTCCCACAAAAGGAATTCTTTCTTTCTTCTCTGATACACCGTGCCTAATCATTAGTTTCTTTTCTTTTTCATAGTTTGAGACTCATTGCAAAAATGTGAGACTCTTCACTGAGAACTATTTAAAGCCATAGATCTTTGAACCCCTGACTATGGCACACACTTAGCATAACTAAGATATAGACAGACTGTCTCATAATGTTGATTAGTAGATCCACAAACCTGGGTATTGCTACCTAAACATCCATTCTGTGTCCAGTTACCCATTATGATACACACACACAAGAGACAAAATGGTCAAGGAGAATGTATTGTGTGTAATAATGAAGTTTTTTAAAAAGCAAGCATATAAACATAAATCCAGCAGTGCTGAATGGCTAAAATGCCAATAATCATAAGTGTTTCTTAGTGTAATAATTTGACAGTGGGACCGGACAGAAAGAGTGAATAAAATTGATGCCAATTTAAAGGCAGCAAAATTGGCAGCATAAATGTGACACTAATGAAATTGATTATAAGTTTGCTGGAATGTTGATGGCTGTGTGAAAAATCAGGACAATTCTATATATTTGTTAATTTCACAACTCAAAAAAGTATGAAACAAAAAATGTCACCTTCTACAGTAGTGGGGCTCTGATTAGTGCCACAGAAGTGAGCATACTCACTCACAGTTGAGATAATTAAGGAAAGAATATAATGAGCCTGTTTGACCATTAAAAGTTCCTTTATTGTTTGTAGTTTAAAGGGCAAACAGACAAAAGCCTTCTATCATTAAAATATAATAGAAATGACATCTGTTAGAAATACATCATTTCTTTCAAATGTGTAGTCATGATCTGTTTATTTCATATATGACATAGAACTGCCAATAACTTCTAATATGAAATTCCTGTAGTTATTGTTTGTGAGTATAGATGGGCCAAACATCTGTGCTTCTGATTCTGAAAAAAACAAAAACTAGAGATTGTTTAGTTTTACAGTTTATATAAATCCCTAAAGTTCAGGGGTAGAGATTATGATAAAAAGTACTGATTTAAAGTGATCTCTGTGGCCCACCTCCATAAAGGCCTGTGCAGACTCTTAGTTCCACCTGGATTATGATTGCCTTCAGCTGGATTCCAGAGGGGTTTAAGGGTCTATGCAGCCAGATCTCTTTGCTTGATCAGGGTTAGCCTGTAACAGAGCACTCACTAAAAACATAGCTTATGAAGTTCATAAACCCGAAATAAGCAGCTGGTTCAGTTTCAGAATCCCATTGACAGGAAGAATGAAAAGATGCCTACCTGACCTCTTAGGAAGAATGCCATGATCAATGGTCTGAACCTTGACTTTACCTTTAATCTTAAATATGGTACTTCTTGTAGCACAGCGTTTCATGTCGTATACCTATAATAACATCAATGTGCACTGATGATGATTAAACTTGGATAGCTGAGCCATCTACTTTATCGCCCCAACCTCTATGGTACCACTAAGGTATTTTTTAGAGGTTTACCATCAAAGTACCGACACAGACAGATCCTGTTGAGTTTTTGAGAGCTGATAGGATATAGCACAAAGCAATCTGGCACCAGGCTTAACAAAGTGCTCAAATAAGCCATTACATCCTAGGGCAGGGGTGGGCAAACTATGGCCTGTGGGCCACTTGTGGCCCACGAGCCATTTCTATCCAGCCCGCGAGCTCCTGCTGGGAGAGCGGGATCCTCCGCCGAGATCTCTGACAGCGCCCCGGAGAGTGGGCTGGCTGCTGGTTGCGTACGCCACCCACACTGTTGGGCTGGCGCACCGCGGGGGACAGCGGCCCCGCGGCAGGCCAGCTGGGCGTGCTGTGGGGGACAGCGGCCCAGCGGCCTGCCGGCTGGGCGCACCACAGGGGACAGCGGCCCCACCAGCCTGCTGGGCCAGCCGCCAGGGCAGTGGCCCCGTGGCCGGCTGGCGCGCTGCTCAGACAGTGGAGCTGGCGGCCTCCTGGAGCACGGGACAGTGGCCTGTGGTGGGCTGGGTGCCGCCTGGAGAGTGGGGCTGGCCCATGGGTGGCCGGGTGTGCCGCCCCAGATAGCAGGCCCGCGGCTGGCTGGGCGCACCACCTAGATCCCGGGACAGGTGGCCTGCAGCTGGCCGGGTGCTCCACCCAGACAGCGGGGCTGGTGCGCCACCCAGAGCCCGCAACAGCTGGCCCACCAGTGGCCAGGCGCCTTGAGCCTGGGAGAGCAGGGCTCGTGATCTGCCCAGGAGAGCGGGCCCATGGCTGGCTGGGCACTCTGCCCCTGAGCTGGCCAGTGGCTGGGCAGGTGCTCTGCTTGGAGGCCAGGAGAGAGGCCGGCGGTTGGCCAGGCACTCTGCCTGGAGCCCAGGCGAAGTATGGCTGGCGCTTAGCCCGGGAGAGCGGGCCTGGCAGATGGCTCCTCTCCCCTCCAGCTCTGGGGATCAGGACTGCTGTTTTGCTGGTCTTCACCCTGCTCTTCAGTGATGGGCAGTCATTTTTAGCACCATCTTCAGGGAAGTTTCTGCAGGCAAAATTCCACATTCTTAAGGTATGACCTCACCACCCCTTCAACAGAGTTTATTTGAATAGCTCTGAATTGTTAATTTCGTGAGTGTTCATGGCCCACCATGAGGCAGTCGGGATGTGGGAAGTGGGCAGGCCAGGCTACTCGGCCCTCCATACAGTTTCGCAAGGCTGATGTGGCCCTCAGGCCAAAAAGTTTGCCCACCCCTGTCCGAGGGGGACTCCAAGGCCAGAGGGATTCCATACTAACTTAACTCTGATGGAGTTGTCTGCTCGAGAGTGGGCAGAGCCTGGAGGAAAGAACTGTAGAGGAAATAACAGGGCCTCAGTGCAATGGACCTTGCTCCTCGTAGATCCCCTGGCATCAACATAAATTCCTCATGGCTCTGCAGAATTTCTGGGCAGGCTTATTCCATTTTGAGAGAGAGCAAAGTTCATGCCTTCAGTGCAGGAGCCTCCTCCCTTTGATCTTGCCTCCTGTGGGTGATCTGGCCCTTTTATTCGCTTTGTCCTCCTATCGTCGCTATCACACTAATGGAAGTGTCATGGACGTGGGCATTTGTAATTCTGTGAAGTTATAACCTTCAATTTTAGACACATGATTATTGCAGTATCCCTTTTTCTAAGTACACTTTCCTCACATCTCAGCCATTTTTCCTGCTCTCAGTTTTTACTTTTATTGTCCAATTCTCCTTCTCTACTCTTCTATCTTTTTGTTTCTATAGCCCACACTGTAGTTCTGAGCTCAGCTTTCGGCATGTACTATAAAACTTATCTTTTGCCTTTTCAAATTTCAGTTCAATAATGAACATTTCTTAATCCTTTCTCTAACATCGACTTTTGTCGCGGGGGAGGGGGATGCAAAAAGAAAGAAAATATTACCCTGGCAATGTTAGTGAATGGTGCTTTTAACTTCATGTGAACAGGTGAAAGAATGTAAATCTTTGCTGGTGGAAAAGAATTCTCACCACCGCTTATCTACAAGTCACTGACTTTTTCCCCCCCTTACATTTATCATCATATAGGGCTAAATCCTCCCCTGGCAAATTCAATGAAGGGTGCACAGACAATGCCGGGTGCAGCAAGAATCCTGTCAATTAGAACTTGTGCTTTCAGTCAAGGTAATGCAAAGTAGAGAGCATTTTCCTGCTGATCTGTACAGGAGCAGCATGCAATCCCAGCTAGTGCTTGCTGCTGACTGCAGCATAAATGCTAGTCAGAGAACACAGCCAGCCCTCCAACTAAGGAGCAGACTACAGAATCCAGAAATACTTTGAGAGGGTGGTTGTATTAACCCACCTCTTCTCCCTGAGCTTTCTTGAGAGCTATGGAATGCCCCTGCCTTGCTGCCTCAGAAAATATAAAAAGCCTCTCCTCACCCTCTTTCCCATTATTTAAGAACCAATTCAACACAGATTGTTTTTTGCTGAAAAGCAGTGTTGCTCCAGATGTGATTCATGGGCCACCGGTGGCTCACAGAGACGCTTCTGTCATAGTGATGCAACGTCTGTCAGTAGCAAAGAAACACCCCCTTTTCGGAATACTGTTATGGTTTACTGGCATTTTGGGAATCAACACAAAAACATGCACAAGCTTTTCTCCACCCTGAAAAGCTGATATGTTTTTCCTTGTTGAGCCTTTATTTGTTGTAGATTACACTGTAATCAATTCTGCAGATGATACCAAAATCAGAGGAATAGCAAATATAAAGGAAAACCGAAACAAATTGCTAAGATATCTCAGAAATAAGAGCACTCAGCTAATCCATTGATGAGCATGGGATAGGACGTGCTATGGATAGATGGGTTAGACAAAGCAGTAGAAGGAATAAACAGCATAAAGTAAAAACAGAGGGAGTAATTTTAGCAGTCATGTCCATTGTACCGAAGGAGGCGGAAATCCTGTGGAAATAGTAGTATGGGCTAAGATTGTATTGTCACACACAGACACAAGTGGGTGGAGCTAAGTTTACAGCATTTCCAAGACTACTGAGTGCTTCATTTTACAACCTTAATGTCCTAGGTTTTGGTTTTTGTATGTTAATAATAATAATTTCAGTAATTTACCAACTTGCAAGAATGGAGTACGGTGATTAGAACAATTGACCCTTCCAAAATCAAGCCACCAACCATCTCTCTCTACTTCTTCCAAATCCTTTCTCAAAACTCATTTCTTCCATGGAGCCCACAAATACTAACCCACTCATCTATTACATATTTCTTTAAGGAGCACTTCTTGTGGTTTTCTAGTAGAGTGTTGTGTGACCATATCATCTTCGATGCCTTGTAGAGTACCAAATATGTTGTCTCCACTTGAACAAGTAATAACATGGGACATGAACACAAATGCAGTTGCAATAATAATGAGTCACCCAGCTGAGGAGGTGGAATTTTAACAGTGCAGCTACTGTTGGGTAAGTCTCAGAACATTCAGAGGTTTGTTAGAAAATACTCATCATTTCAGCTTTAGAACTACACATGCATATTTGAAGCTTGGATAGTATGTGTTATTAGATGTCTTAATCCTTAGCACTAATAGAGGGCTTTTCCATCTCTGAATATTGTACAAAAATTAACTAAATAATCCTTGCAACACTGAAGTAGGTAAGTAACTATTAGTTTACAGCAGGTGTGCAGGACAGAAACAAAGACACAGGGCCTTATTGCATTCTCACTTACACTATTATAAAGAGACTGCTCAATACAACTAAAATAAGGCTACTCACAGGATTGCAGGTTGGGAATTTGCTACTTTATTTAACTGCAACACGAGGGGAAGAAAGTGAGGAAGCGGGGGAGGGAAGGATGGAGAAAGGGTGGAGTATGGGATTCTCAGAGTATTATGGTTGGAGCCAATTAACCCCAGGATGGCCACTTTATTATTGTAACCATCGAACTGAGAGTTGCACTGGTATAAAAAGGGTATGGAGGGATGAATCCGGAAATAGAGAACCAAGCCCATACAAAACTTCTGCAAATTGTCCCATGCCTCTTAGTAAATCAGGATCATGACTAGGAAGGAAACACCTGACTTCCTGGCTTAACCTTCCATATCACACCATCTACTGAAGTATGGAGTGGGTGCTTAGATTTACCGAAACTTCCTGAGTTTGGAAAACATGCCTGCAAATCTTACCAAAATAAACAAAGTACACTTTTTTGGGGGGAGGGTGCTTTCTGGTAATTCTTACTTCCAAATGAACTCTGAAAATACTGAGCAACTTTTACACATGACATTTCAGCACTTGCACCTTCAGCCCAAGGCACACAGAGGTGCAGAAGTCACAAAAGTCTGAAATTAAAAATAAAAACCAAACTAAATTCTTTGAATCTTAAAACAGGTTCAGTTTCATTTAAGGTTTGAGCCATGTCTTAGTGCCCTGTAGCCCATTAACCTGCTCTTAATTGAAAAATTCATGTTGGAGGGCAGAAAGCCGCCTAATACTGAAAAATCTATTACATTTTAAAAGAGGCAAAAGGACATAAAACATGAAATGCTAGGTAGGCCAAATGCACAAATATCCCTGTGATGGGATGTTCACCCCACACTAGGCTAGAAGAGGTTAATGAGGCTGAGAAAGGCCAATTAAGTGGACAGGCTTCACCTGAAGGGAATTAGGAGGCCTAAATTACCCCTGATTGCTGACTGAGCCCATCTGAGAAGGAACAGATGGAGATAGTATAAAGCCAGGAAGTTGGCAGCAGAAAAAGGCTGCAGTGAGAGATCTTGCAGCCACTCTCTGGAAATTAAAGAGGGAAGGAAAGAAACTGAGGAGCAGAGGGTATAGGAAAGACTTGCGGAAATAGCAGCAAAGTTTATGGTATTGCTGACGTGGGCTGCTGATTAGAGGGTCTCTGAACTGGAACCCAAAAAAAGGGCAGGCCTGGGTTCCCCTTCCAGCCACTGGGGAAGTGACACAGGCTGGGCAGTGAATGGAATGACTGCCTGAGACAGTACATATGGAGAGACTTTAATCCACTCCCTGGAAGAGGACAACATACAGGGTACATCTCCTCTGCAATTAAACACCTGTGGCTGGCCCATGTCAGCTGACTCCAAGGTGGGAGGGGGTCCAGGACCTCACTTCCAACCAAAACCAAACGTCTACAATGGAGCCCGAGCCCCATATGCCTGAGACATGGGCCAGCCACGGTTGTTTAATTGCAGTACAGACATATGCAGAGTGACCTGGCTGCAGGGCAAAGTCACAAAGAGGGAGCAGCCAAGACATGAAGAGAAAACACACTGAGTCACAGAGAGAGAGAGAGAAAGAGAGAAGACGAGGCTGCAAGAGCTCACAAATGAGCACCAGAAGGGAGCACCTGACCTGGAAGAAGCTAATTTTCGGAGCAGCCAGAAGGAGGCACCCTAATGGTGACGGTCCCTTTAAAGGTCACTTTTACAAATCACAGGAAATTAATATAAGTCTCCAGCTTTTGGGTTTTTTTTCCAGAAGCAAAGGGTAAATGAAGACTTTCTGCCAAAATGATTAAGAGAACAACAAAACAAACACAAAAATGAAGTCTCTGTGAGAGAGCACAAATGAGGGATGGGTGGCTCCCCAATAGCATTCACTATAAAGAATGATGACTGCCAGCCTCGGCAGACAGCATGGAGATTTAAGACGCAGTAGGCAGTCATGTTACATACAACACTACACTTTGTTGACAGGCTCTCTGAACACTGTAATATGAAGACTTAAAACCCAGAACTGAGTATAACTCAGTGCAGATAACTGCAGGATCTACTATTTTCTCAAGTTCTTTCAGCAAATTGCTTGGTAATCTAACAAAGCTGACTATGGCTGCCAACAAATATATGGAATGAATTAGTGCAAGGATTTAAAGTTAGTGCTTTAGAAAATTAATTGAGTCACTGCTGTAATACTGTAATATGAAAGACATTTTGGAGTATTTAAATCATATCAAATTAAAATGATTAATGATGTGCAGAGCTGTTACACAGAAATGTAAAAGTTTTGATTTATAATACAATTGCCTAACAAAATGATGTCACATGCGACTACTTTCTTGTTTTAAAGACTTTATGCTGCGTTATTAACTTTACTTATCATGGCAAAATGCACTATTCAACAAGAACAATGCTTTTTAAACATTAAGTCTGGTTCAGAAGCAATCCCACTGATTCACTGGTCACAGGAGGACAAAATAACCAGCCAAGCTAAAGACCTTTTATATTTTTATCAATTGGAGTCATTTTTCCACATCAGTGTTTACTTTGCTCTTTTGACAGAGCTTACTAGTGTTATGGGCTCCTTGTATTCCCACTCAGGTAAATGTTTAACTAACTGTTCTTAATCTACTCTTCACAAACCTCATGAATAAATGTGCAAGTACAGCACAGATTGTCTGCCAATATCTTCACTAAAATTATCCATGGGAGTGTGCGTGCATGGACATACGCTTACTGGCTTAGTTTTGGGTTCAGACTACCATGATCAAAAATTAATTAACTTTTAGCAGAATACTGAAATGCACGGTAGGTTACTGTGTTGGGTATTTCTAGAATTGCTCAGTTAACTCTGCATAGTAGAAATGATCGATAAAGCTCTTTTTTGAAAGACTTGTTAAAAATAAAATAAAAACATTTGGCACTTCTTCAGCACATGCTAGATAAGGATCTCAAAAACTCTTTGAGCATTAATGAAACAAACCATACACCAAAACCATACAGGGTAATGAACTTTGTTCTCACATTTTTACAGATGAGAAAGTTTAGACACAGAGGGGTTAGGAAGAAGTCCTTTGGAACGGTGTTGTGCAGATCTATAACAACATGGTCAATATTCTTATAAGACAGTGATGGGTAGTACACATAGACAAAGGACAAATGAAGTCTGTAGCCAAGCTAGGGTCAGTATGGCAGAAACTCCTTTTCACTTAAAATCCAAAAGTTTGAATTGCTGTGTTGCACGTGAGTGTTCATGAGATGTGAGAAATGTAGGTCCAAAGGATAACCCCTTTCTGCAATGTGTCCATAATGCAACCTTTCCCTAGGCTCTGATCCAGCAACACACTTAAGTGCATTTTTAACTTTAAGCATCTGAATGGTCTCACTGAAGCCAATCAAGTTAATCAGGTGCTTAAGTGTTCTGCTGGATTTATTACATTTTAAAATAGCAGCTAATCAATCTTTGAAGTTGCATCTTGCACAGTAAAATGAAGACACATGGTAGGCAGAAATATTCCTCACACTTTATAGCCAAACCAAGTATCAAAACCAAAATCATTAGGATGCCTTAGTAGGTTGTTTTGGTCTCTTCTAACTTAGCCCTTGTGTTGAGAATGTCACAAACTGAAGGTCAGTCAGGGATTAGAAGTGTGAGGAAACAGTGAGTGCCTGATTCACCATTGCCCTGCACTTTGTGCAGTCATTAATACCTGTGCAAAATAGGTGTAAAACACTAGCATTCTAATACGTATGACTTTCCATGGACTTTGTTCTGTGTAAATGACTACATAAGTAACAATGTATCATTGGACCCTTTTGTCTTTATGTTATACACAACTTGCTTTCCTCTCCTCTTCTGCTTTCCCTCAATTTAATATTTGCTGAGAATCACTTAACTCTTCTGAGTCTTTCCTGGTCATGAAGACCATATTATTTAATTCTTGCAAACAATTAGTCAGTATCTGAAGACTACGATAGTTAAAAAATAGTGAACTCTAGTATGTGCATCTTTCACATTTATTTGGCAGGAAGTCGGTCATAATAATTCACAGACCCTTCTTTCAATGTCCACTTAGAATCAATGTACCATATTCAATGGCTCAGGCATAATCAGTCAGAAGAGGTCATTTGAGGGGGAAAAAACCTAAATTTTGAATAAAGAGAGGTCTCATTGCCATAGTATTCCCGAAGGAAAATATACAAGCTCTCTGGAGGCGAGTGTGGGTTGACAGTCTCATTTGAAACAGTACTAATTAATGTGCATTAGGAACCTTTTACAATGCTTCAGCAGGGTCTACATACATCAGTTAGACTGCAACATTTTAGAGCACTCTACAGTTTACACCCCTCTGGTGCACATTGCTGTATGGTGTAGACAAACCCATAATACCTCTACATAGATCAGCGGCATCCTGCATTAGCATCAACCCTACCACAATGTCAGAAAGAAAGTGGTTCCAATGTAGAATCCCCATTCCAACCCCTTTCTAGGAGTCCTCTGTGAAGTCAGGAGTCTATATGAAGATAGGAGAGGGAAAAGGGGAAGTTTTAGGGGAAAAGAGTGCAGGGACTATGCCATACAGCATTCTTCTTTTCCTCCCTTCCCATATGACTATTTAATCTCTCTCCATGGTGAGAATGAATTGGAGAGGGAAGATGAAGGAAAGTCTCTGGCCGGCGGATGTTCTGTCTAGTGGAACCACGTTGCCGAGGAGTGAAGAACAAAATTAGAAAGCCCCAGAACTAGGACAGAGATGCATGATCTCCACAAAAATAACCCTTACTTCAGGCAGATCTCCTGGGATCAAGATGCAAGTTTGGGCATGAAAGGGCTGTAGAAGCAGGTTTCCAAGGTCAGGACCATGGTTCATTCCTTAGGGCTTGGTTACACTGGCACTTTATAGCGCTATAAAGCCCCCACGAGCACTATAACCTCCTCCCCGTCCACACTGGAAAGGCACATAGAGCGCTATAACTGCTGAGTTATAGCGCTATTGTTAATCCACCTCCGCATGGGGAATAAGGGCTGTAGCGCAGCTGCTGTAGCGCTACAGCAAGAATGTGGACACCCACTGCGCTACAAGTGATCTCTGGAGATGCCTAGAGCCATTTAAGGCAATTGACATCTCTTCCCTTTGTTTTGAACTCGGCTGGAGGAATGCGGAAGTACCTCTTTAGAGTTTCTCTCTTAACTCAGCAGATAAGAAAAGCAAATGTTTAAGGAGGGAGCCTGTGTGAAAACAAAGCCTTCTGTGAAGGGAGGCTCGCTGACAGGCTTTCAGAAGAACGGAAAAATCACTATCTCTCTCCCTCCGCATACACACAACGTGTCCCCCCTCACCCCCCTTGTTTAAAAAGCATGTTGCACCCAGCTGAATGCTGGGATACCTTCCCTAATGCGCTGCTCTTAATGCCAAATTAAGTGCCCCAAATGTGGCCATGCTATACTGCTGGCGCATCTGAGTGTGGACATACAATAGCGCTATACATATTACTGTATAAGGGGACCGCTATAACCAATAGCACTATAATCTTGTAAGTGTAACCATACCCTTAAGGAGATTATCACACTCTCTCTTCCTCCCAGATCTCTTAACTCCCATTTCAATAGTCTATCTGTTTCCTCCCAATGTCATCAGGTGTTGATTGCAATTAGAGATGGACCCGTAAACAAAACCCAGGTTTCAAATACTCATGATCTTTGGAAAAGGCTAAAGCTGGATTTGCATCTCCGGCCCTCCTTAATTGGAACAAAACTTTCAAACTTTTAGTAATTCCCACCATAACTAATTTTTGAGGGATATGCACAGGTCCACATATTTATATTTTGACTCCATTTCATTCCGTTTTCAGTTCCTGGGAAAGCCTATTTTTTATTCTTTTTAGATTTCCTTTTTCTTCCCCTTCATCTCAATTTGTACATTACCACTGCCTAAAGAACAGTGTATCTGCACAGGTGAGCCAGTGAGATTGCAGGGATTAACAAAGTTTAGTGATTCATATCCTCTATACCAATAATTATACCAATAATTATCTATTGTCTATTGTCTATATCAATATTATCTATTGTCTATACCAAATATTGTCTATACCAAATATTGTCTATTATCTATTGTCTAGATGGGGAACTAAAGGTACAGCTCTACAAATACAGTAGCCCTACATTTTAAATAGAGTTAATGGCTCTATGCGTATTGAACTGCAGTGATGAACCAGGGTCTATGAATGCATCCTGTGTGCACACAGAGACTAGTTAATCCAAATTATGCACTTAAGAATAGAAGTTGTTTGCCACTCAGTTTTAGTATTACATAAAAAATGTAGAAAATGTTAGTTTGCTATTGCCAAGTGATTACTGCCATCTAGTTTAATTCTATGTGCAGTTAGTTTTAACAAATGAGTCATAGAATTATTGAAATAAGTGGCCAGATTCCTCAGCTACTGTAATTCTGCACTTAGATATGAAAAGAACCAGTAAGATCACCTGGTCCTTCCTTTGGCTAATGAAGGATTGTTCTCTACAGTACAGTTGTTTGTGCTTTATCCAACTTAGTTTTAAATGTGGCAAGAGAGTTTCCAACAGTTTCCTGGAATACTCCTCCTCCAATTAATAGATTCTTCTGCCTACGTTTTCTTCATGTTCATAGTGAACTTTCCCTCTTAATTTCACTCCACTAGTCCTCACAGTATTGATATGGATAAGCAACTAATGCCTCTCCTTAATATTTACATCCTACAAGTTTTTGTAGATACAGCATCCCTTATATGAAATTTAATCAAGCCATGTACATTCAGCTCTATCAGGACCATTGCAAAAGGAGGGAAATCTCCCTTGAGTGCACATTCTGCACAAGGGGCAATCATAATTAATACCTTAAAAAGAATGGCAACCTCAAGCCATCACCAGGGATTGAACCCCGAGAAAACCAATGCTAAAAGTATCTATAACTTCAGCTGCTAAAAGGGGACATATAAAATACACTAAAGAGTGGGCTCCACCTACTCAGTGAAGATCACAGAGACTGTCTTCTGTGTGCACTTTGCTGCAAATGGGCAGGGAGGAAACAGAACTAGGGTCCTGTCTCCACCCATAAGTACAGGGGGTACATTTCATTGTGTTTTGTATACATACCATAACTAGGAAAACACAGAATCGTTATAGAAAGGGTCCTTCTGAATGGTGTTTGGTTTACTGCATTTTTTTTAAAAAAAATTGACTGTCTGAATTGACTGACAAAATTGCAAGGCAAATTCACTCATTTACTTTAACCAAATTGCCTATGTACAATCACTTTCACCTTGTCAATCCAGGGAAAGAGAAGACGCACGCAGAAGGATTGATGAGAACTCTATATGCTAATTGCCTTTCTGACTGAAGAGAAATGTAGCAAAAAAAACTGACTATAAAGGAGGACAATGAAAAATTCGTTGCTTTGTCTAAATATGTCCAGTTCTTGATAAATGCTCGCTGTTTAGTCTCACCAATTTTTTTTTCTGCAGCTGTGGAGACAGTTCTCCTTGTGCCTTGCTGTGTCTATCTGACTCCTTGCCAGATAATCACCAATTCCTGCTCTGCTGTCTGCTCCGTTTTTTTTTTAAGGCATCCCCCCACTTTTCTTGAACCTGATGATTTCATACCGGAAATTTTGCTTTTCTTCCAAAGAAGGGGGCCTTTTGTGATGATAACAGAGCACCCTTACAATCAGCTGGGAGTTTTCCTTACTTAGGAAGGGGGTGGGGTGAGTCAAGAATTGACAGAGTTCCAGCAGTGCTTAAACTGTAGCAGCACAAAAACGCTATTTAAGGAGTAACAAAAACCTAAAGACACATTTACTCTGAGGTAATGGTGACATAATTTTTTGGAGAATAATTCCCAGTTATTTTAACATTTTTTTCATACTGCATTCAGGACACAAATGTGAGTAGGATATAGATGTAAACTTCATATGGAGACAGTGTGTCTCAGAAATCATGTCGAAGTTCCAGCAAGAAAAGTCTCTTTACCTTGACAATAAAGACTGGTTTGATCGTTTATTTTCTTTATTTCTACAATGAGCCCATTGAAGAACCTTCATCATTTTTATTCGGCTTCAATGCCTTACAGTTTTCTACCTCTTGTAAAGAAAATAAAGTTATTGAAGGCAATTTGGAGGCTCTGAATGAGATCTTGTTTTGAAGTTTCATAATGATTTCATGAATTTATTTTGTGCTGCAAATTACAGTCTCTTGATTGCTAGCATGAGACCTCTAGGTTTTTATTAGTGTCTCTGTGGCCAAAGGATTGGCCAAATTTACTTTAGCCTCTATTCAGCCATCAGTAGTACCCACACTTTTGAGTAAAAGATCCCTTTGTGATCAGGATAGCCTTGCCCTGCTGGTCTCGTTTCTCCCGGCTTCCTTTTCACTACTCATTTGACCACTCCATGTCCTCTTGCACATGACAGAGACAACTGTTCTGCAGACATTCCTATGGAGGAGCAGCACTTTCTGCTAGTAGCTACTAATCTTCACGTATGACATTACAAGGCAGCAAGTTTGTTTCTAGTGATTTAATCTGATTTTTTTAATCTCTCCACCCCAGGTCTTTGACTGTGCCTTCTGACAATTTGCTATAACATGATTTTGTCAGTAGTACACTGCTGTCAAAGTTTATCTGCAGCATCCCACGTAAACAGGATTTTAGCTTGATGACGCCCAGGCTCTTAAGAGCGGACCCATTTTGATTTTCTATTAAAAGTTTGGTGTATGGGGAAATTTGCACTTGGACTAATCAAACTGTAGGATGATATATATATACACACATTTCTGATATTGGAATTTATTGTTTTGACCTGTAGGAAACTGCTTTCTTTATGATATTTTAATGTTAGTAGTTTAGAAAAGATCAGCACACCAAATATGCCCAAATCCATTATTCTCTGGAATTAGCCAGTTCCATAAACAACAGAAATACATAGTTACATAATTTTTGCCATAAATGACACAGTAATGATCCTTGTAAATTGAAGCATAGCTGACAGAGTCACATAACACTGAGATAGTAGGAATAGGGACTTACTTAGTCCACTCCCCTACCTACTCCTCTCTTTAGAATCAAACTATCTCCTGTAAAAAGGTTTCTTTGTTTCTTGGGAGAGTATGCCACCGTTTAGTAAATCTCACAATCCAGACATTTGTCTTGATATTTAGCCTAATTGTTCACATTTTAAAATGTTATCTGTTCCTCTAGTACACTGTAACATGCTCTACCAGCCAACATTAAAATAAAGCTTGCCTTGTCTACACTGGAGTTTTGAAATGTGTTACTAAAAACATTGTGTCTAACACACTTTTAAAATATTCCTGAATATAGGAATTGGATAAGGTGTATGGAGTAAGCTCAAATGTTAGTACCTCTACATAGTAGACAGCCACAGCTACACGGGATAATTTGGTTGTAGTTGGTTCTGGGAATTCACTCAGTTCTCACTAGTGGCTCCAAGAACCTGCATATGCACAACACCACCACATCCCAGGACCTTGCATTGGCTGGCATGCTGAAAACTGCTGAAATTAGCTAGTGATGATAATTACTATGGGAAAGACATGAAGTCTCCTATGGCAAAGCCAGAAAAACAACTTTCAAAGTATATAATTGGCAGAAACAGCAATGGAGCAAGCTAGTGTATACACCGGTCAACTACAAAGCCAAGGAGTCATGGTTGAACACTTGGTGAATACTAGATTATAGAAACTAAATGGGCAGAGGGGTTGAAAATCATGCCAGCTTATTTGCCACCAGGACAAAAAACAAAACAAAACACGTTCGCTACTCAGAAACTGAGGTGGTGGTGAAAAATGTGCAGTCAGAATAAACACAAAAAACAGAACAGGGCATTACATGATAAACGCAAAGAAAAAAAACCATTTATTGGAGCATGGAATGTAAGAATATTACACCAGGCTGGAGCACTTGTGGTAACAATGCAGAAGTTGAAAAGGTATGAATGAGAAATCAGTGTAAGCAACACAAGATGGGAATGCAAAGGAGAATTCTACATTGTTGAACATGCAATATAGGGTGACCAGATGTCCTGATTTTAGAGGGACAGTCCCGATTTTGGGAGCTTTTTCTTATATAAGTACCTATTACCCCCCACTCCTGTCCCGATTTTTTACACTTGCTATCTGGTCACCCTAGATGACATAGGAAAGAAGATGGCAAACACCAGAATGGTGTGCTAAAGCCAAAGGCAAGCCAGGCTCTTACGGCATTTAAACCAATATCTCCACATACATTGAAGGCAAAATTCTGAATAAATCTAGTAAAGTTACAATAGTAAAAGATATGTGCTGACCTTGGCAGCCTCCAAGAAAGAAACTGACAAACTTTATAATCTACAGAAAACTATGCAAGTAGTTTCAAGACAAGACATGTTACTGGAAAATGTAAATGAGAAAGTAGAATCAGACTGAATTCCTGGGCTGGAGCAATAAGCAGATTTGGACTAGGCGAAGAAAACAAAAGAGGAAAAAAGGCAAAAATGTAGCAGCCTAAGCAACAACCTGGTGATAACAAACATGCTGTTTCAACAAAGAATGCTGCAGAGGAAGTGGATGTGGATATTATCCCATGGCAAACAAAGAACATAACAGACTTGTGAATCACATATGGAAATAAAGTGTGTTTTCATGCAGATCATTTGTAGCTGATATCAAATCAGATCATAAGTTAATGCTAGCATCAATAAGGATAAGTGTGAGCACGATCAAAAATAAAATATGCCATGAACTAAGATCTATGACATGGACAAATGGAAAGAGCCAGATATCCAAAAGAATACAAAAATGATGAGAGGAAAAACATTGTATCTCTGGTGAAAAAAGAAATGAACATTGAAGAGACCTGGAAGAGTGTGAAACTGGTATTATGACAGAGCCTGAACTAGTGTTGGGCTACAAAGCCAATATGAAGAAATCAAGATGGATAACAGATGTTGTGCTGCAATTGAATGACAAGCATAGGAAGCAGAAGAAGAAAAAAAAGGACAAAAGTTTGAGCTGAGCACAGTAGGCTGATAAGAGAGATAAAACAGAAAGAAATGAGAGACAAACAACTGGAAAAGTGAACAGTGTAAGGAAACAGAAGAATATACCAAGGGAAATGTGTCAGGCTGTATAAAAAGAGAAGAGAACTGAGAGGGATATATGAAATGAACGTGTCAGTGGTGAAAGATAAAGACAGACCAAAAAATCAGCATGAACAAGCAAAGAATAAGATGGAAAAAATATTTTGAAAAGCTGTATGATGTGCAGAACACAGTAGATGAAATACTCCCACAGAAGCTTCCCAGCACAAATGACGACAAACAGAAGCTGGGATTCTTAGAAGTAAAAGTAAAGACTTTGTTAGAAAGTTTGAAAAGGAAAAAAGCATTGGGAAGTGACATAACTGCAAGCAGGTGAGGAACACATAGTAACAAGAATGCAGAAGCTATTCAACAAGATTTACAGACAAGATCAAGTGCCAAGTGAACAGGGGAAAGCAACAACGGTACTGATGTATTAAAAAAAAAAGGGAGATAAGAGTGAGTGCAAGAACTAAGGAGGAATTAGCTTACTGAGCATGCTCGGAAAAGCATTCACTAAGACAGTGTCAAGGAGAATGAAGAGGTATGTAGCAGTGTCTGCACAGGAACGAGCCAGATTTTGACCAGAATGGTTCACAGATTTCAAGGCCAGAAGGGACCACTGTGATAATCTAGTCTGACCTAGATAAGAAACAGATAAGTTCATGGAGGATAGGTCCATCAATGGCTACTAGCCAGATGATCAGGGATGCAACGCCACGCTCTAAGTGTCCCTAGCCTCTGTTTGCCAGAAGCGGGGAATGGATGACAGAGAATGGATCAACTGATAATTGCCTGTTCTTTCATTCCCTCTGTAGCACCTGGCATTGGCCACTGTTGGAAGACACGATACTGGGTTAGATGGGCATTGATCTTCTGACCCATTATGGCTGTTCTTATGACTTTCTGTATAACACAGGTTATAGAACTTTCCGGAAATAACTCCTGCAGGATAACCTTTAGATACGCATATCTTTTAGATAAGACAATATCAGAGAAATACACAAAACACAACCAAACCTGTTAAAGCAGCTTTATAGACTTCTATCTGGATTTGGATAGCATTGGGTAGAAAGGGTTATGACACATTATAAGATAGATGTATAAAATATGTATGACATCCCCAAAAAACTGATCAAACTTATAGAAAACATATTGGAAGTCAATGAGTGTGGTAAGAGCAGACAAGAAACTAATGGAATGGTTCAGGACTGTAGGAGTGAGACAAGGATTCACACTGTCACCAGATCTGTTCAACTTGGTACTGAAATCAGCAATGGCTGTAGCACTAAGAGGTGAAGCAGGAGGGGTCACATTATGTGGAAGGATATATGTAACCTTAGATTCACGGACTATACTGACCTCACACTAAAGAGGATATACAGAGAATAACTGACAAGCAAATTGGGAAGGCAGAAAATCAGATTGAACATCAACACAGAGAAGACTAATTGTGATAATTAGATAACAAGAGGCAAAGCTCAAACTCAGATCTTTATCCAAATACAACTACATTTGGAAAACTGCAAGATTTGTAAAGCTAAAGACATTTGATTAAAAACAAAAATCACCAAATACAAGACAAATGTCATGCCAATACTACTGTATGGATTAAAATGCTGGAGTACCAGGAAAGAAGAGGAAAAAAAATGGTTAAGGCAGGAAATATTGCTTGTTACAGAAAATTCAAGGAAGATGAATGTGATGGGTTAGACATGTCAAGAATGGACCTGGAGAGGACACCATTTGGCAATACATATCAGAGTCCAAGGAACTATAACCAGAGGAAGAGCGAGGATGCATTGGCTAGACATGATGAAGAATGACATAGAACAACAAGGTTTCAAGATAAACAAAACTGAGAAACTGACACAAGATAGAAAGATGGGGGACAAACATTTGGCCCCATCATCAATGTTGAGTGGGAGCTGAAGATAGGAATTGAGTAGTATTCCTTTAAAATCATTTGAGCCCTCTAGTGGAGCTCACTGTGTTCTGTTTTTGAAACCAGCAACAGCCAAAGTAACATGCTGAGCATTTAGTAAATACGGGTTAAGAACACAGGAGTAGAAGAGACTTCCTGAGTCATCGAGTCCAGTCCCCTGCTATCGCATGAAACTCTGTCACTTAATCTTATTCATAAATTTATCAAACTCCTAAAAATTAGTTCGGCTGTTGTGTCCTCCTGTGACCCACAAGAGGAGTGAAATTCTTCTGATACTTAGAAACCGTCTTCTAATTTCCAGCCTAAATTTACTCAGGACAACTAATTCATGTCTATTTGTTCTTATTTCAGTGGTGTCCTTTAGCTTAACTAGCTCTTCTTCCTCCCTGGTGATAGAATACTTGGGGGTGGTGGGCAGAGAGAGCAGTCATATCCCCTCTTACCATAGATGCCGAGTTTGCCAGCATCTAGGGGTGCTTGACCCTCGCTCCACCCCAGGACATGTTCCCATTTCGCCCCTTCCCCCAAGGCCCCACTCCATCCCACCTCTTCGCACCTTGTTTCACACTCTTCCTGAATACACTCTACCTTCACTCCGCCCCCTCTCTCCAGCGCCTCCTGCATGCCACTGAACAGCTGATCATGGTAGGCCAGAGGCGCTGGGAGGGAGGGGAAGGAGCTGACCAGCAGGGCTGCCAGTGGGTGCTGAGCACCCACTTTTTTTTCCCCCACGGGTGCTCCAGCCTTGAAGTACTCAGAGAGTCAGCACCTATGCCTCTCAGCCTTTGTTTTGCTTGGATAAACAAACCAAGCTATTTTAGACTTCTTTCATAAAACAAGCTCTCCATTCCCCCAATCATCCTTATAATCCCTCCTCTGCTCCTGTTCCAGTTTATCTTTCTTGAATATGGGTGATCAGAATTGTACATAGCACTCAAGTTATTCAGTTATTATTGTGCAGCGTATAAACAGCATTCAGTTATTTAGATCCCACCATGCCCATGTGGTTTTTTTCGTGCTATCATTGTTGTGTAAAATGGCAAAGACAACTATTGGCAACAAGGAGGAGATCCTAATCCAGGAATACACTGAACAAGAGTGAACTGCAAAAGCCAAGTGAAAATGAAACTAAAGACAACTGCAGATTTAGCCACTGT
Source organism: Dermatemys mawii (assembly GCA_007922305.1). NCBI lineage: Eukaryota > Metazoa > Chordata > Testudines > Dermatemydidae > Dermatemys > Dermatemys mawii. Next base: position 28,702,094 of record ML677341.1, read on the forward strand.
GATTGTAAGTAAACTGGTGTTGAGGGGAGAGGACATGGGAAGAGAGTTAAAAATGACTGGTTGTTTGGGGAAAATGGTCTTGTTTGATAGTTCAGAAGACAACTGACCTGACCTCTGCCAAGAGACTGGCATAGCACATAATAGCTAATAGTATCAATGATGAGCAAAAGGCGATAGTTTTACTGAATGTAATGGGGATTCAAATTTAGGACCTGCTACAATGTAGATTCTGTTAAACCAGCAAACAAAACATTTGCTGATATTGCGGAAAGATCACCTATCCCCAAATCCACTGGTAATTGCAGAGCACACCCGGCTTCTGTGTCATTCATCAGAAAGAAAATGAAATAATATCTGAATATGTGGCTGAATTAAGGAAAGTAATAGAGAATTGCCAGTTTGGAGAGAATTTAAATTATGCATCAGGGGACTGGTTACTGTGTGGTATGCAAAATGAAACAGTCCAAACTCAGTTATTGATTGAGGCTGATTTGACTCCAAAACATGCACTAGAAATTACTGTCTCACTGGGGACAGCTACTGAAGATGTTACATCATCATGTTTTTAGTATAACAAATAAACTGGAGGTCAAGCATAAAAAACCCATAACATGGATAATAGTCAAAGACTGTGTGCTTTCATTACAGAAGAGAGTCACAGTGCAGATGATTGTTGGTTCAAGGACAAGCTCAGTAGAAACTTCAAGGAACTTGGGCACATACCAGAAATATGCAGGTTAGACACATCATCTCTCATAATCTAAATGAGGCTTATGTGATACACTGCCTGTATGCTGTATCAGGCATTGTTTTATGGCATTGAGAGGGGGCAAGACCATGGCCCCATCTCCTCTCAACTCTGCACTGTGCAATCCCCACATAATCTCATGAGCAATAGGATTCCAGTTGGGCCAGGCCTTTCACGGGCGATGTGGGGAGAAGTAATTCTCCTTCCAGCCTCCCTCTACTGTGCAACATCGTAACAATCTGACCCTCAGTGTCCTATCCAGGACCTTCCACTGCTGATATAGTTTTTACAGAAGATTTAATAGTTTCAACTGTGATTGGACTTGTGACCTTAAGAGTTCTAATACCCACGGGCATATGGTACACAGTTTCTCATCAGACCCAACCAAATACTCCATCATTGTACTGCCAAACTAATCCTTTGTTCTTTTATTTTTCTCAATGATAGGAGAATGCAGAAACATTGATCAGAAATCACTAGTTATCTAAACATTGGTACCTTGCATAAAATGGAATCTGAATTTGAACCACCTCTGTTCTTGGTTTGCAAAACGAAAACCACACTGTTCTCCCCAACATATAGGTGGGATAAAACCAACTCTTGCATCAAAATGAACCTGCACTTCAAACTTCAGTAGTTTAGATAAAAAAAGAAAGCTTGGTTATAATCACCACTTTTTTGCAATTTCCTTTTCCAAAATCAGAATTTCAGCAAATGAGATTCTGCTAACCAAAAACAAACTAACAGTTCTCAGCTTTGATGTATTTTCCTTTTTAAATCAGTGAGTCCCTTAATCTTTTTGGCTGCATTTCTCTGAATTCCTGTTTATCAATATCTTTCTGGCACTAAGCAATTATAGGTCAATTTCAAAATGTTCAGCGTTCTGGATCAAGTTGAATAAATGTCTAAAAATTCCAGTAACTTTCTCTGTGCTCTAATTGGGGCAGAACTATCCTTAGGGGAAAAAAAAGTATATTATTTCAGTACTTCTAGCTAGCACTAGAATTGAAATTTCAAAGCAATGATGTACAGAAAAATGGAAAAATCTTTAAAAAAAATCTCAAAACATCAAAGTTTCATTTTGTTTCCTTATGACTTCTGGACAAAAATTTAGGATGGAGCAGCTGTTTCTTCATTTTGTAAAAAGGTGGATAAAATTAGAAATAATTTCATCCCTAAACAAAGTATTAAGTCAGCAAGTTCTTAAAGGCAGGGATGTCTCTTTCTAAGCACTCAAACATACTGATAAAGTTCTTCAGCAAGTGTAAATTACCACAGCTCTTGACTTTAAAGGAGCAATAATACTTTACGCCATCTGAGGATATTTTTACCTGAGTAGCCCTCAGTCCCCTGCCATAGCATTCTGATGTTATCAGCTTGCAGTTGTTATATCGTAGATAGCTGACAGACAATGGCTGAGATTTTCAAAGCTGTGATTTACATGCACAGCTTTCACTAAAATTAAACAATGAAGGATTTATGTTGAAAACACAACTGTAAGTGTATGTTTTGGACCAGTTTGTCAGTGGTAGTCCTCTAATATATTTAATTATTACTCCAAGAACCTCACTCTTAAGACTGAATGACCATAGATCAGATTTTTAAAGGTATTTAAACACCTAAAGATATAGATAGGTGCCTAGTGTAATGTTCTAAAGTGTCTAAGTGCGTAAAAGCAAGTCAAGCATTTTCAAAAACACCCATAAGCACTTATCTCCATCTTTACCTTTGTTAAAAAAATCATACTTCAAGACTATATACCTATTTTTCACCCTCCCTTTAATTTCTTTCTGCGTTGAGACTCACAAGCTGCACTCTGGTGCCATGCTGCTTTCCTGAACTTAACAGCTGCTTCCTCCACCTCTCACTAATAAAGGAGAAATAAAAACAACAGCCAGACAACAGGTGCCAGACCAGACCAGGCAACATACCTAATTACAGATGCCTGCTACTTGTTATTGCCAACCATTGGAGATATTTAGGGCCTGAACTGCAGCAGCTGTAAAGCAGCATCGCTCCATTGACCTCAATGGAGTTGCATCCATTTACACCAGCTGAGGAACTGATTCCAAAACTTCGAGCACATGTTAAAAAGATCCCACAACTTAAAGGTACAGGTTTTGTTTTGAAATTATTTGACATGATTGTAAATGGCTCATCACTGATTGAAATAGCAGCACTAATTACTTCAGTTCTTTTCACTGTCGTGGCTACTAAAGAATTTGTGTTATTGATCCAAGATTAGTGATAAAGTAATTTCTGAGTGATCTGCTAGATTACATGCTGTGGTAGTTGTCTGTACCAGTGATTGTTAGCAAGGCCCTTTTCCCTGCTGTTCGTTTCATACTACAGTGATTATGGTTATTATCATTACTATAATTATTGTTGAGTGTCAGACTGGTTAACAGGTTCTATAAATACAAACATGGTTTTTTTTATATTTGCCAAATGAACCAATTTAAAACCACTCTTCTCCTTTATTAAAATTATTTTTGTTTTTTTAGCTGTTCTTATTCATTCTCTTTCTGAAAATGCCATCCTACAAACTTCATTCATTGATGAGTGTATTTAAATAAAGCATTGGCCTTTGGACTTACTAGTAAGGGAAATGTTGAATTGCTCAATCTCTTAAATATGTTTGCTTTCTGACAGTAAGGCAGATGTGTACAGAACAACAGAGATGATGTTAATAATATCAGAAATTTCACTGAGAGTGGAATTTGTAGGACGTGTAGTCTGTTGGTTCAACAATGACGTTTTCATGCTCTTTTTATGGATTCTGGAGTGACTGGAGTGTGATGTACATGCTCATGAGCAGATTGGGCAGACAAAGTCATTGGTGAGAGCCTTGGTAGCTACAGCAGTAGTATGACGCTTTTCCCTTGCAGCTAACAAGCGATTATTTGGATCCTCTTCAAAAGCTTGGAAAGCTCTGAGTGTTGTGTGTTGCCATGATGATTTATTTAACACAGTCTTCAAGATTATTTGGTTATTTTCCACCAAAGTGTGTGCCATTCTGGATGCTGTCCTTTTAGTGCTTTCTGGGCAGCCTTGATTCTGGTGTGTCCTTGTGACAATTCTCCATAGAAAATTTTTCTGGGGAGTCAATATTCAGGCATCCTAAAGATGTCTCCAGCCCAATGTAGTTGGGCTTTTATCAGCATGGCCTCAATGCTTATGGCTTTTGGAGAACGTCCTGGTTTTGTTCTGCCAGTGGATCCCCATAATGGTGCGCAGAGACCGCATATGGAAGGTCCCTTACAATGTGTGCTAATTAAACAATCTGTTCCACTTTGTATGGTGCTGTGACTCTGGGAGTATCTTTCCCAGACGTGAAGAAGAGCAGTTTGAGACATGATAGCTTGCCTAAACTCACCCACTATTCTATGTGAGACTGTCACTAGTGCCAGGAAAACAGAATCATAAGACTAGAAAGGAATTCAAAAGATCTCGAGTGCAGGGAACTGGACAAGAAGATAGGACTAAGTATTATCTGGACCATCCCTGACAAGTGTGTCTAACCTGCTCTTAAAAATTTTCAATGATGGAGATTCCACAACCTCCCTTGGCAATTTATTCCAGTGCTTAACCACCCTGACAGTTGGGAATTTTTTCCTAAAGTCCAACCTAAACAGCCCTTGCTGCAATCTGCATCTATTGCTTCTTGTCCTATCCTCAGAGGTTAAAGAGAAAAAAAAATTCTCCCTCCTCTTTGTAACAACTTTTTGTGTACTTGAAAACTGTTAGCACCCCCGCCTCCCCCTCCCCCTCCCCCCCACACACCATCTTCTCAGGCTAAACAAACTGATCTTTTTTTTTTTCAATCTTCCCTCACAGGTTATGTTTTCTAGACCTTTATTTTAATTTAATTTTATTTTATTTTATTTTGCTCTTCTCTGGAGTTTTTCCAATTTGTCCACATCTTTCCTGAAATGTGGTGTCCAGAACTGCACACAATACTTCAGTTGAGGCCTAACCAGCGTGCAGTAGAACAGAACAATTACTTCTGGCTTACTTGCAACACTCCTGCTAATACATTCCAGAATGAAGTTTGCTTTTTTTTGCAACACTGTTGACTCATATTTAGCTTGTGATCCACTATGCCCACCAGATCTCTTTCTGCAATACTCCTTTCTAGACAGTCATTTCCGTTTTTGTGTGTGTGTAACTGATTTGTCCTTCCTAAGGGGAGTACTTTGCCTTTTTCTGTATTGACATTTGTCCAGATCATTTTGAATTTTAATCCTATCCTCCAAAGCATTTGCAACCCCTCCCAGCTTGGTGTCATCTGCAAATTTTATAGATGTACTCTATGCCTTTATCTAAATCGTAAAGACATTGTACAGAACCAGACTCAGAACTGATTCCTGTGGAACTCCACTTGACATGTCTTTCCAGCTTGACTATTCTCTGGGAATGGTTTTCCAACCAGTTATACACTCACCTTATAGTAGCTTCATCTAGGTTGTATTTCCCTACTTTATGAAAAGACCATGCAAGACAGTATCAAAAGTCTTACTGAAGTCAAGAAATACCACATCTATCTCTTCCTCCCTATCCACAAGACTTGTTATCCTGTCAAAGAAAGCTATTAGGTTGATTTGAAATGATTTGTTCTTGACAAATCCGTGCTATTACCTATCACTTTATTATCATCTAGGTGTTCGCAACTTGATTATTTAATTATTTGCTCCATTATCTTTTCGGGTACTGAAGTTAAGCTGATTGGTCTGTCATTCCCCTGGTTGTCCTTATTTCTGTTTTAATAGTTCTATAACATTAAATTCTATCTGTCCATCCAAATTTTTATAAAAGCACTTATCACCATAGTATCTGAGGACCATCCAAAGAGTTAAAAAATTATAGGCAACATTTTTCCAAGTAAAGTGCTCCAAATTAGAATCCTAAACTCTGTATTTTCAAAACCTGCAGCTTCCACTGACTTCAGTGACAGTTATGGAAATCATTTGGAGTTGCGAATATAAGCCCACTTACATTTAGGTGCCTAAATATGGACTAGGAGCTTAATTTAAGTACTGAGGGTTGAAAATGACGGCCCAAATCCACAAGAAGCCCCCAGCAAAGCATTCCTCCCTCATAACCTGGTGATTTCTTTAATTGTATTTTCTTCTCCATCTCTCACCTTTCTCATCTTTCTTGCCTTCATCTTTTCCTGCTCCTTTTCTACTTTTGCAATTAGTTGTGGTTGTGGGAAAGCTACACTGAAAAAGTGAAGTCAGAAGGCAATGAAATTAGTGGTCATTCTAATGTCTTCCAGTAACAAATACCAAAGTTTAGCCCCTATTGCTGAGAAAAGCCCTTATCCCCATTTTCATTTGAAATTGATAACTTCAACTTCATAGCTTATTCTGAGGAATGTAGATGCCCAGGGAAATCCATGTCATTGAGAGTGAAGTGTGCTCTGAATACCTAGAACTAATTTCATGGAAGGCCTTGAATAATGAAACCATGATTTTGAACTTGACCATGCAAAGACTCAGAGTTGTGAGTGGAACATTACGATAATGTTTTTTTTTTCTCCTCAGTGCCTAAATAGACTGTTCTGTTCTGGACAAATGGAACACTTTGTTTTGTTTTAGTTTCTTTGTTGTAAGGACTATGGCTCCAAATGTCACAAAGCACATGCTAAAGTCGATTTCTATTCAAAAAAGCACTTAATGTGCTTAAATCTCATTGACATCCATAAAAATTATATGCATTCTAAAGAACTACTGAGTTGCTGTTATCCAGCCTTGGAGGTCAAAGTGATCATCTGATAGGTTCCATTCTAGTTTGATTTGGGTGAGTGTATAGGTCAGTTTTTATTCACCCATCCCTCTCTATTTAAAATACAATTTCCGTAATACAGCACAGGCCTTTTACAGATCAAGGACATCCAGAAGAAAGCCAGAGAACCGGGGAATGGGAAGTACAAGAAAGAATGAACTCCTCTTGCTGATGCACTTAAATAAAATATAGTTGTTGAAGCATTTAATGGGCCTCACTTCCTTTCATGACAATCAGAACTATAAATAATTCAAAGAGCAAGACTAATGTAGTTTACAGTGCATGCACAATGCTGTGTGCTCTGTTTAAAATGGCATGCACAAGAACCAAGCCCCCATTGGTGAGTACATATTTGGTATGATCTTATGTTTATGCACAGGGAGTAAGAGAGAGAGAGAATTATAAAGATTTTCCTTGATTTCTTCCAGTTAAAAGAGAGAAAATTGCTTAACTTAGGTGAAAAAATGAACCAAAGCATGCCACTTAAACCCGTGCTGCATCTGTAGTCTCACATCCAAAAGAAAAGTTTAATTCTGTGTACAAAACTTATTTAAAACACACACAACCTTATAGTTTATATTAATATAGTATCCTTCATCCAAAGGACTGCAAAACATGTATGCTGGAATTTTCAAAGGACCCTAAGGAAGATAGTTACTGAACTCCCTTGGAAATTCAAAGGGGCTTGGGCATATGATTGCTTTTGTTTCCTCTGAAAATCCCAGTCTTAACAACTACACCTAGATATTACTATACTCAGGGCTTGGCTACACTTGCAGCTGTAGAGCATTTTGGGTTAAACCTGTCTTCACAGACAGCTCCAGGGAAAGCGCTCCAGTGTGTCCACACTGACAGCCGCAACCGCACTGGCATGGCCACATTTGCGGCATTTGCAGTAGCACTGGGAGTAGTGCATTGTAGGCAGCTATCTCAGCATTCAAGGGGCTGCAATGTGCTTTTGAAATGAGGGGGGCGCGGTGAAGTGTGTTGTGTGTATGTGAGGGGACAGAGAGAGTGAATTTTTGGAGAGCTAAGAGTGTGTCAGCATGCTGTCTTGTAAATGCAGATCCCCTAATCTTCTGCTTTTCACTCACTCACTCATAAAGGTTTGCTTTGCTTGCTTTGCCCCATTGCAGATAAACTCTGAAAAAGCACTCTCCGCATTCCTCCAGCTGAGTTCAAAACAAAGGGAAAAGAGGCCAGTTCATTTAAGGAGATTAGGAGGCATTCCCGGAGGTCACTCAAAGCAGAGTATCATTAATGCTCGTTGACACAGACGCTGGGGCGTCTCACCCAATACGCAACAACTGTTAATCCTCTGGCAACAAGGAATACCAGGAGCGGTCTAGCCAGGGAGTTAGAGCGCTATACATGCTCTGCCAGTGGGGACGAGTAGTAAGGTAGAGTGATCTGTGAGGCTTTATTGCGGTATGAAGTGTCAATGTAACCAAGGCCTCAGCCTTGAAAGACTATTGCTATTTAACATTGCACAGCAACATTACAGGATATGAAGTACAGAATGCTGTATAAACCTATATATATATGAAAATAGTTAGAGCTATTTTGAGACATTCACCCTATCAGAACACCTATTAATTTACTGAAATGTTATAGTTTGAAAGGATTTAACAGCTCTATTTTTGTTTATTCTAGTTTTTAGTTATTTTTGTTCAAGAATCCAGATATTTTAGGACATTGGTTCTTATAAATGCAATATGTTCCATTAGTAACTAAGAAAATATAAGAATGTGAAATTAATTAAGAAGGGTTATTACATAGTTTCATTTAATTTATAATGGGATCTCACACTTCATATTAATAAGGATACGATACCACTTCATTCACAAAATCTAATCCCAATCCAATCCAACGCCTGCTTGATACTTTGACATCTTTATTTCTTACTTCCTTCTGAGCAAAGGGATTTATTTTCCCTAGATAACATTCACTGGGTTTATTTATAGTCTAGTATAACAGGGTGGCTAACTGACAATCAATTTCTATCTTTGCACTCCGCTAGACTCTGGCATTAGAGACTATGAAATAAAAGGGGAAAAATCAAATATGGTAATTAAAATCACCAAAAAGAATATCAGTCTAAAAATGTACGAAGATAATATTAACTTCTCCTATAAAGCAGTCGTGGTGGTTCTTAGGTTTCAATTTAGAGACAGAAAGGCCCTCTGACAATCGAAGGGCTTCTTATCAGATTTTAAGCAATAAATTAATTGAAGGTAAGAAGTTGCACAGCGGGCACTATTGCAGATAGCAGCATCCATCCAAAGAGTGTACCACTACCATCTGCTATTGAAAAGCTATTGTTATCTAGTCCATGTCATAAAAATAGTTTAAAAGTGTCAATTTCCACATCTGTCCCTGAATCCCCTGCAATTTTTTGTGGTTTTCCGAACAAAAGCATTTACCTCATTTAAAAAATGGTGTCCCTCCTTTGTTGCTGCATGAAACTCAGAAAGAAACAATGGAAACTGACCGAGGACTTGTCTTCATGGCAACAGTTAGCCCGAGGTAGTACACTTGAGTTACTCCACTCGACCTAGCCAAGCTTGAGTGAGCATGGCTGCACTGCAAAACAACACTCAAATGACACAGTATGTTTGGATTAGCAGCGGATGGGTTATTGTAACTTGAACTGCTGCTTCCCCACTGCATTGCAAGCTTGAGCTTTAGCAGCACTCCAGCTTCAACCTGTGCCTCACAATGGATCAACTAACTCAAGTTTAACATGCCACTAGCTTGAGCTATAGATTTTTGTGTGAGAACAAGAGTCAAGTTGGTATTCAGTATGTACAGAGGGCAATCACCTGCACAAATTAAATATACAAAATATTTTCTCTGCTATTTAATTCTAATCCTCCCTGGTATTATTTGTAAAAATAGTAAGTAAAAACTTCAGACAAGTATGTGAATTTTTCAGTCAACCATCTCCTTTGTAAATGAGATCAAACTGGGCAGCCTAGGCCTCAAACATCTTACAACAATCTTAATCTTGGCTCATTTTGTTTACAGTGGCTGCTTGACCCTTTTACACCATACTGGATGGCAGGCTCCTGTATGTTTATGCTGAAATGCTGCTACAGAGAAGTGGCCTAATTCCTTTCAAATACATATTTGGAAAATATTCTCCTGACCCTAAATAATATAAGTCCTTTTAAAACAAAGATGCAAATACATTAACATTGCAGCAGCTCTCAGGATGACCACTCTCCCACCCCTGCTCTGCCCTTCGCAACCCCTTGCTATTTCTCCTTTCTCTGTTCTTATCGGACAAAGTAATTATTGTATATTTCAGTGCCTTGCCTGCTCATGAATGATAGTGTTAGGCAGAGAAGAATGTTTACACACACGCAGAGGAAAAAAAGATGGGTTTATATCTGTTTTATTTCCAGCCCAGATCATTGTTAGAAGGGAACTGAGATGACACTAGGCTAAAGTGAAGCTTGTGAAAAATAAGGTCTGCCAACTGCTGAATTGAAATGGAAGTTCTAATCCTACAACTCATGTGCAGGACTTAGAAATGGGAAAAGATTACTAAGAATCTTTATTTTGGGGAAATTATAAATAATTTGATACAGAAAAAAAATCAGAGGTGTGTCTGAACCTAGAAGGAATGCAGGGGGATGTAACTTGCATCTTTTTCTGTCCCCTCAGTGTGCATGTTACTCCAACAAAGTCTTCCTCTAAACACTTTTGGACTCATTTCAGGACTTGTAATGTGCTCTCTTTCCACCTGATAATGGATTGTTGCTTTTTCCTCTGTTTGGTTTCTGTAGCATGAAAGGCAAAGAAAGGTAAAGAGTGAAGCAATGACAGCCAGTTACTGCTAGCATTTCTTTGACGGCTCAGGTAGCTAATTCTGAGAACTGCTAATGCCGTAAATTAGATACAAGAAAAACTGTCCTGGAGATTATAAATGGTGACATCCCAAAAGAAGGAAAAGGGGACTGATAGCTGATTTTGACATGACATGCCTGACCTGATCAGAAGGGAGCAAGGCAAGATGATACACCAGACCATCCATGAAGTAAGGCAAAGCACCACCAGAGAGGCCAGAGAGAGCAGAGTCTAACTAACTGACCACCACCTCTACCACGGAATTACAAACTTACAAAATCTGGGCAACTTACAAAATCAGAACCTAGGAACAAACTAATTCTGGCATAATCACAGGCAGAAACATTCCCACAAACATCTAAAAAACAAACATCTATCTGAAACTTTTATTCAACTAAGACCTAAAACAATAACACTGTTGTTATAATTAGATTCCCAACTGTGAGAAAAGCCTGCCTGCGCACTGCACATTAAGATACTTTTATAGCCATAGAAGGTTACTGCTTATTTTAAATTAAACAGATTAATATTTACTAATTATTTCTTTTAAGTATATTTACATATGATTACTTATGCATTATTTTAATTGTTTGTTAAATGTTTTATGGTTTGTGATAAAACCTGTGAAACGTATGTGCTCGGTTATCTTAGTATGCAATCTGTTGAGCTGAGCTGTGATCACTGAATAGTACAAAACTCAGACTTTAAGGCCAAAAGGAACCACTTTGATCACCTAGTCTGACCTCCTACATAAAACAGCCCATAGAATTTTACCATGTAATTGGGGGAATTATCCTTCCCTAGTATACAAATGAACACTATTGTGCACAACTGATTATGGTTTGTCTTTCACTGTTTAGTTAGCAGTACTTAAATAAACTTGGTCTACCGGTGTACACAATCAAGTCCTTTACCTTGAAAGAACACGCATGAAAATGGGCTTTTCATGCAGTAAGACAGCTCCCTGAATAGCTCCTTTAAAATTGTTTCGAATCTGAATTCAAGTCTTTTTAGCCCTTACAATATGAAGGCACAGCAAAGATGTAGACAAAAAAACCGCTCTGCAAAGTGGAGGCCGCTTATATCTAACCTTTGAACAACCTTTCCACTCTCACAGGTAAACATTACAAGTACCTTTTATTACTTGACAGGCTACATTCTTGGCTCCCAGGTGTAAATTCTTTGGAAATCAGATACAAAGCTTTCAGCTACATAGTGAAAACTGTAAATATCAGGCAAAATTTCCTTTTATTTTAATGAGTGTGCTGTCATAGCAATTTTACAGTGGACTTTGGGCTTCATGCTTAAAACTCGTGAGGTTTCTGGCAGTTCCCTGATGGGTCCTGTCAACTGCTCTTTTCAAAGGAAGTGATCATAACAATTCACTTTCCTGCTCAGTGAACCTTGAATGAATTAAAGGAGAGAACAACCTCAAATCCACTTGTTTCCTCTCAGTCCAAAATTTTATATGTATGGCTGACCACACACAACTTAACCCTTTCAATAATCTTGTTTGTAAACAACTGAGATCAGTAACAGAGACAAAATCTATATTATGACTGGTCTTCCTGATGCAGTAGACTTTTAAACAATAGCCTTAAAGAACAATCCTTTGACACTTTAGAGACTAACCAGTTTATTTCAGCATAAGCTTTAGTGGGCTATAGCCCACTTCATTGGATGCATAGAATGGAACAAACAGAAGTAAGATGCTTGTATAAATGCATCTTACTTCTGTTTGTTCCATTCTAGGCATTCGATGAAGTGGGCTAGAGCCCACTTAAGCTTATGCTGAAATAAACTGGTTAGTCTCTAAGGTGCTAAAAGTATTCCTCATTTTATTTGCACATACAGATAACACGGCTGCTATTCTTAATTCTTTGAAAGATTTTGAACCCACATTGGATAGTTTTAAAAGGCAAGGTTTGGGGGCAGGGGAGACAGGGTGTGCTTGTTTTTTTTCTTTCCTTTTTCCTGATTGTTCAGCTTGATTTCCTGATATGTAAAATGTTTCAAAGTAATGCTTATGTGTTTGTAAAAATATATATTCTTCTATAAAGGTGATACATAAGTATGGCACATAGGTGAAAAAGAGATGATAAAAGAAGCCAATATATTGTTATTACCAACTAGGCCTGAATATTCCATTCAGGTCAATAATTAACGTTCCCTCACCCAGGGATATATATAGCAGAAAGGTCAGATGCTGTATCATAATTGTTTTTTATGAAATTGCTTTACGGGGAGTGTACTTTTAAGGCCATTGCCCCTCCTGCTGAGTGAGCTTTGCAGAATCCTTTCCTTAACATGGACACCAAGACATGTGACTCACTGAGAGGCTGTTCTGCTGCTCATATTGCTTCTCCAGTTTGTTACAAATCACGTTTTGGATTGTTTGCCGCATTTGTTTATCCTGAATCCAAACTGTATCTATTAGAATGAACTATGCCATCTATAATTGTCTTAGAGTATGTCTACAACACAATTTTTTTAAAAAACCCACCACCCACAGCAGTGACTCTCAGAGCTCAGATTAACGGACTATAGCCTTGGGCTGGACCCTAGGTTCCAAGATGCTCTCCTCTCACCAGGTTTCAGAGCCCAGGCTCGAGTCCAAACTCAAATGTCTACACTGCTATTTTCAGCCCAACAGTGCAAGCCCTTCTCAGTTGATCTGGACTATGAGACTCATTTCAGAGCTTAGGAAAAAGAGAAGCTGGAATTGTTCATTAATGAGCATAAATTCAACCTACTTGGTAACACTGAAACTTGGTGGGAAGATTCACATGACTGCAATGTTAAAAATCACCTACTTAGGAAGAATCCAGTGGGTAACAGGAAAGAGGGATTAGTGCTCTAAAATGTCATTACCTTTTTCCAAATCACCAAACACTCTAACAAATTATCGTGAATGCATGTGGATCAATATTCAAACAGATAAAGCACAAGCCTTACAGTGTGCTCTCTTGTTCTCCAGAGAGCACACACACTAGTCCTCAAAAGTGGACATGACTTCACGGCACAGACCTCTCCATCTGTGTCTATCCAGTGCAATGGGTTACCAGGTTTTAATGTCTATCTTGAATCCTTTGAGGTTGGCCTTCAAGGTACCTTTATATCTGAAGATGGGTCAATGCTTACAGTGGGTTCCCATGCTCAGTTGGCTATAGAGCACCATTTTTTGAACAGAAAACCTCCATTTGGACCACGTGTCCAGTCCAATGAAGTTAAGCTCTGATGAGCATGCACTTGATGACAGAGATTTGGCATCTCTCATTGTCTTTAATGTTGGAGATCCTGTTTTGCAACTTGATGTTGCAGATGGATCATTGGCAGAGAAAGTGGAAGCTCTCCACCTGTTAGATGTGGCCTCGGTAGAGTATCCATGTCTCTCAGCAATAGAGTGAGATGACAACAACAATGCAGGAGATTTTTATGTTGGTTCTGAGGCAGATTCCAGACTTCTCCAGAGCCTGTGGGTGGATCCTGCCAAATGCCAGCCTGGCCTTTGCCAGGCGTGGAATGTACTCATCATTTAACATGGTGCTGCTGAAAATTATGCTACCTTGGAAGCAGAACTTCCTGAGTTGAGGGGTGTGTTGATGATTATGACGACAGACTCATGGTGCTTGTGTTGCTGGTTGTCTGGTGCTGGCTGGTTTATGACCACCATCTTTTTCATGCTGATTGTGAAAACAAAGTATTTTGAGGTACAGGCAAAATAGTCCATGATAAGCTGAATGTCTTGGAGAATATGTGCAATGAGGACACAGTCATCAGCAAACAGAAGTTCTCTTAATTGTTCAGTTACCTTGGTGCACACCCTGAGTAACTAGATTGAATAGCCCCTTATCCAATCTAAACCAGATGTGTACGTCTCAGTCAAAGTCCTGGAACACGAACAAGAGCATGGCTGAAAAGACAATGGCAAAGAGGTATGGAGCTAATACGCATTTTTTTTTGGTGCTGCTGGCGACAGGGCAGACTTCTGATGAGTCTTCCATCTTCTTCACATTCCATCAACCCTAGCCACTATGCCAATCATGAAATGAGTGGATGACAGCAATCATCTTGCCAGCCAAATTTATGAAGGAGTTTCTATAAGCTGTCAAAGGCACTGGTCAGGTCAAACTAACATCCATGTACAGGTCTTTGTTCTTGTCAAAGTCTTCTCTTGTGTTTTTCTGGCTGAAAAATCATGTGCATTTGGAGAACTGAGAGGGAGAGGGTACAGAAAAGAGCAACAAACTTAACTAAAGGACTGGTAAACATGCCTTATAGTGACAGACACAAAGGGCTCAGTCTCTTTAGCTTATTTACCTATATAGGGATCAGAAATTCAATATTAAATGGCTCTTCCTTTATCAGAAAAAGGTATAACAAGATCCATTTTTTGAGGATGAAGCTAGACAAACTCAAACTAGAAATAAGGCAGATTTTTATCAGTGAGGGTAATCAATCAGTGGAACAACTTACTGGGGTAATGGTCGATTCTTCATTACTGAGAATTTTTAAATCAAGACTGGATGTATTTTTAAAAGACAGGCTCAAGTTTCACTACAGCTTTCTTTTATTGTATTTGAAGCAGAAATTGATTCAGGGAAGTTCTGTGGGCCATGTTAATAGAGGGAGTCAGATTAGATATTCACAATGGTTCCTTCTGGCTTTATAATCTATGAATCTACAGATGTGACCATCACAATGTAAAACACAGACTATTCTTTGTTATTTGTATTGGTGTAGTTACACTGTTGCAAATCCCTGGTATAGTTACAGTGCAATAGCACAAAGAAGAGTTTATACCAGTATGGTTTACTTCGGTATGCACATTATGTGGTACTGTTATAAACCCTGCTTTAAGCCAGTGAAGTGCATTTACTTTAGTGTTTAGCATTGATATAACTATGTTAATGTTATACCCTGGAATGGATTTCCTTAAGAGACAGGGCTTCATCTTCACTTAGACTACTATAATGATCCACTCACACAAATCTCAATGCAAGATAAGTGCTGATGTTATGGAAGCTTAAACACTGAGTAGAAAAAGGTGCAGAAATGTGTAAATTGAAGTAGGACCTGGCCTGCTTTATTTTACACTCCTTCTTGTTAGATGCTTGTCTTGCTACATGATTTCAGTTTGGTCATGTCCTTCAGAATCTTTCTACTAACTTCAAAGGGAGATGGATCAGATCCTCAAATAGGTATCAAACTGGACAGGCCTGAATGAAGGATTTCTGAGTTCAAATATTGTCTTTTCCAAGCCTCTAGATTCCTAGCAATTGTGTCTCGTGCAGTCCTTTCTTTGTGACAAATTCCTATTGATTACAATGGGGCTTTGGGCTGAATAAGAACTGCAGGATCAGACTCTTTTACTGAATTAGGCTCTGATCCTACCAAGATTTATGCACATGTTCCACTTTATATCCTCTGAGGAGTCCCACTGAATTCAAGTAATTTTGAAGTAAACGGAACCATCCCACACGCAGAAGTCTTCACAGAATCAAGGCTTTATACAGCAACCATCTAACTACTTGGGCAAAAGAATTCAATCATTTACTTATTGCACTTTAGAATCCAGAGATCCCCTATTGTCAAACAGAACTCTGAAGAGAGGTGAGAAGCTAAGCTATTAGCTATGGTGTTAGGCCCATCAATTAAATTCATCTTGCTTTCCGTACCTTTTAATGGACAGCATCTTAATGAAGTTATTGCTAAGGTTGAAGTCAGTTGAAAAAGCAGGTACAATAGATCAAATAGAATAAAATCAACATAATTTGGGAAGTCTGTCCTTATCTACTTCTCAGCATGCAAACTAATGAACATCTACAACATTTCTCCTTCAAATTATTTATGTGGTACACTTATAATCTCATAGCAGTTTTGTTTAGTCACTTATAAAACAACAAAACAAGTACTCTGGCGATATGCTGTGGTGAGCTCAAAGTTATTTACAGTGTTTCACACAGGTTGTCAAACAGTAGGGAAAAATGTAGGTCAAATTACTTAAATTGAAGAGAAATTACATTCCTGAAAGTTCACCAGATGTTGGAACTTTTCTGGCAGTTATTTAACTGTATATAAAAAGAAGCAGTATAAACCTGCTTATAAGGAACATTTCAAACTACAAGATAATTTTTTGAATTCAAAAAGAAAAAAAAGCTGATAAGCTGAAAGATCCCAGCCACTGTAGGTGCTCAGATGTTATAGTAATGGGAATACCATAAAAATTTTGGTTAAACAGAAGGCTAGTTAAAATAAACATATCTGACATCATTGTTAAATCAAAGTAGGTGAATTATAGAAATATATAGCTGGAAGTGTTCTCAAAAAGTCACATAGTCATCCCCCCTCACACACACATAGACAAGACTGAAGTACACTTCAGACCAGGGGTCAGCAACCTTCAGGATGTGACCCACCAGGGTAATCTGCTTGCAGGCCATGAAACATCTTGTTTACATTGACCTTCCACAGATATGGCCCCTACAGCTCCCAGTGGCCGTGGTTCACCATTCCCGGCCAATGAAAGCTGCAGGAAGTAGAGGGCAGCATGTTCCTGTGCAGAAGGGAGGTAGGGCAAGGGGCATCGCGAGCCATGCTTGGAAGGGAGTGTTAGGGAGAGCAGCTCGGGCTAGGCCAGCTCCACATGGGCAGGTGACAGGGGGTCTTGAGCCAGCCCCAGGTGCAGGGGGTAGAGGTAAGCCTCAGGCCAGCCCCATGCAACTGGATGACAGGAAGGCTCAGGCTGGTCCTGTGGTTGGGAGACTGAGGAGGGTCTTGGGCTGGCCCATGCAGTCTCCCATTTTCCCTTCGGGAAAAGAGGGTCACCCTATCTTTGTGACAACTTTTTACATATTTGAAGACTTATGATCCCCTTCGGTCTTCTCTTCTCTAGACTAAACATGCCCATTCTTTCAACTTTTCTTCACAGGGGTGTTGTTTTCCAAAATTTCTATTTTTATTGCTTTCTTCTGGGCTCACTCCAATTTGTTCACATCTTTCTCGAAGTGTGGTGTCAAGACTGAATACAGAACTCCGGCTGCTCCAGAAACCAGCAGAGAACTCTGGTAGTACCCAGTAGAGCAGAACAATGATCTCCCATGTCTTACGTACAACACTCCTATTAATGCATTCCCAGAATGACATTTTGCTTTTTTCCAAAAGCATCACAATCTTGACATATATTCAATTTGTGATCGACTAAATCCTCCAGACCCTTTCCTGGAGTACTACTGCCTAGCAAGTTCTTTCCATTTTGTATTTATGCATTTTATTTTTCCTTCTTAAGAGCAGTACTTTACACTTGTGTTTTCTGAATTTCATCTTATTGATTTCAGACCAGATGTCCAATTTGTCATGATCATTTAGAATTCTAATTTTTTCCTTCAAAATACTTGCAACCCCTCCCAGCTTGGTGTCATTCACAGACTTCATAATGTATGTTCCATTCCATCATCCATGTCATTAATGAATACACTCTATATCTTCTTGTGATGGCCTTATAAGACATCTTGCAAAATGGTTATGAAACTTTACCAGCACTGACACAAAAATCTACTCACCCATTCTGAGCATGATGTTGATGAATGAGATAGTAATTATACTGAGCTGTCCTAAAATTAAATTGACTTGCTGGTGGGAAAATAGAATTCTGCAAGGCTCACTTACATGCTGCTTATCCACATAACATTCCCTGTCTCTCATTATTATAGATTATTTTTCTAGTACCACCCACATGCTAGATACTGTCCAAATACAAAAGACATCACCATCCCTAACCCAAAGAGTTTGTTAAGGACATGTCTATGCTGCAGCTGGGAGTGTGCTTCCCAGCATGGGTAGACAGATTAGCAGTAGCTCTGCTCAAGCTAATGATCTAAAAATGGCAATGCAGTTGGTGGTATCATGGGCAACAGCTAGGGCTAGCTCCCTGCATACAACCTCAGCTGGACCGACTGCGTATGTACTTGGATAGCTAGCCCAAACCTCCTCCCTTGCTAGTCCTGGCTACACTGATATTTTTACAACATTAGCTGGAGCGGAGCTAGCATGTCTGTCCCCTCATGTGGACCTGCCCTCAAAGGCAGAGTCTATGACTGCATCCCACTTGAGTACTGGAAGATATTGCACAGAAGTCAGTACCTCTATGAAGTCCTGAAGTACGAATGTTTTATGGGGAGAATCTCCAAGAGGTCATGCACCTTTATTACAATAATCCCAGCCAGGGCCGGTACAAGGATATTTTGCTCCCAGGTGAAACTTCCTCCTTGCGCTCCTCTTCCCCCGCCCCCTCCCGAACATCACTTGTTATAAAGTTTCAAAATACTTTCAAAAAGAGACCCTTTTTAGTCACGTATACTTCCTTCCTTCATTCTTTCATATCAAGTTCTATTACATTTTATTCTACCTTTAGAATATCCAATTACTGTTATTAATAAAATTTATAAAATTAGAATGGTAGATACTCCATCATACAACAACTACTGACAATATCAATATGACAAATTTCAAACAACCTACACATGTATATTCGCACAATAATGAGTTTGGATCCTGTGCCACTCCCGGGAGTCAGCGGTGGATCCCTGGGCAGACTAGTGGATCCAATCGGAGAGAAACCCCCATGCATCTCTGGGGTGGGCAGGTGGCTTGAACTAGGTCCTTTGTCCGATGTCCCTTGACCCTTTATGCTTGGTGCCAGGGAGTTCCACTTTTTTGACTGCTTCTTGGGCACTGACAAGGGGTAGCAGTGCCAGACTGAGCCTGGTGTCAGGGGTGCACTACAAACAGTGGCTGACGTGCTGGGCCTAGAGTCCTTATGAGACTGCAGTACTGCACTGAGCGAAGCTCAGACTCCATAAGGAGAGCCCTCAAATGAATATCGCGCTCCTTCTGCATTCTCGGACACTTGTCTTTCATGTGCAATTCCCTCAAGCACTTCAGGCAGCTGCTATTGGTGTCACTCTCAGGCTTAGGCCTGTTGCAGGCATAACAGGGCTTAAAACCCAGATTCCAGCAGGGGTGGCAGGTTTGTCAAAATTTTGGTGGTGCCTAGAACCTGCCCTCCCAAACTCCGCCCCCCACCTGCCTTTTAGTATGTGTTGCACTCAGTGGTCCCCTTGGGTTCTTTCAATCACTTATCCAGATTAGGTTGGTTCAAAATATATAGCTCTTTCATGGGGTCTGATATACTAAATTTTTCTAGACAGTGTAACTCACTTCAGTAATTGCCTAGTTCACATCCACACTGGGTCCATATAAAGATTCCTAACTGGCTCCTGGCTCCTGTTCAGGACATCCCTTCAGCCCCCCCACTCCCTTCCTGGAACTGGGGTTGTATTTTAAATGTGTCTTTGTCCCTCCTCAAGCTGGGAATCCCAAATTCTTCTCCTGGAGTAGGATATACTTCAGCCTCTCTCTCTCTTTAGCCTGGAGTCCCCAGTCCTCCTCCTAGAGGTGGCTTATAATTAGGAGCAGCTGTAAAGCCTCAGCCAGGTTCCCCTCCAGCTGACCCCTTTTCTCCAGTTAGTCTTCTCACCCTGCAACTAGGAGGGTTCAAGAGGCAAATGTTCTCCTGATGGTATATGCCCTGCTATGGGAGAAGAGAGAGCCCATATGCTTGTCCCCTTTCTCCTGGGTCATCTTCAATTAATCAAAACAGAGTCGTCTTGCCCTGCCCATTTTTATGCTCCCAGGACATCAAAGAAAGAGTACTTACTCCTGGGATCATTTCTTTTCCATCAGAACCTCTTAGTACTAACTAACCCTAGGGAATGTGGTAAATGATACCAGAAAACTGAAAATAAAAAGTAAATCCATGCCTATTTCACAATAAGGGTTTTGAGCAAATTAAAGGAGTAAATTTTGACAGAGGTATTCACTGGGCAAAGGGTATTGTAAATCAGCAACAGACTGGGTAGATAGTACAATAAGCCAAGTTTTATGCATGTGATTAGGTCACAGAAGAAAAAGAAGCTATCTGGAAACATACATGTTAAACATGGATTAGCAGGTAATCACATTAACCAGAATTAGTACAGTATCTTTGTGACAAAGATTTTATGTAGCGAACATCTAAAGAAGAATTGAAAAGCTGTTTGTTTAACTGTTAAAATGCACTGCATACACCATAGACATCTTTAATTTTTTTTTTAACTGATATGGATGGATGGGTTGGATATGAGCTGATTTGAACTCTGATCCATTTGTTTTACTCCCTGGCCTGGAGGCCTTCATAATTCCTTTGTAGAACACCCAAAAATGACTGCAGCAAGGGTGGAATCAAATGTTCCAAAGTAGACAAAATCCTAAATTTAAAATATATTTTAAAAGCCTTTACAATTTTCCTTAAAAAGAAAGTTAAATATTGAATATATATTCTGATTTTTCCCCAGTGACTCTTAAATTTTCAGCTATGAAGCAAGGGGGAGTAATTAAAAAAAAAACAACCTCAGCCTCTTGGGCTCCCTTAAGGCATATGAGGAACAAAAAATAATACACTTTGTTTGTGGGTTTAATTCTATCTTAAGACCCATAAAAGGACAGTCTAATATACTATACAGGAATAATGGAAAAAGCTGATATGGGATTCATCTGGTAAAGAATTAAAGGACAGGAATATAATTAATGGCACTTACCATGGTTTTATAGAAAATAGGTCTTGTCAAACAAATGTGATTACATTCTTTGACAAGATTAAAAGTTTAGTTGATAAAGGTAACTACAGATATAATGCATTTAGACATTTGTAAGGCATTTGATATAGTATCACATGATATTCTCTTTACAAAAAAATTAGCAGTATACAATCTCAATAAAGCCAATATTAATTTCATTAAGACTGACAGATCTGGGAAAGTAGTTGTCAATGGGGAATCATATCTGAGTGTGGTTTTTCTAGTGTGGTTCCACAGGGATCAGAAGTAGGCTCAATGCTATTCAATAGCAGAATATATTCAGGAGCTCAAATTAGATAATCTAACTATCCCTTATCTGGCTTAAACGGTATGTGTCTATGGAGGATGGTGATGTTCCTTAGATTCAGTTCCTGGAATGCTTTTTCAAGCCATTACTCCAGTGCCATTACTCCAGTCGGTTGTCCAGGGATGAATGTTGAGGAACATCTGCAGTGTCACATATTCACTGTTTGGTTGGTGGGGAATGATAACAGAAATGGAACACCCTCTCAGTTCAAAGCTGGTTTTGTTCTTGTGCATCCTCTGTGGGTCCTCCTCTGTGGTTAGCTTTCCATTGCCCTGTCACAGAGCCTGTATTTTGTTTCTTTTTTTTTTTCCTGATACAGAGAACCATTTTTGCTATTCTTAACAATAATGAAAGAAACACCTACTCATGACTTTGATAAAATTCTATACATTTCAAATGTTACAATTCCATTAGCAATTCTCATTATAAACAGACTCAGATGGAGTGATGACAATGTTTTTACACACAGAGACCCTAAAACCCAAATATTTATGAGAATTGTTTACATTTACCATGTAAGATATCTAAAGAAATCATGGCATCTCTATCACATTAACCATAGCTCAATATTCCAGTCCTGCTGGTGACATAATACCAGTGACAACTGCCTTTGGAATGCATTGTTACTGTGAACACATGATGCTAGAAAACACAAAGGAATCACAAATATGCTTTCAAACTAAAGACCTTGCAAGTATGAGTGTTCTACACTAAGAATTCATAAACATTCCATGATTAGCACAGCAGTCAAAGAGCTCTCAGGTATATGGTTTCTGATGTGTTTATCTTAAATTCTGAACACATACTGTCCAGCATGAAAATACCTGCCTGTTTTTATTTTGTGAATAATAAAATGTAATGAGGAAACAGATTTTTCGTATATAATTTTAGCTTTAATTTTCCAAACACTTCGTTAATGATGTTCTGAGACTCTCTAGTGCAATTCACTGAAAGACAAGGAAGAGCCATCATCTCTAGATCTGATGTCAGAGGGGTTGGTTAGATGTAACTAAGCAGAATTCAACCCATAATTTTATGTTGGGTGGGAGTTTATTTCTGGTTTGTGTAAAACATGCAAACCTACAAAGAAGGTCAGTGCTTGCAAAACAGTGCAGTGTGTTGTTTTTCAGATGTTTATTAAATGATGAAAAATCTTATTTTGGCCTTATTTGAATTCCGTTATATTGTTGTTTCAAGTTCCCAATGCACATTTGGTAACATTGTTGGATGTTCTTGTGGTATTCTTTGTTTTTTAATCACCAGGAGCTAAAATCCTGCAAGTGAAAAGAGGCTCATAATATATTGGGTATATTCAAATGAGGAACATTTATGGACCCTGACCATGCATTTTTATATTAGTAAATATTTTTTTTCTGTTAATTCATCCCACTAAATGTTACAAGGGCAGCACAGAAATTCCTTACATTCCATATCCTGGGTAAGGTCCCTGTAGCCCAGAAGTCATATAAAAGCAACTATTGTCAAACTTTCCCTTTATTGTCCTATTTATAGCCACAAATTCAAAACAGTAAGGAAGTTACCCAAACATTTTTCAGATTAGCAGCATTCTTTGGTCACAAAGAACTTTTCCCCAGACAAAGTAATATTAATCATATTATCACATAAATTAAACAGGCTATATACCTTGTATTGGTATAAACAATGGTCATGTCACAGTTCAGGGCACTGTATTCTGCCCCTATAGTCTAGCAATCCAGTTTCAGACTTTTGGGTCCCCTGACCCATCACCTCTTGAGTGCAGACAAGTCCCCTGACCAGGGTATGATCTGGGAGCTGTGCAACCCAGAAATATTGTGAATTCACCAACAAAGTCAGAAACCCTAAGCAGACCTGCTTTGCCTTTCTCCTCAGAGATAGTTAACAGTGCACATGCCAGTCACCACACGGAACTTCCTATGTAAGCCTATTTTATTCTTAATGTAACAGCCTTACAGAGAATAAGCCCTACAGAGAAAAACATTAAAAACAATTAAAATATGCAAGTTAATAAGCCTGTCAGAGATCATCCCAACAGTCTGGCAGGTGCAGTCCTTCAAAACTCCACAAAAGGGTCTCCTCTACGATCACAAGATCATAGCAGCCTCAGCTCAGAACTAGCACTTAGTCTTATAAGATCTCAACAGGCCAAGTCTTTCCAACCCTTCCCTAAAGGCTAGGGCCCTCTGTTAACTAAAAGTCCTGTCCATTTGGTTGCTTAGGAGAAGGCCCTCAGCCTGTTTAAAACCACAAATCTATTAGAATTCCTTGAGGGGTTCACAACAGGACATGGGTGATCCAGTGGATACAGTATACTTGGACTTTCAGAAAGCCTTTGACAAGGTTCCACACCAAAGGTTCTTAATCAAAGTAAGCAGTCACGGGGTAAGAGGGAAAGTCCTCTTATCAGTAACTGCTTAAAAGATAGGAAATGATGGGTAGGAATGAGAAGAGGTAAATAGTGTTGTCCCCCAAGAATCTGTATTGGGAGGCACGATTTCCCTTTACAGAAGCTGTGTTGACTCTTCCCCAATATATGTTCATCTATGTGTCTGATAATTCTGTTTTTAATATACAGTAGACTCTCAATTATCCAGGATTGGGTTAACCAGGTTGTGGATTAACCAGGATGCCAAAAAAAAAATATGTGCACCTCGGAGGGCCAGCTCTGGCTTTGTTGCCATCCTCAGCACAAAAAAAACAAACAAAAAAAAACAAAAAAAACCACCACCAGGGTGCAGGGCAGCCAGTGAACCAACACCCCCACTCCCGGTGCAGGGTGGCTGGTGAACCACGCCCCTCACACACACACATTTTCTGTGGATGGTGATTATCCGGGATTTTATAAACCAGGATTAATGTTTTCCCTATCATCTCGGATAATCAAGAGTCTACTGTAGTTTCATCCAAGTTGCCTGGTACTGATGTTAGGCTTATTTGCCTGTAATTGCAAGGATCACTTCTGGAGCCTGATTTTAAAATAGACATTACATTAGCTATCCTCCAGTCATCTGGTACAGAAGTTGATTAAAGTGATCGGTTACATACCATAGTTAGTAGTTCTGAATTTTCTTCTTTGACTTCCTTCAGAACTCTTGGGTGAATACCATATGCTGACTTATTTCTTCTGTTTCATTTATCAAATTTGTTCCAAAACCTCCTCTATTGATACTCAATCTGAGAGAAGTCCTCAGATTTGTCCCCTAAAAAGAATGGCTCAGATGTTGGAGTCTCCCTCACAACCTCTGCAGGGAAGACTGGTGCAAAGAATTAATGTACCTTCCCCACAATGGTCTTGTCTTCCTTTAGCACCCTCATTGTCCAGTGGCCTCACTGCTGGTTTACATACTTCCTGATTCTGCTGTACTTAAAAATAATTTATATTTTTTGCATCTTTTGCTAGCTGCTCTTCAAATTATTTTTTGGTCTGCTTAATTATAGTTTCACATTTGACTTGCCAGAGTTTATGTTCCCCTCTCTTTTCCTCAGTAGGATTTGACTTCCAATTTTCAAAAGATGTCTTTGTCTGTAATCATCTATTTTACTCTGTTGTTCAGCCATAGTGTGTGTGTGGGGGGGGGGGGGGGTTTGTCCTCCTACTGTCTTTTGTTTATTTGATGTAGACATAGTTTGAGCCTCTATTATAGTGTTTTTAAAATGCAGCTAGCAGGTGTTTCACTCTTATGACTGTTCCTTTTATGATGCTTTCTTCTCTGGTTCTAAGTTGTTTTTCTGTCTCTCTCTAGCATACATCTTCTCAATTAGACCAAAATCTCACATGTGCTCTAGCCCAAGACTGGTTGGTTGCCTCTATATACCACCACAAACTCTTTTTTATCATTTTTTCTTTGTATTTAAGAGTCAGTGAGTATTCTCCCGACACTGTCATTGTTCCTCCATTATAGTTTTTCATAGATAGTTTTGACTCTTCCACTTGTATGTGCTCATTACATCTATTTCATTTTTATTATTACATTTATTTGTGCCCCAGTGCCTATTTTGTGTGTCACATAAGTGCTATTTGCATACATTTTCATTAGCCAGTCATTTGAGTGTTTGGCCTCCTTTATTATTCTGTTTAAGAACAGCTTTTCCTCTTTACTTGCGGAATCTTGCATTTAAGGCATATACTTTCCTTCTTTCTCTGCACACTTCAGTGTAATATTTGGATTTCTTATATTTTCTAAACATTTGTTGAATGATCTGCATTTCTCATTGCTAACATTGGTTCCTGCTTCCCATAGAGTCATAGATTAGGATTGGAAGATACCTAAGGAGGTCATCTAGTCCAAGTGCCTGCTCAAAGCAGGACCAACCCCTGGTAAATCATCCCACCCAGGTCTATGTCAAGCCAGGCTTTAAAAACCTCTAAGGATAGAGATTCCAACACCTCCCCAGGTAACCCATTCCAGTGCTTCACCACCCTCCTGGTTAAATAGTGTTTCCAACCTAGACCTCCCCAACTGCAACTTGAAACCATTGCTCCTTGTTCTGTCATCTGCCACCACGGAGAATAGCCTAGCTTCATCCTCTTTGGAACGCCCCTTCAGGTAGTTGAAGGCTGCTATCAAATCCCCTCTCACACTTCTCTTCTGCAGACTAAACAAGCCCAGTTTCCTCAGCCTCTCCTCATAAGCCATGTGTCCCAGCCCCCTGATCATTTTCGTTGCCCTCCACTGGACTCTGTCCAATTTGTAGTTGGGGGCCCAAAATTGGATGCAATACTCCAGATAGAACCTCATAAGGGCTGAATAGAGGAGAATAATCATTTCCCTCAATCTGCTGGCAATGCTCCTACTAACGCAACCCAATATGCTGTTAGCCGTACTGGCAACAACGTCACAATGCTGACTCAAATCCAGCTTCTCATCCATGTTTCTGTTCTCATGTTTCTGTTCCCCATGTTTGTGTCCTCAGCCAATTTAATTCTGTGAACCTTTCCCTTGCTGTTTTAGCTACTTCTTTCTCTATGGCTTTTTTTAAATTTGTGTTTCTCTTTGTTTTACTGCTTGGAACATACTTTACTGGCCTTTCTAACGTCAAATCCATCTCCTTTAGTAACATCATGAACATACATCTTTCAAAAGTAATTTTTCCCTAGGGAAAATGATCCTCAAACATTTTCACTATTTCTGCACAGCCGCCTTCTCTCCGCCAGCCACCAGCTGTACAGAATGCATGGTACACATCAAGGGCTTCTGTGCTGGCCACTGTTAAGAACAGAACAATATTTTGCTTATTTAGCAGTTTATGGCTTTGAGATACAGTTCAAATTATGGTTTTAAACTTTTCAAAGTATATTTAGCATTTCCCCTGATTGTAAGGGTTGGTGGATGAGTTACTTGTAGTGGTACAGACTTGGTAGCAGCCATTTCAAATGATACCTGTCTCACTAGGTCTTCCAGTACACTATGCCTGCCATAACCTGGGGGTCTCATTCTCTCCTATAGGTGCCATTCTGCTTCGTGTAAATAAAACGGCCATTGGTGCAAGGACTGGGAACTAAATGTCTCCTCACCTTCCCCACACCCCTCCCCCCCGGACATTAGTGCTCTAACCATCAAGCTACACAGGATCTCTCTCTCTGGACTTCTGAATGTTTATTTATGCAAGTTAGAACAACTTCAGGTGAGTCTCATCCCAGAATACCTATAAGCCAGTGGTTAGAGAATTGACCTGCAATATCGAAGACACGGTGTCAAGTCCTTGATCTCATTCTGCCTGATTCAGAATGAGAACTTGAATTTGAGTCAACGGGAGATTTACCGTGGAGTTTGAGATCCTTCTCCCATTGGTCTCTTTTCCAAAGAATCCCTAACCTAGTAGTTGTTTCCTTATGTGATTATGTTCCGAGATCATTCTAATTATCTTTTTTTATAGCAAAATATTTCCTTGGGGCCCAAGTCACAAAGTTCAGATCTGAACTGAAACCTCTTCAAATTTGAAGTGGGTTTGAATGTATGCTTTGGGCCCACCTCTGTTCAAGTTTCAAAGTTGCTTGAATTGTAACACCTTTGTTTTCCACAAATTGAAACTAACTGAGGAATGCACCTTTTCATATTAAAACTGTCTGTTTATTAATGCTGAACAAACGTTAATGGTGCAGCTAAAAGGGCAGAGGGAAAGTAGGCCTTATGTTAGTACAAGGCTGCCTGGTATGCCAGGGGCAGATCCTCAGCTGGTGTAAATTCTCATTGTATAAATCAATGGCACTATTTGATTATTGCTGTGTTGGGGATCCGGTGAATCTTTGCTGAAGCTGGTAGACATATCTCATGCCCTACATTCCAGATACATGTCAGAGACTGTTAAGCTCCTTTTGGGTTAAAATAGCTGAAACAAGAGGAGCCACCATCCAAAACACAGGCCATCTACAAAGCTAGTCAGAAGCTGAGCCATGGGGGCAGAGGGATTTCCCTGGGAAGCTGAAAGCAGTTGGAGAGCTGGGCATTGTTTGATGAATGCGAGCAGATACAGCCAGGAAGCACCACTAATAGAAGACAGAGAAAGCAGCAAAGAAACCCCAGAGACATTTAGAGAAGCACTTGTAGCATGACCCAGAGAAACGTACCAAAACATTCTTATGTTCTTAAAAATGCACTTTTTGGGTAGCGTGCTAACTGGGAAAGAAGCTCAAAATTTTGATCAAGAAAACTGACTCCTGCTTCTTTGGTTGCTACTGTGTTCAGCAAACCAGGACTTTGTACGTTTTTTGATGCAATCCTATTTATTTGCAAAGAAATAATAGTCTGCCATCAATTTCTCCTTTTAACAGAAACCACCCACAAGATCCCAAATGTTGGCTAACAACTCAGGTCAAAAGGGATATTATTATTTAATAAATTCATTATGGCAAAACCTAGACCAGGACTCCATTGTTCTAGGTCAGGGGTCGGCAACCTTTCAGAAGTGGTGTGCTGAGTCATTTATTCACTCTAACTTAGGGTTTTGCATGCCAGTAATACATTTTTAGACAGTCTCTTCCAATAAGTCTATAGTATATAACTAAAATAGTTTATAGTAAAGTAAGATAAATGTTTAAGAAGCTTCATTTAAAATTAAATTAAAATTAAATTAAAAATCAGAACCCCTCCAGACCCATGGCCAGGACACGGGCAGCATGAGTGACACTGAAAATCAGCTCATGTGTTGCCTTTGGCACCCCTGCCATAGGTTGCCTACCCCTGTTCTAGATGCTGTGCGAACGCAGAACAAAAAGGTTGTTCTTGCCTCAAAGCTTTTACAGGCTCATAGCTATGACCATTTACATGGGGTGAGGGACAGGTCAGTAGTTTGAACATTGGCCTGCTAAACCTAGGGTTGAGTTCAATCCTTGAGGGGGCCATTTAGGGATATGGGGCAAAAATAGGGATTGTTCCTGCTTTGAGCAGGGAGGTGGACTAGATCTCCTGAGGGTCCCTTCAAACTCTGATTTTACACCAGTCTATGAATCATTTACCATTTTTTAAATATTTTTAATTCATCAGCTTGAATATTGCATTAACACCATGTTGGACTCAGCACCTTTTCATTTTATATTTCTTTTTAATAGAAAGCCAATACTGAACCAGTTTCTAAATCTAATACTGATCATTTGTACAGTGCCTGCATACTTCTCTGTATCACACTGTAGCCTTGTACATATATTTTTCTTACCATATATTGATTAATGTTGTGATGTAAGTAATTAATAGGAGACCCAAAGCCTGTCTGATAAGTTTGTTCAAGCAAATCTAGCTTGAAGTAAGTAACATGATATAAGGAACTAACAGGAGAATGACAGCAAGTCACTAGATTAAGCCCAGTCATAAGAAAGCTGACTGGTAGGAAATATAAAGCCACAAGTAAAGGTTATTGGGATTTTAGGATAAGTTTCAGGAATAAATGCAGAAATACCATAGCAACACCATGGCAACTAGCTGATGTAAATGCTAATAATAATGAGGTAAATAAGTAAGTAACCAATTAACAGCATGTCTCCTCAAAGATATGGAATGCAGAAGCTCAGATACGGAAAAACATGCTGACACACATTTATATATATGAAATCAAGGGGCATCAGTGTAACCTACTGTAAAGGATAATCCCTATCAGGGAAAGGTGTGATTGATGTAATGAAGACCCCTTACAGATGGTAAAGTATCTTCACAAGGGACAATGTAAGTAAGACAAATGCTGGACATTCTGTATGATCTCTCTCTCTCCTTTGCTACATCGAAGTATATGGAATCCTGTTTAACTTGTTAATAATTGCCAATAAGAGTAAATGATTATTTATTGTGTGCTCCTTGTAGTCTTCATTCTAATGTACTAACTATTGTAGCTGTTGGGTGGCCAAATCCACTCAGACCACTGCATGCTAAATTAAAGCTAACTTTAAAACTACAGAATAGGCTACACCATTTTCAATATTTGAGTACCTGCAGTACTCTCAGGCATATGTTACAGACTTAACAGCTTTTAAGTATTGTGCCAAAGACCACTTTCTAAAGCTAATGAATCTTTATAGCCCCCAGTTAAAACCACCCTAGTCCAAACTCTTATCCCTCCTATCTCCCATCCTTACCTATTTCCACCCTATCTCCATCAATGTTTTCAGTTGATATTAGAGCAAATTTAGCCAGTTTATGTAGTTTACTGGGTAGCATATAATATATGAATCTCACAATGTGACACAGGTGTTTATATGATGTATGTTCCCCTCTATGATATATGGATTTCTATGTATATTTATGTTTTCACATTAACATAAACACACCTAAGCAAACAGCCTCTAGGTATATGATGTATTCATTTCACAAAGCAGTAAATGTCCTTTAGTTACACTAGATGTGGCATATTACCAAAAAGAAATCATGTTCCCAGTGACCTCCAATATCAGAATTTTTACTGAATGTTTTCTATAGCATGAATTTTGTATCTTTAATTAACATTAAAGTCCATGGAAATATCAACACTGCTTATAGACTAGAGAATATTTCAGTAACTTGATTCACTATTTTGTGCCACACACAAAAAGGATGCAGAAAATACTCTGTTTGCCACCTGTCTTGATCTGAAGAATTGAATTCTTGTGCAGAATTGAGAGTGTAAGTCTATGTTAGGACTGAAGCTTTTTGCTTATCGGATAGTGCCTGGCTGTAAACTTACTATTCATATGCTCATGGGTTTATGTGTATAAAAAATTGTGATACATAAATAAGACCACTTTCATCTGGTCAGACTTTATGGAACTACCACTATAAACCACTGGAAGCTAGCTGATAATGTGTAAAACACAAAATAAATGTCTGTTGAGAATCATGTTTCTTGTAACAGTGTGTTGCAAATGAAGGAGTGTCAAGAAATTATAAAATGGGCCACTATAATTTTTATAAAAACAGTTTTCTTTGAAGAGATTTGAGCTTAGATCAAGTCTTATAAAATAGTTTAGGATTATTTGTTTCTAATTTAGGTCTCTTTAACAAAGATAGAGATGTATTTTGTTAAGGACTAGGATGTAGTTGCAGTAACAATCAAAGAAAACTGATTTATGTTTGTTTGGTTTTTTTGGCCACCACTTCCAAATACCAACTCTTTAGAAGCACACAAATGCTGTCTAGTTCTCTCAGCTGTGGTGCAGCTCCCCAGAGCATGGGGTTCTTCCAGGTAAAAATTACCTTACAGAATTCAGAAAATATAAAGCCTAAGTGGTAGGAGGTCTGGGCAGAACAGAAGCCCTTCATGAAGGCTTTGCTTTTATCTTACATAATTTTATGTTTCCCTGCCCATATAATTTACCATGCCTCTCCACAGATTACAGAGCAGAACCTCAAGTTTCTATGGAAATCCAGTGAATGTTATATTTTGACCAGCAGTTGGCACTACGCAGCAACGGTAAGTTAAACCTTCTCTTCTACCTTCTCCTCTGGAGTAAGCTATCCTCTGCAGGACCAGTACCTCATACTTGGCATCTGTAACCTAGCTCCTCTATCCAACGGGACAACCTCAAGACTTTTTTTAAATTTACATTCGAAATATTTGATTATAAAATGTTTTAGGATAGCATTTTACTGGTTAAAATTGTCCCTTTGCTCCACAACACAAGTCATCTTTCTATATATGAAAAAGGTATGCTTCCCCCTTTAGAGTCCATCAGCAAGGAACATTATTTCTGTGAAGTCGACATTAAGGAAATCTCAAAAACAACAACACTGAAACTTACTGCGAAGGGATAAGGAGAAAATGAAGAAATAAAAACCTCACATGCAGCATTATTGTTGTTATTAATATTATTATTATTAATGGTAGTAGTAGTAGGATTGGTACAATATCATAGCTCCTAACTTGTTATTTTGTGCCAGCACATAAAGATCAAGAGAGGGGGCCAAGGGTCAGTTCATGTGCACTGAATGGCAGATTTACACTCTCTTAACACCCCTTCTTCCCTCCCCTTGCCTTTTTTTTAAAAAAATAACTGAATCACAGAGGCTGTAAGATGGACACACTTACAATTACATGATTATAGCTTAAGTTAAAGGTGAATGTATCACTTCTGGAAGATGTCAGATTGACAAGATCAGAAAATAGAATCCTCAGAACAGGTACATCCACACAACAGATACAGCAGAAGAGGATACTAGAAATGATTCTCTGTTGATGTAAATGGTCATAGCTCCTTTGACTTAACAGAAAAGCATCAATTTATCCCAGAAAGGATTTTGGTCCATTACATTTCATTATATAAACCAGTACAATACTACTGTAATTCAGCCCAGTAGCTGCTTATTGAAAATGTAGGTTGCTCCTGGATAAACAGGTGATGTTCATGTAAACGATTCTTCTTTTTTGATCTGTAATTTAGAATGTTTAACTGTCTCCAATCCCACATCACCATTTTGTAAGGTTGGATATCCGAAAGCTTTACAAGAAACATTGTGATCATACAAGGACACTGTTTTAAGGTAAACTTATCTTACAAGGCAAATTATAGGGACTTTGTTAATAGTGGTGTTCTGAGCAAAAGTACATCATTTTCCATAAAATTGAATAAAATCCTAGAAAAGTTACAATATTTTTCTCCATAGGGAAAACAGATTATGTAAGCAAGTTTCAAGACTCACATTCTTCACCATTTTCTGATGTATCCATTCTCGCATATGGTGGTAGCTCATTGGGGGCCCTAAGCAGGAATATTTTAGGCCCCTCTTTACCCGCCTCCTAAAACTACTAATTGCATCATTTACATAATCCAAAATGTACCAATACAGTGCATGCTAATACACTTGTTAAAACATCCACATTAAATAAGTTGAATGGTATTTTGAGGGTAATACTAAATCACCACCCTTTTGAGCTGCTTGGAGCCCTAAGTAATTGCTTAGTCTGCTTACGGCTAGCATCACCACTGAACCTGTGAAGCCCAATAAAGTCTTTCCATTAACTTAAATAGGCTTAGAATTAGGCCCTAATTCTTTGCTGTAGCCAAAACCACGTTCTTTATGGTATGGGCCTGCACCTACTACCACTAAAGTAAAACAAACTCCCCTTGCATTCACTAACAGATGAAACAGACCCTATGCTTCATGTTTTATTCATAAGTTAATTTTGTTGGAACTTGCACATTCCAGACACCACTCTGTAAACTGTTAAAAAAGTAATAAATTTCTTGTAGAGAAAGAGGCTGGAGATGTTGCTACTGTTACTCAAAATTTCTAAAGTACTCTTCCATTCAGTATCATTTGGGAACCGCTGGGTACTTATTAGGGCTGTTGATTAATCACACAACTCACACAATTAACTCAAAAAATGAATTGTGATTAATTGCAGTTTTAATTGCGCTGTTAAACAATAGAACACCAATTTAAATTTATTAAATATTTTGGAATTTTTTCCACATTTTCGTACATTGTATTCTGTGTTGTAAGTGAAATAAAAGCATATATTATTTTTGATTACAAAGATTTTAACTGTAAAAATGATAAACAAAAGAAAATGTATTTTTCAATTCACCTCATATAAGTACTGGAATGCAATCTTTGTTGTGAAAGTGCAATTTACAAATGTAAATTTATTTTGTTACATAACTGCACTCAAAAACACAACAATGAAAAACTTCAGAGCCTACAAATCCACTCAGTCCTACTTTTTATTCAGCCAATCCTGAAGACAAACAAGTTTTTTTACATTTACAGGAGATAAAGAAGAGGACAGCATATTTACAATGTCACCACAAAGTGAGAACAGGCATTTGCATGGGACTTTTGTAGCTGGTATTGCACATTATTTACGTGCCAGATATGCTAAACATTTGTATGTCACTTTATGCTTCAGCCACCATTCCCGAGGACATGCTTCCATGGTGATGACGCTTGTTAAAATAGAATGCATTAATTACATTTGTAACGGAACTCCTTGGAGGAGAATTGAATGTCCCTCTGTTCTGTTTAACCTGCATTCTGCTATATATTTCATGTTATAGCAGTCTCGGATAATGACCCAACATGTTGTTCATTTTAAGAACACTTTCACTACAGATTTTACAAAATGCAAAGAATGTACCAATGTGAGATCTAAAGATTTAAGAATCTGTAGTTCTTTCCAAAATCTGAGAGGGACGAGGTGTGAAGCTTGCTTTCAGAAGTCTTAAAAGAGCAAACCTCCGATGCAGAAACTACAGAACCCAAACCACCAAAAGAGAAAATCAGTCTTCTGCTAGTGGCATATGACTCAGATGATGAAAATTAACATGCATCGGTCCACACTGCTTTGGATTGTTATCGAGAACAACCTGTCATCAGAATGGACGTATGTCCCCTGGAATGGTGTTTGAAACATGAAGGGACAGATGAATCTTTAGTGCCTCTGGCACATAAATATCTTGCGACGGCACCTACAACAGCGAGAATGTCTTTTCTCACTTTCAGATGACATATACAAGAAGTAAGAAGCATTATTTCCTGCAAATTTGTTGTCTGAGCGATTGTTTGAAAAAGAAGTAGGACTGAGTGGACTTGCGGGCTCTAAAAATTTACATTGTTTCATTTTGGAAGGCAGGTTTTTTTGTACATAATTCTACATTTGTAAGTTCAACTTTCATGATAAAGAGATTGCACTACTCGTACTAAATGAATTGATAAATACTATTTCTTCTGTTTTTTACACTGCAAATATTTGAAATAAAAAATTAATATCAAATGAGCACTTTATACTTTGTATTCTGTGTTGTAACTGAAATCAACATATGTAGAAAACACCTCAAAATATTTAAATAAATGATATCCTATTATTGCTTAACAGTGCAATTAATCACACAATTATTTTTTTTAAATCACTTGACAGCCCTACTTATGACCCTACAGGCTCAGTAAAAATTTTGCTCCTTTTATAACTACCCTATAGTGAGAAGATGCCAAATGGTAGTGCAGTTCATTAGAGTGTCATTAATATACTGATGCACCAGGGTAGTAAAGAAAGAGAGACAAATTTCATTAGCAGGCCAATATACTCAACAGTATTTTTAATACAAGCTCTCTCTGTAGAAGTTCAGGAAGCTTCATGTTTACAAAGGATTTTTTTTTCCTTAGGGCACGTCTTCACTACAGAATTAAGTTGACCTATGTAAGGTCAACTTATAGCTACCACAGTAATTGCTACAATGACTGATGTCCACACTACCCTCCTTCTGTCAGCGTTACGTATCCTTAACAGGAGTGCTTCCACTGACTGAAGAGGGGTAGTGGGGGGGGGGGGGCTGAAAGCTAGAGCTCTAGAATCTGTGGGGTGAAAGGGTTCCAGGGCCCAGGCTCCAATCTGATCCCAGAATCTACACAGCAATGAAACAGTCCCACAACCTGAGCCCAGTGAGCCTAAGTCAGCTGGCATGGGCCCGCCATAGGTTCTTCTTTGCTATGCAGACGTACTCTCAGTGACCCCCATTCAACAATCTATCCCTAATCAGTGAAGTATTAAGCACATAGCTAACTTTAGTCCTTCAATGGGTTTTCAGTATAGGCCTAAAGTTAAACATGTGCTCAAGTGCTTTGTTGAATTAGGATAGACTAAAGCATATGCTTAAATATTTTGATGAATTGGGACCTTAACATTTTCTGATCGGAATGGCATCTATATCTGCTGTATATGAAAAAATCAAAACTTATGCTCAGCATTGATCACTGGACGTTGAGAAAATCTTGGTAAACATCCTCTTCCTGTATTTAAACCCAAGAGACACCCTAAATTAATAACTCATTTGCTGCCTTAATTAACTTTTTGATAACCACATAATACTTGGCTTTTCCTTAGCTAAATAAGACCACATGTTTCTTAACTGCACCAATGAGGGAAAACTGAGTCAATGTTTTCGATAATGCATCGATTCCACATAAATGCAAGGCTTAGCTGACAGGCACCTTGTTGCTGGCAAAAGAGAAAATCAGGTAGGAAAGCTTATTTACTGAATAGCCTGCTAACCCTTTATTTTATATATAATCTAAAAATCACTGGTCTGAATGAGACCTGAATCATACTATATACAGCTATGAATTTGTGGATCTCAACTCTGATATGCATGTGAATTATTCTTTTATTGCAAAGATGAAAAGCTAATCCTTCAGGAAGGAAAAAAAGTGTCCATTAACAAGAAGCTTCACACTTCATTTAACAGCAAGCATCAACGGGCACCAATTGTAATGGAAGTTGTGCTAACCTTAGTCCTGTTTTCTGTCAGCTACCCCTTTCCCATCAGAGAGAGAGGAAAAAGGATACAAAGTGCAAATACATAACAAAACAACATTATGTTTTATGTAATCTTGCTGATCTATCTGACTGCCTTGCCCATGAGCCTTAAATGGCATGCAGTATTAAAGATGCATGTGCTGCTAACTGTAATCTGGAGAGCTTCTTTTAAATCTCAGCAACAATACAGTTGCTTCAGAATTGAACTCTATGTCCTGAAAGGCTGTCTGAGGGTACCTCCAAAACTCCTTATACTTGGGTACGGCATAAACCTGGGGCTGCTGTATTTTTAGATCGTTCACAGCAGAAGGCTTACATAGGTTGTGCACTCTAATGCTTACAGGTTCCCCAGAAGGATACCAGGTGCTACTTCCAGTAGTGCCATTGATCATCATTAGGACTTAGTCAGCTCAATAGTAGAACTGAGTTTATACAATAAATAAGCAGGAACTCTGAGGAAGACCAACTATTGGTCTAAACTGGGAATCAGCAACTTTTGGCACATGCCCGTCAGGGAAAGCCGATGGCGGGCTGGGAAAGTTTGTCTACCTGCAGCGTCTGCAGGTTCAGTTGATCACAGCTCCCATTGATCACAGTTTGCTGTTCCAGGCCAATGGGGGCTGCCATTGAAACTGATCATTTGTGATTAATTTTTTTAATCGCTAATTTAGGGTGATTCTAACTATGGTATAAACTTGAGTAATAGCATAAAATAGAGTGAATGTAAACAAAAGCTTCTCAAAAGGAAGATCCACTAATCTGTGCAATAATCGCTGGAAGAGAAGTGGTGCATAACTCATTACTAACTGTTGAGCAGTCGGTACGGACATGAGTTGGAATCAAGTATCCTTTGTAGAATGAAGAAGTCTATAGTGGTGCTGTGACCCTTCAGTAGCTCCAAAGATATGCTTACAGTACAGTCAGATGTGATTGCAGCACATGTAGACATAACCAAGCTAGCTTTAATCTAGCTAGCTAAAGTATCAATAGCAGTGAAGTCACAGCAGCACAGCTTCAAAGCAAGCTAGCTATTCAAGTAAGTACCAAGGGTCCCAGGTGGGCTTGTACAGCCCGCACGGTAGCCCATGCTGCCATGGTGACACTGCCGTTGGTACTCACATTAGCTAGAATAACACTAACTCAGGCATGTCTACTTATGCTACAATCACATAACCCGACTAGAGTATAGACATACCTCAAGAGGCTTCATGAATCTCTTGTGGCTCCCTAAATTTCAGGGCCCATAGAGAATACCCAGGTTGGGTACTTTTTCCTCCAAAATGAACTGACATAAATGACTCAATTACTCCTTTAGGGCATCTACCAAAGTTTTCCAAGTGCTTTTAGAGCCCCATTGAGCAAGTAGTTTCTTCTGCAGTTTCCTCAGTCTCCATGAAGGAGTTATGGCCACTGCCTAATTGTCCCTAAGCAGCACAATCAAACAGCCCTCCTCTCCCACCCCAAACATCTTGCTCTGTATGGCTCCTAAAGTGAGCAAGAAGGGAATCCCACTTCTTCTCACCTTAAGATCCCTGCAACTGAGGAAGCTGCCTGCTCAAAAGGTATTCACGACTTCACCTAGAGTAGGAACTCTGACTGGACAGAGGAAGTGACCCTGCAGGACCTTCTCCATGTCCCTGCTTTATTTTTGTCTTTAGCTCCTGACTATACTTCTCCCTCTGCTGCAATGAGCCCCCAACCAGACAGAGCGTCTTCAGAATGGAGTTAAGCCTAAACAGCTCAATGGCAGACAGTCCTGTAGCTTACCAGAAAAACAGAAACCAGCTATTCTGACAGTTTGGCTGGCAATGTGGAAAGCGGAGCTGGGATAGGTCTACAGCTGCTTAGCTGCAAACACGACACAAATACATGGAGTCATGAGCAGAGCATCACGTTACAGAAGGTTTTATGGAACATAAATTGTCCTTGCTGAAGTATTTTTGCTACTGTTTTTCTATAGGCAGGAAACGGGAATGTGAAGTAATAGGTTGCTACAAAAGAGCTTTTCCTGAAATCGTGAATAAGCAAACTGTGAAATAATGTAAGGCAACATCAACAAATTGTTATTGGAAATGAATGTCCATAAAAGATCACTGAGTGGGGGAAAAAACAGCCACTTACTCCAATATGCATAAAACTCTCCTGTCCAGTTAGCTAAAAAAGGACAGACAGGAAAGTAACTGAGATGTAATATTCTATTCCTTCTGAATGCTCTCAACTCTCCACATGCAGCTAATCTCAGCTGTGAAGAGAGGGCCCAAAATACAAGCTATTGTCAAAGGGGAAAGGATGCTTTTCTTCCTCCAATAAGGTCATAATTTTGAAGAGAAGGAAACTATGATTACTAGCAATTAAAATATGTTGTTAGCCTACAAGACAAGGGGATAATTGCCATGAAATACACATGTAAATGTAACCCTCTGCAGGCTTTACCCCCATCTCTGTAGGTACGGCACTTATTTGTAACAGAATAAGTGATTTTTACACAAACATTTCAAATGAGTAATCTATTCAGTCCAGTCACCTATTCACTGTATGCACCGCACAGCTTCCTATGGCGCAAAGTGCTTTAAAGCAGTGATAATCAAATGCAATATTCCTTTTTCCAAAGCATCCCAGAATATAGTAGGAGTAAAAAGAAAATGGAAACAAACTAAACATTCAAGGATGTCACCTGTGTTCAGTGTGTTGCAGTAGAGCCCTCTCAAAAAAACAAACAGGGATAAATGTAATTGGCATTCATTCCTTTTGAGAATTTTATTCCAATTACCCTTCTAGGAGAGAATTCTGTACAACAACAATGGATTTCTAACAACGGTTTGCTAAAGCAAACAATGTTGTTGAAGTTGTGGCTGGAGATAGTGTATAGAAACATCAAGGCCTTAGAAAAGGGAGGGGGGGAATGGCACACTTATCCTGAAGGATCCTTTTGTTTAGTCCTTTTCAGAAAGACCACAGTGACCTTAGGAAACCTCCAGCTGCGCCCTGTGAAACTGGGTTAAAAATCCCAGCGAAGGACT
Source organism: Dermatemys mawii (assembly GCA_007922305.1). Lineage (NCBI taxonomy): Eukaryota > Metazoa > Chordata > Testudines > Dermatemydidae > Dermatemys > Dermatemys mawii. Next base: position 28,741,196 of record ML677341.1, read on the forward strand.
TTGAGAGCCCTCTACAGGCTGTCATGGTTTATTAACTCTAGTAGTACTGAGACTTTTTGACAAACATCTCCTTGGTAGCTTTGCTGTGCTCATCTTCATCTGCCTTGGTGTCGGGATGAAAAAAGTGTTTTATTTGCCATTTATCACAATGGGGGTTTTGGTGTGCGGCAATAAGCCTGCTCTTTAATGATGCATTCAGCTGGCAGTATTGTTCTGCTTAAATACCACTTGCCAAAAAAGGCAAAGAATTTGTCCTCTCTCTGGATTTATTATTTCATTAGGGTTCCTCCAGAGAACTCCGGTAAAGGATTTGGGTCTATTAATCACCCTCCACAACCGTCTCAAATAATTAGACTTTTAAAATGTTTGCTACCTCCTTAGTAGAACATAATTTGATGGTGCTGGGTGAATCGGCAGAGGTTCAGACTCACTAACCTTTAGAGGTTTGGCCTGTCTGGGCTCATCAGTCTTGAGGTTCCCAACTGAACTGAAAACTGCACTTTTTACATTCTTTGTGGCAGGTTTATAGTACAGCACTGCTGGAAGTTTGCCATGAATAGAAAACTCAACACACATACACTCTTCATAAGGCAATAAGAGAAGGTGGCAATGAAGAATAATGTTCTCTTGCTGTCAGATGAGGGGAAGGAAACAAGGGAGAAAATTATGCTCATTCTAAGACAGATTTGACAACAATTGTTCCTGTTTAACTCCCTAAATGGGGAATCCTAGTTTATGCAGCCCCATCTGTGAAGATCTTGCTGACATCATTGCATGGGATGTTTTTGTCATTGAAAAAAAAATTCTCATGGTTTTAGCCACAAATCCTGTGAACAAGCCTACAATGCAAAAACCCCACAATGCAATTTTCTTAAGAACACAGATATTTTAATGGGAAATTTCAGGGTAGGAATAGTTAAAATATTTCTAATTTACCTTATACACAGGGTATAAGACAGCTTCAAATCACAAAATATAAAAAGATGAAAACCTCCAACACAAAACATATATTATGACACAGGTCCAGTCCAGCCTCCAACCTCAGTCACTTACCAGACTGCAAGTGGGGGAGGGAAGGGAAGAGAGAGAGGTTGAGATCCAGCCTCTGGACTCTTATGTGCATTTCCTAGCACTCCATTTCATTTTCTGGGCTGGGGTCAAAGTCATTAAGGGCCATTCAGCATCTTTCTGTTCCAGTGCATTGCTTGTGTGCTGAATCATGAAGCTTTCTTCCCCAGCTTGGCTATTCCGACTTTGGGCAGCTCATTCTGGTTTGTTTCCTCTCCTGCCTAAACTTCCTACGTCTCCTGGATTCTTCCTCTGTATATCCCTTTAGAACCATTTTTGGTTTGGTTACCTGCCTCTTTGTCCTGCTTTGATAACTTTCCTCCAGTTCCCCTGCAGACCAATTTGGCCAAATTAGTTTCCCAGCTTGGGCACCTTTCTTAGCATAATTACTGTGAGCTCAACACAGAGTCTTTAGCACTCTTCACTCTGGTGTGTATTCGCTGCCAGTCCTGTCTGCAGTGGTGGATACACAGACAGAAATGCTCCCATGATACAGCAATTTTCATAGCAACAACTTCATAAAATCAACCAGAGTTCATAAGTTGTACAAACAGATTTCCCAAATCGTCTGCTACACAATCAGGTAATGCAGTTCACATATCTATTGGTATTTTCCCTGTGATCCAAAGTTTCTCTTTGTTGTATTAGACTGTCACAGGGTCTACTCATTGCACATGGTACCTCCTCTTGGAGACTCTGGGGAATAGCTCTTGCTAGGCATTGCCCTCCTCTGGACTATGCCATGTCCTCAGTGACTGGTAGAGGAGCCCAGGCTCAACCTCTACTCTGGGTTCTAGCTCAGAGGCCCTCCGATCAGCAGCCAAGGACTGCACTGTTCTATATTGTTGCTTTTCCCTGAGCCTTCTCCTACCTTCCAGGCTTCTCCTCTCTCTGGGTTCACCAGCCTGACAACTCCCTCCTCTCAGGGAGGGACTGCAGCCTACGTTCCTGCAGCCCCCTTCTGCTGCCAGCTTCCTGGCTTATATAGGCCCTTTTACTCCTGAGCTGAGTGCCATCAGCAATCCCTGGAATCTCCTCCAGGTGTGGCCCAGGCAGGGATTAAGGTAGCCAGGTAGGCCTGTGTGGTGGACACCCCATCACATAGATCAAGGAGGGAATGCCAGGTTCACAAGTGTCTGCTATCATTCCAAGATTTCCTATTTGCCAATACAAAAAGATACTCTCAAACAGTCCAAACTACAGCTGTTGGGAGTATGACAATTCCTTTTTGTGGCAACTCTTGAGATTTCCTCATCGAAGTGAAAAAGTTTTTTGAAAGTTTTCATGAAATTGTGTTGAAATGTCTCTCTTCAAATCAAAACCTGAACTTTTAGATTCAGGAATGTTTTTGGGGTCTAGGGATCTTTGGTCACTTCTAAGGAGAAAGTGAGAGACTGACTTTCACACTCAATAGCTTGGTGACTAGGGCACTGGCATAAGATATAGAAGATCCAGATTCAAGCCCCTGATTCAGGCAGAGCAAGGACTTAAATCTGCATCTCCCAAGCCAGTGCCCTAACCAGCAGGATATAGAGTGTGTTAATTTCTTTCTCCACCTGTCTGATGTAAACATTAAAACAAACATTTTAGCTTTGACACAAGGACAGATTAGTCATCTTGTATAGTAAATGGATTCTCTGTGGTTGCTCCATTTCAGGTGCACATGCACCTCTGTGGCTTGGAATGGAGATTTTTGGTATCCTTGCCCCTTCAGGCCATGCATGCACCCCACACATCTTTGTGCCCCACTCTTATGATATATATGGGTGCATGGGCAAGCTACCCTCAATTCTTTCTCCACCACACAGCCCCTCAGAAGAAACTCTGAAGCAGAGCAGTGGGGCACCCATAGGGGGACAGCTCAAAGGTCTCCAGTTTCTACAGTAGGTGAGTAAACTCTCCTTCTTCCTTGAGTAGGGTTCCTAGGGGTGTTCCACTTCAGGTGACTCCCCAGTAGTAACCCCCTAAGAGGGAGGGAGCTTTTGACAGAGTCCAGTACTGAAGACAGAACTGTGTTGCCAGCTGCAGCATCTCATCTGGAGGCATGAATCGGAGCACAATGGCTGAAGAAAAGATGTACAGAGATCCAGGTTTCAGCTCCACATCTTTCAGTGACTAGAACATTGTTGAGTAGCGCTGCAGACTGTGAAGTGATAGAATAAGCTATCACTCCAGAAGAAGATTGAATGTTAGCCAAATCGTAACAAACAGTAGACCCAGAGATCCATATTCAGTCACTAGGTGGAGACTGCGGATGCCTGGTATCAGTCCACAATTGAAACAAGAGTCTAGGAGACTTTCAGAATGGTTTGATTCTGTCCAGAAAGAAGGCTAATGCCTTCCTGGTATGGAAGGCTGCTTCCTGTCTACTCTGCTGTGGTTTTAGGAAAAAGACTGGAAGGTGAATGGTTTGGTTAATATGAAATTCAGAAGACACCTTAGATAAAATCTAGGATGGGGGCATAACTATACCTTTCTCTTGGAGAAGAGTGTAAATGGAGGGTCCACCCTCAAAGCCACTGCCCTGTTCCCACCTCTCCAGACAGAAGTGATGTCCATCAAGAAGGCTGTTTTTAAAATCAATAAATGATGCAACAAATACTTAGCTAGTGGCTCAAAAGAATGTTTAAGGAGACACTAAAGGAAAAGGTTTGTCCCACAGTGAAGTAGGGTCTCTAATTTGTGTGGGGAAATAATCAGATCTCTTGATGTAGTAGGATTAGTTAAAACTGAAAAGCCTACTATCAGAGAATAAAGGCTGTTGTAGACACCAAGTGAACCTTGATGGAACTCATAAAATCCCTAATCTTTTCAATTCCAACAGATAGTCAAAAACGGTGGGAAGAGAAGAGTTGACAGGAGAAACTTGTTAACAGGTACACCAGAGCTGCTCTCTCATTTTCAGAAGGCAAGTATGTCTTGTAGACTCCTTTCCAGTGTTTATCCCCACCTCGTACACGTCTGTTGAACAGAAAGCACCTAACCCAAAGAACCGTCAGGGTGCCATGCCTAGAACTGCAAATCTTCCCATCTGGGGAGAAGTGTCTGAGCCATTCCTGAGATAGATGGGAATTGATCAGAAGCTGCCACAATGGGTAAGAGGTAAGGTAGATGAGATAAGGATATGAGACCTGTCTCAGGTAAGTTGATGCAATCAAAATGGCCTTATCCTCTTTGATCTTGTTGAGAACATTCAATAGCAATGGTATTGGTGAATACACATAAGAGAGGCCCTTTGTCCATGAGATGAGGAAGGTGTCTCCTAGTGAGTGGTGACAGAGTCCCCTCTCAAACAAAATTTCTTGCACAAGGCATTGGCAGAAGAGGACATGCTAGAGAGTCCATCTCAGGCCAAAGGAGGTTGAGAAGGAACTGAGGGTGGTTTGTTCCTGCACAGCCCCATATATCCTCAGAGCAGGACACATAGATGTGTGGGTTGTATGCACAGGCTGAATTGGCACTGCTACCAAAAACATCTCGGCTTATAAGCACAGGGACACGTGCATCCCTGAAGCAGAGCATCCATAGGGACACCACTTGAAGAATAGTATATTTCAAAAAATGAAAATGTTCCAATCAGCTCCAGTCCAAATGCTGAACCATTTCAACTTTATTTCTCTCATCAATATTTTATCTGAACCCAAGAGAGTTTAACAAAACTAAACCTTACCCAGCTTTGATTTTAATACAAAATTCCAACCAAATAAATTCTGCAAAACAATGACCATCCCAATTTTTGTCCGTCTTTCTTTGAAATAAAGAAAGCCCAAAGCCAGAAATGGGGTCATGAACAAAATGGACTTGGATCCAAAGCAATCCTTGATTTTGGTTTTATAAAATAAAAACCCAAATTACAGGCTTTTGCAAAACCACATCCATTCCTTTTTTGCTCATCACCATCAACAACTGATGGGAGAAACAAAAAGCTTTGGAGTTTGGGACAGATAAGAACCAAAAATTGTGGATTATGATCAGAATTCTACACATCTCTTGAGTCAGCAGAATTTGTCTGAAATTTCCAGTTGGGGCAAAAATAATATGAAAGTCACCTTATTTATAATAGGCCCAGTTGTGGAATCCTTACTCATACTGGTGAGCTTTTATTCACACAAGTAATCTAATTTAAATTAAATGGAATAAGGGCTTGATAATGTCACGAGAGGGCAAAATATTGTGCTGAAATATTCAGCATATCTGGTTGTGGTACACAAAGGAGAGAGAAAAATGTTAACTAGATATACCAGAACCTTTAAAATGGGCCATATGGGTTTGTTTCAGGAAAGAGGGAAAGGCTTTCAAAATTGGTTCAGCCATTCCTAATGACTACCATATAAATACAATGAATGTAGTCAGACGTATTAAGGGTATATTTATAAATAGTTTATAAAGGTTAAATGATCAATAGACGCTAGGCATGTTACAGATATGAGTACTGTGTGTTATAAGCACAGCAGAAGAATATATGTATTGCTAGACATTTTTTTAAAGATGTAAAGAATATTCATTCTCTTCCTATCTGGCTGAGCCAGCTTTGCTTACCCTTTTCTTTCCTTCTCCCCATTTCATTAATCATTTGTTCAGACAAAATATAGTCATTCTATTCTCCCATATTGATTATTATGGTCTTTGAAAATTGTTGCTGAGTTCCTTTCTTCTGGGCATTGAAGTGCCCAAGACTGTCACCCCCTGATAACCCCCATCCCTGAAAAACAGCACAAACAAATTCTACAAAAAACATTGTGGCTAAATTTAAATCACGTTTTTTAAGAGAAGTAATCCATAGACATTTACAGTATTATTAAAAGTGGGTTTTCTGATGCACTGTTTTTTCCTCTGAGCACATGCAAGTTAAAAGTATAATGAAACTGGCAGGCTAAATGTACATGGATAAGTAAAGTGGTTTCCTTAGAAACAACAAAAGCAGTAACTATAAAGCAGAAAATCCTCCTAACTGATGTGACTTTTTAATGGCACCGATAACACAGAGAGCAGATATAAGTAGCTTCTCAGTACACAGCGTATAACACAGCTCTTCAGTTAGCGGAATTACTTTCCATGTAAGATCACATAATCGAGACAGAGTGGTTGCCATTAAAAAGGGAGCACCATTACACAGTTGCAATATCATTATTATAAGTAAAACATAAAAACTAGCATCTCTGGTACCCATTTGTGCTTATTTCTTCTATGATAAGTAATTCCTCTCCCTCTTGGATGTTTACAGCCTACAAGTTTACTCAAAGATGTGATCACTGCAACAACTCTCTTTCTAACAAAGCCAATCAGAGGCCTGTACAGGCATACAGCTTCTGACCTTTTGAATTTTTCAACTTACTAGTCAAGATTTTGAAAAATAAAACCCTAAAGTTAGGCCATTAGTACTGAATGTCCAACAGCATCTCAACAGGGCTGGAACAAACAAACAAAAACCAACCAAAACAAAAATGTCATGACCAATAAGTAAATGATCTCACGTGTAGCCAGTCATCATTTCTTTTGGTGAACGCTCATGATAACAATGCCAAGTTGTGCAGGCTCCATGGTTTTGTCAGACATGGTTCACAGGTTTGTGGAAAATTAAAAATAGGCTCGACAATTATGGGATAGAGAACACTGCATTTTGGAAAATTGACCCATTGTTCCCAATCATCCCTGTGGAACTTGTTTCTGCCTCACTGTGCATTGTCAAATCTACCCAAAAGACTGAGCACTGAATGGTATCTGGTTGTAGACTGGGATATCTACCCACGCTGCACCACACTGTGCATTGACACAAGCACTCCTGGTCAGCATGCACAGTGCCAATGCAAGTAGCCAAGCATTCATATGCACAAGCAATATACTAACTGTGGCGGTTGTATGCCGACATAATTTGTGTCAACAAAACTTTATAGCCTAGACATGGCCTTAGTATGGAAAATTGCTGTGATTAAGCAGAGGTATTTTGAAGTGCTCTGGTGAAAAAATGGTTAATATGACAAGATTTTGAGCCTTTGAAATTGGTGTGCTGAACTGCACACTCAGATATGCAGAAAGATGAGTGCTTTCAACCATCCAAAATCTGCTCTTATACAGACATACATCCTGGCATGGCTTATAGTGATTAGAGCAGGGATCGGCAGCCTTTGGCATGCGGTTTGCCTAGGAAATCCACTGGTGGGCCAGGACTGTTTGTTTATCTGTAGTGTCCACAGGTTCAGCCGATTGCAGCGCCCAATAGCTGTGGTTCGCTGTTCCAGGCCAATGGGGGCTGCGGAAAGCAGCGGCCAGAACATCCCTCACTCCACGCCGCGTCCCACAGCTCCCCTTGGCCGGGGACAGTGAACTGCGACCAGTGGGAGCTGCGATCAGCCGAACTTGTGGACGCTGCAGGTAAACAAACGGTCATGTCCCGCCAGCGGATTTCCCTGACGGGCCACATGCCAAAGGTTGCTGATCTCTGGATTAGAGTATAAGTTTTTAATTAAAAAGATCTTCGAAACATAAGTTTGACAGTGGTTATACAATATATTTTCAGCTTTAAAAGTGCAGATGCATGTACATAGCAGGAGGAGGAGGAAATATGGAAAAAAGTAAGATTTTCATTTTTCTGCTACTGTAATTTAAATAGAGCTGTGTCAAATCCAGATGCTGGGACGGCCAGCACAAACAGTTTTGCTTTTAGTCTCATTTCCTTTTCCACATCCCTGTTTGGTTGTTGATATTCCTTTTGCCGTTTTGTCTCTCCTACCTCCAATTTTCTGACTTGTTTCTTTTTCCTGTTTTTTCCCCTCCATTTTTGTTCACTCCTTTATGTTTAACTCCCCTTTTTAATATTTTTGTTGGTTCTTCTCTTCTCCATTCCCCCCTTATTGTTTGGGCTCTAAAGGGTGAAGCAAAGCAGCCATTTATACCCGGGATGGCTGAATGCTGAAATTGGAAACTGACTTGGAATCTTGGTCAGTTTCCTTCTCCATTCTTTGATACTCAACCAGGATTCAAACGTTGCTGCAGAAAGAAACTGAGTAGTCACTTCCCTTCTGAATGAAGTTCTTTAAAAATGAAGTTTGTGCTTAATACAGATGTAAACTGACTAACAGTCTGTCTCCCACTGCAGAACTCATGGCTTCTCTTTGCCTCTCATGTTTCCTTCAATACATCACCATAAGCAATCGGCCTGTCACTGGTCTCATCTTTTCTGCAATGTTCCAAACACAAAATATTTATTTTTCCTGGTTTCTTCTTGTTTGCTCAGGACCTGATTTGTTGCCAATCACTATGGATAAATTTATTCTTCCGCAGTACTGGTATATCAAGAGAGAGAAACAGATTGAGACTGTGTGTACTAATATGTCAATATTTTTCAGCTGATAATTGTTCCCCCAGTCTGAACCACCCTTTGAATGACAAAATAAATTCAGAATCAGATGTGATTATTAATCATCATATAGCAACATGTCAACTAAACAGGTCATTTCACTCATTTGTAGATAGATCTCCCGCGCAGACACCTTACCACACAATAAACTATTTGCCAAGCCCCAAATCTCCATGTAAACAACTTTTGGACAAAGTTGACAAAAACAGCCACAGAGAGCTGTTTGCTGAGCAAGTCACTCCAAACTTGCTTGAAAAAAAATTATCAGTCATCCCTGCTGACTAATTAGCCTCAAGAGAATGTACAAACTAAGAAAAAAAAACAACATTTCAACTTGGAGATTGGGGACCAGATTCATTGTTACATTCTGGCTGGTTTGTGCCACTCCAGCAACTCAACGAGGTTGTAAAGCCAGTTAAGCTTGGAGGCTGTCTTCGACAACACAGTACAGCTGGATTATTCCAGTGAATCAGGATCTTCATTTGCTTCATCTGAGAGTGAAACTAGTCAGAGGGAAAAGTTCCATGAGACCAGAACATACATAAAACATAAAAGTGTTTAGTCATTAAAGGTGAGCTTGCTATGAAAATTACTGTAGCTCAAATGATCAAAGAAATATTGAATGAAGAAAAAATAAGAGTAAATTTAAAGAGAATTTTTCTGCACAATTAATGTAATGGGAGCATGCAGTCTAGCCCTGTGTAAATGACACATTGTAAATGTTTTCAAATGGTGGTATTCCCACACAAATGTGCATCCACATTCAACATGATTAGGAACTTCTATCACCTTCAGTATTTATCCTGTCCCAGGTTAGTCTCAACCCTTCTTTCAGCTGATATGTTTGTCTCTTTTGTAACAAAACCCTATGTATACAAGAACATCAAATAATGTTTGCATCAAACACATTCACAAGTGTTGCCAAGCAGAAGATCTATCAAATATTTTCATATACAGTTATAGGTAACACAGATCGGTGTTCCAGTGTGAATAAACGTATCGACTAAGGATGGCTAAGAAATGGCTAGGTATAGAATGGAAATCTCCTTCTTCCAAAATAAGTAGATTATGATTAGGGCTGGGTTGTGTCACTAAAACACAGCTATTGAAGGGGCTTGTATATGGCACTGTCCCATAAGTAGCACAGGAAAGAAATTGTGGCTCTTTCAGCCACAACTCCTTCTCTTCTCTCCAACTTGGTGCAGGGTGGAGAGTAGTTTGTTGCTTGCATATACCATCTCTTCCCCACTCTCCTTGTGCTAGCTCAGCTCTGCAGGTGAGTGGGTTAAGGAGACACAGCTAAAGTTCCACTCACTTCCCTCTGGAGAAGGGATGTACCAAACACCTTTACCTATGGAACGTTAGCTTCAAAGTCCAGGTAGCCTGAGTAGGAGCATAAGAGAGGGGAAGAGTTCTTTTTCTGTTGCATATTTCCATGCAGGTGCACAGCCCAAGATAGAATTTAGGCGATAGGAAAAAAACACAACTGTATGAACTATAAGTTACATATCTTGCTCAAATGAAAAGTAGTTTTCAAAGAAATATTCTCCTGAATGAGCATGCCATGTGTAAAGTCAGAGTATGTGACTAAGGATAGGTTGTTTACTCTTTGATTATAATACTTTGTATTGATGCTTTGACTGCTGTGGTCCCCTTTTATTGTGCAATAGTACATGTATTGCAAGAGGCGCTGAACTTTTGGATGGTGCCCAAAAACACACTGGCTTTATTTCACTGAAATGACTTCTAGGCTGATGAGGAATCTTGTAAGCTAACTTATAACCTAGATAATGGTTCAGATTCCAAGAACATGAATCTCTGCATTGATTCATGCTCTTGGAGTCTGAACCATTATCAAAGGACACGCGCTGAGTCATGAAGTTTCAGTCTACCCTATGTCAACAGCTCTGAAGAAAGTTACAGCTTCTGAGCGTAGTTATATCAATTCACTATTGTTCAGTTATGGTGAATCACAGCACTGATCTATGTTAGTGCTACACCCCAAGTGGTTTTATTACTTGGAAGAGCTCTTGTAGAGAGGTCAATAACTGGAAGTCTTTTTTAAAAAAACATGGTCCGCATTCTAAAGGAAAAACTGTAAGAACAAGAGACATCCAGGCAGCTTTCACACAGTCTGTCTTGCAGCATAACTATAGTTCAATGCTGAATAGCTAACATTCTTACTTCAGACTTGCTATTGCTATTGCCAAACAGTGCATTAATGCCACTGTGAAAACAATGTGCACTGAAAGAGAATGTGGATTCTGAAATTTTAGACTGTTTAAAATGATTGTATTCACAGATGTCCTTACGGAATTAAACTTCTATGTGATTTAAAAATTATGTTTATTTCTGAGCAAGTTAAGAACAATTTTTAACAAAGCTATATCACTAGAAGATAAAGCAGCAAACATTTTAATAAACCTATAGTATACTCTGGTAGTAAATATTAACCGTGAATATCCATACGAATTACAGTTGCCATTGTCTCTTCTGCTAGAATCTATCCCTCTCAGTGTAAGCAGTAAACCTTCAGGGCACCTCAGAAACAAACAAGGTTGTCTGATCAGGAACACGAAACCAACTGAGAAAGGTTTGGGGACCAGTAGAAGCACTAAACATTAGCAAGGGTCTGGGCATGTACATAATCAGAAAGGGGAGAAGGAACAGGATCACAGGAAAGGCAGGGGTTGCACAATTTGATTTCTGGGTAAAATAGAGCATTTGGGGAGAATGGATCCATCTCTAAGTAGAGAGAAAGGGTGGAAATGCAGACCCTAAGGCAATAGGTGGGGATATTACAGAACATCCTTATAGAAGGGGCATCTAAATATTCTAATATTGTATGTTTTATTTCATTTTGTTAGATATATATTGTGTGCCTAATTTCAGTCTCCATCTTTCAAGTGTAACAAATTCGAACAGTTTCACAGAGTATTGAATGCAATTACTTACTCATTGAACATTTTTTTTGTATCTTGATGCATACATCCAAAGATGCCATAAAGATTGCATGTTCAACCTAAGTTTCAAATTGCTTGACTTTGTAAACACAATATTGTCAAAGTAGAAGGGAAGAGGATTGGTATATAATCTTTTATCTGCAGTATCATGAAGTTGCTTTTAAAATGCATGCCTATCCTTTTCTGGAAAAAGGACGGGGCCTATCAAACAGCTGAGTGGCAGGTGGGTGCTGAGCACCCACTATTTTTTTCCAAGGGTGCTACAACCCCAGAGTACCCATGGAGTCGGCGCCTATGCCTTCATAGTTTTTTGCCACAACGTCAGCAACCGCTGCCTAGTCTTTAAACTCTCTCCGGTGTTTCAACAATGGAACCCTATTTGGACAACTATATACACAAGTAACCCACAGATCACCACACCTACCTTCAGAGATCCAGTAACCACCCCAGCCACACCAAGTAATCTGTTATCTACAGCCAGGTACTCAGATACCACGTAACATGCTCCAAGGAGGATACACATTTTAACACACTTACCACCACCTTCACCAAACAGGGACACTCCACTAGAGAAGTGGATTACATCATGGAAAAGACCACTCAAATATCCCAAGAGAACCTACTTCAATATACAAATAAAACTTCCTGTGACTGCACATCTTTAGTTGTCACCTACCACCCCACACTGGAATCTATACAGGATATCATCAAACAATTACAATCCATACCTGATGGAGACCACACCCTGAAAGGTATTTCCTGAATCCTCTGTTCTGGCCTTCAAACAATCCCCAGCCTCTCCAAGCTCATAATCAGAAGCAAGCTCCTCACAGATCAGGATATCAAAACAGCACCAGACCCTGCCAGAACAACAGATGTAAACCTGCAGATGTATCTCCACTGCTGTGATGATCAACATTCGACACACACTTTTCAAAATCCATGGCATATGGTGTACCTCCTCCAATACACTAAATGTCCCAACAACTACTATGTGGGTGAAACAAGACAATCACTATGCTTTCAAATGAATTCACAGACAAATGATGAAAGACAAACACCACATCACCTGTGGGTGAACACTTTTCACAAAGCAATCACCCTGTCTGATCTCTAAGTCCTCATCCCCAAAGGAAACCTGCAGAGCACCTTCAAAAGACAAGCCTGGGAGCTTAAATTCACAACTTTGTGAGATACTGAACAGACACTCTGGATTTATGGCTTATTACAATGATCTGTAAGCACTTAACCTCCCCAGCCTTCTCCCCACTCCCACACCTTCCCCCATGACAGGAGAAGTATTAAAAGCCCACTGCCCCTTGAACGGTCCCTCGAAATATGTCTCAAGTACTTATGCTTAAACAATCTAACCCACCTTGTATTTAGCTGTGACACTGAGGGTATTTCCCAGCCCTGAAGAAGAGCTCTGTAAACTCGAAAGCTTGTCTGTCTCAACAACAGAAGTTGGTCCAATAAAAAGACATTACTTCACCCATCTTGCCTCAGTTCATCTGGAAGTAGATAAGCAGCCTGCAACACATGAATCATGACGACATGAGTAGGAATGGAACAAATCGTTGTCCAGAGGGGTTACAGGTGAGCACGGAAACAGGGTAAAAACTCCATTGCTCAGCAGGTGCAGCCGCATCTGCTTTACAAAACTTTCTGCTATGTCTGTAGTGTGGCTTTTTGCTTTGGATATTGGCAAATACAGAGTGTGAAAGTAATATACTATTGTGGGTTTACCCTACCTAAAAAGGCACACAACCATTTTCTCCAGTAGGTGGAACTTTAGCTCCCTCCAACTTAGCATAACATAGAAATCGTTGCAGTGGTCCAACTCAAGGTGGGAAAGACACTGATAACTGTGGTAAGGTCTGCATCAGAAATGAATGGTGAAATCCTTTTACCTAGCCAGAAATGAGCTTACCTCTTCCAAGCAAGATCAGGCCATTTACCCCCACTTCTTACCTGAGTGCTAATGCCCCTGCTGTTCTCACCCTAATTTACAAAGGGTTATTTATCCAGATCATCAGAGTCACTACACAATTTACTCTAATTGACAGTTTTTGCTTTGGAAAGAATAAATGAGTTTCCAGAACGGGAATAGATGAGTTGTTGCAAGTCAGTGTTATTGTTCATAGGCAAAAGAATGGGAAGAACTGTGCAATGTGATCTACCACTCTGAACTGATTCTGACCAGCGAGATCAGTCCCTGGCTTTCATGTGTACAAAATTCACATAAATCCTCTGGTCTCCAGTTATAAGGAGCAGTAGTGCAAGTAGAAATCATTTCTTGCCAGTACTGCTGCACTCATGGGAGGAACACAAAGGGAGGTCATGTGACCTCCACACAAGAACCCCCCACATGATTCCTCCCACCCCACCCCCATCCCAGGACCCCCATGTTCTCATCCCCTCCCCATGATCCACATCCATCGCACAGTACCTGGGGGGGCTCTATCCTCTTCCCACTGCACCAGAGAATGTTGCTGTACAGACCCCAGGCAGGAGGACTCAGGAGATGCAGCTGCGTGGAAGGGCTTGGGGCGGTACAGCCATGCCACAGGAGCTGCTGGCACAGAGCTGCCCAGCAGCCCCACATTCTGCTACCTTCCCACTAAGGTTTCTTGCAGTTCAGGGCTCTCCTGGGAACCACAATGGTGAAAGGAGCAGAACCCTCAACCCCGTCCTTCCATGCAGCTTGGTCTCCTCGGTCTGTACAACAGCCCCTCTGGAGGACAGGGCTGGGGCCAGCACAGCAGCCCTGTCAGAGGAGCTGTGAGCATGGGGCTGCCCAGTGGCCCCATGTCTTAATCCTTTCCTCACTGAGCTTCCTGGGAGACCAGTGTAGTTCTGAGTTCTCCTGGGAACCACAGCAGGGAAAGGAGCAGAATGCCGGCAGCTCCTCTAGCATGACTGTCCCACCTCCAGCCCTTCCACAGAGCCCCGTCTTCTCGTCAGTACAGCAGCCCTGCTGGAAGGTGGGACTGGGGGCATTACACCCACACCAGAGGAGCTGCCAGTGTTCTGCTCCTTTCCCAGCAGATCCTCCATAATGCCCCCAGCCCCATGCCCCCAGCCCTCTTCTCTGACAGGGCTGCTGTACAGATGGAGGAGAGACAGTTCTGTGGAAGGGCAGGGCTGGGAGCAGGCTCCTCCTCTGTCTTTTTGGTACCTGCTATAAATATCTTACTGGTACGTATCACACCATACCACCCTATTTGCACCACTAATTAGAAGTAATCTAACAAAGAAAAAAACAACAACCCCACATCTGACTCCCGACCCTATCAGATAAACTACCAGAAATTGTAGGGTGTGATTCTGAAGAAAAGTAATTTTCAGCCAGAGTTCTACAGTGGAGTAAGAGTCTTATTATATTTGTATCCTGACAAATCTAAAGGTCAATGTTTCATTCAAATGCGGTAATATACAATCTAATCAGTAGGAAGAGCCGTGCCAAAGAAGGCTAATGGCATCTGTACCAATATTTTAACAAGAACACATAGCATACAAAGTTAACACAAAACAATTTAGAATAATATACAGCAACAAGAAAAATGGGTTTGAGAATTGACTTAAAATTATATAGTTACATTATATTTTTTGGCAATCTCATTTTTATGTCAGCTTTTTAAAAAAATGAAAGACAGTTATAATTTTAAATGAGAAAATTAGCATCAGCTGCACAGAGAGCATATTAAGAAAGAGGAATCATTATGGTTAGCATGGCGTGATTCATTGAAATGTGGTGAGTAGGAGGTACTACGTTGTAACCTGAATTGTACTAAAGTTAAAGTACATTTTGTATCCTTTTCAGTTTCTCTCTCCAGGGACCTCTTAGCCAATCCTCCCTGCATACAGATGAATAGAAGTTTGGGCTGTTTTTCTGAACCAATTCGATATAATTATTAAAAATGTAAAAGCTGTTTCACAAACAATGGGATGGAAGTTGGCTGAAGGAACATAAGCTAAGTAACAAGGATTGAGACAAAACTTTCTACTTTAACAAAAATGATTGCCTGTTATAATTTGCAGTTATTTAGTAGGAACGTCTTCCACATACCAGTCAATAATGCAACCCAAAGAAACCTTCCCTGTAGTTTTTGGCCCCAGATCCACAAAACTCAGCCAAGTGACACCACTGAATATACATGCTGAAAAGACCACCAATCTCAGAGCTCTGTGGCCTGATTCCTCACTCCAGTTATCCTGATTTTATGCTAGTGTAAATCCATTAGACATAAAGAGAATCAAGCCCCAGGAATACAAACTGCTGTTAACATAAGTAATTAGACCCCTGTCTGAGTTAGTGAACAGAAAAAGGGTATTATGATATTGCACAGTAGGTAAAATAAATTAGAAGCTAACAGCCATTGCATTGGACTACATGAAGAAATGAATGGCTTCTGTAGTTAATTAACCTCTGCAGTAGTTATCCTCAGAAAACTATACAAAAACATAATACTGGAACAAACAAGGATTAACTAAAATTGGTTAATGACTCTCTGACCCTATGAAATTACTCCAATTTCAGACCCATCCTTCTTCCTGAAGAGTAGAATGTTAGATTCTGAAAAACGATGTTTGAAAACATTCATTTGAATTCTGAAGAGCTGTACAGTTCCAGAGATATTTGTACCCATTTTAAGGACACCAGAAAATTTGTGCAAACAAGTTTTTTCTTGTATAGTTATTTGAGAAATGACTATTGTTTGTACAAAGACTCATATCCAGGTGTGACAAGAGCATCTGCCATTTGTTATTTGCTAATTTCCTGTTAAAAAGTTTTTGGTTATCTAGTCAGCAGCAGGTGCCATAGAAGTTGTTATAAATCACACACCACAAGCGACAAATAGCTGAAGTCAGAAATTAGTGAATAAACTGTAGTTTGACATTTGTTCCCATGAACTGAATAACTAGGCAAACAGACTGGATTTCTATGGATCTATTCATAAATAAGAGAAGGATCTATACTCACAACGAACAATGCAGCCAGCTCTACTCACAAGAACCCATCCTAGCACTAGTTTCTTCCTGCTACTCTTGCATGTAATGCCTTCCTAGTGACTTCGATATTGCTGGAAATACTCTCCAAATCCCTAAATATGTCCTTGCATCTGACTTAATTCCAAATTGCCAGGACTGACTTGACTGTTTGGTTAGGAGGCAGGTCAACTCAGAGTGAATGTCTAGGAAGCTTGAGAAAGCAAAGAAACAAGGGTCATTTAGAAGTTATTCAAGACAAAGGTCTCAATTTGACTTGCATCCAAGAGCCCTGGCTTACCTTCCCAACAGTTCCACCCCCTCAACACATTCAAGTTCTCAAGGGCCAGCCACCAGCATTTCAAAATCTCTGAAAAGTCATTTGCTGAGACAGTTCATTAAGGCCATGCACTGTATTCCTATGTACAGAGAGGGGGAAAGAAGGAGACAGGTATAAAATCATGTAATTTATAAAAAATAAATGGGTTTTTGTCCCTGTGGAGAAAAGAGCTGTGCTACCCTTCATTAGGCTATCCAGTGACCTAACGTGCAGAGCACAACTGAGTAAAGATGTGAATGGAGAGAGGTTATAAAGTGACCCATTTTGGGGGGAAATATTTAAAGTGATGAATAGTTTCAAGGATCAGCCTATGGACACAGTATCAAAGTTTAAAAAGAATTCACTTGGACTAAAAGCTCATAAAGGCAAAGACCATTATTTTTCCTATATATTTGTACAACATTTACCATAGTATACCCTGATTGTAGTTTTTGGGTGCTACTATTATATATACATACATACATACATACATACATACATGTATATACGAAGACACATACATAGACACACACACAATCCAAGTAAATATATATTAATAAAATAGTAAGATATGTGTCTATGCCATGCCAAGAATCCTAGGACATTATGATATCTGAAGTAATTCAATCAGTTACCACCCTTACTGTACAGCTAATTTGCACGCAACAGTTTCATTGGTAATATGGGGGAGACTGCACAGATGGTGAATTATTAGCCCAACTGCCACAGTTCTCCAAGACTGCCAGCATAACACACAGTACACAGTAATCCCAAATATACATAGTCCCTACAGCAATACACACCCCTCAGTCAGCACCTGCACCCCTCCACACACACAAATTTACCATAATGCTATAAACTTTAGCATCAAAGCTACAGGTCACCACTAGTGTTAAATAATAAAAACAATAGTAATAATAATGGTAGTAAGACCAGAATGCTTGATTTTTCTGAGGTGTTACTAGCCAATTTTTCTTCTTATTTCACAATATAGTAATGGTGAAATCACAATAAAACTCTGTGCAATTATATATTTATTAATTTCAATGTTTTTAGAGGGGCTGTCAGAGAGTTGAATATTCAACACTTTATGTCTCCATTCCCCATTCAGTCTGAAGAGTCCTGAATGGGTCTCCTTTCTGTTGCTATCATAAAATCTCATCAGACAATGTATTAGTCAGTTTTTGTGGCTCCAGACAAATAATCTAGCATGATATCCAATGAAAGGTAATTAGTAAAAAGGATCTTCATTAGTTTAGGCTGCTTCAAGAAAGATAACCACCACCAAAATGTGTCCCCAAGGCACTGTCCAGTTCAGTGAGTCTCTTGATCTATGAACATCCTGGGAATATTCTATTTGGCATAGTAATAAATAAACTGGGTCATATCTTGATTGAGGAAGACATTCTGACTAGTGCCATCCACACATGAAACTGTCTTTAGCTGCTGATGCAGGTAGAGTGTGGTCCCTTGCTCTCAGAGAAAGATGTTGAAAAGAAAAACCTTAGCCCTTCATGCAAGAGTGAAACAAACAGAAAAACTCACTTATTAATTAGATGTACTTAGACTTTCCTTCGGTTACTTCCTATGCAGTGCCAGCGGACCCTCCCACCCCCTGCCATTGAAATTCTTAGACTTCAGGACCTATCAGTTTCAGACTTCCTCCTAGCAACATGGGTGGAGAGTAGATATTGCCAGAAAACGGAATTTCATTTGTACAAAGTACTTCAAGTTTATATATATATATATATATATAAATAAATATACACACACACATACACACACACACATACACACACACATATTGAATAAAGAGGTAGAACCAAAAACGCATCTTTTCCATAGAACTGAAATTTCTCAATATTTCATTGCAAAAACACCAAAGGAAATTTGCTTCTCTGGATCCCTTGCTGCCTGCCTATTAGGCTGCAGTGGAGCAACGTATACCAGAAACCCTGGGGTCCATAGCAACTTATCTAGTTGGGCTGCGTGGAGCCAGGGAGCCTGAAGCTTTCCCAGGAGACTGCTGTGTGCTGTGGTTCTCAACCAAGGATACACATACCCCTCGGGGTAGTCAGAAGTCTTCCAGGGGATACATCAACTCCTCTAGATATTTGCCTAGTTTTACAATGGGCCACATAAAAAGCACTAGCGAAGCCAGTATAAACTAAAATTTCATACAATGACTTGTTTATACTGCTTTATATACACTATACACTGAAATTAAGTACAATATTTACATTCCAATTTATTTATTTTATAATGATAAAAATGAGAAGTGAGAAATTTTTCAGTAATGGTTTGTTGTGACACTTTTGTATTTTGTGTGTCTGATTTTATAAGCAACTAGTTTTTATGTTAGATGAAACATGGAGTAGACAACACAAATCAGATTCCTGGAAGAGGTTGAGTCACTTGGATGGTTGAGATCCACTGCCACAGAGCTTGATATCCAGGGAGTCGGGAAAGATTTTCCAGTAGAAAACTGAAAATTTTCATCCCACTAGAATCTTGCTTCATTTAAATCTGCCCCTATGTTTTATATTCTGTTCCTATTTATTTGTATCTGCTAGGCCATCCCTCTAGTACTGGGGGCTTGGGAAATCCGTGTTTGTGGAGCTTAAGTGTCATAGCAATATATGGGGAATAAACAACAAGAACTGAAAATACTAGTCCATAAACTAAATTCTGACATAACTGGCATCACTGAGAATTGACTGGGTAACTCTCTGAGTGGAATACTGGTATAGAGGGGTGTATCTTGTTCAGAAAGACAGGTAGGGGAGAAAGTGTTGCATTATACATCAAGAATATACACACTTGTTCTGAGGTCCAGGAGATGAGAGACAGACCAATTGAAAGGCTTTGAGTGAAGTCAAAAGGAGAAAAAACTAGGGGTGATGCCATGATAGGGGTCTACTATAGGCCACCAAATCAAGTAGAAGAGGATGGGACAATTCTGGCACAAATGATAGAAATATCCAAAACACAAGACCTGGTAGTATTGGGGATTTGAACTATCCAAACATTTGTTGGAAAAGTACTATGACAACACAGATTCTTGGAATCTGTTGAGATCAACTTTTTGGTTGAGAAGGTGGAAGAAGTGACCGGGGGCAGCCATGTTATACTTGATTCTGACTAACTGGGAGGAATTGGTTGTGAATCTGAAGGTTCAAGGCATTTTGGATGAAACTGATCATGAAATGAGAGATTTCATGACTGTAAAGGAAAGGAAGCAATGAGAGAAGCAGAATAAGGACATTTCCAAAAAAGCAGATGTTAGTAGCTCAGAGAACTAGTAGGTAAGGTTCCATAGGAAGATAAAGGTGTTCAGGAGAGCTGGAAGTTTCTCAAAGAGACAATTTTAAAGGTGCATCAGCAAACTATATCAATGCAAAGAAAAGATCAGAAGAATAGTAAGAGGCCAGTATGGCTCCATCAATAGCGCTCTAAGTACGTGAAAAAGAAAAAGGAATCCTATGAAAAATAGAAAATTGGACAAATGGCTGAAGACGAGTACAAATGAATAGCATATCCATGAGTACAAATGAATAATATATCCAGCAGTACAAATGAATAGTACATCCATCCATTACATACATTAAGAGCGAGAGACAGAGAAAAGTATACGCCCTTACTCAGCTGGGAAGGAGAGCTAATAATGGACATCAAGAAGGCTGCGGTGTTTAATGCCTATTTTG
The DNA here is from genome assembly GCA_007922305.1 of Dermatemys mawii. Lineage (NCBI taxonomy): Eukaryota > Metazoa > Chordata > Testudines > Dermatemydidae > Dermatemys > Dermatemys mawii. Next base: position 28,761,596 of record ML677341.1, read on the forward strand.
CTTTAGTCTTCACTAAAAAGATCAGTTGTGATCAGATACTTAAATAATTAATATTAACAAGGGGAGAAGAATACAAGCCAACATACATTAAAATATTTGAATAAGTTGAATATATTCAAGTCAGTAGGGCCTGATTAAATGCACACGATGGTGCAAAAGGAACTAGCTGGAATGATCTTGGAACTGTTAGCAATTATCTTTGAAAAGTTATGGAGGACAGGAGAGTCCTAGAGAACCGCAGAAGGGCAAACAGTATCTATCTTCAAAATGGGGAACAAAGAGACCAAGAGAATTATAGGCCAGTCAGTCTAGATTTTTTTTTTAAAAAATGAAAGCTGAGAATCTCACCTACCCATACTCTTCTAGGAGCTTGGATTTCACAAAAAACACAGTATATCATGGGAATCTCATGATAATCACAAGAGCTGGCAAAATGTCTCTAGGCCTTGAGTATGAACATACCTATCTTCGAGTTGATAATGACACTAAAGCCTATCAGAAAAATTCAGACAAAAAAATGTTTTGTCAAAATTTGCCAATTTGACAAAATCAGCATGTTTCACAGAAGCAGTCTTATAACACCAAAGTATCAACAGAATATATTCTGCTTTCCTGCCAGCTTGCCTGGCAGACAACAATCCAAGCATCCAGGGTCCATGGTATTGGGGCAACGAACTATACAGACTGTCCCAGAACTATACAAATACAGACTGGAAATAAGGCATACATTTTTAGCAGTGACTATAGTTAGTCAGAGGGAAAAAAAAACCTCACTTACCAAGGGTCATGGTGAGTTCTCCATCACTGGCAGTCTTTAAATCTAACTTGGATGTTTTTATAACAGAGATGCTAAAAGAATTATTTTGGAGAAATTCCACTGCCTGTGTTATATAGGAAATCAGACTAGACTGCCACACTGGTTCCTTCCAGCCTTGGACTCGATGAATCTATGGAACCAGGAAGCCCAGGGCTTTCAGGATCGCTGGCAGCCATCCAGGGTGAATGGTCCTAGGACTCTATTCCCTTTTATGGAAATATTTGATGTTCTTAAAAAATATTTGTTCCTAATTGGAAATATCAAAATCCTCTGTGAAATGAAATTATGCCACGTCAGGTGCTGTTTCAAGTCCTCGGTGGTTATGTTACTTTCACAATATTCTCTAGGCCAGGCCTGGATACAAAACCTACATTCCCCTCATGATGCTGCTGCAGGTCACTACTCGCAGCTCCAGTATATGCAAGCAGAGCTGTTAGCAACACCTATGGTTAAGGTTGCCCAATGATTTCCATTATAAGACAGTTTTAGATGCTTGCAACTTTGCCAAGCTTCAACTGTTTGGGCAGAAGTTTTCCATGCCAAAAATCTGCCTCAAACTGTGTGGTTGTTTGGTTTTTGTTTGTTGATTTAAGCTTCAGCAAAAATGATTCAGCCATTTCTGAGAATGAGGTTAGGAGAAAATATTTGTCTTCCCATGTTAAATAAATGACAACTAGCTCAATGAGAAGTGCTAAGTAGCTCTAATGCCTCTATTGTGTTCTTATTCTTATTAGATCAGACAATCAGAAGTAGAGAAGGGCTGGTTACAACCAATCCTTTTTCCAAAGTCAATGCTTTTTAAGTGCATATCACATTCAAGATGACAACCCCATGATATCTCAGACTGATGTGTAACCTGCATTACCACAACACATTACTAGGCAAAACAAGAAGAAAAAAACCGCAAACCTCCAAAGGTAGCTGCAGAAATCTTTCTGATGACTTTCAGTTACTAATAACGTCTTGGTATTGTATACCGTTCTTGTACAGCACTGGCATGCTGGCTCATTACATAATTGGTAAATAAACAGCTATATTAAATAATCATGGTGGACTGTTCCAAGCCGCCAATTCTTGCTCTGGGAGCATATGTTAGGCAATTAATGATTATTTAATGCAAGGATCTATTTCTAGCAGCCTAGTTGAATTTGTACAGTGTATGAAACACACTCAAGTTTTCAAGGACTTCCAATTCCATAACACTGGAAGAAAAAAATATGCAGAGAAGCTGGCATATGAAGGGTGCCCGTTCTCTATGAAAAGGTGAAAATGGGGGACAAGCCTAGCGAGTATAGGGAGATTTGTCCAGTTTTGTGAGATAACAAACCTTTTCCCTGTTATCAAAGAATCCCTAAGAGGCTACATTAATGCAGTCAGAAAACACAAACAGATAATCAAATGACAGTGAAAATGGCAGAGTGGATAAATATGGTTCTACTGGGAGTCTTTATTCAGAAGGGCTGAGGCTGCTGTGTTGTGACGCAGTTCTGCAGGCTGCAGCAAGACTGGCATTTGGTACAGCAAGAACAATAGACTGACTACAGATGGGCACTTCCTCACTAAGAACACTCCTTACAATTCAAATGGAGAAATACTCAGACATATGTTGAAATCACCATGGCAACCACTTACTTCAGTGTGACATCAAACCCAGATCAGAACTCCAGAGGCTTCTAGTACATGCTGTTTCTTTCTTTTAATTCATAATATTGATTTAAAAAGCAGGATCCGTTAACTATTGCTTCTCTTAATTTGGGATAAACGCTGTCTGTAGAGCCTGTGTTATTTCTGTGATTAGAAAACAGGAAACGCAGACTGGAGTTAAATAATTCATGCTGTTCTGCTGCTCATTCTGTTCTTAGAGCAAGGTTATTTCTAGCTAGCTACTGTAATTCCAGCACACCAGTGATAGGATTATACAATAGTTAACAGCCCTCTTGTGCTCAGATAATTTTTTTTTAAACTGTCTTAATTCTTCCAAGCAAAGACAATCAGTTACAAGCCCGACAAGTGACTGACGAACACTCTGCATGGGCACACATGAAACTCACAGGTTTCTGGCTTAGCCGGCAGCACTGGGAAAGTAGCCCATTCAGGGTTGGACTCTCCTTTATATCAAGGGCTATTTACTTCATGTTCCAGTGATGAAAAGGAATGTTATTGTAAAGAAGAATCAGGCCCTCAAGCTCTGCTAGTGAGGGAATTCCTCAAGTTGCTTAAAACCCCTTCAGTCAATTAAGTGATATGTGTGGACTCAAGAGGGATTTCTACTTAATCCTCCAAAGCTGATGGTAGTGATATGGTGTATAAAGGAAGTACTGGCTGGCAATGGGCATGCCTGATCTATAGCGCCCCCCATCTGGCTAAGAGTGAGAGAGGACACTGCCGAGCCCATTTCCCCTGCACTCAGGACCCCTTAAAAAGTCCATACAGGCCAGATATTCAGAACATTCCTTCTTCTGGGGTTCAATTTATTAAGTCTTGCACAACATCTTTCAAAAGAAAATAAACTTACAAAGTCTTTATCCCAGTATCACCTGGGCACAGCCACTCTTCTCTGAGGGTCTCTCTTTTCTTTAAAGTTAATTTCACTCACCCCAGTCCCAGGATAGGCTCAGCCCCTTTTCCTAGATAGGGTGACCAGGCAGCAAACATGAAAAAAATCAGGATGGGGAGAGGGGGAGGCAATAGGAAACTATATAGGAAAAAGATCCAAAAATCAGGATTGTCCCTATAAAATTGGGGCATCTGGTCACCTTATCCTGGAAAGATCGTCTTCCTGTTCCCTCAATATCTTTTTGCCTGAAATTTGGCCTTCTCCAGAGCTGGGAAAGAGCAGGTCTTCCCCATGCTGATTCAGAGGCCTACAGGACCCTTCATATTTCCTGCAGTGTCTGCAGATATCTATCAACAACCACATGCAGCTCTCTCTCCTTTATGGTTATGTCTACACAGGGATTTAAAAAAAAAAAATACCACGGCTGGCCCAGGCCAGCTGACTCAGGTGTGGGGATAAAAATTTCTGTACAGACATTTGGGCTCAGACTGGAATCTGGGCTCCGAGACGCTCCTGTCATGTGGTTCCAAACCCGAGTCCAGCCTGAGTTTGGACATCCACACTACAGTTTTATAGCCCCTTGGTCTGAGCCCTGTGTGCCCAAGTCAGTTGATATGGCCAGTCGCAGCAGTGTAGGCATTCCTTAAGACCTCAGCCCCAGTTCAAACCTACTATTGTGTTTTTAATTTATAAGGTGGGCGGGAGCCGGTGGTTCACACCCAGAAACTTGATGTGTGAAAGGGTCACCAATAAAAAAATTTTGAGAACCACTACTTTACAACAAACGTTAAGGAGACAAACAAGATCCGGTTTTGATAAAAATCCAGTTGCAATCAGCTGCTGTTTCTCCATACTTCAGTGCAATAATAATAATAATAAAACCCCCACCCAAATTAATGGATTGTTAAAATTAGGATTTCAGTATATAAACACAATAAAATTCTGAAGTGCTCATGCTCTTTGCCACACACACTCTCTGGGCCTCTGTCCCCACCCTTTGTGAATCACTCTTAATTTAGCCACTCGGTGCATATGGATGAGACTGGAACAGCCTCATGGAAAGAAGCAAGATTTTCAAGTTTAATTATTTCGGAATTTGCATTAAAAATCAAGAGAAATAATGTACTCATAATTTGGGAGTGTGGGATGGGGAATTAACATCTTAATTTTTAAATTAAAATTAGAAGTTTTAGGTGTTTATGTACAATTTAATATGATTTATTAAAAAAATTACTCGAGAGAACATCCAGCATCAGTTTCATCAATGATCATTCTGTCATGGTACTGTATTCAAGATCTTTTATTATTTATACCGCAATAGCCCCTAGGAGACCCAATCATGAACCAGACCCCATTGTGCTAGGTAATATACAAACACAGAAAAAGATGGTCCCTGCCCAAAAGAGCTTACAGTCAAAGTGTGAAATCAGAAAACAGACAAATGGGGGAGTACAAGAAACCAATGAGACAATATTGATCAGCATGATAGATGGCAGTCACAGCACACCTACTCCCCAACTGTTGTCAAGTATTTTGTAGGCACAATGGCAAAGGAGCGTCTAAGGAGGGATTTGAAGAGAGACAATGGAGTAGCTTTGTGGATATTTATAAGGAGCAGCTCTCAAGAGTGAAACAGTAGAAAAGAAAGCACTAAGGTGCTTGTTTCAAAATACAAGAATATTTACACAATAGCACATGAGAAGGTGGGGATGTGGAGACTCTGCAGGTTCTTACTAGAAGCTGAAGTAGACATTCAATAGATTTCTATATGGTACTGCACTTTAGAGCAGCCTGGCAGCTGCTCTCAGCCATGTTGGAGCCAGCCCCGAGAACCAGGAATGCACACAATCACCCAACAGAGTTCTGAAGCAAGAGAGAACTGATGGCACTGTCCCTATTTCTATGGAAGTAACAGAGTCCTGTGGCACCCTAAAGACTAACAAAAGTATTGAAACTTAAGCTTTCGTGGGCTAAAGCTCACTTCATTGGATGCATACATGGGTATTAGGTCACAAAAGCTTATGCTTCAATACTTTTTTTAGTCTTTAAGGTGCCACAGGACTCTGTCGCTTCTGCAGATCCAGACTAACATGGCTACCTCCCTGATTCCTATTTCTATGGGATCTCCCATATGGGATTGTTACTGCATGGATTGTTTATATACCTCCGATTAATAACATACCTTTTAAAATAATAGCATAATAGTACCCACCATTGCCTAGCATTATGTGATCATATAATGAAAAATGTTACACCTACATATGTACAAGAAGGCAACTCATCCTCAATTGCACTAAGTGTATAGTAGATATATGAAAGCTATAAAACTGTGCAAATGACATAAAGCATCCTATGAAAGCTGGATTTTTTTTAAATGGTCTACCGTCAGCATCTCTAAGTAGCTTATCAACATGGTATCTAACGACCATCATGACGTTATACATCAGCACCTTAAAACAGAATTAAGCTGATGTGAGACAGAAAGGTTCTGATACAGCAGCATCTTTCTCTTAAGTGTTTTCCGCAGCGATGTTACATTATAGAAGTTTGGCATTCTATGTACTTGCCAGTCTGCAGGTGTTTTGGATATATGTTTTTCCTCTCATCTCTAGCTAAAGTGATTTCATATTACATATAGGCTTCTGCACATATAACAACTCTGGTCCAATGGGGGCTGTGGGAAGTGGTGCAGTGCTGGCCGCTGCTTCCCGCAGCCCCCACTTGACCGGAGCGACAAACCGCGGCCAGTGGGAGCCGCAATTGGCCGAACCTGCAGACACGGCAGGTAAGCAAACCAGCCGGGCCCACCAAGGGTGCTTACCTTGGAGGGCCACGTGCCAAGGTTGGCGATCCCTGGTCTGAGTCATATTACATTAGACATACAAAATATAGGACTGAAAGACCAAAGAAATATATTGAAATTATGACTGCATCTTGATGAATTTTTCGTCTAGTTATGCTTTCACATTGTGTTGGGCAAATAGGTTGTCATCTCTCTTCCCTGGCCCCATTGTGAATGTTCAGTATTTGAAGTGAGGGAGTTTGGATGGGGTAGGGGAGGAGCACAAGAGATTTAATGTCCAAATACATCATGTAACATTAGACATGCAACATTAGGCAATTATTTTACAGCAGTGTGAAGTTCCAAAAGGTTTTTTGACTCAAAAAATTGTGTCACTTCAAAAGAAGAAATTGTGCAATTCAGAGTTCAGAGAACTCCATACTGACAAGACTGAACAGTAGACAGGTAGCATGCCCACCTCCTCCTTCAACACCACATAAGATTCTACAAGTGTGTGTCCAACTTCTGCAATACAGAAACTCATGTAAAGCCACAAAGGGGATTTTACAGCCTACAAGAGTTTAAGAAGTGTAGCTACCAAACGTATTGCTTTAATCTAGTATGGAAAGAGAAGATACATCAGAAGGGCTTCCTGCGTGAGGATATTTCATTTCTGGACCATTTATAAAATGCAAACAGCAACTAGAACACAATGTGAAGAAACTCGATGTGATAGAAAGCCTCTGCAGGATGGACAAGTAAAGGTGCTGGATACTGGGACTGAGGTGCATTGGCCAAATCTTGAAGGAATGCTCTTACACAGCTTGCCCCTGCTATTGGCAAAATTTTGACAGGATGCTTTGGAAAAGGTACACATCAGAAAACCTATGAACAGAGGGTGAATGAAGTAGATTTCTGCACTGATTCTGACTCATCCTAAAATCCACATTGCATGCCCTATGCAACAAGAGCCATGAAGGAGTATCCCTGACTGAGACTATGTCTACCCTGGGGAGGGATAACTCAGTGGTTTGCACATTGGCCTGTTAAACCCAGGGTTGCGAGTTCAATCTTTGAGGGAGCTATTTAGGGATATGGGGCAAAAATATGTTGGATGATTTAAGTTGAGATTGGTCCTGCTTTGAGCATGGGGTTGTACTAGATCTTCTGAGGTCCCTTCCAACCCTGATATTTTATGATTCTACAGTGGAAAGTCGACCTACGCAACGCAACTCCAGCTATGTGAATAACGTAGCTGGAGTTGATGTACCTTAAGTCGAGTTCTGTGGGGTCTACACTGCAGGGGGTCAATGGGAGAAATGCTCCCATTAACTTACCTTACTCTTCTCATCAAGGGTAGAGTACTGGAGAGTGATCTACTGTTGATTTGGCGGGTCTTCAGTAGACCCACTAAATTGAGTGCCAGTCGATCAATCTCAGAACATCATCCCGCTGTAGTGTAGACCTGCCCTAAGAGACAATAGCACAGTGGGGGATGAGGAAGAGGATGATGCATCAGGATTAGTCCTTCTCTAGGTAGAAATAATCTAGAAGTGAGACTACTACAGAATATAGGTGCACGTTAACACTGCCATGTCAGCACATACATGCATTTGTTTTAACGCCATTTTGTGGCAGACCAGAATTTGTCCCAATACTTTCTAAAACGAGAGTTGTCGGTCATTCAACAGGTGTACTAAATTCACTCTCACAAAATTAACAAACACACACACAAAACCCCACAAAGCCTGCAGTTGCTCCCAAAACATTAACACTCATCTGATTGCTCAGACTATTCTCAAATATTTTCACATTTAGTACTGTACATATGAATTCTAGTACAAAAATAATAAATCCCTGGGCTAAAAATACTCTGACTTGTGCTCCCTGACATGATAAAAGCATAGCTCCACTCTAAGATGAAACAATAGATTGTCCTTGGAACCTTTTCTTTTCATGCAGGTTTCCTTTACTCATTGTTTTGTTCCCTGAATATGTTTCTAAGTGGCAGCAAGAGCAGTAAAGGGTTTCTGATGGGCAGCGGGAAAGGGGGAAAGGTTTGCACACAATTTTTATATATATAAACATCAGTTGAATGCCTGCAATCTCTTTTGAAGGATAAAACTAAGTCTCTCAAGCTTCACACAAATGAAGTGCCAGAAAATTGTCATTCACTGTGTCATGCTTGTAATCACAGTCTGTGCCTGCTTGCCCACTCTGAGTCATTCTCTCACTGCCTTTAGTCACACAGTTGTCACTGAGCAGGAACTGCCTCTGCTGCAAAACGGAGCAGCATTCTTATATACCAATAATGGCCTGGACCCTCAGATAATACCTCTCCTCTTTAACATTATAATAAATCCTATTCCCCAATCAGGGGAATAAAAACAATTTATTAGATAGGAGATCCCTCCTGATGTATTATGATCATGTTGGCATGGATGATACATAATATACCTTATAGATCCTGCTTGCGTAAATGCATCAACATGCCTCCGGATGGGGTGTTCCAGAAAATCCTACAACAATGCCACCTGAATGTTAAGCAGGCAGACTGTCTCTGGAGATTCTGCCCATCGAAGCTGGGTTCTCTCTTCAACAAAAACGGGGAGGAGGGAAAACAGTTCTGAATTGTAACGAGAGAGCGGGAAGCCCCTGAAGAGACAAAACACTGAATTATTCATTGTACAGCTTCTAATTGTTCTTGAAGTTAGCGGTGCCATTTGTAGCTAAATCAGCTCAGTATTTCTACATTTTCCCCCGCCCTTCAGGATTGGGAAGAGAGGGACAAAGAAAGAAAGAAACACCTTACTGCAATTCTCACATCCGCATTGCTGCAGCTCCCTCTGTGCAAGGAACCAGAAAAGAGAACCAAATACACATTAAATCCCAATTGCCTCCAATTATTTATAGCCATACATTATAATATAAATTCTAATAGTTAATAGGTTTCTCATTCAGGGGTATGAGAATATAGCCATTGCTACTCCGAACCAGACCCGTGAGCCACCTAACCCAGTGTCCTGTCTCTTACAGTGGGCAGCACCAAGTGCTTCTGAGGCAGATACAAAAAACCCAGGGGAGGACAATTATGGAATAATAAGCCTATAAGGGAAGTTCTTTTACTAAACACCATGATTTAGCAGCTGGATTATTCACTGAAGCACAAGAATTTATATCCTTTCAACAACACAAAACAAACAAAAAATCACATCTAGCTGTGAATATTATTATCCAGATAAATGTGCAGTTCCTTTTTGAATCTCACTAAGCTCTTGGCCACAATGAAACCAGTTGCAATGAATTCCACAGTTAATTATGCACTGTGTAAAATAAGCGCTGTTTTCAAATGTATTTATTTACATTCTACATTCCCTTTCCTTTGTATTTTAATAAAGGATAATTAGGGGCACCCAGTTTATCTTCTGTCATAATTATATATATTTTTCTCATATCCTGAATTTAATGTCATGCGCCGTCTATCTAAATTAACCAAACCCAGTCTTTTTCATGCTCTCCTCCTCTGATAGTTTTTACATGCTTCTAATTATTATCACTACCTGACTCTAAACCCCTTCTGTTCCCTCTGTAAACTTTTGAGAAAGGAAAATAAGAACTGATTTGTTTCTATAACGGCATTATACTTCCTAACATTTTGTCGTCTTTTCGACTGCCAATGCACACTGAGCAAAAGTCTCCATGGAGGTGAAACCACTGCCTATCTGGCTGACCCATATTGTTTCCTTGGGCTCCCCATCTGTCTGTATCCATCTGTTGCAAGCTCTTTAGGGCAGAAACTGTCTGTGTTTGTACAGCACCTAGCACAAGTGGGTTATGGTCTATGACCCAGCTTTTCTGAAATACAAAATTGTTTAAAAATAAGAAACGCATTTTAAGAGAAACTGTCTACATAGGTGCCCAGGTCTTTTTCCTGAGTAATTAGAGAGAATTTAGAAGTTATCATGTGCATAAGTAGTTCAAATTATTTACTCAAATGTATACTCATTTGTATTTATCAATAGTGAAATTCATCTGCCATCATACTGTACATTCACCTAGCTTGTTAAAAAACTATAAATTTTTCACAGCATCCTCTTGATTTGCATGATTTGGAGCATATATTTGATCCAGGGTCTCCCACAGCCCAGGTGAGGGCCCTAACCACACCAGACTATTGGCTTTTCTGAGATGGGGCTCTCTAAATCTCTCTTCATATAGCTGTTCTACTTTGTATAGATGAATATTCATTGGGCCAGAGAAAGATTGACTCTGTGGGCTGGAGGTTAGGGCATTGATCCAGGATGTCAGAGATGCATGGACTTGAACCTAGCAGTTCTTCACCCTGAGTGTCATAACTATGAGGCTTTTGGCTATCCTAGAATATCTCTCTGAAAAACGTTGAAAGGTCTCAGATTCAGCCTGATGTGGAATGCAAAAAAAAAATAAAAAAATTAAATTTTCATTGTATGGGAAAACCATTTCCTGTTCAGCTCTATTGCTCACCACCTTTCCTTGATCATCTATTGGTATATTCAAGCAAAATTTGTTTTAATACAGATCATCTGAGTATCCCATTCTTAACCTTTTCTATGTTGAAATTTGACCATTTATGTCACTTCATTTTCTGCCTGTTAGCTAGTGTCTAATCTTTGACAACACTATAGCTTTCATCCAATTGCCACTTAGTTTCTTTAACAGCCTCTTGCAAGGGACTTTATTGAATGCTCTTTAAAAGTCTAATAAATTATGCCATCAATCCGCCTTTATCTACTACTTTGTTGACACATTCTAAGTATTCTAGTAGACTAGAAAGACATCTGTTTCCTTTACAGAGGCAATAATTGTTTGTCCATCATACCAGGATTTTTATAATTTTTTAAAATTACTGTTTCAACCAATTTACCTGCTATTCAAGAAAGACTCATTGGTCTGAAGTTCCCAAGATCATCCCCTAATGCCTTATATATAGATACAGATATAATCTCTCACACACACACGTATGTGTGTGTGTGTGTGTGTTGTGACGGAGTCAGACCAGAAGGATATAGGAGAGTGCTGGAAGGCAGGTATATCAGCCTCAGGATGTGCAGGTCCTTGTTCCCTGGATAGCCAAACAAAGGCTACTCCAGGCCAATCAAGACACCTGGGGCCAATTAAGAACCTTCTAGAAAGGAGTAGAAACAGCTAGCCTAATTGGGACACCTGAAGCCAATCAGGGACTGGCTGAAACCAGATAAAAACCTCCCAGTTAGTCAGGTGGGCTGTAGGTGTCAGGAGCTGTGGAAGGAAGTTATGCTGTTGGTGAGACTGAGTGGTGGACAACATATCATCCAGAAGGAAGGAGGCCCTGAGGTAAGGGTGAAGTGGAGTTTGAAGAAGCGGAGACTGCTGTGGGGAAGTAGCCCAGGGAATTGTATTGTGTTTTGTGGATAAAAGGTCAGCCATCTTAGCTGATACTATTAGGGTCCCTGGGCTGGAGTCCGGAGTAGAGGGTGGGCCCGGGCTCCCCCCTTTTCCATCTTCCATACTGGCCCGTGATGAAGGTAACTCACTAGGCAGTGACTCTTGCCAATTATACTGAGAAAGGGAGGTCACTCTGGGACCTAGATGAGTTTATGAGGCCCCTAAATCTGCCAGGAAGCGCAGGACCCACAAGTACAGACTTGGAGCTTTGTCACAGTGTATATATATCTTCAACATTATTAGTGTCCCAGTCAGTGTTGCCACAGATTTTAATGAGAGTTTGTATACTTTTGTTAGCTACTTTATTCTTAAACTCTTCCAGAGCTCTGGCATGCATACCATCCAGTTCTGGAACTCTAATAGTACCTCCTCTTTATTATTTGACAGAGATCCTCCATGGTGGTGATCAAGCATAGAAATAATTTATCTCCTCTGCAATGTTCTTGTCCTCCTTAATTGGCACTCTCTGGTAGTCCAGTGAACCCACCAATTAATTCCTTTGCAGGTTCTCGCTTCTAGTGCGCTGAAGAAAAAAAAAAAAATCTTAGTTTTCATCTCTTTAGCTATTTGCTCTTCAAATCCTTCTTAACACTCCTACTTTCCATGTTGTATTTTACCTGTTGTAGTTTATGCTTGTTTATACTGCCATCACTAGAACTGGACTTCCTTTTTCCATAAGATACCTGCTTGGTTGGAATAACCTTTTGACCCTTGCTCTGTAAGTACACTTCCCACCCCTTCTCTATATTCTTTTTGTTTAGTTATATGAATTCTGATTTTGGTGACTCTGTTGAAGTAACCACAACACATTATTGAGCAGGACTTCAGCAATTCAGGAAGTAAGTCCATGATACATTGACCATCCAGGAAGCCACAGCAGACAACTGATGCAAACCTTTCAAAAATAACCTTAATTAAAGACGACCTGGCCAGATAATGCAATTTACAGAGCCTAAAACTGCCAGTTTTATTTCTAGTACAGCCATCCACATAGATATCCAACCTTCCGAATGGTTGTCAAAACTGGTACAAAACTATACACAGTTTGAGGTTCACCATCTTTACTGATAATATATACAGAATGAACTGATTATCCTTTACAAATCTAAGGGGATCAGTGCTCATTATACACAAAGACGTTCAACAGTGAAAAGCCACAAAATGTCACTATGCCTTCAATACTAATACAACACAGGTATCATCTTCATAGCTGCATATCTCTAATGTGTTATACATAAATTGGTATTTCAAAAGTTTTTTTTTAGTGATTCAGCTTCAATGTTGGCTTAGGTTTAAAGAGACAGTTCCTTGTTTTCTAAGTTAACTAAGAAATTAAAGTGAAGAATTTCACAATTAACAGTCTCTAGCTGTATTGGCAGTGACCAGTTGTGTCCACTGAAATAGCTTCAGTACTTCAACAATCTAAAGAGTGGACAGCTTAAACTTCCTCAGTAGATTTTACAAAATTAAAGAGAATTAATCTAAATTAGCATATTCTGACTCTGCAGGTTGTCCATTAACTGATTCATTAATTAGTATAAGGTAGAGGGCTACCTACTGCTACAAAGCAGGGTTTATTATGAGTGAAGATAATTAAATGGATAAGTATGTAATCACTCAGCACAACATCAAAGTGCTTCCCTTGAGCACTTCTAGGCTTGGGCAGCTTAAATTAAAAGGACCAAACTGACGCTTCTTAAACTCATGATAATATTTTATTTTAAGGTGGCACTGCTTTTATACAGTACTAGCAAGGGGTAATTTGGTGCCCTATAGACATCAAGCTAAAACTATTGCTGACTAAACAAACACTTTTTTGCTCCAGGCTTTCAAACTATTAACCATAGTTTTATTGCATCCATTGGGTCTCAAACAGGAAGGTGTTCTCAGAACATCAGCAGTGTGTCCCGATAAGACTCACTTCATAAAGCAAAACAGAAGAAAACAAAATGAGATATGAAATGAAATGAGAGTTATCCAACTGGTCAACCAGATTAACCAGTTGGATTAGTTGCTTTTCTGAAGTTACCCTTTCTGGCGAAGCAAAAAGCCTCACTGTTGTGGTAGTTATCATGCAGCATGTACTGATGAAGGCCCCAGTTCTCCAACTGAATATGTGCTGGATAACCCACCCCCCACTGTTTCCAGTGAGGCTCTACATGTGCAGGGATCTACCTGTGCAGATCAAACTATAGAATAAGGAATTTACACAGCATTTAAACAGCCAGAGAATGTGGGTCAGTATTTTCTGGGAGATAAATATAATGCCAAGTTTTCTGATCCGAAATGAATTCATTTGAATTTTCTAGAGAATTAATGCCTTCACATTCAAAACACAGAGTAAATTAACTGAATATTATGTGCCTCTATTAATTCATGATGATGTAAGCATTTCATTGTATTAAGTGCATTACAACACACTTTCTTCTGATATATTGTAAAAAAAATTGATTTGCTGTAGGAGTGAAAAAATCAATCAATAACCAGCTTTTTACTGCCATGCAGGATGAAAATAAATAGTACAATAAAGAGAACTGTCAGTAGCAGTCTGAGTGTTTACCTCCCTGATGAATTTATGGAAAGCAGTGAAATCCCCTTCTCAGTCTTTATTTTTCTAGGCAAAACAAGGCTAAGCTGTTTTAGTTTCTTCTCGTAAACTAGGCCCTTCATTCTCTTCTGTATTCTAGTAGCCCTTCTCTGCTCCTTTTCCAGTCTGAATTCCTCTTTCCTGAATGAGGTCACCAGAACTGTACATAGTATCCCAAATCAGGTCTTACCTGTACCTTTACAGTGGCGTTAATACTTCCCTCTGTCTACTGGAAATACATCCTAGGATTGCATTTTCCTTTTTCAAGCCAAATCACACTATCTTAATCATCCTGTGATCCACAAACAGACCCAAATCCTGTAGCCTTTCCAACTGATAAGCCATCAGCTTACAAGAGAAATTCTTGTTATTTGTTCCTAAATCCTCAGCCTCTCTGAAGTTTCTTCTCATTTTCACTCCTCTTTTTCATCATCTATGAAGTCATTTCTCAGACTTCCAGCAATCTCATTACCTCCCTTACTAATGCTTGGAATTCTCTCACTTCAGTACTTTTACATCCTTTGAATCTATGATGATGATGGCATGTTACGGGATATATATATAGATATAGATAATCTATCTATCTATCTATCCATCCACACACACACACACACACACACTTGGATAAGAGACCTCCAAAAAACATAGCAGAAAGAGGAGCTGGCAAACCAACAGATGCCACATTTCAATTTTATTTCCCCCTTTCAGTTCTGACTGGGCCTCATCTAGTTTAAGTCAATGAGAGTTTTGCAACTGGCTTCAGTAGAAACGGGTTCAAAACAAAAAGCTCCTACATGATGTTCAGGCACGTTTTGATTGAAAAATATAATGGGGTCCCATGTCACAGAGGAGTGAGGGAGTCAACTCCAGTGTAAAGGCCAAAATTTACATAATCACAACTGCTATCTTCTTTACCTCCTCAGGCAGGGGATGGGCAGATCACTTTACAACCTTATGTGACACTACTATTCAGTTCCTCCAAACATCTTAGAAGGTCCACAGAGAGAGAGAGAGAGAGAGAGAGAGAGAGAGAGAGAAAAGACGCATCCATATTTCACATGTAATAAACAATCAATAAAAAGTAGTTAGTCTTTTCTCTGGAATAGTATTCATACATCAGAAATAATAAAACCAAAAAAATATTTTGCCCTGGTTGTTCAACTTTATTTAAATTTGTTCGGGGGTATATTTAATTAAAAACTTTAAAAGTGTCTTAATAGTCTAGGATAAAAAGCAGAGCATTATTTTTATTATTTAGACCACTTGTGCCCACTAAATAATACATCTGACTTATTTTAGGCAACTGTAGTAAATATTAGTACTAATATTTATGTAACATCTGCAACATAGAGCTAGCTGTGCTTAATTGACTGCTAAAATGGTAATGCAAAACAAACGTTTTTCCACATCATATTGTTTCTTTCAGTAGAGAGAATCATTTAATAATGCTGTTTACATGGATATTTTATTCCAATCTCACCCTGGTCCAGAGAAGAATTGAATATTTCACCTAAAATGGAAAAAAACCCAAACATTTTCATAACAGTTGATAAACAAAAGCAGCAAAAGTGATTCAAAAATACATCTATACTGTATGTTCATAAAATGACTTTCTTGGCCAATTCACTGATTTTTAATAATTTAGATTTGCAGTAATGATGAAGTGTTTATAGTTCAGCTGTTGGAGATCAGACAAATGAAATCTCTCTGTTCCACTGCACAGTTCCTTTTCCTTAATAATTCAATATTTTATGCCTGCAGACATGGCATACAGATACAGTGTAGTACAAACTGTATCTTTTAAACAGTTTGTATGTGTCAACCAACAGCACTAAATTATCTCTGGCCCAGACAACAATCCATAATGGTATAACAGTTTTATAAGTCATTCCATGATTTAACAATTTCATTGTGATTAATGTCAAAATAGATAGTATTTACATGGATCTGCTTGCACATGGTCATTAGGGACACTGATAACATTGCCTGCTACCAGTCTACACCAAATCAGTTGTGTGTGATTTCCATTCAAAACCCCCATCCCATTTTAAACAGTGCTATCTGTAATAGCTTCAACACGATCAACTGCATTACATTTGTTGTCTAAGTTATACCAACAGTTAATGACCTCAAATAACCAAAACAATAAAACCTTACGAGAGCATTATGACTACATGAAACAACTATGATGAATGACTAAGTGCTCCGAAGCTGACTTGTAGTGACAAGACCAAACAGAAAGCACCAAAAATATGAGACAATGAAGTACATTTAAAAAAAAAAAAATACTAACTCATTCAGTTATTGGGCCATGCTCTAAAAATAAACTGCCATATGATCTAACAAAGAAATGTTGTTACTGGTACATTTCATAAGTTCAGCCATAAAGAATCATAGCAGTGGTCCACCCAGTCCACTATCTTACCTCCAACAATATCATCTGATTTAGAGGACAACACACTTCAATAAGCAGCTATGACGTATACCTCTTCAAAGAAAATAATCCTACTAGCCCCTACATAGTTATAAATTGGTTCATGCACTGAAATTTAAGGACTTACAAGGCTTCAATGCTTTATTTTTTAATATTTCTATAGCCCTGAATATTCTTGTTATTTATGTGTCTAATATTTTTAGAATCCTACTAAGCTGTTGCCTTGTTGATATCTTGTGCCAATGATTTCCACCATCTAATTGTGCTCTGGTCATTTATCAGTGTTTAATTTGCTTCCCTTCAATTTCATTGAACATCTCCTCATTCTTGTATTATGAGAAACAATGAATAGAAGTTCCCCATCTACCATCTCTGTAGAATGCTATCTTTGTGTATTTTTATTATACCCTTTCTTTGCCTTCCTCACCAGAGGAAGGCAAAGAAAGGGTATAATAAAATTAAAATTTTATAAAAAAATTCATATAAAATTAAATGAACTTTCAACAGGTTGAGTTTTTCTGAACTGAATGCTAAATGTACAGACCTCTTCTGCCAGGTCAGAGTAGACCTTAATTCTTGGAACTATGACTTTAGTAAACTAGGCCTTTAAAATCAGCTGGGCTCCTGAGATTTTTACCTCTTTAACCGCAGTTACAGATTTACAAGTTTTTGATACAACTATGTAACTATATTCATATTTTGGCATGTAGTAAAACATTTCATGTGTAATTATTATTAATTAGCACTTATGTAATACTTCAAAACTCTATATACACATTAACAAATTAACACATAGCACTTACACTGAAAGCACAATGTTCAGACATTACGCATTGCTAGCGAGTTTCATTAAAATTACATATTGCTTTTCGGATTTTGTTTTACATTGGAGTGAGCAGGTGGTTTTCCCAACCTTCTCCAAAATACACACAGAGATTTATTTACAAAGAACCTTATCAATATATAAAACCATTCCTCTAGTTTAAAATCTCCTCGGATGAAATTCTAGCCCCATGGACTTCATTAGAGTCAGGATTTCACTTATTGGGTTTCTCCTAGAGCTAGCCTCATTCTGCCTAGAAAACCATTCCCATCTCCTTATATACAGGATGGAACTAATTTTCCACACCTGCAGCAAGCAAGACAATAATAATCCATCAGGGGCTTATTGGAAGGGGTCCAATACCTGCTAACTGGATGGATCAACAGAAGATTCCTGTCACCTTCTTGCACTTGGTTCCTATCTTTAAAATGTATGAGAAATAATCCCAATACCTTACTCCCTAAAATAAAATCTCATGTCTATTTATTTTGTCTATCGCATTCCCTCTATTTCTCTCTAAAACACTATACCACATATGCCACACAGTCAAGTTACAGTCTATATTTCTATGTACATCACATACACACAGGGACGGCTCCAGGCACCAGCACAGCAAGTGCGGGCCTGGGGCAGCAAGCCGAGGTGGGCAGCCTGACGGTCACTTCCAGGGCGGCAGTCAGGTGGCCTTCGGCAGCATGCTGGTCCCGCAGATTCAGCAGCATTTTGGCGGCGGGTAAGCCAAAACTGCAGGACTGGCAGACCTGCTGCAAAAACACCGCCGAAGCAGAGGAACCAGCGGACCTCTCGCAGGCGTGCTGCCAAAGGCCGCCTGATGGCCGTGCTTAGGGCAGCAAAAATCGTAGAGCCGCCCCTGCATATACACAAACTATACTAAAAGAGCATTATAAAAAGGTCAGATTGATAAAGTCTTTAATTACATGATCACATTCTATTGTTTTCCACAGGACTCCCCCATCCTCACTCAGTGCACAGAACGGATAGTGCTCACTTAATAAGCAGCTATTCAATATTTTGTTTTCACCTCATTGTTCAATGTGTGGTCCCATCCCTTATTTACGTCACACTAGTCAAATGCTAGTCTGAAGACAATTATTAATTTCCTTCTAAGCTCTTCTATGGTGCTCATTACTACATTTTCAGGGTAATTTACAAGCATTCATTCATTCATTTTCACAGTACTCCTATGAGATGGCAGAGTATTATCCCCATTTTACAGGTGAGTAACTGAGGCACAGGGTGATTAAGGTAAAATGCATCCACTAATTTTGGGGGGGGGGCAATTTGACACACCTAGGACCTGATTTTTCAGATTCAGAAAAGTGCATTATAGAGCACGTTTAGGATGAGAACACAGCTCCCATTGGCTTCAGTTGCAGCTGAGAGTGTTCAGAACTTCTGTAAATAAGACCCAGAGTCTCAAATCAAGCACCTAGCATAAGACAAAATTAGTGTTCACCCGGGAAACAGTTTCATTTAAGTGACTTGTCTCGCTTCACATAAGAGCCCAGGGGCAGAGGAAGGAATAGAATCTAATCCTCTAGGACAGCAGTCAGATGCCTTAACTGTGAGCCCGTCCTTACTCTTCAGAATGTCATCTGCTGCATGCACTACCCACCTTTTAACTCTCCCACCAGGTTCATGGCGGTTGCCGAGAGGACAGATCTCCTCACAGAGCACCTGGCCAACCCTTCTACACCACCCAAGACAGCTGTATGACCTGCAGCCAGTCCATTTCTGAACTGCATCTAGGAAACAGTTGTATGAATTCATGATCCATTCCCTATATTTCCTCACCTTCATGTGCTGCCTTGATACCAAGTGGCAGCACATCCTGCCACCTATGCAGGGTGAGAAACCCCAGTGAGCCAGTCTGTATTACACCCTAGTCCCCTGGCCCATCAGGCATATTCGTTGGTGGCTCCTTCATGGAGCCATAAGCATGGGAGTGTTTCTGGCACAGTTCACCTCTCTCCATAACACTTGTTCCTTCTGCAGTATGAGGGAAACCCGGGCACACATTTACATTGAATGCACCTGTTTCAGCCCCTTTTCTGGCTCCTCCAGAACCTTCTCCTTAGATTCTGGCTGCACTTTTCCCCACACATCCTGATCTTCACACACCCTATCCGTGGCCCCATATAGAGTCACAAGACCTCATCAACCTCCTTCTGGAGCTGGCTGTCTACCATACCAGGAGGAGGATGCTATTTCCTAGGTCACATATCCAGACAGAGCTCCTCTGGGCCATGTCCACTGGCTCCCTGAATGCCTTCAAGGAGCAATGGGCACTGTCTGGGCCTCTCTGCTCGACGTCCTCCTCTGGCTTCCTTCCTTTGGTCCCATGACCCTCATTCCATCCCTGTTTTTTTTATTGTTGCCTGAATTTGCTTGAGCCCTAGGTTCAGTAGCTCTTCCTCTTAGTCCGGGGGGGGGGGGGGGGGCTTTAGAGGTGGGAAGGTTTGGCTCGCTCACCCCCAGGAACTCAATAGGTACCCACCTTCCAACTGCTAAATCAAATGACTCATACAATTGGAAGGGACCACATGAGCCATCTAATCTAACCCCACAAGCAAGGGTCTGTGACCTCATTTGCTTCTGGGCTCAGAACACACTATTACTGAGACTTTGGTTGGGTGTAATGAAACAAAAAGGTATTTTATTGGGCCTTCAGGTATGGCACCATTTGCTGCAGTTTTACCCAGCAGCAACAAGGAAGGCACAGGTCATAAACAATAGTCTTGCATCCAGCCTACCTTCCTTAAGAAAGGCTCTGGCAGAGAGCAGCCTGTCAGGCAAGTCTCTGGTAGGATGTCAGCTGTGGTCCCACTTCAGGCCTACCTTCCATCAGGGAGACTCTGACAGGCAACCATCTCTCAAGGAGTTCCTGTTCCCAGCCAACCCAAGCTCCTCTCTCTCGGAGAGAGCTGAAGGTTTCTTCTCCTTCTTGGCCAGCCTCCAAATGGAGCTGTGCTCTCCCTTTTAAAGCCTCCTTCCAAGCCTAACTTCTATTGCAGGTGTAATGGTGTGGAGCTGACTGATTCTACGGCATCTCATTAAACTGTTCCTGGTCAGTGTGTGATTTGTATAGCCCATCGCAGGATCCTACAGACAACAGTCTCCTTCATTGCACACAACTCTGATTTATCCCCAGAACAGGGCCCTTCCTGTACACCGAATGAGGGCCTGTTTTAGGTCTCTGAAAATCCCAGCTAGAATACATTTCAAATATACATTTAACTGCATCCTAAAATAGCTTTAGTGTACCCAAGGATATTGTTTCAGCTTCCATTCTGGAATTTTATAGACATAGTATGAAATGTTTAATTTACAATACAGCAACTTCTTACTTAAAGTCGTCCAGTTTAATGTTGTTTTGTTGTTACGTTGCTGATCAATTAGGGAACATGCTTGTTTAAAGTTGTGCAATGCTCCCTTCTAACATTGTTTGGCAGCCGCCTGCTTTGTTCACTGCTTGCAGGAAGAGTAGCCCGTTGCAGCTAGCTGGTTGGGGCTTGGAATCAGGGTGGACCAGCAACCCCTATATCAGCTCCCCAGTCCCCTAAGTTCCCTGTGAAGCAGCAGCTCAGCAGGCTATCAGTTGCCAGAAGTTCAGTTGTCCCTCCCCCCACTGCCATGTGCTGCTCCTACCCTCTGCCTTGGAGCTGCTCCCCAACACTCCTGCTTGCTGTGTGGGAGCGAGAGGGAAGTAAGAGGGGACTAATGTCAGGATGTCCCCTCCCCCCCGCTCCTGCACCCCACCAGCCTCATCTTCCCTGGAGCAGGGAGGACATACTACAGGACAGGGCAGCAGCTGCAACTCAGCTTGCTGATCTAATTAACAAGGCAGTGTACTTAAAGGGGAAATGTGCATAATCTCTGTCTGTCTGACCTTCCTCCAAGTGTGAGAGTTAACCCTTGAGGGCTCAGTTCATCATTTAGTAGTAAGGAATTCCCTGGGAAATATCCCACCCTCTGACTTCACTACCTCAACCAAGCTTCACAATCATCATTGCTGTGTACCAGTATTAAATTGTTTGTTTAAAACTTATAGTGTGTGTGTGTGTGTGTGTGTATATATATATATATATATATATATGTATATGTATAATATAGTCCTTTGGTGAAAAAAATTCCCTGGAGCTTAACCCTCATCCCCCACATTTACATTAATTCTTATTGGAAATTGGATTTTCTTAACATCATTTCGCTTAAAGTTGCATTTTTCAGGAATAGAACTACAAGGTTAAGTGAGGACTTCCTGTAATTGTGCAATTAACAAAACTAATACTTTTATATTCTAAAATACAATCAAGTTCCCCATTAATGATCATATGTCTTAACATAACAAATCAATTCAGTTTCCTTAAATATATTATCAGATACATTACATTAAGGCAACTATACATGATCAGGCAAGTAGTACTGGAAAATGATTATTTTTCAGGACAAAGAAAAAGTATCTATTTGCTGTATTCAGTTTACCCCAACAGTGCTGTACCATGTAAAAAAGAAGCTTTTTCCATAACGTCTGTCACCTGTCAGCTAAGAAAATAAAAATGGTCTGTCTGCTCTGCTTTCAGCAATGAATTTCAGATGGTTTATGCCGTGATTGATTGGTAATATGCCATTCTGTTGTGTCTGTTTCTATTTCTGCAGAAAAACTGACATGAAGGAGAATTTAAAATAAAAGTGAATTAAATCAGATTGCCTTTTTCTGACTGTCTCCTTTATGTTTCAGCCAACTGCAGAACCAAACTGGGTGTGGGGCTGCAGATCATATATCTGCCCTAGTGTGGGAAGTTGGTACGAATGACTTTCCCCCCAGTTACCCAGGTTCTAACAGCGTTTTGCCCCAGCTCCTGCAATACAAAACACATACAAGACAAACTCATCTTTGTTCAGAATCCTTTGTCTATAAACATGCAAACAGAATTTCATGTTAATTCAAGCATAGCAGTGAATGTTTTTCATGGATGTGTATATTGGCACTGTAGGGCAACTTTTTATAAAACGATTTTATGGTATCTTCTTAAGATAGAAATACTCTATGCAAAGATGGACAAGAGAAGCATTGTGTATATCTGGATTAAATTTAGAATAGAGTTTAATTTAGATCAGAGTCAGCAACCTTCGGCACACAGCCCATCAGGGTAATCTGCCGGCAGGCTGGGAGACATTTTGTTTATATTGACCATCCGTAGGCATGACCTCCCGCAGCTCCCAGTGGCCACGGTTCTCTGTTCCTGGCCACCAGAAGTTGCAGGAAGCGGTGACCAGCATGTCCCTGCAGCCCGCGCCACTATCCACCTGGTATAGATAGCACCAGAAAACAATTCTCACAAGATTTTGGCCTCATGTAGTAGAAATTTCACAATTTTGGCTGACTTTACAAGGTTTCTGTTATTCAGGACAGTAGAAAACTTGTAAAATCAGCTGAGTTTGAAAGCTTTCCATTATAATAAGCAGAAAACAGCTGGACTCAGGAGATTTCAGCTGTATCCAAACTGGACAAGGAAAACAGGCTCCTTCGGTTTCAACAGTCAAGATCAATCTGGAACCAGACAAATGGGTTTGGATCGGTGTAATTGAACCCGAACCCCACATCACCTTACTTTAACCTCAGTGAAATGAAATGAAAATGTTTTCTGTCATGTTTCTGAATGAACTATTCACATTTTCATTCACTGTTACTGGAGTTACATCATATATGCTCATCAAAGAGAAGATTTAAGCACATATAACAGAATTGTTCAGCTGATGTATTGATTGCCATTTACTTTTCTCTATCAGTTTGGATTCATGCAACCAACATCTGGGGGAACAAAAATGGGATTCTCCACTGTCTCAAATTTATGATATAATAGGCAGAGGTGGCATTAATACTTATAGTTAATGTTGTCTGACACTTTCCACTAAAAAACCCAGCTTTTCAGTTGCTGATAATTTTGCCAAACATTAACCATCAGGGCTGAAATTTTCCTTGCCAGATCATAAAGTCATAGAATATCAGGGTTGGAAGAGACCTCAGGAGGTGATCTAGTCCAACCCCCTGCTCAAAGCAGGACCAATCCCCAACTAAATCATCCCAGCCAGGGCTTTGTCAAGCCTAACCTTAAAAACCTCTAAGGAAGGAGATACCATCTCCCTAGGTAATCCATTCCAGTGCTTCACCACCCTCCTCATGAAAAAGTTTTTCCTAATATCCAACCTAAACCTCCCTCACTGCAACTTGAGACCATTACTCCTTGTTCTGTCATCTGCTACCACTGAGAACAGTCTAGATCCATCCTCTTCGGAACCCCCTTTCAGGTAGTTGAAAGCAGCTATCAAATCCCCCCTCATTCTTCTCTTCTGCAGACTAAACAATGTCTGACAAATTGAAATTTCTATAGAAAGTTTTAGCAAAAACAGGTTGACTTTCTGAGAATGCGATTAGGGAAAACTATTTTGTTTTGCTGATGTTAATTTTTTTTATAATTGTTTCTTTGAAAAGCTGTAACATGTCTATGCTTTGGAGCAGGGACTTGATATGTGGCCAGGTAGTTTCATTTGGATGAGGATGCATCTCTGTGAAAATTCACTCAAATTTGCCTGAAAGTCACAATTTGCATATGCTTAGTAGAGATTTGTTTGATAGTAGCAGCTACATTCTCTAATGATTCTGTCTGCACTGAGCATACTCCATCCCAGGGTTCAGGAGCTGCATAGGACATAAAACAGTATGATAATGTAGACACACTAAGCGACTGAAGGGAGGGCCTTATGTGCAATTAATTATATTTCCGGACTTTTGAATGCTTCTTTTTGCAACTTTAACACTCTTTTTAAAAAATATTTTTTTCAGTATGAAATATATTACATAGTTTGCAGTTATGTAGTGTCTTTAATCCAAAGTCTCAAAATCTTTTATAAATATTCATTAAATTAAGGCTTATGACATCCCCTTGCAGTACATAGTTTCTTCATATCAATTTTATAGATAGATGAACAGTCACAGAGATGTTAAAGGGACTTACGGTCACAAACAGCATATGAATGGTAAAGCTAAAGATAAAAGTTAAATATGTTGACTTTCAGACCCTGTTTAAAGCACTGGTTAACACTGCCTAGATATAGTCGTGCTGCACAAATTTATAAAACCAGCTTTACAATATTTGAATAGGTGCTGACCCATGTACAAAAGTTACTCACTGTCCTTTAAAATTATGATTAAAATCAAGCAAAGTATTTTCTATATATATTGTCTGATATCTAAATTAGCATACTTCATTCTGCTCTAAGGAATAAAATGTCACATCCCTTGGCAAGTGGGTGCATGGAATATTTGCTGGAAGGTTGATAAAATTATCTACCTAACCTGAGGAGCCCTGTAAAAAACTGCACTTAGCACACCCCTTTGACCACCATACTTATACTTTGTCCACTAATGGGATTATCTGTAACATTGTAAGGAGGATTTTCAAAAGCACCTAACAGATTTAGGAGCACAAGTCCCAATGACTTTCAATGGGACATGTGACCATAACCCATTTGTACACTTTTGAGAAACTCTTCCTAATCTCAGAGTGGTTTCAAATAAATAAAATGTCAGACTTTCCTTCTTTCTGCCTCAAAAGTAGAATTTAGTCCATAATTACACTGAGCTGAGACACAGCCCTATTCAGTCTGAAACCAAACGAGAAGTTCATGGCCTAACGACCCAATCTTTTCCCATTGAAGTCAATTTAAAAAAAAAGAAAAAGAAAAAAAAAAAGAAACAGGAACAGAATCAGTCTGCAATATCTCATTATTCAGCAGAACTAGATTCATTTTACACTATTAGAAATGGTCTTAGGATTTACATCTTATTCCCGTGACAGCTTCAAAACTGAATACAGCCTGTCCTATGTCTCAGATCAGTATATTTTGGGGCACAAATGCTATACCAAACAGAAGCTAGAAGCCCCAGGCATGAGTTAGTGTAGATAGGTCCTCGTAGCACTTCTGATACACGCCATCCCAGACCATTTTATATTTGGTCAAGATTTTTATAAATGGTTACTAGAAAGATTAACAGTGGAGTTTGAGCTATAATTTTTGGTTTTACTGGCAAATTCCACTTTTCTGATTGCAAACTTGTAATGTCTATATGCAAAATACTGCATGTATTGGCAATTCTGCAGGAAAGCAGAGTATTCCAATGCTGTAATGTTTCCTTAGTTAAAATTTATGAAAAGCACTGCAAATCCATTGGAAGGTGTATAAAACTTTATAATTATATAACATTTCTTACATGGGAGTGTATATAGTGCTTTATGCTTGTATCTCCTAACTTCCCAGTGCATTTACATATAGAGAGTACAATATATTTATAATCAAAAAAGTGATGTCAATAAGATCTACAGAAACTGTACTGACAGTTTTCCTATATTGTATTTTTCAAGAATTTGTTATATATATTACTAAGAATTATAACAGCCCAGACACTTTCCTAAAATCAGTTATTCTCTCATAACATGTCACATTTGCCAGTTTAAATTATTAGTAGTGCTACAGAGTATATTATGTAGGGAAATGTGGTTCTTTTTCATTTTTTATTCAAAATGTGTTATTGGATTAGCTTCTTTAAACAATTCTCATAATTTAGGTAAAACCTATTTGCATTATGTTGCAAAAAAGAGATTTTAAGAAAGCATTTTGTTTCTATAGAATTGTAACTTATCCTAAAGGCCAATTCTGCAATCAGTCTATTTTAGATAGTTATATGGCCTCTATCACCACTGCACTGGAGCACCTCACAATCAGTACTGTATTTATCCTAACATCATCCCTCTGAGGTGGGGAAGTGCTATTATCCTCATTTTACAGACAGGGAACTGAATTACAGAGAGATTAACTGACTTGTCCAAGGTCACAGAGGTAGTCTGAGGCAAAACGGAATTCCCGAGTCATAGACTAGTGCTCTAACCACTGGACTGTACTTACTCTCTCAATACCCTGCTCTGATTTCACAGCTGAGAATCTAATTCTGTCCTCTTACACCTTATTGGGCCAAATTAATTCCTGGCGTACCTCCCTTTTGCTTCTCTTATTATTGTTGTTGGGTGCTACCAGAATGAAAATAAAAGCTGTTGTGTTTTACCATTTACACAGCAATAAAAATATGAAGAAACCACAAAGGAACAGTAGGGTCCGACTGCCCACATTTACTATATAGAGTGAGCACTGTACTCTTTGTGTTTTGTGTTGTAATTAAAATCAACATATTTGAAAATGTAGAAAGACATCCAAAAATATGTATAGCAAATTTCAACTAGTATTCTATTATTAACAGTGTGATTAAAACTGAGATTAATCACAATTGATTTTTAATCGTGATTTTTTCCGAGTTAAATCGCATAAGTTTACTGTGATGGTCAGTCCTACTAAATATACATGCATATTCTTTTAATCTGAGGGGTTTCTGGAATATAGTACACAGTCAGAACTGCTGAAAAGTTCACAAACTATTCAAAGGGATACTACCTCATTCTGATATACTACAAAAGTATTAATCTAAACTGGCACCCCATTGTGCTAGCTGTTTTACAACCACAGAGAAGAGCTTTCAATCCAATTTATAACAAGAAATACCAAGAGATTTGAGAAAAGACAAGAGGAGGAAAAGCAGCGAGTGAATAAATGTAAATCACAGTTATGTAGGCTACAAACCCAACATTACTGTTCCAAATGATTTAAAAGTTTGCAGTTTCATTTTGCCTTTGACCTTGCCATCATTAGTTGTCACAGAAGAAAGAGGGATTTGAAGGGGATGAGGACCCAGGGGGGGAAAATACTGATACTGAAAGCCAGGCTCTTAGGAACTAGAGAGTATATGATCAAATAATTAAAAGTCGCAACTTAATGCACACATTAAGGTTGCACAAGCAGCCTCTATTCTGACATATACTAACTTATATCTGCCGAATTTTGCAATCAGTGTTCTGTTAACAGAGGTGTAACCCTTCTGCCCATCAGAGTTGGCAGCAACAAGGGCCGGGTTCAGTATCCAGGGGTTCCATTCCAATAGCACAATACAAAAAAACCGGCTCGAGCCCCCACCCAGTAACCTGGGACAACCATATACCACCCCTCTGGGCGTCTGTAAGAGACAATACTTCCCCTCTCGCAAGCACAGAGTCTGAGTGTACCAAAGCCTTTTAATAACAGGGAGAAACAATGTGGCATTATATTGGGGAAACACCACAAACAAGGTTAATAAACCAAACCATGAACCAGAAGCCCCCCTCCCAGCAAATAGGCCGTGGCCTTCCCTTTGGCTCTTGAGTTCCACAACCCCAAAAAGTCACTCAATAGTCCCAAAAGTCCAACAGCCCAAGAGTCTCTGTCCTTGGTCCGTGCAGAGTTCAAAAGTCAATTGGCAGAGTCTTACCTCCAGCCTGGGTGGAGATGGAGGGTAGGGCATGGGGCACCTTACGTGGTCCGAGGCCGACCGCGCCGCCTCTCCGTGAGGTTCCGCTGCAGCTCTCACCGCAATCGGCTCTGCTCCGCTCTGCTGGCTGTCCCATGAACCGCTCTGCCCGTCGATCCGCTAGCTGCTCTGCTAGCCGACACACCGACAGCTCTGCCGCGCCGGTCACTCTGCCCGCAGCACCCACGCCTCTGCTAGGTGACAGACAGACAGCTCTGCTGCGCCGGTCACTCTGCCAGCAGCACCCACGCCTCCGCTAGTCGACAGACAGCTCTGCTGCACCAGTCACTCTGCTAGCCGTCCTGCTAGCCGACACACCGACTGCTCTGCTGCACCAGCCACTCTGCACTTTTTTCCAGGTCCCCCCTACTTAAGACAGCGCTCAGTGATTTCTTTAGCTCTTAAGTGATTTCAGCTCACAGTAGGGGAGCCTTAGTACAGGTGCACCAGTGAGCCCAAAGCAATTGTCAGCTCAGCAGCCTGAAACCAGGCTCCTAATGGAAGCAAAATTCAATTCTGACATTCCACAGTGGAGACAGGCAGGTTGCAATAGGCCTGGGAGGCCCTAAGACAGAGCCCTCACCAAAAGATATAGGTGCTTGTCCATCACCTCTCTCAATCTCACAGTGTTCTGAAAACGCATGGCCCTTGCCCAGTGAGTGCTACCTAGATGATGGCGAGTCCCTCCATCATAACAAGGGCCAAGTACATGTCCATAGTCCTTCATTCACATAATCACAGTAACATCACTTTATCATTCCTGCCCCAATAACATAGAAACTGGGGCTCCCTCATCAGCCGAAGTGGCCCTGTGGGCTGCTGTGGGCTCAGGCTAGGCGCAGTGGGTGTGTCTATGCAAATTGATCAGCCCCAGACTTATTTTGCAAGGCTCACTGTAATTCCCATAGTTCGCCACCAGATGTCAGAATATATCTCATTCCTGACACTGCTTACAGAGGTTTTGCATGTAATTTTAATATGCCAATCAAAAATACCAATTTGTTGGACATCATTTGTTACTGCTGTTGAACGGGGAAATATTTGCTATTGCAATCTGAAATTGTAAAGAACAATTTTATTAGTTCGACCAGTTTAGGCGAAAAGATTCAGTAATATTTTGCTTGAACACTTGGGCCCCAACAGCTAATCCTAAATAGCATTACTATCTAAAGAATATTGAATGGAGTATTACTGTATAAAGAATACTGAACAACAATATGATCTCTGCCTTCTTCCAAAAAATTGAGATTTACTGTAACTTTCATCCAGGATTTTTCTTCCAGTAACATACTTTAGGATTAGCTTTTGGGGCCTTCAAGTTTTAGCTGAACATTAGGTATTCATCTTCTGATAAAGCTGGTTACAAGTAGAGGAAGGCCTTTACCCAGAATGACCTCCCTGAGCACATCTTTAAGGCTAATACCCTTTCCTCCTTAACACTCACTACTGCTGTGATGCACCCAAGAAATCAGCCCAACCTTGATTGACTGGGCTGAGGCACAAGTTAAGGCTGGTGGTTACGGGATAATTGGAGAAAGCTGATATTTATGTATGTAATTACGAAACTAAGCAAAAAATAAAAATAGCAAATATATGTTTATATACAAATATATTTGTTTGACATCTTTCCCATACCTTTCATATGCTGCTTGTGTTCTTGCATTGTATGTTTTTTGCCTTTTTTTTTTGTATTGACCGTACCCTTTTTTCTAATCAGTGCTTAGCAAAACAGACACCCAATACTGATCAGGGCATTTAGGTGCTACTTTAACAAATTTACAACAGCATCCAGTCTGTACACTATTCAAAGGCAATCAATGTAGTCAATGAGTTTTATCCCATTTTTCTGTTTCCAGATTATCATCAATTAAGTGACAACAATTCTTACATATATGCTCTCTGTTGAAAAGTTACTGCAACCTGTGGATTGCTGGCAAACTGTTTATTGATTACTCAGAGCAAAACTTGCAATATTAACTACTCCACATTTCAGTGGTTTTAATTATGCAAACAGACCATGTAGTATATTTTTATTCCCTGAATGTAACTTTTGGAATCAGGTTTCCATACTTGCAATATATATTTGAAATTTGTTTTCCACCAATCTCCTGAAATATTTGTTTTATAATTAATATTTTTGGGCCTTGGACTTCATTTGGTTCTGGATTAGGTCCTAGGAGAATGTTCTTGCCAGTGAACTTGTTCTTTATAGTACTTAAGAAAGCAAACGATAAAAGGGACATGAACAGAGTCATTTCTTATAATTAAGGCTAAGATTTTGTCATGGATATTTTTAGTCAAAGTCAGGGACAGGTTATGGGCAAAAAAGAAAAAAATCATGGAAGCTGTGACCTGTCCCTGACTTTGACTAAAAATATCCATCACAAAATGGGGATCTGTGGGTGGCCACAGCAACTGGGGGCTGCAGGGTACCTTGCCATCTGCAGCTCTAGGGATCCCGCTGCCTCTGGTGGCCAGGAACTTGGGGATTCCCACTGCCCCTGGCAGCTGGGAGCTCTAAGGGACATCAGAGGCAGTGAGGGGAACCCCACAGCTCCCTGCCCCCATGGACAGTGGGGGACCCTGCAGCTCCCGACCAATGCAGGATGAAGTCATGGATTCCGTGACCTCCGTGACTAAATCATAGCCTTACTTATAATACTTGTTCAGATTTGGTTACAGACTCCAGAGGAGAATCTTCATTTAGCTACACCAGAAGAAGCCCAGATTAACTCGATAGATAAATCTCATGCAGTTAACAGTGCTTCAGAGGTCTCAGAAAGCTTCAAGAGTGTGGGAGTTCCCATCTGGTCTTGTATAGGGAACACAAAAGTAGGAATCCACTGAGATGCAACATATTTAGAGATTAAGAATTACAGGTAACTAGTAATTTTCCTGCTTTTAATAAAGATGTTTTCATTTTTATAAGATGTGTTACAGTTATAACAAAACACATTATACTTAGTAATTTTGTGTTAGCATTGTTTATAATTTGCTCGGGCACATGTAGGTTGGGAAGAATTTTTGTTTGCTATTTAACATTTAAAAATATTTTTTCAATTGTTAACTTTTATTTTTACATTTGTGGAAAATTAAGGGGTGGGGGGAAGAGATGTATAAGATTGGGGATCAGGGCAGCACTAACAGCAGGTCTGTAGGGAGTTCCTTGCAAGGCAAAGGGTGGGGGAGGTGCAGACCTGGCCTGGCCTAATACATAATAATATAGCACAATAAATAACTAATGCGGCTTTTTTGGTGGGAGGGATATTTTTTTCTTTGTCCTAGAAATAAAACAGAATTTTTTTTTTGCCTTCTGTGTGCTTGTTACACAAGAAAATGTGTACCACACAACTTGATCTGTGGCTTTTCTCTTTTGTGAAGGTTACATTCATAAGATCTAGCATTGTAATTGTAGTAGAACATGAGCTGTTGTTCAGCTGGGATTCTTGAAGTTAAGTTGTTTACAGTTCTCCTGTGCACTTGTAATCCCAGCCCAATCCATGTGATAGGTCTGTTTATACTGCTCTTGCCAAACTGAAAGCAATTCTGTCACTGCACCATAGGTTTCTACATAAGCCTTAACATTGCAGCAAGTTGAGTCAGCAGTACTGCCAGCCAGCCAGAATTCATCACTGCCTCGGGTTTTCTGACATTTAGCTAGTGTCCAGATCAGGTTGCTACTGCAGATATAGCCAAGAAAGGCTATGTTTTCCTTTAAAATGTAGTTTATGAAAGAAATTATTTGCCCAGACTATTACTCAATAGAAGCCTGACTAAATATGGTGTTAGTGTAATAAACTTATCAGTCCTTAAACAACATAGAATACACAACAAAGGAGTCACAAGTACGGAGTCTCTCTCCTTCATAAACCACCAAAAATACAAAAATGCTGAGAGAAAAATGTAGCATTCTTTCAAGTCCTTGATCTCTTCTTTGCAGAATTTCAGAGTCGAAAAGCTGTACAATGTGATCATACTAATAGTTTTGCTAGAACCGGAACAATTCTCATATAATGTAAGTTCGCCTCCCATATACTCAGTGTATTAAAAGCTTTTTCAGTTGGCCAATAAGCCTCTGGATGTGTGCATCCTCGTAATTTCCATTGATTAGACTAGCACTTATTCCTGAGCTCATTAGCTTTTCTTGACATTTCACTCAACCCATAAGCTTCTCATCATTCTATCAGCAGATTCTGTTCTCCCAGCAGATGGGAGAGCTGCTACCACAGCTTTCCTTCCCACAGACATTCATTTTTAATCACCGCCTCCAATACTGGAGTTTGGAGCAAGATATTCAATTCCCTGCCACCAAGGAGAAAACTCTGACGCAGGAGAATGGGTATCCCAGATAATAAATCTCTGAGGCTTATGATGGAGAGGATTTTCCATTTTAAGCCTCTAACTAACATTAAGAAGCAAGTAAAAGGCCCTGGTAGCTTTTTGAAGTCTAACATGAATAAGAAAAGGCAAACCGATAAGAGCTCAAGTGTGTCTTTTGTCAAACTATGCTGGAAAGAATCATCAGAACTGACACATGCCAACGCTATAAAGCAGGCCAGTGTGGTACAGATTGTTCGTATATGTAAAACTGCCTTTAAACTCTTGTGGGGGTTGATTGTTTCACATTGCTCTGTCTCCTCTACCAGCCCTGTCTCTCTTGTGTGATACTATAAAATGCATAAAAGGTACAGTATAAGGGCCTTCAAATGCAGTAACTGTCTATCTCAAGGGAAATAGGATGAGGGAGGGGTAGAAAAAAAGTAGTTTTCTAATTCTTGTCTTATTTTGTTTGTAGAAAGAGCCATCCTTCAAATATCTTTTATGGAAGACCTTTCCTAAACAGCAGTTAAATATGTTGATTTAACCTATTGCCAACTATGGGAATGCTAAGTTAACAGGGCAGTATGATGCAAAACTTCATCACTTTACAAAATAATTATAGAAAGCCCTTAAAAGCCAAGGCTAAAATGGTACATGAGAGATGTTCTCACTCAGAGGATTTGGAAGGGAATTTCTGCATAGTATGTCTATTCTTTGGTGGGGGTGAGGAATCTATAAAACAGCCAACCAGATTTGCAAGCATTTCATGGCAGGTCATTGTTTAGAGGCAGCTGGGTCCAAATGATCTTGAGGCCTGTTATGCTATGGGGGACCCACAATTTGTGCTGACTAAATTAGTCATCGCAAAGCTGGCAAATGTTCTACTTCAAGTGTGATATTTTATACAGATTTACATGTTTGCAAATCATTTGCATATACTAAACAAATCTATGGTCAACACACCCTGCTTTAATCCTTGGTGGAGCAGGACAAGTTGCTGCACAAAAAACTTGGCAGCTCTTGCAGGGACAGGCAGGTAGATGGGGACTTGCGGGTGCCAGGGAGTCTGAATGGAAAGAGGTATAGAGAACTCCTGTCCCTCTTCTGAGGGTTTTGGTTCCTCTCTGCAGCCCCACAACTGGGATCAGACTCATGTGGCACTGGCATCAGGTGACTGCATCAGTGCTACAAAACCCTGCTCAGAATGCCATATTCATATACTGTATATCATTATGATAGTACCTGGAGAGATTAGATGGCATAAACATAGGCCTCCGCAGATGAGTCCCTTGGAGATGCATAACTTAACGCTAGGCATGCGCCAGAGAGCAGGATTGGATCCATGGCAATTAAGAGCAGAATATCAGATTTGTTCCGAAAAATATTTACACATGACAACTTGGTTGAAAGTCAGCAGATGGACTTCGATGATAACAGAAATCCTTGCGGTTTTTAAGTCTTCAGATTTAAGCGTCTGTATTAATGTTAGTTCAGGAAATTGGGTGCATAGTTGCCTGTGAATTTAAACAAGGATTCAAAATCTACTTCAAATAATTAATTGATAGAGAGAGTGAATACATGAGAAATAGTATATTGGAAGCATTCAGTTCAATGACTCTGACTGTGTTTGGGTGGATAGATTGATGGGGGAATGCTATCCTTTGCAGCAAAAGCACAATAATCTTTCAAGGTCATGCCAATTCTCCACTTAATTGTTTTTATTAAGATAATGGAAATGCAAGTACTGTAGATGACACTATTTTGAATAACTAACAATACAGCACTAATGTTTTAAAGGGTACAGCAGAATAAGTCTTATATTCATTTGCAATTTCAGCAGTAATATTGGCAGTTCGGGGGTTGGGGGGGAAACAAACCACTTCTGTTAAAATCTGATTAATCCAGACTTTCAAAAGAACCTGCAACAAGACTATTTAAAGATCCAACAAAGGTTCAATTAATTTTTCGACCATTATGCTTCCTGATTTGACTAGTACTGAAAGCAGAAATACAGAAGTAACAAGAGAAAGGTACCAGAAACTTCATTAGAATCCTGTTCTTTCGAGATATTTATCTCAAAGAAGTTTGGATAAGCATTTGCAGCTGCCAAACTGTTAACATAATTAATGAAGAGACAACATGGTCTGAACACTATGGACAGAACTAGAGGGTGATAGGCAGGAACACCTGTGTTGTAACACACTTCACTGGGTAGGCTTGCATTGGACAGGCTGCTGTAGGGTGACCAGATGTTCTGATTTTATAGGGACAGTCCTGATTTGGGGGTATTTTTCTTTTATAGGCTCCTATTACCCCATCCCAATTTTTCACATTTGCTGTCTGGTCACCTAGGTTGCTGATTTCTTTCCCCCCACCTGAGATATTGACACCTACCTAGTGAGAGGTGTTTCTAAGA
This sequence comes from Dermatemys mawii, assembly GCA_007922305.1. NCBI lineage: Eukaryota > Metazoa > Chordata > Testudines > Dermatemydidae > Dermatemys > Dermatemys mawii. Next base: position 28,796,266 of record ML677341.1, read on the forward strand.
ATGAATAATTCAAATCCAGCCCTCACTACAAGTTAGGAAGGCCCCACAGGGAAAGGGAGTTGATGAAGTTTTGCTGAATAAACTGAGGGAGCTTGACTTTAGGGGATTGTACAGGATCCCAAGCTAGTCCTTAATTACACCCCTGCATCAAATGGTGCCCTCTCAGATGCAGGGAGGGGCAGGGCAGAAACTGAGGTGAGTCAAGCTACACACTTTAAAGAAATGTGGCAGTGTGTAGACTCCTTGTGCACTAGGGTGTTTCGGGAAGCATTCTGACTCCTTGTGGTCACTGGTGTTTGTGCCATCCAGGCACAGCCCTGCACTGGATTGCATGAATCTATACCCAACTGCACAAAAATCCTTTACAATTCTAATGACCATTTACATTTAAACTACGATCCTAATCCATTGACAATAATTATAGAGTAATGAAGAAATTATGAGGTTGAAACACTTAACAATTTCCAGAAGAGCATCCAGAGGAGTTTTTTTTTTTTTTTTTAAAAGGTACACCTTTCTTATATTCCTGACTCTGAACGTGGTATTTGGGTTGTCTGTGCACAAGAAGAAAGCTGTTATAAACAGCAATTTCTGCAACTCTGCCTGTTTCAGAACAAAAAGTGAGCACCATCAGAAAAATGGAGTGTATGTACTACATCTACCCAAAGGTCAGCATGATCCAGTCATGCTAATACTCTGTGAGTGCTGCTTGCTGCCTATTCATTTCCAGAGTAAAAAGTTTCTAGTCTTTAGCATCTAGGACTCAACCACTACCTATATTTCCTTGCCCTCCAAGACAGCTACAATAGACAAGGATGCTACAACTAGATGGACTCAGGATAAAAATAGTGGGTGCAGAATGTTTTTTCATCAGTGAAATCCCAGCTGCAAAACATCTTACTGAAGGACATGACTGAACTGAATCTGAATAGGCACAGGTCTAAATGCAAAACCATCTTTTTAGTAAGGCCTTTCTACTGGTATCATCATCATCATCTTCCCAGGACCAATTCAGAACTGATTGGGAGAGAAGCTAAAGGCATGACAGAAATAAGACCAAAGCAAAAATAAACATTGGGAACAAAGGAGGCTATGAGAAAACTGCCATTGGCAGCACACTCAAGGCTCTGGTTTGTGCAGTGTATGTTGTAGTCGTGCCTTCGTGGAAAAAAAACAAACAAACACAAAAGTGAAACAAATTTGATCCGTTCCTTCAAAACTATCTTGTGAACAGTAGGAGAAGAGGACAACCTTTCTGCATAGGCATGCCACCATGTGGAGGAAAGGCGAGAGGGGAAAGAGAAAGTTTCTAAGAACAATTCATGTTGATTAAAAAAAACATAGTTGAGAATAAGATCTGTTGGGAGTGTCACAGACAGAGAGAGAGGGGTGGGTGCAGGGGGAGAGAGCAAAAATGAACTGAGACACAAAAGAACATAGGGAAAGAAAAGGAGACTCTCAAAGAAGGTTGAGAGGAAGCCTTAAAAGGTTTGATAAGCAGTTCACATAGTTTGGATGATTATCTGAACTCATCCTCTGAATATTTGGAGGGTTTGCACAGTAATCATAAGACTGGAGGTCATCCAGAAGATGACAGCTTCTCTGTATATTGTCAGACTATTCCCTGGAACTTAGTAGGAAGATATAAAAAGAAATGATTTCTAGATCAAGACCTGCTGCATATTTGCACTGAACTGAAAGAGCAGGACAACAAATTTTAGCCATCAGAAGTTTTTCTTGTATACCAACGACACTTATTGGCATTTTGGTTCTTCACATTCCTTAAAAGCAAACCACCATTTAGGGTGCATGGAAGAAAGAGGAATGCAGGAATTTGTCATTTCACTATGGTACACTAGCATGGTAAGAAACAATGTGTAACTAATGGATGTAGTAAATGCCAGCTACCAATCCAGAACCTAGCACAGACTATATCTATTTTTATAAAGGAATGCCACTTTCATTTCATATACTGTACTAGATTTTCCAGCTCAAATTAGGAACTGGAAGAACCAAATATCCTTAAGAGTGAAACTTCTTGTAATATTATGAATTCAAGCACTAAGAAACCATTCCATCTGTAGAAAAAGTCAAAAGCAAATCCTTTGAATTAGCCACAGGAAAGTGAAGCCACATATCAAAATTATGCATGCATATTTTTTCATTCCAGCTATTATTGAATAGTTGTTGTATTAGTACCACATAATCAGGGAGGGTCAATTAACACAAAAGGCCAGATCCTGGGAGAGTATGTGCAGCAATTTTGTGCTGCAAGTCCAAGACATCTGGGTTGCAAACCTAGCATATCAAGTTCCAAGAGATGACCTCACCGCAAGCGAGGTCCTCCAGTGGTTTAAAGCCAAGTAGAGTCTCCTACACCAAAACCAATCCTACCGGACCAGCAAGTAGCATATGGCTGATAGTACCATGACCCAAAAGGAGAAAGGCAAGACAGAATACCTCAACCCTGTGCTGATCACTAGCTATAGTTTTGGCCCTTTTTGAACTGTTGGCAGTCTGTGTAATTGAGAGAAATTCTCAGTTTGCTCTAACGGACATGAAAGGCCCCAAAACAGTAGCTGCTGGAGCAGGTGAATGGAAAGATGATCTTTAAGTAAGGTGACCATGATTTTCTGAATTGAAAACAGGACACTGGGTAAGCGGAGATGCCAGTCAGCTCAGGTCAGCCTCATGTGGGGCTGCCTGAGCCACCTGGCAGAGAGGCTCATCCAAGCCCCATGAGGATGGCCCCCGTGCTTAATTTGTGTTCAGCCCCAGCACCACTTGCCCAGCTTGGCAATTCATTGCTCCAGCACCTCTGGCCTCTGAACCAGCAGCTGCCACTCTCTGGCCACCTAGCTCTGAAGGCAGCACCACCACCAGCAGCAGCACTGAAGTAAGTGTAGCAATACCATGTCACTTGTTCTTCTGAGCTGCTGCTGATGGCAGCACTCCTTTCAGAGCTGGGCACCCGGCCAGAAGCTGCCACTCACTTGCCACCCACCCAGTGCTTAATTTATCCTGAGCTCATCCCTGGCACCTCTTTCATTATAAACTAAGTACTAGATGGCCCGAGCCACCAGGCATTGCCACTGGCCCAAGCTGACATCACAAATGTCATGACTTTTTTGACAAAACCAGACATTTGTCCCATTTGCCATTGTCCAATCTTTCTCCATGCCTCCTAGAAGAAAAACAGGACAAATGCCCAGTTTGGCAAAAAAGTTGTGATGTCCAGACTAGACCTCATGTAAGCAGGGCCTCAATGAACTCTCCTCTGAAAGCTAGTTGGGGAAAGGGAGAGACTTCAGAAGCAAAACTGTATTTACATGAACATACCTCCTCTGCCAAGATATCCAGCAGATAGAGCTCTTTTGCTCAAAGTGATCAACTTTTGGCTGGTGTTGGATTACAAATCACTTTAGTACTAATTATCAATCAATCATCAACATTGTCTTTATTATATGAATAAAGGGGAGCAGAACTGTGCTTAGCCTGTCCCAAATGCGGGGTCACCCTGAGCTGAAAGGAGTCGACTGTCAGACCCCTGTGAAAGTAAGAGGGGTGGAGACAGGTGTCCCAGCCCAGAGGTGTGAAATCTCCCTAAAGTTCCCTGGTCCTGTGATCTGGTCCAACCTGTTCCTCCTCAGTGATCAAAGATAGCTCCTAATGAAGCTTATTTAGCTCTTTTTGTTATTTCAAGTATTCAATAAGAGCTGAAATCACTTGTGGTGGGGAAGTTTTTATGCCCAGACTGCCAAGAGCTAAAAATCACTAAGAGACTGACCTATAAAGGTCACAACAAAGAGGCAGCAGCAGGTGACTGATGGGTAGCTGGCAAAAGTAGCAAGCAGTCAGATGTCAGGAGTGGCAGCCAGCAGAGAGGAACAGCATTGGGCGAGGAGGCCAGCCAGAGCAAGTACTCACATGGCAGAGCAAACAAGGTTCCTTCTTCCCTGACTAGGAGTTGAACTCACACAGATGCACCTGTGAATCCTTAGTCCTCACTGACCAAAGACAACCACTGTGGGATATGGTGAAGGAGCAGAGGGGGACAGAGTAAAAGGAACTCTTGGTTGTATAACTGAAGAACATGAGGCAGAAGACGCTGCCCCACTCACTCTGGGTGGGCATCCTCCTGCTCAGTTTTATGTTTATGAATCCTGCTTGTAACATTTTCCCTAATTAACATTGGGTGACCTCTCTCCTTTCATTAAAAGTTTATTTTCTACACTCAGACTCTGTGCTTGCGAGTGGGGAAGTATTGCCTCTCAGAGGCACCTAGAGATGATGTGTAATTTTCCCAGGTTACTGGGTGAAGGCTTGAGCCAGTTCTGTGTTGTCATGTTGAAAAGGAACCCCTGGATATTGAACCCAACCCTGGTTCAGATATTGAATACTGGATATTGATACCCGACCCTAGTGCCAGCTCCATCTGGCAGAAGTGTTACACTTAAAAAGAGAACTGTCCCGGTCAAAACTGGATATATGGTCACCCTAGTTTTAAGTCACCATTGTATCCCTCACTAGTAATAATCTGCATTGTGCATTTTATGGACAAACCCCATGATTTTGCACAGTGAGATTTGCTTTCTCCTAGTCACTGTTATAAACTCCAGTTCATGTTTTTAATTGCAGCATCCAGAGTTAGTATATTCAGTGTGTATCTGCTAATCCCTATATCTCTATTGATTACAATAAGAGTGTCATAAAGCAGCAGTAAACTAAAAAACAGAGCTCTTCACCTGCATAATAAACGTGGTGCTATTCCTAGTGTTGGTAGCAATGTTTCAAATGATAAGTCATCCTGATGAGCTGACATTTTAGGTCTTAGGGGGAGGGGGCCTTAAGGAGAACCACAACCAAATTTTTTTCAGGCAGCAAATATGCAGAAAGGAAATCAACAACAGAACTACTCTCACTTTAACTGGGAAGATCAAAAATGTTTGGCATTTGCACAACTGACCCCAAACTTCAAGGCAAAACACATGCAGAGTCTGTTAGTAATGAAATTACATTCAATAGCAAATGGTTTCTAAGGAAACCTTGCCGAGTAGGACTCAACAGCCAGCTGTGCTTGTTCCTGCTGCAGGGAGTACTATGTTGTCACATGGAATTTTGTTTTCATGCACTGTGTCTGAAGGGATTACTTAGACAAGAATAAATCCCAGCCACAGTTGTGTGATATTTTGGTATTAAGAGCCATTACAAGAATTGTTACTGTACATACATAAATATACAGTTTTAACACTAGAGTGGGATTTTAAATATGCAAATGCTTGTGTAATTTTCTTTTTGCAATTAAAATGTAATCAAGAAAAAGTGATGACATTCTAAGTAACTCCAACTTAGCATACAATGCTAAAGGCAAGGGAACTAAGCAAGATCACACGCAAGCGGGTGTCACCGTAAGAATGCCAAAAAGAGGAAAGAATTAAATTCTGTAATGATACATATTATTTGCCAGTTATTGCAGGAGGATTGCCAGTACACATATAGTAGTGAAATGTGTTTGTGATGTTAAGATTTACTCTACATTTGGTAAGTTAAAGTTTGTCTGTACCTGCATTGTTTAAAGTAACTGATATTTTCACAGCAACGTATAACATGGTGATTTTCCTTTTTTAAAAAAAATAAAATTCCACCGATATGGACTAAAGAAGGTTTTAGCAAGGAACTTTCCTCACTTTTTTCACCTGAAACAACTGGGCAAAATTTGGGGAGTTTTGTTTGAATTTTTTAGTTTATTTCCTTCTCCCTCTTCTCCACTTACCACTTTTTCCTCTACCTACTACCCACTCCATCCCCTGTCCCCAGTTCTGTGTCTCTGTTTTGCTCTTCAGGGTTTGTTTGTTAATAAAGTCTTTCTGGAGGTGAGTATTCCAATACAGGATCCCCCTTATTCTCTTTTACAGATACTTTGGGCTAAACCTAATGGTTCAATGTAATAGTGCCATACTTCTGCCACCTGATGAGGGGCTACATGAAGGAATTGTGACTCTTCCCTGCTCCATGGGCCAGTGATCAGAGTGGTCTCATGGTCTGCCCTGTTACATGTTAAGGTATAACGAATGACTTCAAATGGGCATTCAAACATTGCTAAGTGAAGTCCTTGATTCAACAGTAATGGAAGTAGGTATTCTGCAAAAAGTGACTCTCCCCCACAGCCACTTCAGGAGAATCAGAACTCCAGCTCTACACATTTGCCAGTTGAACATCAAAGACACATTTTGATTTAAAAGTGACAGCCCAGCTCACATTATGCAAGACAACATGATAGGGGATTTTTGCAGGGCAATTACATCTATCAAAGATCATGCCCAAGAATCATGCTGCCATATTGCTAGCTGCAGTCTCACCCATTATCCAAAACATGGTCTTGCCAAATATATCAAGCAGGGCATGAAGGATTATGACATGATAGATGCCAACAGCAACCCTAGAACCTTCACCATCTCAATAAGAATTAGTAGAGTAACAGTGATTAACATGTATAAGCCACCAAATACCCACACATTACCCACAGCCTATCACCCAGTTGTATGTCTGTGATTTCAATAGCCACCATATAATATGAGGCAAGAAATTGTAATACAGTTGTGGGCAAGGCACTTGCAGAATGGTCAACAAATAAAGATACAGCTCCTTTCAATGCAAAAGACAGAGACACTTTCAATGTAGTCTGCTGGAACAGAGACTGCAACTCAGATCTCTGTTTCCCCAAAGACTCATTCTGAATCCTGCAGAACAGGTCCAGAATTATTCTTGACAATTTTCTACAAAGTCAGAATCTGCCAGTAATAATCCACATTACTGGATTTTCAGTCACAATCATGTCATTGCCCAAACTGTGATGGAACTTTTTAAAAGCAAGTTGGCTAGTATTCATTCTGACAGCTGAGACCACAATCAACATGATTCCACTGAAGCTTGAAAATGAAACAATTTTTAATCTGGCTCATCCAAAGAGTTCCAAGAAAAAACATCTCTTGTGGCTTTCAAAAAGGATCTACTCCATGCTGAAAACCAGAAACAAAAAGCCTACTAAAAATGACCAAATATCTCATGACCTGAACACTGCAACATTCCAACGAGAGTCACTGAATTTAGCTTGTTACCTGAGAAGACGATGACAATTGAAGCTCTGGACTTTGCTCACTCCAGCCACAAAGTCTGGCTTTTGTTGCATCAGCCTGGAGCTGCAAACCCAGTGAATCATTGAAATTGTAACTGGGTGTACATGGCCTTTGTGGCTCCCTACAGGAGACTATGCAGTCCTACTGCACCCCACCCTAGGAAGCAGAAAAAGTGGATCCTCCAGATGTGTCTAGAGAGGCATAATGGAAGCAGACAGAGTTCAGAAGGCTTATATAAAAGTTCCTGGCTGGGACCAGAGGAGTGAAGAAGGGTGCTCCTCTCTTGCCAAAGGAATCCAACAGGTATCCAAAGTTTATGGCAGGCTGAACTTACACTGAAATTGCAGAGGGAGAAGGACCTGCGGACAGGCCCAGTAGGAAGAGTCCAAGTGATCTAGTAGCAAAAGATTGAAAGCAGCAGTACGGGGCTGCTGCATATAGGGTCTCTCGGTTGGAACCCGGAGTAGTCGGTGCGCCCAGGTTCTCATGCTGGCTACAGGTAAAGTGGCATAAGCCAAAAGAGGGGAATGAACAAAGGGCTGAATGTATAAGGCTCAAAGCCAGGGATGAAGACCTTAGCAAGGGCACGTAGACTATTGGATTCTTTAATACCCGGCGGGGGGAGGGGTCAAGCAAGTCACTGAAGACCTAACAAGGTCAGCTGGCAACATACAGGAGGCACCAGCAGTGAGAAAGAATGATGATACCACTATCAGCGGCCTCAGCTGATGCAATCACAAAAATGCTTATGAAATCCAAAGCACCAGGGGACAAGACTGCTGAGCACAAAATGTATAGAGATCGAACCAATCAGCTTGCTACTGGCCTCTTTCTCCCCCATTATTGCCCTTTACTGTTGAGGAAGTAAATAAGGCCTGCTCACTCCCAAAAGCTGGGAAAGCTGCAGACCTGGCATGAAGATATCATTAGTGCCATTGCCAAACATCAGAAGGCAACCGGTATTCCCTCATCATACCAGCCTATAACACTCCTCTACATGCTGTAGAAGTTCACAGACAGAACATGTATGGCAAGGATTATGACATTTGTAGAAGTAAGGTTACCAAATGAACAGAAGGATATCTGATCAGGGTACAGCCGCTCTGAACCAAATGTTAGCCCTGACGTCACACACGGAGATGGGATTCCAGTGAAAACCTTCAGAATGAGGCAGCAGGAAAGTCTAAGAAAGCTGCTCATAATACCCTATGAAGGAACAGCCTCATCTTGAAAGCCAAAAAAAATTACCCAGATGAAAAAAATATTTTGAGAAGTCCTTATGAAATGTTGGTTGTGTTTTCTCCTTGGTGACCAGGTTAGTGGGCCTTGTACTCTCAAACATGGCCTACCATGATGATGAGTCCTGTGTAATAGCTATACCCGTGATCTTCCCCAAAGATCATCACAGAAATTTGATTATATTGATGACATTACTTTGAACACACAGGTATGGGGGCAGTAATACTTACTCTTCCCCCATGTTTTGACCAGCGAATAACAGATAGAAGGCTTTTTTCATGCCCTGTCCTCTCTTCAGGACAGTGCACAGTAGTGCCTGTTAAATGAATAGCCCCTGATCTTCCTCACTTCCTCAGCTGGATATTCAAATGAGTAGCCCTTGCTGATCTGAGCAGGAAGAGCTTTGAGATGATGTGATACAGAAAATAATATTTGCGTGACAAGAATGATTTTCTCTGAAGCATTTCACAATAAGTAGGAGTTCAGGTTAAGTTTGTATTATACACAAAGAAAAACTAGAATTCCACTTTATAAAAATAGATTTGTTAGTGATTTACAGTGCTCACTGTCTGCCCTCCAATGACACTTAAAAAAATTGATTTTCTTTTCTTTTTTCCTTCAGTGAATACAGGAAATACTACCAAGTAAAATGTTCTCTGACTAGCTAATTTCAATTTTACATTTATGCAAAAACAGTAGACTAGACTTCTGTGGCAGATGATGTTGGTCAAGGATGGGACTCAATACTATGAAGCAACAACTCAATGTGCATGATACTCTTGTTCCCCGTACAAAGTCGGAATGAATGAGCTGTGTCAGAGGGACTTACATCAGAGCAAAGGAGATAAGAAGTCTCAGTACAGCCCAGAAGCAGAATATAGGGTAGCCCAAGTGCAGCAGGTTTGCAACTGTTAATACATCCAGTGGATTGCAGGAGCAGCCCACAGTGCTCGCTAAGAAATTGATCTCTGAAGTTTATGGACCATGTCTACACCATTACTCTAACCCAGTCAGAGATCCTCTCCAGTATCTTCTAATGGAATGGAACACCATAGAGTTTGACAAAGGCCTGTAGACTTCCCCTGAACAACTTTATTGGGGTTTTTATCTCCAGTGATGAGGCCATGTCTGTTCCATTGTATTTTGGCATTTCCCCAGCCATGTGTAGATACTAAAAACATGTTATGTTATATGCAATTCCTGAACTATTACAATAGTTTTAAAGTATGACACATTATCTGTTGTCTTACTATCATATCTTGATTTTTTTAAGATGAGACTATTTTTTGAGGATCATCTTGGATGACATTTAAAAAGTAATGAAAACAATACAACAGATGCTATTGGGTTTGAATACGGAAAACATCAAATGTTCTGTTAAAATTTCTGAATTATTCTAAGTTGATTCTCTGCCTTTAACATAGCATGTTTAAAAGGATAATCCATTATCACATGTAATATTTTGGGATTTTTCCCTTTTGTGACAGAAGGATGGAGATTTAAAACCTGGGGAAATATTTTTCCTTTGGATGTAATGGGTACTGAATGCTAATGAGAGTTTTGTATTTTCATGGAGAGGAGAATGCAATGTTTGTCATCATTACCACAGTTCTGATATGATATTACATGAATAATCTGGTAGTGTAGTATACATAATTTGCAAACAGAATACAGATACTTATGCAAAAGTTTGTGAAAATGGTGCTCTTTACTTCTAAAATCTAAACAAAATGAATATTATGTAAGAAGATTATGTCTGTTACTATCATATATTTCTTCATCTGTACAATATACATTCTCAAAACTATTTTAGAAGTTCCTGTCATGTTTCAATAGCTCAATAACAGAATTCCATTAATGTCTTCTAGCAAGAGCTGCAATTTTGCAGATACTAGTCAGTAAGAAGATTGTTCTGTTGATATACTGGATTGCAAGATTGGGTCCTCCTAGCATGAACCCAGACACCTGTTAACAGGACTCCACACAAGCACTGGGGTTAAAAATGGCAGATTCAAGTGAGTCACAGGAAATAGACTGAAACATAGGAAAGAGTGGGATCAACTAGGATCTTTCAAAGTTGTAGCAGGATAAATTTTGATATTTATTTAATTTTAGTTAATTAATTTAACTGTTTAAATATTCTCAGAATAACTGAGCTTACCCTACAGCATCTTTGGAAGTCCTTTGGCTTTCTTATCCTTAACACCCCTTTCTAGATCCCAAAATACAGTTCCAATTCTGCAAACATTTATGCACGTTTAATTGTATGGGAGACTGGGATCTAAACCAGACTCACAATGAAGAAGGAAACAACCATCTTGACAAGACACCAAATTTAAATATTCTTCTGGTGCCTCTTTCTTGGCTTGTCTAATGCCAATATACTGTGGGGAAAATCTGTGTGTGTATGCCTTTGGTCAGCATGGAAAATGACTGATTCATTGGGACATGTATAATGGGAATATTAGTGTCACATGGATGATGATTAAAATGATGTGGGATATGATGGGCTAAAATTCTGCAATATACTGAATGCCTTCAGAAATTATTGGGAATCAACAAGGTTTGAGACAGATTCTTCTCATGAATCCACATCATAGGTATAATCTTGAACAGTGACAGGATATTGAGGTCCAACAATAGACATAAAGAATCACTGCCCTAACAGAGCTAGAAACCCCAGCACAAGAGAAACAACAAATGCTTACTATGAAGCTAAGTTCCATTCGGAGAATTCTGGTTCTCCCATTACAGATGGAAGGATGGCATATTTTCCCAGTTGTTTTAAAGCCACTGTTGCCTTAAGCAAGTATCTCTAATATTTTTCCAGTTCTCTCTCTGAAAGAAAAAGTGCAAGAGAGTACATTCTGATTGAATGAAGGAAAACTTCACATTACAAATGCAATAGCTACTCGTGTTGGTGTTGGCTACATATTTTTTCCTGATAGCTTTTAATCCCAGAATCAAATATTCTGTTTCTTTCTAAAGAGATGGTCTGTTTCTACAAACATCAGTACTAACACAACAGCTATCTATAAGAGCACATAGTAAGCCAGTATTACCATTACAAATACTCATAACATTTCAGAGTAAACCAGCCTCAGCACTGTGAACTACATAGTGTAGAAATGCTATTTTCTCTTAAAGCAGGGTCTCATCATCCTTTTTTATTTATACAAAAAAAATACAAAAGTATCTTTCCCAAAATTACCATGCTTGCTCTGAGTACAGAAGATATTTTCTATGAGTAACTTAGTTACTAAAATTAATTTTGAAATGGGTCCATTAAGAAATGCAGACTATTATTTGGTCCCCAATGACCTTAGCAATGGAATATCATAGCCTGTTCTAATAAATCCAGTCAGGGGTAAACTCAATTTTTAATCAGCTTCAGAAATACCTGCAAAGGTTTGTTTTAGCCAAACTCTTCAAATTTATTGAGTTGGGCCCACACACCAAAGCCTTTTACCACCATACAACCTGTTCATCCACAAATGACCTTACGTCAAACACTTAATCACCTCTTACTAGCCAGAAGGTCTATTAATTTTCTCTGAGGTCTTCAGATGGAGGTACCATGGCCACTATGGAGGTGGGCAATGAAAAGTCATAACGCCACCCAAAGTGCAGCAGGAAGCAGCACAGAGCAGCACCACGCTGCTGTCACTGCCTCATAGGGATCCAGGGAAGATACAAGCCCTTTAAAATGGTTACTAAAGAGAACCTTTTCATCTGCATCTAGTCACATGAAGTTATAGAAGTTAAGCAGAGTTCAAAATACCCAGATAAGAAAATCCCACACTTTGTTACCTTTTCCCCTTCAAACTATTTTAGAAGATTACGGGATGTCATTACTTCTCGACAGGCAGAACTAGTTAATAGGAACTGAAGCCTTCACCAATGGCAAAAGTCAACCTCTGAACCCAAAACAAAGCTATCTAAATATTCAGCAACTGCACCAGAGGAATTCATAAACTGTGGGATGAGTGGATGAACTGGATCAGAAAGACAAGTTACATTTCCATGGACTTACATGACAGATTGTTCGGGAAGGTGGGACAAAACAAATTACATAGCTATTTTATAAGGATAACCGAGTTAACACTAGCAACTTCAAAGCCCATTTTTATAACATTACTGTAAAGGATTCCATTGAATTCTCATTCCCCAAGGCTGGCAATAACCGGCCCAAGTCCAGTTCCTAGTCCAAGTGATGGACCAAACTTAAAGTGATCACTGTCTGCAATAAACAAAGTCAGGACTAATTTACATCCCTAATCTTATTCAAATTTTATTTCCGCAGATATGATTGCAACAGATACACAGAATGACATGAGAACTGATTTAAAGGTTTGTATTGCAAATCCAGACAAATAAATGGTGTCAGAAAACCACCAGCAATGTGTATAATATACTTAATAGGAGCAATACATAAAATATTTCAGGAAAAATTAGGAAACTACCACTATACAAAATCTAATCTAAAATAGTTGACAATATATCATTCTGTATGATTATGTGATTACATATATATGCCAATACAAACAATTATGAATAGCTATAATTTAATAAGACCAGGTGTGATGGCATGTCTTGATGTAAGTCAGTTGGGTAGTCAAGTAGATAAATAAAATATGGCATTGAAAAGCAGTTTTGCCACTTACAGTCACACTTCTGCCTGACATACAGTATAACAACATGCAAGAAATTAACAATGTCGACAGGCCACTGGGTACCTGAAATAAAAAGTTAACTTTCTTTCTAAAAGAGTCAGTTTATTCCATCATTTGGATTCAATTTCTGGGAGAGGGCAGGAAAATAAAACACAACATCCAAAAATATAAGCAATAGAAACAAAAGCACGCTCAGGTATAAATAACCATATGCAACATATTGTTTAAAACAATAAGATTAAAATAGATTAGAAAATGACAATGATCAGGGTTGTTTTGGAACTTAGAAGGAAATGGAATAATGGCTGATCTCTGTGAATGGTGAGCAAAGACATGTATCAGTAGTAGCTTAGAAGAGTCGTGCTGACTGTTTTCCTCTGGAAGAGGATAGATATTGATTAAAGCTGCAATATACTTTCATTACCACAAACAACTTGCCTGGTTTTGAGTTTAGTTACAAAACTTGTTACTCAGTCCAGGTTAATTGATCTTAAGCCCAGTGAGGTCAATGAGAGTCTTTCCATTTACTTTAATGGGCATTGAATTGGATCCTGCAAAATTCACAAATCTTTGCCCAGTTTTGAGTGAAATTACACTGATTGATGGTTCTACTTTGGAAGCAAGATACTACAAGCAACTTTGTGGTTTTGACAATAAAAGCCTGTTAATATCTCAATCCATAATATTTCATGTAGTGACCATATTTTTCTTTGGTTATGTCTTTTTCTTATGTCTTTCAGCTTGGTTTTAAGATATCTACCTGCACAATTGCAATATCTGTAATATTTCAAGAAAAATTAGGCAAACTATCACTATAAAAATGCTAATACAATGTAATATAATTGATATATGGAATGATAGATTGTCTTTTTTTTTTTTTTACTACTTATATATTGGAATAAGAGCACCATAGCTACAACATACATTTCAAAATACTTATGCTGTAAACTGTGCATTTAGTTACATCAGTATACATCTGGATTAACTTCACTGACTAATACAGTTACTTCAGATTTACATTGGTATAACCAGGAACAAAATCTCCAGAAGCACCTGCAAACTATTCTATGTGAGGTGAGAGCAGACAAAATCTTAGTCAACAGTGAATTAAATCAAGGCAACACAAATGGACCTGAAGGAGAAATTTGGATGCCCCCCCCCCCCCAAAAAAAAAGATAAATCAGGTAAGATATTTCCTTTCCAAAAATTGAAGTAATGTGCTTCATTTGTTGGGATTCTGATCCAAGGATTAACTACTGTACCTTAGCACCAATACTACCCCCATCTATAGTTTTTGTATGTGTACACATGCCATTATATTCAGAATTTAGATTGAAATTTTATCACTATAATAGCTGAGAGAGTGAAGTTACAAGGGTATCTATACCTATGACACCACAAGAGGGACAAACTAACTAGATATTTTAAGAAATGTACTTGACATCAGTAAACAAAGAAAGCTTTATTAAGATTTACACTGGAATCTCCCCCTGCCACCCACCATTTAAGAAGTCCATTTCAATTCCTTTCCAGACTGCTAGTTGCTTGAGAAAGCTGTAAAATCACACACAAGCATTCTACGAACCTCCACTGAATAAGAGTTTCAACAGCACTTTCTTCCATGCCTATTGCACACGCCCCTCTGTTCTCTTGATTAGTTTTTTGCTATTCTGCCAACCTTTACAGCATGTAAAACATCATGTTCCAGTGAGCTGGACTTTCTTATTTTAGTTTCTCCAAAAGTAATTTGTTTTTCTTCTGCAGTTCCCATGAATTTTATGGTTTTCCTTAAAGAGTGATTCAAATGGGTGAGATTTTGTGAACTGGTGCCAGAAGACATTAAACACAGTTGTCATTCTTAAGAAAATCATGCAGCAGCAGGTTCAGACAGTGGGCAAAATATGGCACATGCGTGAATTGCCCCCCATGTATTGCCCTTACAACACTGGTATAATGTTTGGTTGTAATAAAACCAGAAGACAGACCCCAGGAGGTAAGCCACAGTAATCTGTTGTTAATGTTTTTATTCTTGCGGCATGTTGGTGGGGTACATTGGTTGTGAAATCCAAAGGGCATCTTGTTTCTGAAAGTGTCTGCCAACAGTTTAGAGACACTTCTTGAAATGATATTGAAAGAGAGCTGAAATCGTCATGTATTATGGCCCATTGGTCCACAATCAGTCTGGTAAATGTGCCTAAAATTAGCCCCTTTCATGACTTGTTCCGTTAAGGTTTAAATGGTGTTGTGCATCTATGACATCGGGCTAAGTGTGAACTTAGAGATCTTAAACCATACCACATTGCTGGTTGTGAATTGTTTGTACACTAGGTATATATCAACAATGATGGAGTTAACCACAATTCATAGGTTGGAAATGAATTGTTAATATTATCTATCTAGAAACATCTCAGTCAATTATTAAAACAAAACAATCAACAATTAGATCAAACTATGATTACAATTCATTCCCACACTATAACTGCATAGATTATATCTCTCAAATGCCCAAATACTAGAACTGCTGAAATTTTTCATGTGGAAGTTTTTCTTGCTGAAAAATATAGTTGAACCGAAACTAAAATTATCCATAGAAAAATGTCAATTCTAAGGGGAATACAATTTTGCTCATAGGAAATGCCAAAACAAACTAACAAAAACTGATGTTGAAATACCTATATTGGTGGGCACAAAAGCAACCCCATATTTTTAATGCGTTAAGATAGTTATGTAAGATCTTACTGAAGGGTAATAGAATTCTGAACAGTGCACACATCACTAAGATATAAATCCTCATGGCTGAAATTACTTTCTTGCAATTGGGTTTATGTCAGGACACCTCCATTTTATATAATACAGTAAAAGCCCATTGTTCATCATATTGATACCAAGAAATAGAGTGCCTCTAAAACTTACTGTACACAGCAAAATGAAAATTCGTACACTGAATGCAGGATTTTGAGCTATACAACTATGGCTGTCCCTTATATTTAGTCACCAGTGAGGATTTAATTCCAGCCATGAGTTGAGAATGTGATGATTCCAAGTCTTATCGAAAAAACAGACACTCCCAGACTGGCGGTCTGATCTTATTAAATAGGCAAGTGCTACATATAGTCCACAGAGGGCCTCTGGATTCAGGCAAGTATCAATGTCTGCCAGTCCTTAGAGTTTTCTTGAAGCTTCAGCTGGCAGCTGCTTTCCTGGGGTACCACTTTCTGTCCTCAGTTCTCTAGCTGTTTTCCATATTGGCTTCTGGTCCCAACCTCTCCTCAGCCCACTGCCCTTGGGGGAAGTCAGTGCAAACATTGGCAATTGATGATGATAACCTTTGGAGGCAATTTGATGATACACAAATTAGCCTCATTAAAAATGGACAGGATATTCTAAAAAAGAATTCACCATCAAACAGTTTTATTATGAATATAATGCCAGAGATATACATGATGTTTTAGGGGCAAGCAGAACGAACAGGTCCCTTCCTTGAGGAGTGTACAATTTGAATGAAAGCAGAACAGAGCAAGGAATGTCTCTGAACAAAGGCTGAAAGGGGGAAATACAGGGGATTTATAGTTACAGCAGTGAAAGAAAATGAGATAAGGTTTTAGTTACACATAACTCCTGTTAGTTCTCCATTGTTTTTATAATAATCAATTGAATATATTAAAAGTTGTTTAGGAGGTAAGAAATTTAACATTTTCTAAAATTTCTTAACCCCATTTATTTGCTACTTCTTCCTAAACTTTTTACCAGTTATTGAGAGAATCAAATCCCCAGTGGCTTCTTGTGTTTATGGGTATGGGAATTATGCTCATCTACTTAAGAAAGAGAAACAATGCAGCATGGTTTATATGACCAGTCATGACTAACACCTAGAATTTCAAACACAAAGTACTGAATATTTGTAGCAAACAGTATATTATCCATCTACAAAGTTAAAAAAAAAAAACTGAAAAAACAGTATAATTTCAGACATGTAAATTCACAGAAACCATAATCTGTAACTAGAGATTGAGAAATGAAAGAGTCTAAATCTGTTGAGCAAATTAAATTATTTACTTGCTTTTATGAAGAGAAAAGCAAGATTATATAATAAAAATTGTTAATAGGACAAGTTACTGCACACAAGAGCAATTTTTATTTTCCCAGGAACCAAGCAGTGATTCCATTTTACTTAATCTAGGTAATGCCTTCCATGAAAGTCCATGATTCATTTCATAGTTCTTCCAGCACTAAGTATTTTACCCTGCCCTTGTTAAACATACACCATTGTGACAAAGATACAGCAGTGTTCAAGGCCCGAGGGAAAGGGTAAACTTTTCGCACTCTCTTTTGCTTGCCTTGCCAATTAATTTTGTTTCCTTTTTGCCTCTGGCTGCTATCATATCCTCTTACTTCCAGGGATAATTTATATAGATTTATTCCAAGTATCCATAAGTACTATTTATTATTCTTATACAGAATAGATAGCCAGCAGCTATTATGCATGATATTGAAATACATACATTTCAGAGTAATGTATAACACACTAAACGGGTCAATATGTATAAATAAAATCATCTTCAAACTGCATAAACATTAAACAAATCCACACAAGCAGTCATCTATTAAATGGAATTTAATTTCAGACTTCAGTTCCAGGAAGGGGGGGTTGTTGTTTTTTAAATACTTTGAACAGATATAAAAAGTGAGTTTTGCTAACAAAACAAGGTTTAGTTGTAGCTCAGCACAGGGTCTTGTTCTGGCTCAATTTGAAGACTGGGGTAAAAATCCCATTGACCTTAATGTGTACTTAGTCTGGGAGATTCCTCAACTGACCACTTATTCAAGCTTTAATGCTGTATTGCATCACTAGAGCAGCACAAAGCAGCTTTATGGGGGTTCACTGATTCCAGTAGCATGGAGGTGATATAGCTGCCATCCGGGCTGACACATTGAGGATTGACCTGAGAACCTCCAGAGTTAAAAATGTTAGTCTCTACAGCTTGAAGTCAGAAGCCAAGTTCTAACGTGTGAGGCAGTAACAGACGCATCATCTGTGAACTGGGTACAGAAAGAAAATTCATAATTCACACTAACCAGTATGTTATAGAGGGAACATAGACCAGCAGAGCAACCTCTTTACTCAGTGCAGCACAATCTCTTCTCCATGATCTGGCCAGTCAGCTGGGTATTGCCCCAGCAGCACTGCTCAGAATTCTGGGTTTACATAAAACAACTTTTGACACACTTCCCTCTCCTGGTAGCTTACCCCATTCCAGTATGGTAACACAACTATGTACAGGGCCCATCTTACAATTTCATGATGGTTCAAAGAAATGGTTCTTTGAGGCATCCTCAAAAGAACAGACTCGTTTTATATAAAACTTGTGCCGCAGAAAGGAGTTTAGGTCCTTGGTGGCTGTGCTTAGTTGCCAACATTTAGATAAGGTTGGCAAGGATGAATTTTCCACATATGCTGGGGAGCTAGAGGTTAGTTGGTCCTCGGCTTCTGGAAGACTGTTTGAATTCCAGTGAATTTTAGCATCTAAAACACATTTTTCAAACATTGACTACTTAACTATCAACCCCCCCGTCTCTCCCCTCCCCCCATGCCATAGGTAAGAGTTGCTATCACTAGAACGTTTACTACAGATGATGCATGAGAAAGAAAGATCATAGCTTGACTCTCAGATCCGAAAAATACATCTTTTTACATGTAAACTGGTCACATTACATATGCAAACCTGTAAGAGACAATAAACACGGAATGCTATGGTGCTCCTTCCAAAGCCATTTTTCAGTCACACTTCAATAGTTCAGTTCCCAACATAATAAGTATCCTTTGTTTTGTTTGCTGTAAAAACTACAAATGTATTTTTCACTAAGATATAACACAGGAAAAATTGTGGGATAGAAGATCATTCTTTGTAGTAGAGGTCAATATGGTTTGCTATATTGAAATGTATCTCGTATCAAAATAACACTAGCTTAATAGACTGCATTTAGAAATCTAATCATTTTACAAGGAGTTGGATTTCACTACTGTGGACTTCATTTCTAAAGCAAATGAAGCTAATCTGTTGGTATTATGGCATGAGATTATGAAGATAATATCAAAAGGCTAATTAATTAGAAGAAAAAATAGGAAAGATTGAAGTGGTAGATAACACTCTCTTTATAAGTGACGGTAATTATAGGAGCCAATGTGCATTAATATTTCAATACTTCTCTTTTAATTGTGGTATTATATTTACAAAAAAAAATCTTTTCTTTAGCTCTACATTTCAGAAGACTACCAAAACATATTCTTCAACTTTCAAAATAAGATACATATCAGGGCTTAGATTTTACACAAACCAGAGGGTTAAGCAGTAAAATAAATAGAAACTACAAACAAAGAATCCAAACAGTTTGCTCACTTGATTATATGGCCATTATATGTTGGGGTTATATTGCTATAGGAAGCCTAACGGCTCCCATTCGGGCTTCTGCCACTTCCAATTAATCCTTCACAATTTTATCCAGTCTCCCAGTTCAAGAACAATGAAATTGTTTGCTACATTTAGCATGCTGCCTCCAGCATAACAGTAATACTGATTGAAGAATTTTAAGTCGACCACCCACACATGCAGACAATGATTTGCCTTTAATGTACTGTAACTTCTATTACATGATGGAACCAGCATGCTTGTTAATTTGATTCAATATACAATAGTTTTCCATTGATTGGAGCATTCAGTTACTTGGCAGTTCCATTATTAACAGCTCACAGTTACATTTAATTAATGTTTCTGTATGCCTTTCTGCAATATGGGTATATACAAATTGGATGGGGCTGATTCTTTCTCCCAGTTACACCAGTATAAATCTACAGTAACTCCAGTACCTCCAAGTAGCTGGAGGTAAAAGCAACTCCTTACAGTGCATTTTGAGTCAAGACTTCTTGCCAGCTTATACATTAGGAAGGGGTAATATAGCATCTTGCTGTCACATTAACTGAATCTACATAGGACTGATTGATTCTGGGGGCAGATGGTAAGGCACAATACAAATTGGGATCAGTGCACAAACTGTACCTACTAAATAGAGCACCGTAGAAAAGTGGGAGTCCTTATGTTAATTGTTTCATGCACAAACAGCCCTCTATACGTCCCTATCCCTCTTTCCTTTACTGTTCCTGTTACATTACTTACCACTGGGCACCTCCTAGTGCCACTGGGTACATCTGGTGATTAGCTCCATTCAGTCTGATGCTCCTGCTTCCAGTAGCTGCTCACGCTGCATTCCCGCTTGCTCTCCAGGACTCACAGTGCTCCTTCTTTGTGACTCAGCCCTCCCACCAAGTCACTGTAGAGTCCTCCCTCTCCTGGGTATCAAAGTCCTTCTGGATCAGCTGTCCACTTGCCATTCCAGACAGTCTACCCATCCAAGGCTAGGTTCTGTACCACTTTCTTAGAGGCTAATAGAGAAAACCAAGCTAGCCCACTACTCTGGCTTCCAATCTAGTAGCATTTATGGTCACTTGTTCGAACACCATGTTGCTATTATCCTAGATTCCTTCCTACCTTCCTACTCTATCTTCTAACCCCCTCCTCTAGTCTTACTAGCCCAAACTCCATCCTACCAGGGAGTAACTAGAGATTACTTTTGGCCAGCCTCTATAACCCCAAACACACCTCCATTCTCACAGGCAGTGACTGCAGATTAGTTTTTCTACAGCCCCCTTCTTTTCCCAGCTTGCTCAGCCTTCCCCTGCCCAGCTGGGCTTCATCATCAATTAGATTTTCAGTCCCTGTCCCTCCCCACAGGTACAGTCTATCAGGTTAATTGTCCTACCAACCTGCTCTGCCTTCTGTGGAGTGAAGACCCCATCATACCTAGGGTAGAAAGTATCTCCACACAGTTCCATATTTCAGGCACCAATAGCTTCAGTTTTTAAATCAAAGGAAAAAATTATTAATTTGTGTGGGGAAAGCAGGGATTCAGCAGCTGAATGGGGACCCATTTCCTCTCCTTGCCAATAGCTCATGTTAACAGACAACTAAAATAAGGGTGAGTGGGACCTTTCAACTTTTTCCCTGATGCTCACTCAGCCAGCAGCATCCCACCCTGCTCCAGCTCCTGGAAGCATTCATAGGCTCTTTCCACCCCAGCACCTAGAAAGACTATGGCCCTGGAGAGCAGAGGAAGAAATGGGCAGCTGTTTAAGAACTATACAGACACTGTGATGATGGAGGTTACCTACTTGTGATTCCAACAGACCTCTGGCCACAGGGCACAGCCAGAATAGGCAGCAATTGGTCCCTAGACATTATTTCCTTTAATAACCTCTTCTACTGCTGTGCAGTGAGATAATTTCCATGTCCAGTACACCTTCCTGCCAGCTTCAGGGACATTTCATGAACAGAATTTACCAATCAGTGACAAGTAATAAACAGGATAAATTCCTGCAGCAGTGATGGAACCGTTGTGCATTAATGAATTATTTAAAAGTTGTTGAGCTTTACTTTAAAATCTCAGGCACCACAAACCTAGGTCTGCAAGTTACCAAGCAAGAGCCTTACCCACTACACCACCCTGTTTTGAGGTCAGACTAGGAAACTGCAGTTGATACCCACAAACAGGGTACAGCCATTGACTCAGTGGGATCAGCTGACTGGGAGCAGACTGCTGATTGGACACCACTTAGTATCATGCTTCTTCTTCCTGCCCACCCCGCTTGTCTGAGCAACTAGTCACTTGGGCCCCTTGCCACCCAGATGGGACAAAACTCCTGCTCACACAAGACAGTCTCCTGACCTGCATGAATCCCATCCTGCCAAGCCTATCCCTGTGTCTGCCTGCTGCATACATTGACCAGCTCTACACCTTGCCTATTCAAATCCACTGCTATCTTAGTCAAACAATTATTAAAATCAGTAGGGGGAAAAAGCATCACATTAAGAAAATCAGATGCTTCATCAGAGGTGCAACACTGAGTGACCTCATTACAGGAGGGGAAAAATGTAGATTTTTTTTTCTTACTTTTTACTGGGGTACAAGATGTACTGCTGTTGTTGAAACATCATTGTCACTTATTTTCAAGCAGGCTATTGTACATGCCTACAATAGCCTCACAGCACTGTAACTCTCTTCCTCTTTTCCAGACTGACAACAAATGAAAAGAAAGCCATTTCTTTCATATGGCAGCTTTTTAATAATCAGTTAAGTCAAATAGGGTGCATATACACCGCCATAAAAGACCTGCAGCACAACCACAGCTGGCCTGGAGTCAGCTAACTCAGCTTTCTGGGGCTTAGGCTGTGGGGCTATAAGGTTTTAGTATTGATATGTGGCTGGAGTGCCTCAGTTCTCCCATCTGAAAAATGGGGATAATCATTATCTGTTTCTCCCACACTTCTTCTAGCAGGTCTACTTAGCTGGTAAACTCTTTGGGGAAGGGACTGTCTCTTACTATGTGTTTGTACAGAACCAGTAACAAGCCCTGTTCTTAGCTGGATCACTAAGTACTGTATAATTCTGCTAAAGATAAACTTAATCTATTTTAAAGCACCCACATAACTGATGTGCACACCTACATCAGCACTGATTGTAGGTGCTTAAAATACGTACGGTATAGGTATACCCAAATGCAGATTTAGATGCTTGATCTTAGGCAAATTTCAAAACTGGACCCTTAGTTGACATTAGAGCAACTCATGGAAAAGCTCAACAATTAAAGTCTGTGCCTTCTGTGATCTTTCCCCAAATTTTAGTAGTTACCAGAAAAAATTTCCAATCAATGGGTTCATAATGCTCTATCAAGGTACTGTCCACCTGCCATATGCTTCTCTGATAGGGCATAGACAGAATCATACCATGTCACACACTGGCTTTTCTCCCAAGTTCCTGCAAATAACCAAAGATATAAGGACTAGTACAACACGTGGCTATGTATTTAATGATTGTATTTTGATGACCCATGTTCTTCAGAATGACTTCCTGACATGTACAGAGGGCAACAGCACTTTTTGCAAACAGCTTCAAAACTGAACATCCATGTTTTGGCAAAGTTTCCAGCACAATGGTGTAAAGCAAACCTCTTGAATCCAGGTACAATAGACATAGCAGATAATACATGCAACTTTAGAAAAGTCACTAGAGCAAGAATACATAGTCCGCCCCCTTTCATTGCCCACTGAACAAATCAGGGTCAGGATCAGGGTCTTTATCAGCAAAAAAAAAAAAAGAAAAAAACAAAAAAAGAAAAAAACAAAACAAATCCACCAGCAACAAACAATAGGCAGCAGAACTGACACTATCAAAATCCTGTTCTCATAGTGTTCACTTTTCTCATTTCGTAAGGGCATGCAAAGCATTGAAAGCGAGCAAAATACCTTCTCAAAAACTTTCTGAACAGGACATAATCACAAGGTTATATATTAGTGAAGCATCAGGAGCAGCAATTGGCTGTGTACAATAACAATGAAGCACCACACTGTTGGTTTGGGGCTTTTGATGCTTTTAGTGAGTAACTGTAGGCTGATTAAAGTTCTTGTTACAATTCCAGAACCCTTTGAGGCTTTCACGTGTGCAAGGTCAATTCAGAGATGGCATACTTGAGCCACATCCTGATTCATAAATGATTTATATTCCTTATGTGCTCCCTGAACTGGCGACCATTGCCTCTTGGCTGACAATCATCAGCTTTATGAATGCCCTTTTAAAACAAGGCAAATGTCCTTCACCTCATATAATTATGGCCTGTTGTATTATGCTGGCTGGGGAAAAAAAGAGAGAGCAAAACCCTCT
This sequence comes from Dermatemys mawii, assembly GCA_007922305.1. Classification (NCBI taxonomy): domain Eukaryota; kingdom Metazoa; phylum Chordata; order Testudines; family Dermatemydidae; genus Dermatemys; species Dermatemys mawii. Next base: position 28,820,084 of record ML677341.1, read on the forward strand.
TAAGATGTCAAGCCTTCAAAATAACACACAGAATTGTGCTGTATGTTTGCCTTTGGGAATTAGAAACTATGTATCACTGTATGTAGCATGACAAAAGAAAAAGAAAGAAACAAACAAAGAAAATAAATAGTTTAATCTTGTAAAGCAGTTTAAAGCAATAAGTATCTTGAAATAAAATTCAACCAAGCAGTGAGCTGAGCTTCCCAACTGCTCCCAAAAAGAAACTGATCTGGACTGTTGCTATGGATTGTTGGTATACTATTCAGAGGTTACCTTCTCGAGTTAGTTCAATTAAGGATAGGGCAAGATGGCTTTTAAAAAAGCAAACTGCAGAATTTCTGCACATTTTAGACAAAATACATATGTTCAGAAAGGCCAAACCCACGTGCAATGTGTGCTGCAGATGCACAATGAATACAGACAGTACAGAAAGGTCACTTTGATGTTTGTAAGTCTCACAGATATTCAGATAATATTTATGGATAGCTACTCTCTTCTCCACTGGCCTTCAGGCAAATAGTGCCATAGGGATTAGCAAACTGTTCAAGTTATTCACTCAATTTTACTGGCAAATAGTATCCAAGCTACTCCAATTATTATTAAAATCACAGCAGTTTTATGTGCCTGCATGGCTATGCTGCTGTTATTTAAAAAACCAACAAACAAAAAACACTACAGCAAATGTCAGCTTTCAGTAAGAATTTCCAGACCGGACTAGAGAGTCATTTTATCTGGTATGCCACCATGCCTGATGCTTCAGAGGAAAATATTTTAAAAAAATTGAAAAATCCTGTATTGCAGTGGACAATTATGAGGTAACCTGCCCACTGGGGAATTTTCTTCCTAACCGTTTCATCCAGTGCTTTTCTTAGACTGGAAGCATGAGGGCTTATATACTTTTTATATATCTTTTTATCCTATCCAATATAACTGCAGATATTCTCATTATCCATATAAGTCTTGTCTGCATTCTTGCTAAGCTTCTGGCCTCAATGTCCACAAGAAGCTGCAATTAGTTGATTGCTCTGTAAAATAAACTGAAAAAGGCAGTAATGTTCCAGAATGTAACTATATTACACAGATAGATTCCTCCCCATAAGCCTTGAACTCTTTTCTCCTTCCCAGTTGAAAAGGGGTCCTTTGATTAGTTTTACAGAATGATGTCAGCATAAGACAGGTATGCATGCTAAAGTAGTGTAGAAAGGATGCCTTTTATGGAAAGCTTGATTCAAAAGACTTTTAATTTAGCTAAATATTTAAAATAATCACAGTGTAAAAGGACAAGTGACAGAACATTTTTTCAACATACATTTAAAGTTACTCTAAATGTTAAATTACAGCCAATTTCATGTACAGTACAATGCATGTTTCAAAAATTCAGTTTTACGCAGAAGAAAAGAATATTAGGTCTCTTAGCTTATTGCCTTGGAAACAGCATGGCAGAATTTTCAATATCACAGCAGAAGACCAATTTACCATGAAATTTGACTGATGTACTTGGTGTGGTTTGAAATTGAAATTTGGGCCACTGCAGTCTAAAAGTCAGAAAAGTCTGTTTTCAAAATATTATAATAAATACCAGTTTTGGTCTACTTCATAAGGATATAACAGCATTTAGAATTTCAGAAGGCAGTTCTTTGTGTGTTACTCATGGAATCATAGATTCATAGAAATATAGGGCTAGAAGGGATCTCGAGAGGTCATCAAGTTCACCTCCTGTACTGACGAGAGATCAAGTAAACCTAGGTCATCCCTGACAGGTGTTTATCCAGCCTATTCTTAAAAACCACCAGTGATAGGGATTCTACAACCTCCCTTGGAACCTAGTCCAGAGCTAAACTATTTTTATAGTTAGAAAGTTTTTCCTAATATCTAATCTTGTTCTCCACTGCTGCCAATTAAGTTCATTACTTGTCCCATCTTCAGTGGACTTGGGGAACAATGGATCACCCTCCTCTTTCTAAGAGCTCTTAACATGTGTGTTATCCAGTCCCCGTTTAGTCTTCTTTTCTCAAGACTAAAGGTGTCCAACTTTTTAAAACTTTTCCTCACAGGTCAGGTTTTCTAAACTTTTTATATTTTTTTTGATCTCCTCTGGATTCTCTCCCAGTTACCCACATTGTTCTTAAATAGTGGTGCCCAGAACTGGATACGGTACCTCGACAGAGGCCTCACCACTGCCGACTAGACAATGGTGGGCCAACTGCAAAATGCTCATATGAATAATTCTTTAGCTTGGGACACCAATGGAAAGCATGTGACAGCACTTTTTAAAGGATTTGACATACAGCAGGAAGAATTGAAAATAGATATATCATTAAATACAGGGTGTGTAAATTTCTCATCAAAAATCTTTGATAAATACGTTGTCGATGATCCCTCGAGGTTGAGAATGATCTCTTGCACAGGTTTTATTTTTCATGGGTCCTTTGGTGACTGAAGAGTCCAATTCTTGAGCCACAGACTCATTGGCGGACATTGCAGATAGTGTTGGAAGCCAGGGTTAGACAGTGTGACCGTTGTCTTTCCTTTCTTTTCTAGCTTACTTTTTTTTTTTTTTTTTTTTTTTTGGTGACCAAGGCAAGGTGATTTTCCTCAAAGCTGGAGGCAATTTTTCTCAAAAGTTTCCTCTCTGCCAAGTCTTCACCAGTTATCCCTATCCTGGGCTGCTATCTCCAAGTGTGCAGTGTCAATGCCACATCTCTTGATGTTTAAGTGAGGGTGTCTTTAAAGCGATTCTTTTGGCCTCCTCATTTCCTTTCTCCTTTGGTAAGTGGGACATACAGGAATTGTTTTGCTAAGCGTACATCAGGCATGCACACACAGTGCCTGCTCCACCTCAGCTGGTGCTGGATAATCAGGGCCTCAAAACGGAAGATGTTGGCCTCTGTGAGGACACTGACATTAGTGCGATGATCCTCCCACTTTATTTTGAGGATCTTCCTAAGAAAGTGCTGGTGCTGGCGTTCCAGGTTTTTCAGGTGTTTTCTGTAGATCATCCAAGTCTCACAGCCGTAGAGGAGAGCTGGGCTTACTAGTGCTTTATAAATTAAAATTCTAGTATGTGTTCTGATGTTGTGATTGTTGAAAACCTGGTGAGACAGTCTGCCAAAGGCAAGGCTGGCACAGTGAATTCTGTGATGAATCCTGAGGTCTATGTCTGCCCTCTGTGAGAGATGGCTGCCAAGAAAGGCAAAGTATTCTACATATACACAGGATAGGCCTAATAGGATCTCAGTTCCACCAGAGTAATTCCATTGGCCTCGTTGGTGTTTCTCTGGACTTTCAGGTGTAAAAAAAGATCAAAATTTGGAGCTAAATTCAATATATAATTTATAAACTGAATATTGTCAGTAAGCTTCTTCCTCTCGTCTATTTTCTTTTCAGAAACAGCTTAATGTACACATATTTTCCATGACTAATTAATATTCTGGTATTGCCAATCTCAAGAGATGAAAAATCATGTGTTGGAACCCTTAAATGATGAGATAGCCCCTCCTCTCCACACACATTTTTTTAAAAGATGACATGCTTTTTCTGTGTGTCTTCATATTTGCTCTCCCCCTAGACAGGCCATTCCCCCAATTTTAAGATGCACATTCCTGTTTTGTAAGGTTTGACCTCGTCTCGTACTGATATAAAACTGGGGGTGGTTAATCAGGTATCATTGTGGACACATGAAGGACGTCATTTTCCAGAGCACTCTGCTCTGCTCCCACTGGCACGACCCTGCATGCACCGTTTGAATACTGTATTCAAAATCAGTGAGTTATTTTTCAGCAACAAAACAAAAGGCACAAATCTATTCCTAAATCCATTATTTTGCCTCATAGTCCTAGCATGCTCAATAGTTTTACAGGCGGTAAGCTGGCTATGACATATGCTGGGCCATCTCATAGCCTCTTCATGGTTGTTCCTGCTTGTTTAGTTATAATTGCTTGTATGTTTAAAATCCCTAAATGTACTATTAAAATATACCTAAGATACACAGAAGAAATATAGTTTATTAATCTATTATCTCACCTTTTCTTCCATTAGGGTCATTTAGCACTTTATTGACTCAGTCTTGGACCACTTGAACATGTGAATAATTTTACATAAGTAGCCCGCTGAACTCTCCCCCTTTTTAAAAAAAAAAGAATTTTGGAATCAGTGGAACTACTCATGTATTCAAGAGACTATTGGGGCTTATATATACATAGCACAAATTAAATGCTGCCATTTTTAGCATGCAGAGATGGAGGTAAAATCCAATTTTAATGATTATTCATTTTATTAATTATTCATTTTTCAAGGATCAAAATAACTCATACATATAAAGGGAAGGAAGGGGTTTTTTTATTTGGTATGTGTCTTATATCCTGTCACAAAAGTGTTTCCTACCCAGATACTTCAGAGGAGAGTTAAAAAAACAACATGCAGTAAACAGTTGTGCGGTTACCCTTCCCAGCTGTGCTGCCCATTCATCTAGCTTTGTTAATTTCTTTGTAAGTTCCTCTCAGTTTTCCTGGGCTTGACTACCATAAATAATTTTGTCTTATCTGCCAAATGTTGCCACTTTCCTACTCACCCCCTTTTCCAGTCAATTAATAAAAGCATTAAACAAAACCTGAACCACATTGCACCTCACTGTTAACCCTTAGATATGATGAAAATTGACCATTAATGCTTACATTTTGTTTTCTGTCTTTTAGCTATTTTCTGATTGAGGACACAGACACTTGCCTATCACACCTTGACTATGTATCTTCTTTTAGTAACCTCTTGTAAAAGGCCCCTTGAAAGTCTAAATCACCTGGCTCAAAGGTTCTCATTTATCTACTATTATATTTACTGACACATTCAAAGAATTCTAATAGAAGAGTGAGGCATGATTTTTCTTTGCAGAAGCTATGCTACTTGGACTCTGTCACATGGCCTTCTTGATGTTTTGCAACCTAATGTTATTTATCAGTTCAACCAATTTAACAGGTACAGAAATAATACCGCTCTATAACTCCATGGCTTACCACTAGTGCCCTTTTAAAAATATAGCTTCAGCTGACATTACTTTTTACAGACTGAAAAACTAATCTAGTGGTCATATGGCATGTTGGTCTTCGCTACCACTTTACCCTTCCAAATCAGTAAGCATGGGAGCTAGTAGGAAAAAAAAGAGTTTTGGGGGGAAAACTCAACTAAAAAGGAACATTTCTCATTTTGTTCAAAATTTTTCATGCAATATTTAATTTTTGAGACAAAAAAGCCATTTCACGTGCCAGAAGGGGCAAAAAAAATCTTCCACTTTTAATTTTTTCCCCATTTTTCACAATCTGTCATTTAGAAAACAAAAATTTTATCAACACAAATTTTTCATGGAAACTTTCATTTTGGTCAAAAGGGTATTTTGTTGAAAAAAAGTTTTGATGGAATATCTTTGACCAGATCCATAAACACTGTGTGGTTTCCAACAACCTGTGTCCCATCTGCTAAAGTCTTATAAGGTATCACCTGTCCTCAACTTAGACCGCTTTAAAGCAGTCCATACAATATAATTAAAAGCTCTTAATATCACGTCACAAATGAACGCCCTATTTTGTGGTCATCCATTGTGAAGACCTCCCAGGATCATGATTTGATGGTGGGAGGAGGGAAGGATACACACAATACATCTATCATGGTTCATCTCAGAGTAGTGAACATTGGAATCTCTAAGTCCCAGGTAAGCAAAGCAGTTGCTTAACTTTAAGCATCTGAGCAGTGAAGTGAAAACAGTAAGTATGTGCTTAAGAATTTCCTTACTGGAGTACTAAAATTGATTAAATTATTTTTTAAAAAATAAGCCAGCAAATTAGAAATTCTATGAAAAGTATTCCTCTGGCTAGGAACTAAAGAAAAAATGGATAAAGGGATATTTCCTTAAACAAAACAAAAAACCACACACAAACACATATGCAGTTGCACCAGACTAGAAGATTAATACAGCTGTATGTCTAATGGCCAGTTTACAGCACACTATTACTATTCATTTGAATAGAACAGGAAGACTCAAAGGTCAATAGTGAAGGTAAAGTTCAGCTTCTTCAGGGGATAATAGTACAGGTCAGTTTTATGGCAGCCACCTTTTGAGATTTTATACGAAGTGTTGTGATATTGGGTGTTTTCAATTTAAAACTACAGCTCCTGAAGTCATTTTATTACAGAGGATCAACTTTCAATTAAAAAAAATGTTTCTAGCCCTCATGGTTGTAGAGAAAAGCTTGAAAATATGAAGCCTGAAGACTCAAAATCAGAAGATAAATAAAAAGTACACATCATTTTTAAAGTCTCATGATTTTTAAACCAATCTCATGAATTTGAGGGGCCTGACTCTTGGAGCTGGCAATACTGCAAACAGTCTAGGGGGAAAAAACCCCATCAAACTGTATATCAGCAACAATGAATATGAAGTTATACAACTGACTAGTACTAAAGCAATGGTTGATCCTTGAATTAATTTGCACTTTATTTTACAGCATGCCACTAGAAATAAAAAATGGGAAAACCAAAATAAATCAAAAAGGAAATACCAAGAGGCAACAGGAGAGGATACCTATAGTGATCCCATATTCTTTGAGGAAGATTTGAATGTCTGGCTTTGAAGTAGTTTTATTTTATTTTTCTTTCCATCATTTCTGACTGAAAATACAAAATTATAGGGCTATACTCTTTGCTAAGTAGCAAAAGGTTTCCTGATATGAGGAGGCCCCAAAAGGTTCAGAAACGTCAGCAGAGAACTTTTATATCAAAAGGCAACTTCCCCCGCCATAGGCCTGCTTGGCTCCAGATCCTTCACGTGCCACTCCTCATCCCTCAGATAAGGAGCAGAAGGAGACATGGCAATCTTCCACTGATACAGAGTTCTATCAGGACTTTGTGATAGCGGTGCAAGTTAGAGCTGCATCTTAGATGCTGATTCTGCCACATTTATGTGGGTTAAGAAAAACCTCACTCCTCTTGTAATCCCACTGTAGCATGACTGAGGATAGTGAAATCTATACCCAGGAGAGTATAGCTTGGAAGCATTGTATGCAAAGGTGGCTTACCACTGTTCTTTGCACTGTCCCAGTTCTGGTGTTCAGTACATGGTTGTTTCCTCATTTGCTATCTTACAGCGGCTTGAGGGCTCTTCTAACCTACACCAACCTACACAAGTGGGCTGAAAATTCAGCCCAGAATCAGTGTGTCACAGGAGCATCCTGACAATGCTCCTTTCTCTCATGCCACACCCATTTTGGTCTGCTACACTGGCAACTAGGAGAGCCCTATCTTTGAATCTGCTTCTCTGAAGATTCATTCTTAAATTGGCGTGATCCTCCTTGGGCTAGTTAAGCAGGATTGGTGGCCAGACTATGCCAGCTTCTCAGCACACGTGTGTCACCTTGTAAGATTATAAAGTGTTAGCCCTGGCAGTTATTTCAGAGTTCAGAGGCGTTCAAACCCATTTCTAATTCTGTCCCCAGCCCAAGTTTCTGGTACAAGCCTATCCATTTGCTATTGCTTGCTTTCATAAAAGAGTCAGCAAACCAAAATGGATCACAGTGAGCATGTTGAGTTAATTGTTGACCTCTAGAGCACCTCTTTCTAATTCCTTCTACCCCATTATTAGGATGCATTGTTTGCATATTCACAAAATAGTTGCACTTCTGACAATTGCTTTTACTTACAGGAGAAAAAATCCTGCTATTGGTGAAAAGGGAATTTCATTGTGAGACTTGGAAAAAAAGGCACCAGTCTCCTGGATTTCTCTGAGTGAGAAACTTTTTGCATGTCTGCAGAAAAGACAATATTGAGTCACACAACTAATGTAAACAAACTGCCAGGGCATTACTACAGCCTCTTTCAATAAATTCTCTGTGGGTTCGGAGTAGTGGACATTTAATTATTATAGTCTATTTTATTTTATGGCAAATTACCATTCTGATGGAATATGTTTAAGAGTCTAAGTATTAAAAAAATTGGATGCAGTCTCTCTGTTGCTCTCTTTATGGCTACTTCGTTAAATTTATGATGCATATTGTCTGGGAAAACAAAGATAGTCAAGTATGAAATCACACTTCAGTCATAAGACTTAAACCCAGTATGGAAAGACAGTGATAATTCTGATTACAAACTTAATAATCCCCTAAAATATTTTTTAAAAGGCAGGACAGTCAAAAGGATGTAATTTTAGCTTATCAGCAACCAACAGCAGTACTATAGCTAAATTTAGCAATATAAATGCTGGTCCTGCTGAAAGTTTAATAGCATTTAAAGTTAATCATAGGACCTTGCAGCTGTCTGATGTTGAAAAACTATTTCTCAGAGGGAGAAAGAAAAAAAAGCTCTTGTCAAACAGTGTGACAAACTTTGTTGGATTTCTTTTCCTCATAATGGGCTGTCATTGACCTGTGTGTTAAGAATGTGGAGGGTTTTTTTGCTACTCTAAAAAGAAAAAGAAAATAAAAAAAAAATCCAGGAGGTAAAAGTGGATAATGACTGAGGGTTTGTTGATAATAAATCAATGAAGACTGATTGAGAATGACTGAGACTGATTGAGAAAGATAATGGTTGTTCAATGTTTCAAATTCTTGGGGTTCTCTCCACAAGCGAATCTTTATAGGAACCGATTTCTAGTTAATGGTGATGTGTAATTTCCTTAATGCCCATCCATGCATTTGTACCATGCTCATCGCTGTGCTATCTGAATCCCTAATTATGGCACTGATTCAAAGCTCGTTGAAGTCAACTGGACTCCATTGGCTTCCCTGCATTTTGGATCAGGCCCCCTAAAACATTAAGTGGAAACAGATGCCCTGAGATGATGGGGCATCCAGAATTTCCAGGTTTATGGATCTTGGGTAGCAGACAGAATTCTCCTGCTTGCGGTTCTAGGGGTGTGTCTGTATAGATTTGTTCCTGTACTTTTTCACGGAGTTTCTTGAGCAGATAGTGTAGTTCCTTTTGGTAACCCTCAGTGGGATCAGCCTGCAGACTGTGGTGTTAAAGAACTGCCTAGCAGCCTCTCATTCATATTCTAACCTATTCATGATGACAGCAGCACCTCCTTTTGTCAGCCTTTTTGAGTATGATGTCAGAGTCGTTTCTGAGGCTGTGGATGGCATGTTATGCATTCCTGAGGTTATGGGGCAAGTGATGTTGCTTTTCCACAATTTTAGCCAGTGCACGTCAGCGGAAGCCCAGTCTGTTGTTTCGACCTTCAGGAGGAGTCCATGCAGAATCCTTCTTTTTGCAGTGTTCATAGAAAGGTTTCTGTGTGTTATGTTCTGTTCAGTGGTATGTTGGAAATATTCCTTGAGTCAGAGATGTTGAAAGTAGTATTATAGGTCATCGCAGAACTGTATCATGTTTGTGCGGATGGTAGGGCAGAAGGAGAGGGCCCAAGATAGGACAGACTCGAGAGTCAGGCCTTGTCTACACTGCAGAGTTTTGTCATTAAAAGTTATGCCACTTTAATTAAAGTGCTTTAATTAAACTGCTGTCGCATGTCCACACTATGCGCCTTGTGTCGGCAGAGCGCATAGACACTAATAGCTCTTGTATCGACACAGAGAGCAGTGCACTGTGGGTAGTTATCCCACTGTGCAACTGGGCGCAGGGTGTTTTGGAAAGGGTTTGCAATGTCTCATGGGGAAGGTGCAGAGTCACATGATGCAGGTTTCTCAATTCCATTGTTCCATGGGCATCCTACTAGACTGCCAGCTTCTTTTCAACTGAACTATACGTGGTGGGGAAGGTGGAGGAGTGTGTGTGACAGGAAGCATGTGTGCGGGTTGGGGAGAAACATAAACAAAGTGTGTGTTGTGGGAGAGTGTGTCAAAATGCTGTCTCTTTACATTCAGATAGCAGCCTGAACAACCAATCCTGGGGTTGGAGAACACCCCACCCCTACATCTGCCCCCAGCTCTGCACAGCACAGCTGTGTCTCTCCTCTGCCTGCCTACTGAAACCATACTAATGGTTCTATGAGTCCTTCTGAGTTTTCCCACCGCCTCCTCAGCTACTGGGAGCGGCATCCTCAGCAGCTCTGTGGGTTCTCCAATCTGAGGAATCTCAAAGTGTCCCAGAGCTTTGAAAGGGGAAGGGCGCATGTCCGCAGCAGAGTTCAAAACAGTGAGCAAAACAGTCACAGCAGGCATTGTGGGATACTGGGGGAGGCCAGTTATGTAGACATAATAAACCGCAGCACCTACACTGGAACTTTGTTAACAGACGTTTTGTGCAAAAGGCCCTCCATCTCTTGTCAAGGGGGGTTTATTTTGTCAACAAAAGTCACATCGCAGTCTGTACACCTCCACTGTTTTGCCACCAAAAGCTGCCTTTTGCTGACAAAACTCTGCAATGTAGACAAGGCCTCAGTGTTACAGTTGGGATGAGGATGCACGAGAACTTTCTTCACATCCCAATTTTGGTCCACTAGCTCAAGAGCTCCTCAAGCTATTAAGCTGTTCTTCTTGTGGCTGTGCAGTAGAAGAATCAGTGTGTGACTGCCGTAGTTCTACTAGCACCAACCCATGCAGCTCTACCCTGCACAATTGTAAAATCAAGGGACCTATAACCATAAGTTTCAGAGATCTCAAAACTTTGTGTGGGTGCAATGAAGGGAAGAAGGAATGGTGACAATCCAAGAATAACCACTGATTTGTAGGAAAAGTCCCAGTAACAAATAAATTCCATGTTCAGTCCTAGCAATCGGTTTACCTTGGTTTGCTTTTGTAAAGCCCTCTGCAAGGGGAAGGGATAGAATGATCTACCTGCAACCAGTACCCCATGCAAAATTCTCTACACAGTCAATATGTAGATCTCTGAAGTCTCAATGACAGTTAATGAGCCTTACATGACCAAAATATAAGTACCTGTATACTGTACATTCATTTAATGTTAAACCACCTATGCAACCAAAACTTGCATAATGAACCTGGTGGCCAGAGGTATTGGCCCAAGCTACAGCAATTACTGAGAAAACAGCAATCACCTCATGTTATTTGTATACATGAGTGTGTTTTCCCTACATCTCACCCTTCTTCTGTATTTGACCACCATATATTCCTCAGCTCCAAAGAGTTTTTGTACTCAGAACTCACCAACCAGGTGTGCACAAAGCCAAAAAAAGAGAGGGATTTTTCCCTAATAATATTAAAGTTCAAAGAAATCCAGGAGAGTGAAAATAGAAAAGAAGTTGAGCCTTAGCCAGGAAGGGGTCATTTGAAATGTCACTGAGAACAATTTGGGGGAGCACAGAGGACTCAAGTTTTTCTGGAGTGGATCTGGGAGAAAGGGTAATGAGAGTTGTGCAGGATATGAGGAAGGAGGTTAGATATGAAGTAAAAAATAAAGGAAGGCCAGATTGAAGTTAGAGATAGCTGGGGTCAAGAACTGTTTTTTTGATGGGGAATACTAGAGAATTCTTGTATGCTAACAGGAAGGAACTTGAGGAGGTCAACACAGAGACAGGGGGAAAGGTTCAATTTAGCAAATAAGCGAGCTACCTCTGAGGCAGAAAACTGGGAGAAGAATAAAAGGGTACTGGGGAAGAGAATGATGGGAGAAGGGGAAGGTGATAGAGGAAGTTCAAGATGTATTTTATCAATCATTTCCTTGGAGAAGATGTCAAGAACTTAGTCAAAGAAAGTCAGAAGGAGAGAGGGTACAGGGCTTGAGAAGGGAGCTGAAGAGAGAAAATAGGCATGAGGCTCTCTGGATGGAAAAGTAAAATTATTTGGAGACAGGAGTTAGAGATTCAAGCTGGCAGAGAACTATATAAGCAATTCAGCAGGTACCACAAAGGCTGTTGAGGAAGGAAGGAGAATGGGGAAGAGGACAGATGGCCCTCAGAATCGTACATCCTTCTCTTTCTGCCAAGGTAGATACATAAATGGAAATAAATACAAATCCATCTCATAACACATACACACTATCATGGAACTTAAACATGATATTTAACATGACATTCCCTCTGTTCTTTCTGTATGGTATATCCCTCTCTTTCACTCTGTATGTGGCTTGTCTATTTAGATTACAAGATCTTCAGTGAAGAGACCATCTCTTACCCTGGCTGTAAGGCTTAGTAGAGCACTGCCCCTTGCACTACTGGAATGCAAATAACAATTAAACAAACAGTGCCCTTCAGCAAGAGATACTGTTCTGACCTCCTAAGAGCTCTCTAATTTAAATATAAAAGTACAATAATTGTCCAGGGTATATTTAATTAATATAATTGTCAAACGGTAAATTGTGTCTTTTGAGGAATATGCTCACATATTACATTATATTCTAACTAATTATATACAGATTAGTGAGATCTTTGAAAAAATTATTAGACAGCAGCAAGAAATGAAACTATGTATACATAATAGATGTGTGACAGCAGCTACAAATGTACATAAATACCTACACATACTGTGAAAAAAATAGTTTATATTTTTTCATTGGGATTGGCAAATTACATCTTTCTTTTTCTTTTTTATATTCCTTTGTTGTCTGCATCACATAATGTTCAAGTCTAATGTTTTCTGAATGAAATGATTAATTTTATTAGAATGTTACAGTGAATGCACTCAGCCTGTTTATATGCTACAATTATCAAGAGGATAACACATAACTCTGTAATGTTCAGTATGTGATTAAAAGTTTATTTTATTCTGTCTATACCTTATAAAATGTTATGGTTGTTTATTCAATAACATTTTCATATATTTTCAATATGAGAAAATATTTTGTTTTTTGCTGTGCTATATACATGTTTTGTAATCCTGGTAACTGTTTACTTCCTTTTTTTATTATTATTTCTGAACACAATGTCTTCATCATCAGAATATTTAGTAACTGTAACATAATATCTAGCTTACATTTTTTTCCCTAACAGTTCAGTGTTCTTATCATATGTAAAATGTGGCTCTTTAGTTGTTATGCAGTTATTCAATGCACTTTAAAAGTAATGTTAAATAAAAAGACTCCTGGTAGGAAAATTTAAATTTTATATATATATATATATATATATATATATATATATATATATATATACACCACATTATAAATACATTTTAGGCACACAATTTCCATATCAACTCTGCAGTTACTTTCCTGATTTGCATAATTTGAAGAGCTAAATATCAAACGTGTTGTTAAACAATTCCAAACCATTAAATGCTAATTTATTTTTCAGAACCATAACAGTAGCTAAGAAGATCAGCATCAATATTGGAAATTTGGGGTCATCATAATATACTATTTCCACTATAATCAAACATATAGCTTCAAAAACAGCAATGTCAAGTGGCTAATATATGAATAATTTTAATTAGCTTTCTAGAATTCAGTTTACAAACCTTTTGATATATTATTTTTTATTATTTTATTTTATCTTCATGGTTAGTTGCTACTTCCTGCAATCTGGCTTTATCTTCTCCCTTCACCCTCCAATAAAGTTCATAATAACTCATTAATTTATGTAGGATACTGTAACAGGGTGCTGGCGAGAAGGTGCTGAGCCAGCCCCTGTTCCCTCTGTTAGAGCAGGCAGCAGAGGCTCTGCTAGCTCAGCTCCCAGCTGGGGGAGTTAATTGGCTGGCAGGGCCTGGCCCCGAGGAGAGTGGGGCTTAAGGTGAACCACCTGGGAGTCTTCCAGGCCAGAGCATAAAGTTGGCAGGAAGGAAGTCAGAAGTGGGGAGAGAGAACAGGGAGGAATGAGGGGTTGAGAACAATTTTGTGAGAGTTAGTTGTGCCCCCCCCCCCCCCCCCCCCCGCAGCTGGGGGGGCGGTTTGAATTTTTTTGGTGGAGGTGGGGGGGTTGATGAGGGAAAAAAAGGGACCCTGGTGCTTATAACAGGGGGGTCCGGCTTTTTTTTGCACCGGGGGGGGGGGGGGTTGTTTACATGTGGGGGCTTGTCTGGGACCTGAAGCCAGTGAATGTGGTTGGTGGCCTGGAAATGGAGGGGACCCTGCAATGGCTCATAGAACAGCAGAAGCAGGCCCTGCAGACCATGCAGCAGACCCACCAGGCTGAGAGGCAGGCCTTCTTAACCTAGCAAGCTGAACAGCAGAAGTGCCTACAGGACTTCATCCAGGAGCAGACCAGCTTGCAAGGAAAGCTCCTCCAGGAGCTGGTGAGTCCTGGGTCAGGGGAGAGCACCTGGCTGCTGGGCTGGGGACTTTGTAAAATGACCCTGGTAGATGATCTGGATGCCTTCCTTGGAGCATTCAAGCGAGTAGCCACTGCTGTGGGATGGGAGAGGACTACCTGGGCCCTCTGACTTGCCCCTTATCTGACAGGTGAAGCTCAAGCTGCCTATATGGTGTTGGGAGAGGATCAGAAGCAGAGATATGAGGCTGTTAAGGCTGCCATCTTGGACTGGGTTGGCTTGCTGGCTGAGAGATACTGCAGAAGTTCCGGATGGCCCGCTGGACACTAGTGGTGCGGCCCAGGGTGTTTACTCAATGGCTGCAGGACTGGGCCATGCGCTGGCTGAGACCAGAGGCATGCACTGGGGAGGAGATAATGGACTCCTTAGTCCTCGAACAGTTTCTATAAAGCCTCCCAGAGGCGGTGTGTACCTGGGTGCAAAGGCACCAGCCAGACAGTGTGGAGGAGGCCATCCGAGTGATGGAAGAGTACACCGAAGCCGAGGGCCCTCGGGGGGAGGAATGGCCTCGGAAGGACCGAGACCTGGGGCGGAGACTAACAGACTCTTTCTCTAGCAAAAGGAAAGAGAAGAAAGGGAAGCCTTGGGGAACACCCGAGAGGGGTGCCCGGTTAACATGCTGGCAGTGTGGAAAGCTGGGGCATGTGAAATGGGACTGCCCAGCCATGGAGTGTGGGTGGGTGGATTTGTGCAGGTGGACCCAAGTACAGGGGTGGAAGTTGGGGTGGGGAATGCCTGCCCTGCCTGTGAAGGTGGGGAGGAACACCCAAAGGGGGGTGTTCGACGTTGCCTCCAGCTGCATGTTAGTGTGGAAGGCATTGATAAAACCCCTGTGGTTAATTGTGGGGGCTAGGGTGGCCCTGGGGTGTATCCATGGGGACAAGAAATACTGTCCAGTAGCCCAGGAACCCCTGGAAGTTAAAGGTTGCTTCTGATAGAAGCGGGTGGGGGTGCTGGAAAGGCTACCATGTCCAGTGATAGTACGCAGGGACTGGATAGCCCAAAGCTGTGGGGTGCCCTGAGATGGGGGGTGGAAGCCCTTAGGGTGGGTCCCCCAAGGCAGGGGGTGGGCCTACTCCCAAAGAGAAAAAAACTCCTAGACAGAAAAGCCCGGAGCAGGTGGACCCGTGGGAAATTCATGAAGCGGGGCTGGTCAACCTGAGCCCCCCAGAGCGATGGATGGGGGCTGGAGACCACTCCATGATCCCTTTCCCGGAAGAACAAGAGGTCCCTCCCAAGGGTGGGCTGGGTGCCAACCCCCGGTCACAGGCATGGGAGGCCCCAGACCCACAGAGACATGCAGGGGAAACTGAGGCCCAGAAGGTGGGGTGGTGGCCAACCCCAGGCCAGAGGAATGGGAGACCCCAGAGCCACAGGGAAACACAGGGGAAACTCAGGCACAGGTGGTCCCACTTGAGGACTGACCAGAAGTGCAAGAGGAAGCAGGGGCAGGGTGCCTGCGACTGGTGTGATGACCTGCGAGCTGAGACAGAGTTAGGGGGACCACCACTCCCTGCGCAGTGCTGCTTTTGTGGGAGAGGGCTGAGGGGGCCCTTTGCAGTGGTAAGGGGGGACTGCCTACCTAGGAGCAGGGAATTGTCCTCAGAAAAGCCTCTCTCAGGGGGGATGGCAGAAGGGGAGGGGAAAGAGGGCCAAAGGTGTCCTGGTGGCACCATGCTTAACGGGGGAGGTAGTGCTGAGCCAGCCCCTGTTCCCTCTGTTAGCTCAGCTCCCAGCTGGGGGAGTTAATTGGCTGGCAGGGCCTGGCCCCGAGGAGAGTGGGGCTTAAGGCGAACCACCTGGGAGCCTTCCGGCCAGCGCATAAAGCTGGCAGGAAGGAAGTCAGAAGGGGGGAAGGAGAACAGGGAGGAACAAGGCGTTGTTGCTCCTGGCTAGCTGTGGGAGCTAGCTGTCCCCCAAGGCAGCCAAGTCAGGGGGCTATCTGATGTATATAGGTGAAGGTGGGGACTTGCACGAGGGAAATAAAGGGATGCTGGTGCTTACAACAGTGGGGTCCTGACTCGTTTGTGCACTGAGTAGGGGAGGACTCGTTTACAGATACCAAACAATTAAGCTATTGCTAGATTAAGTTTACAATGTTCTAATTCCAGGTATTATATTCACATGACACTAATATAAATCAAAAACAGAGGGGAAGGAGGTATAAAAATGATAGGCAATCATATTATATTATTTCAACTACTAGCTATTGGAAAGTCACATGGCCATAATCACATCAAATTATTAAATCTAAATATAGTTTTGTTCATTTCCTGTACACCACTGACAAATTATTTGCACACTGTCTTGCAGATCACTGATAAATTAGCTATATACATTCTGTCCTCCTGAATAAATTAGTTTATCATGAGATACATGGATGGTTTTCCACATGTCTCTTAATCATAAGTTAAAAAGCTTTACTCAGTCAGTTGTATCTCATCTAAATAGATGCATTAAATAAAGAGTGTAGGATCATTATGAAAGCAATTCATCCGTATATTGCTTAAAGGGGATCTTTCATTGAATTTCATTATAAATAAAGGTGAGATGCTGCATCCTTATTCTTAAGAATCAGAGGGGTAGCCATGTTAGTCTGGATCTGCAAAAGCAACAAAGAGTCCTGTGGCACTTTATAGACTAACAAATGTATTGGAGCATAAGCTTTTGTGGGCTAATACCCATTTTGTTGGATTCTTGTTGATCACAAGCTCTGTAAACAGTGAAGAAAATATCCTGTTTCAAATCACTCCTGCACACACTTGAAAATCACTTGCAATACAAGAGATATAAGCTATATTAAACACATCACTATTTTTTATTATTAATAAAATAAATAATAATACTTAGCTCTTATAGAGTGCTTTTCATCAGCAGTGTTAAGGATCTGAGCCAAAGTGTAGAAAAGTCAATGAAAATATTTTATGTAACTTTAATGGACCATGGATCAAACTGTTAATGTTTACAGAGGTGACTGTGTGTGTCATCTTCAGGTTGTTTTACTCAGGCTCCTAATGGCAACTCTTGGGATTCAACATCCTATGGCTCCCTCACTGCCAATGAGCTATGACTAATAACCAGGCTGTCGCTCATGCCACACTTTTACATCTGTGAATTAATGGGTACTTTTGTTCATTTATTGATTGAGACATCAACTCGTAAAGATTATGTTTGGTTGATTAAACATAGATTAGTCATATAATCCAATAGCACAAAAAAAAAAAAAGGCTAATTTACCAGTTGAGGAGCACCAGGCCTGCCTGCCCACATTGATTTGAGGTGGGCTATGACCTTAAAGGGTTTGGATAGACTCTTTCTCCCTTGTTTATTCCATATTACAATGTTTGCAGTTTAGCTACAGAGCTGGTGTCATCTAAGCGTTAACAAATGTCAATAACTTACAAATTCCACTCTGCCCCAAATTTCCAGACAAACAAGCATAGCAATTTTGACCTCTGTTAGCATGGGTTCAAAACAAGTCTTCAACTAATTGTCGTTATTAAATGTTATATTTGGTCATAGCTGCTTTTTCACGTATCCCTTTCTTGTGGTTTCTATTACAATTTATAATTTATTCAAATCTGAGTAAATCATATTCACCTAGTAAGCACACATTCAATAACTTATATGGCTATAAAAAGGCCATTCTCTTAAACATATTTCCATTTAACAAGAAGTTTAGCTGTTGTTTGCTAATAATTCTATATCCTTTCTTTTTGCAAAGCTTCATGGGAGTTCTTTAGCATAGTCATGATAAATGCTTTAGGCCTTCATCTGCCAACACCTCCCACAGATTAGTGGACAGAGTAACATTTTTCTTCATAGACACTAGACAAACATCTATGCAAAATAAATATACTGTAAAAGTTACTTTTGATTTTATTCTAGTTTTTAAACATCAGAATTTTAATATCAGTTGATATATACCAAAAAATATATGGAAAATTAGAGTTGTTAGATGTTAACTGCCACAAGCACATTTCTTATATGAAGTCTTGTAAAGCTGTTCTGCTGTATTCTCTCACTTCCAAAAAGGGAAAGAAATAATCCATTCAGAAACTGGAATTATCTTTCACTGGAACTAACTCTCTCTCTCTCCCCCCACACACACTTCCCTCCTCACCTCTAGGAGGCATGTGCCTATCTGTTTTAAGGGGAAAATCTTTTCAATTTACTGAGAAGGGGTGTGAGATTAGGGGAAGATAATCTATCCCTTTGGATTAACCATTGGTTTCCTCCATCCAAATTCCTTCCTGCCTTTCTCCTCCTCCTTTCTTGGTGTCATAAAAAGTAAAAACAACACAAAAGCTACATTAAAACATAGGAGCTACTGTGTTAAACTATCCTGGGTTGCAGTTTTAAATTGTCCATGCTGAGTGCAAGGCAGCAGGAAAATAATTTGAATCTATAAAAATGTTATATGAAATTGTTGAAAGTACACAGTGGAATCAAGAAATGGTGTGAACTGAGTATGTTTGAATTAAAAGAACTGAGCAGCTCAGGGAGTTTCCAAGGCTACTGGTTAGGTTACAGGGTTGTGATAGCAACAGATAAAATGTTCTTCAGGTGAAGCTGCATACAGGGACCACCAGAAACTTGTTTTGATTGAAAGTTTTAGTGGACAAGATTGCCACCCTTTTGGATATTTCTTTTTAACTTTCTTCTTAGAAAACAACTCAGCATGGCAGCAGTCTTGGAATGGGAGAAAAGCATCACCATCGCCATTGCCATCTCATTGAAAAGCCTTCCTATATGGGCCACCACCATTACCTTACAATGGGAACTAAGAACTCACCAGCTCACCATTGGGCCTTCCTTTTTCTGTAACTCAAAAGATTTCCTGACCAAACTAGATGAGGAGTGGGAACCAGACATCATCATCTCTTCCAGGGCTGTGGAAAATTATTAGTTGTGAACCTCAGATTCCTGCAATCCCTGCACTCCTCCATGGCCAGTGTGTCAATTCCCACCATCTAGTTATCTTTTCTGGCTTTTGTCTAATAAGCTTCCAGCTTAGCCAACCAGGACAAATCTAACCTTAAGTTGCAACTCTTTGCTGTGTCCAGTCTGGGAAGCAAAACAACAGGTCAGATCCTAAACTATAATGATCACATGTATAATGCTGGTTCTACATTTATTCCATCTGAAAATCTGCCAAGCAGAGTGTGGAAAATTAGGGAGTTATCGGTATTATTTGGTATGAACATAATATGCATATCAGTTTATCTGCTTGTTGTTATAATGCCTGAATGCAAGAAGGAGTTAAATCAAAGGAGGCTGCTGGGGGAGGAAACAACCAGGAAATGAAGCCATGACAACGATAAGGTACAGCCAAAGAGAATACCATAGGTCCTTGAGGAAGCTATTAATTGGGGAATATCCCTGCCTGGCTCCAGATAAACTAGCAAAGTCTATTTTCTCCAGACCAGAACCTAGGATCAACGGGGACACTAAAACCTTAAAGATCCTAGTCTAGAAAGCTAGGTTTGTCTGGGCAGCAGTTGATATAGAGAGGAGTCTCCGACAGAGAGAGACAGAGAATGCTTCAGGAGGCTGCCTGTCATGCCCAGCCCAGGAGTAGGGAGGTTTCGGCTGAGTAGAACTTTATCCTTTCCTTGTCAGTGCGGAGTAAGATCTAGATGGCTAGACCTTTATGATTTTATTCTTGTCTCTGATATCATGTCCCTCTGGATAAACGAATAAATAAATAATTATACTGGAAGGGACCTTGAGAGGTCATCTAGTCCATCCCCTTATGCTGAGGCAGGACCAAGTAGATGTATACCATACCTGACAGATATCTGTCTAACCTGTTTTTAAAAGCCTCCAGTGATGGGGATTCCACAACTTTTCTTGGTAACTTGTTCCAGTACTTAACTATCCTTATAGTTAGGAAGTTTTTAACTAGCCTGAATCTCCCTTGCTGCAGATGAAGCCAAATATTTTTTGACGTACCTTCATTGGACATGCAGACCGACTGAGCACTGTGCTCTTTATAGCAACCTTTTATATATTTGATGACTGTTACCAGCTCCCACCCACCTTTTCTTCTATATATATAAAACAATTTTATACATAAAAGCAATTATTTTGACACCATGTTTTCTAAACATCTGCTCACCATTATCAATAACTTCTCAACATTGGTGTCTCATGTTCAGATTAGAGTAGGACACCTCTTATAGGTATTATCATTTTATATTCTTCTGTAACTACATTGGGTTGCAGAGTGGAATCCAGTTCTGAATATTCCAATTAAATTCACTGAATTCAATTTAAATGGAGTTTATATGAAGTGCTGGACACACAGTGGCAAAACAGAATCAGAACATTAAATGTATGATCATTTTCTGTCTTTTGATGTCATCATCTTTTTTGTGTATTCTTTAAATAAGGAATGTAGTTGCAGCCATGTGAGCCCCAGGATATCAGAGAGACAAGAGTCCTATGACTGCAGAAGTGTTAACAGGCCACTCTGCCTTGAATGGTTCTTTACAATATGTGCTAACTACTTACACTGGTGGTTGAACTTTGTGACTTTGTCCTCACCCACAACTATTTCATGTTTGGAGACAATATATACCTTCAAGTCAGTGAAACTGCTATGGGTACCCGCATGGCCCAACAATATGCTAACATTTTTATGGCAGACTTAGAACAACGCTTCCTTAACTCTCGTTCCCTAATGCCCCTACTCTACTTGCAGTATATTGATGACATCTTCATCATCTGGACCCATGGAAAAGAAGCCCTTGAGGAATTCCACCATGATTTCAACAATTTCCATCCCATCATCACCCTCAGCCTGGACTAATCCACACAAGCGGTCAATTTCCTAGACACAACTGTCCTAATAAATGATGGGCACATACACACTACCCTATACCGGAAACCTACTGACCACTACATTTACCTACATGCCTCCAGCTTCCATTCAGGACACACCACTCGATTCACTGTCTACAGCCAAGCTCTAAGATACAACCGCATTTGTTCCAATCCCTCAGACAGAGACAAACACCTACAAGATCTCTACCAAGCATTCTTAAAACTACCATACCCACCTGGGGAAGTGAAAAAACAGATTGACAGAGCCAGAAGAGTACCCAGAAGCCACCTACTACAGGACAGACCCGACAAAAACAGAACACCATTAGCCGTCATCTTCAGCCCCCAACTTAAGCCTCTCCAATGCACCATCAAAGACCTACAACCTATCCTGAAAGATGATCCCTCATTCTCACAGATCTTGGGAGACAGACCAGTCCTTGCTTACAGACAGCCCCTCAACTTGAAACAAATACTCACCAGCAACCACACACTAACCCAGGTACCTATCCTTGTAACAAAGCCCGATGCCAACTCTGTCCTCATATCCATTCAACTGACACCATTATAGGACCTAATCACATCAGCCACACCATTAGAGGCTCATTCACCTGCACATTGACCAAGGTGATATATGCCATCATGTGCCAGCAATGCCCCTCTGCTATGTACATTGGCCAAACCGGTCAGTCTCTATGCAAAAGAATAAATGGACACAAATCTGACATCAGGAATCATAACATTCAAAAACCAGTAGGAGAACACTTCAGTCTTCCTGGCCATTCCATTAAAGACTTGATGGTATCAATTCTGAAACAGAAAAACTTCCAAAACAGACTCCAACGAGAAACTGAGGAACTGGAATTTTCAAATTGGACACAATAAACCAAGGACTAAACAGAACTTGTGAATGGTTCACTCATTACACTAATTGATTGCATTTCCCTAGTTAATTTACCTTCAATAGTTGTATCTCTCCTGTCAGACACAGAGATCCATTTCAAAAGGTACTTTTTTCTCCTGCTGATAATGGCACATCCAAACTAAACAGCCTCTTAGAATTGGTATGCTAATGTACAAACTTTTTTTTGTTTGTTTGTTTTCTGTGTGTATAAATGCATCTTACTTCTGTTCCATTCTATGCATCTGATGAAGTGGGCTACAGCCCACGAAAGCTTATGCTGAAATAAACTGGTTAGTCTCTAAGGTTCTACAAAGTCTTCTTTGTCTTATTTACTTACACTAAACAATCCCTTCCACCTTGCATTTTGCTGTGACACTGGGAGTACTTTACCCAGTCCTGAAGAAGAGCTCTGTGTGCCTCAAATGCTTGTCTTTCGCTCACCAACAGAAATTGTTCCAGTAAAAGATATTACCTCAATAAGCTTACATAAGGAAGGCAGACACTGAAGAAAATCCACAGTTCTTGTGGAGTGTCCAACAGTGCCTAATTCTACTCAACATACTTTGCAAACCAAACTTTGGTTTTGTAACAAACACATAGAAGAAATTGGACAAATGTCCAAATCCTTTGGCTTGGAAAAGGCCACAAAGAGAGTGGATCCAGCCCGGTGCAGGGAGGTCCCAGCTGCTGAGAAGTCATGTAGGGGAATGACTTTCCCTTCTGCCCTGTGGAATGGTGCACAGTCCATATGACTAGGTGGGTGGGTATAGGGCAGAGAATACATATGCCAAAACCTGCACAGAAAGGGGAAACAATTTTTCACAGAAACTACTGGAGCACTGAGAACACAGCAATAGCCAGAGATTGGCCCTGCTATTGTTCTCTGACCTGGAGAGCAGGAGGTAGAATTCTGCCTTTCTACTCCAGCAGAGAAGCCTAGTGGAAAAGCTCATTTACTTGGATTTTGAGCAGTATTTGGCCCAGCAGGATGGCAATGTTAAAGAGATGAAACGTTCTGTTTTTTCCTTTTTGGCCTGGCAACTTTTATTCCCTTCTAAACTAAGCTGGAGTATAGCAAGCCTTCCTCTTTCCCCTTAAATAGCTAGGCATGCAAAGGACAGCATTTTCAACACCCAGCTTCACTCATTTACATAAAGGGTAGATAAAGGGAGGAAGAATTGAGGAGCCCAATTGTAAGGTCCCCCCAAGGTTTAAAAATTTTGGTCCTTATAATGCATTTTAAAAAAGAGAGAGAAATAAAACCTTTCCTAATCACCAACTATTTTCAGATGGCATTTTAAGAGCATCAAAAGCAGCCATGGAGACCAGCCAAGAACCATCATCTCTAATTCACTCCATCTGAGCAGCAAGAGCCTGCAGACAATCTTACTGTTTTCCAAGCTTTGTTTTGCATTAACACCTTATATTTGCACATAAATAATGTTGTACATACATATTAGCCCATTTATTACATACATTTAACAGAGAGTTTGGTTTTAAGACACAGAGTCTTTGTAATGTGCTCATACATATTTAGACTGAGGATAAAATACAGCATTATACACCTAGAGCACCATCTC
This sequence comes from Dermatemys mawii, assembly GCA_007922305.1. Taxonomy (NCBI): domain Eukaryota; kingdom Metazoa; phylum Chordata; order Testudines; family Dermatemydidae; genus Dermatemys; species Dermatemys mawii. The sequence continues at coordinate 28,843,555 of ML677341.1, forward strand.
TAAAAACAGTGTATGTGGATGTCCAAGGCAGGCACGAAATCCCGTCTCCTGTCTTAGATTCAATTTGTTGCAGAAGCAAGACCCTGCAGCCAATTCTATAGCTTTTAAAGCTTCGTTTCATATTAGCACCTCATATTTGAGCTAAGATAATGTCAGGCTACCTCCTTTCCAGCTAAACAATCTTCACATCTTTCTCTTATTATGTATTTTGATATATTCACTCTAAACATTTCTGAATACCTGAAATACTAGTTCCATAGTCAGGCAGCAAAGTATATTTTCAATGCAGTGCAATACAACATGGGAAGCCAACTTACCGGCAACAATTATCTGTTCATTAAAGTAAGAGCTGTGTTTATATGGGCTTTGCCGTAGTCTAACATTTTCCTTGTAATATCATTTGCCTACCTCATTTCTTTTATGAACACTGTAGAAAAAGTCACATTAAGTAATGCAGGCTTGAGTGAGATTCTGTGTTTTCACTGCTTGAATTGCCATAATTATTGTGAACTTTACTCAGATTTAACACTACTTTGTGCAGAGTGTATACACACACACACACAATGAAGAGGCAAAGAGAGAGGAAATGTACAGAAATGCTATTCTCTGGTTCTCTCTCACATCATGTCCAGCAGTTTTCAAAGAGTGCATTTAATTCAACGAACTGAATTGGGAATAAACCATTTTTTCCAAACATTACAAACTGATTTGCATGACTAGTCTGGAACCAACCATTAAATACAATGTTAACACTTATAAATGATTTCCTATATTAAAAATGAATTTGTAAGACTGATGTGGAGAACTTACTAATGAGTAACAATAGGGTTACTGAATTCAATTATTTCAGTGGATTTTAGAGTTCAACTACTTGATGATTCAAGAAGTTTTCCATTATGGAAAGGTCATGCACCTAGAATATTGCTACATGATTTCCATCAGATCCGTACACAAAATTGAGATCCAGGACAAAATTGGAACTAGTGATAGTGTGCCAGATGTATTCTGGATATTCCCACCAAACCTTTCTGATAGAGAGGGTCAAATTAATTGTGTCTCATTTTGAATCCTCCCATTATGGGTTACTTTCTTCTGAGGATTAAAATTAAGCAAAGAGCTGGCAGATTTTTTTTTAAAAAAAAGCAAACAGAGAAACAAAGGAGACAAGAAGCAAAAAAGAAAAAAAGGGGAAAAAAGAGTAAAATTTTCATGAAAAAATGAAGTTAAAATGATATAGTTAAAATTTAATATAATTTGTTTTTGTACACTGGCTTCCCATGTTGTGCTTTCAACACAACACAGTCCACTCTACATACTGCTTATAAAGTACCCACTTGTACTAGCCGAGCTCTTTTCAGGGTTAAGGAGAATGTTCTTTTATTCTTAATAAATAGAAAAGATTTCCCTTGCCTAGCATAGCATGCTGAGGTTTCAAATGCATATTCTTTTATCCCTTTAGATAGAAAAAGATACTTGTTCAAATTAATACAACATATTTAAATAACAGTAAAAAAATCTACGGGAGTGAAAATTCACTTTGTGAACTCCAAATATAGTCTGAGAATCCTGTGAAGTTCACCATTATATGTGTAACCCTTCTGCCCGTCAAAATTGACAGCAACAAGGGCTAGGTTCAGTATCTAGGGGTTCCGTTCCAATAACACAATGCAAAACCGGCTCGAGACCCCACCCAATGACCTGGGACAAATATATACCACCACCCCCAAGTGCCTCTAAGAGGCAATACTTCCCCTCTCGCAAGTACAGAGTGTAGCAAGAGCCTTTTAATAACAGAGAGAAACAACGTGGCATTATGTTGGGGAAACACCACAAACAGGATTCATAAAACAAACCATGAACCAGAAGACCCATCCCCACCAAGCAGATAGGCTGTGTCCTTTCCCTTTGGTTCTTGAGTCCCCCAACCCAAAAGTCACCGAAAAGTCAAATAACCCCAAAGTCTGTCCCTGGTGAGTGAAGCCCCAGAGTTCAGAAGTTCATCTATAGAGTTTTAATCCCTCCCACTCCCAGGCTGTGTAGAAATTAGTGGGGAGAGATAAAGGGGCACCTTATGTGCTCCGACTGCCCTGCCTCTTCATAGGGTTCTGCTGTAGCCTTCACCACAAGCCGCTCCTCTCCGCCAGCTGCTCCTCTCTGGTAGCTGTCCTGCAAGCTGCTCCTCTCTGCTAGCCACTCACCAATATATCTTCAGCCCCCCCTGCTACTTGACACAGTACTCAGTGATTTCAGCTCATAGTAGCTTCAGGGCTGGCCCACCATTGGCCCAAAGTGAATTCAGCTCTACAGTCTGTAACCAGACTCCTAATGGAATCAAAATTACCTCTGCTATTACATAGTGGAGAGAGGAGATGGTATAATTGGCATTTAGGGCCCTCAGAAGGGGCCCATACCCCCAGGTACAAATATCTGTCCCCAGCCTCTCTCAATTCACTGAGTTTTGGAACCCATGTCCCTTGCTTAGTGAGTGCTACTTAGTTGATGGTGAGTCCCTCCATAAAAAAAGGCCAAGTACAGTTCCACTGTCCTTGATTCACATAATCAGGATAATAACACTTTATTCTTCCTGTGAAGATATGTATAAAACCACCCATTCTTTGCTTTACACATCACAAGAGGTATACAGATCAGGGGAAAACAAATGCCTGCAAACTCTTCCCTGCCTCAGTTTCTTCACCATTCCTGATAATTCTTTGAGATTTGGTCAGAGTTTTCTAATGAGCTCAGGAGCCTTCCTCTCCCACTTTCGTCCTGCACATGGCTTCTCCTCTGGAAAATGGAGTTTTTCTATATGACCTCTACAGTCTCCATTCTTCAGTTTTGGCTGGTCCAGGAGTCAACAAGGTTCCCTCTTGCTGATCCCCTCCCTAACTTCTCATCTTTTGTGTTTTCAAAGGACTCTACCAACAGCTCAATGTCCTTGTTTCCTCCTGGGGACTTTTCAGTCTTTCTTTAGACATCTAGGGCATATGTCTACACTATGATCTTAACTGGACCTATTTTAGGTCAACTTACAGCCACCACAATAATTACTGCAGTGGCTGATGTTTATGCTACCTTCCTTCTGTCTATATATGCGTCCTCACCAGGAATGCCTTCACCAGCTGAACAGGGAACGTGTTGGGGCCAGGGAGCTAGGGCTCCCAGTTCTATGCAGCTCCCCACAGGAGTCCTGCTGCCTCCCAGGGCTTCTTGCCTCCATGCTCTCAGCTGGTAGTGGTTGTGGGGGAGTTGCCTGGGGCATCTCACCTCAGACAGGTAGATCCGTACCCAGAGTCTGGCCGGCTGCCATGAAATTAAAAAGAATGGCAGACAACAGCTGATTTAAGGAACTCAGTGTCTACACAAACACCACATCTCCCTAACTACATCTACATAAGCCCCATGCCTCAGGTGGAGGTGACATTATTATGTCAGTGTAGTAGGGCACTTACACCAGAGGTAGCAAGGCTGTAGTGTAGACACTGACATAGTTAGGCTGACATCATCTGCCTTATGTTGACCTAACTCTGTAAGGTAGGCCAAGCCCTAGAGACAGCTGGTTTTCCTGGGCTCCAGCCCTGCCAGTCTTTTGTTTAGGTAGTTATATGTTGATAGCCTTTAACAGCTGTCTCAATCAAAGACATTCAGATGCCACTCCCCTGTTCCTTAGTACAAGGGTTATGAGACAAGAATGCAGCACAGGGAGCCATAAGGCTTAAATATAGAGAGTTCACAAGCTCAAACAAGTAATAAATTGTACATAGTTAAGTCCCCAGACCATCACAGCATCTCTCTGTAAGCTAGAAGGGCAAATGGGCATCCTGGTATTAATTGTACAAGGATTACATATGACCATTGCTCAACTTACGTTCTGTTAATATTAAGTAACTAATGTTGTAGATATTGATGAGATGAACCTTTGTTATGAATGGAACCTTAGATGTACAACAAACCAAAACATTTATCATTACAGATAGCTAAAGCAGTCTCAGAGTTAATATTTGGGAAGTGCAAAGGGTTTTCAGGTGACCTGGATTGTGAATATTCCTGCTATCATATGTTTATTTTTAGCATGTTGCCCTTTAAATTCCTAGTTTTTCTTAATTTTGAAATTTGGAGCTTTGCACTACATCTTGACTAACTCATTCTCATGTAAAAATTATCACTATAAAAAAATCAATGTAGCACATATTAAATTGATTTTAAAAATTGGCTAAACTGATAGATCTTATATAAAATACTGTAAATTTCAGGGAGGAATAGTCAGCCACAGGGTTTGTTTCAAGGGGTTCCATGGGAATCTATTATTGGCCTATTATTATGCAATATCTTTATCAATGACCTAGAAGAGGTTTTAAATATTGCTGATAAAGTGTGAGATCTCATAAAAATGTTGGCGTGGTAAAGAACATTAAGAAGAGGTCAATTATACAGAGTGATCTGGATTGCTTTGTAAGATGGGCTCACTTGGATAGCGTGCATTTTAATACAGACAAATGCAAGATCACACATGTACCACCAAAGAATGTGGGTCACTGTGACAGTAAGGGGCTCTGACACCGGCTGCCCTTTAACCCTGGGGGCCTCTGCGCTCTGCAGCTTTGGCTCAGAGCCCTGACAACAGCAGACTACTCACAGCACAATGGTTTGACCTTGGCTTCCATCAGCTCAGTAACTCCTTGCATGGTGACCCCAACAACCCTTCTGGAACCAAGTCTTCCCAAAACCATTGCCCCTGCAGTGTTCAGACCCTCTTACTGGAGGCTCACAGAGAGAACACCAAGTTCATTACCACCAAAGAGCTAGTACACACAACAGTTTGTTAGCTCAGCTGGAGTTATGCACTCTAATGTGCAGCACTGAAATGGGTAGTAAAACTAAGAAAAAGTTTATTAACAAAGTACATAGATTGAAGTGATAAGAACTCATGGGAGGCAAGTCTACAGGAGAAAAACAATTCAAGAGAACTGGAAGTTTTTCAGAGAGACATTTTTAAAGGCACAAGAGCAAACTATCCCACTGTATAGAAAAGACTGGTCTCTTGCCATACTTCCTTTCTAGCTTAATCAGGAGCTCTTTGAGTTTCAGATCACTGAAGAGTCCTACAAAAAGTGGAAACTAGGTCAAATTAATGAAGGATAAATATAAACAAACAAGGAGATAGGGACAAAATTAGATAGACTAAGGCAGAAAATGAGATTAGATTACTTAGAAATATAAAGGGTAACAAGAAAACATTCTACAAATACACCAGAAGCAAGAGGAAGACCAAGGACAGTGTAGGCCCATTAGTCAATGAGAAGGAAAATATAATAACAGGAAATGACAGAAGAGCGAAATGACTTCTTTGTTTCAGTTTTCACCAAAAAGGTTAGTAGCATTCACATGTCTGATACAGTGAAAATGAGGTCGGATCTGAGGCTAAAATAGGGAAAGAACAGAAAGTTAAAAATTACTTAGACAAGTTAAATGTCTTCAGGTCACTAGAGCCTAATGAAACACATCCTAGAACACTCAAGGAGCTGGCTGAGGAGATATCTGAGCCATTAGTGATTCCCTTTGAAAACTCGTGAAACAAGGGAGAGAGTCCCCAGGAATGCAAGAGGGCAATTATAGTGCCAATATGCCAAAAGAGAAATAAAGACAACTTGGGGAATTACAGACCATTCAGCTTAACTTTAGTACCTGGAAAGATAATGGAGCAAATAGTCAAGCAAGCAATTTGAAACCACCTGGAAGATCATAAGGTGTGACATAACAATCAACATGGATTTGTCAAGAAGAAATCATGTCAAACCAACCTAATAGCTTTTTTTGACAAGGTAACAAGCCTTGTGGATGGGGGAAAGCAGTAAATCTGGTTGCTTGACTTTAGTAAAGCTTTTGATGCTGTCTCACAGGACCATCTCATTAATAAACTAGGGAAATACCACTTAGATCAGGGGTGGGCAAACTTTTTGGCCGGAGGGCCACACTAGGGTTCAAAATTCTGCGGAGGGCCGAAGGCCCCGCCCCCTGTCCAACCCCCACCCACTTCTGGCCCCTGGACTGCCCCCCTCAGAACCCCTGACCCATCCAACTCCACCTTTCTTGTCCCCTGATCACCACCTCCAGAGACTCCCCACTCTAACTGCCCCCCAGGACCCCATCCCTGTCTAGCCTCCCTGCTCTGTATTCCCTGACTGCCTCCCCGGAGACCCCTCTCCACCCTAACCACTCCACCCCCCCAAGCCCCCCCCCACCTAACCCATTCACCACCTGCTTACCTTCTGAGCCGGGCGCCGGACACCGGGCCCCGCGGCCCGCAGCGCTTCGCCTGGCCCCACGGCTGGGAGCGCAGGGCCCTGCAGTCTGCCGTGCTCGGCCCCGTCCCCGGCTTGGGAGCGCGGGCCCCGCGGCTTGCCAAGGTCGGCCCGGCACCCTGGGCCGGGAGCTCGGGGCACGGTGCTAGCCGCGGGCCCGCTGTCCCGGGCTCCGGGCAGCTCTCAGGGCGGCACGCCCGGTTGGATGCGGGTCCGCTGTCCCGGGCGGCGCGCTGGGCCGACTCTTAGGGCGGCACGCCGAACTGGCTGCAGGCCCGCTGTCCCGGGCTCTGGGCGGTGCACCCGGCCGGCCGCGGGGACCCGGGTGGCACGCCGGGCCTGCTCTCAGGGCAACACAGCCGGCAGCAGGCCCGCTGTCTGGGGTGCGCCAGCCTCGTTCTCAGGGTGGCGCGCCCGGCCGGCCACGGGTCCGCTGTCCTTGGCGGCACACCCGGCCAGCAGCCGGCCCCGCTCTCCAAGGCAGTCTCAGAGCACCCCGCCCAGGAGAGCGGGACCACTGGTCCCGCTCCCCCGGTAGGAGCTCAGAGGCCATAGTTTGCCCACCCCTGACTTAGATGGAGCTACTATAAGATCGATGCATAACTGTTTGGAAAACTGTTCCCAAAGAGTAGTTATCAGTGGTTCACAGTCAAGTTGGATGTGTAGATCAAATTGGGTCCCACAGGGATCAGCTCTGGTCTGATTCTGTTCCATAGCTTCATCAATGATTTAGATAAAGGCATAGATAGTACTTTTTTAAAGTTTGCAGATGATACTAAGCTGGGAGGAGTTTGCAGATGATACTAAGCAAGAACATTGGAGGATAGAATTAAAATTCAAAATGATCTGGACAAACTGGAGAAATGGTCTGAAGAAAATATGATGAAATTTAATAAGGACAAATGCAAAGTCCTCCCCTTAGGAAGGAACAATCAGTTACACATATACAAAATGTGAAATGACTTCCTAGGAAGGAGTACTGAGGAAAGGGATGTGGGAGGCGGGGATCATAGTGGATCACAAACTAAATGTGAGTCAACAGTGAAACACTTGCAAAAAAAAAAAAAGCAAAGATCATTCTAGAATGTATTAGCAGGAGTGTTGTAAGCACGGCAGGAGAAGTAATTCTTCCGCTCTACTCCACGCTAATTAGGCCTCATCTGGAGTACTGTGTCCAGTTCTGGGCACCACATTTTAGGATCTACCGAGGTCCCTTCCAGTCCTGCACTTCTGTTATAACAATGACAGACTCAAGAAGCTGAGTCTATTCCACTGATCCAACAGAAGGTTAAGAGAGGATTTATATAAGTACCTACCTGGGAAGATTTCTGATAGCACAGGGCTCTTTAACCTACCAGACAACAATATACAAGATCCAACGGCTGGAAACTAAAGCTAAATAAACTAGATACATTCAGGCAGGCTAGAAATAAGGCACAATTCTTTTACCAGTGAGGGTAATTAATGTCCAGTACAACTTACAGAGAGATATGGTGGATTCTCAGTCACTTTAAGTCTTTAAATCAGGATTGGATTCTTTCTGAAAAATATGTTCTGGCTCAAATCCAAGATATGAATTTGATGCAAGAATAATTGCGTGAAATTGCTATACAGGAAGCCAGCTTAGATGGTCATAATTGTCCTTTCTGGCCTTGAATTTATGAATCTAATAACTTTAATTGTGAATGTTTATTGTTCATTCTCAAGCAAGGATCTGCCAAAAAAAAAAAGCAAGATAATTTTCTAACAGTAGAGTACATATTTTTTAAAAATGTGTCAAATTACAAAACAATATATCTGGTTAACTTCAATTTTCATAAGAAAAGTCTCATTTTTTTTCACTGAGGGGCCTTACTAGCAATTAGCTTACAAACCAGCATCCATCCTTCTATGGAGAATAGCAAGAAATTTATATTCATTTATTTTTAAAAAGGTAAATTTAGATCTAAGCAGGCATCTGTCACACCCATTTTAAGCTCATTTTACCCAATGAATCAATTTGACATTATTATTTAACCTAACATTAGAAGTTATTAGCATTTTAATCAACTAAATTAGCCCTATCCACTAGACCTCAATTAGATCAGTCTAGTAAGCTCAGTTTTATTTTATTCCTCCTTACCTTTTTTTGCTAAAACAGTCATAACTTTTTGGACTCCAGTTAACACCTCTGGTTAAAAGAAAATCTAATTTGATCACAGACCTAAATACCAGTTCTGAGTCTGACATTGCATTCATTGTGGATCATAGGTGAGGAGGAGCTAGGGAAAATTAGTCTTATAATATAAACTGAATTGCTACTAAATCATAGAGTGGCTTCTGCCTTTCCATAAAAATTTCTTCTGTGTTTTGCTGTCTTTCTAAAAGTTTATTGCCAGGAAGCAGTAGGTTCTGATGGTCAATTTCCTGCCAGTATATTTAAAGTCCTTTAGCTCAGCAACTTACTCTACCAAAAATAATCACATAAATCACCTTTGAGGGCAAAAATAGGCTACGAATACTATAACCTGCCTACACCTCATCATTCAGTTTAATGCATAATCCTGATTGTATCATTAGGTAAATGCTAGAGCTAGACAAAGGGCAAAGGCAAACGCAACCCAAATATTGATATTCTCTCTTACTGCAAATGTGCCACCCATAAGCAGAAAAAAATATTTTTATTTTATTCCCATTCTTTTGTCTGTGTGCTTATTGTCCACTTATTTGCTTCAGCACGGTGCCTGTTACCCAATGGCAAACTCAGGGCTTTGTATTAGCCAATTTCCCACTAATTCCATCTTGAAAGCAACACCTGCTGCCACTACTACATTCATTGTAGTCTCGCAGACATTACCTTTGGCTTCAGGAATAAGAATGTGGAAAAAAGGATAATAATGGAGATTCTGGGATAAAATGGGGATGTGTGTCCTTGATCCAGTCCCAGCCTTATTTGTGTCATCCTTCTGATCAACAGCTTCTCTCCTCTCTCTTTCCATCTGTCCCCTTCTGCTCTGGTTTTCTGTATTCAGTACAAGATGCATCGCCCATGTTACTATAAATTAAGGCAATTTTTCAAGGGGCTTATTAAGGGAGATTTTCCCAAATGAGGCCCTTCTTTCTTTATATGGACACTTTTTGTACACAAACAGCAGACTGATTGACATCTGATCTTTATATATATGGGATAGGGAGCACCATCACACCAGATCTATTACTTGTCTTTTAGGAGGGTTGGCAATAGTGCATATGAGCATGTGTATCACTCCCACCTCTTTGCTCACCTCAATAGTTTCTCTCCCACTCAGTGGATGGCTATGTGTCATTTCTGTGACAATTTTAAAGGGTGACCGGGATAGGACAATGTATGCAGTTTGTACCCATTTTGCTTGATTGTCCCTTGCAATAACCACGCAATACAGTAGAGTGCAGATAAAAGGCCAATTTTTTTTTGTTTGCCTCAGTAACCTAACATGAGTCTAGATTATATGGCAAAGAGCAGTATCAGCTATCTCCCACGGCTACAGTTACAAACCTGATTCTTACCACAGCAAAACACTAACAATTCCAAATTTCTCTAGTTGTATTTTTTACACAATGGGCCCTTACACCCTTGGTAAGGCATTTTGGTGCTGCCACAATGCAGGTAATAATACACCACCACTTCAGATGAAGAGCTGCTGTGTCAGAGTTAAGATTGTGAGTGAACGGGTCGGTGACTGAGGACAAGCTCCAAAGTCCAGTGAAATCAATGGAAAGATTCCCATTAACTTCAATAGGCTTTGGACATAGCCTATACAAAGATTTTTTCCCCCTATATAGACAATACAATTCCCATTCCTTTAAGAAAAGATTCCAATTTATGGTTAAAAGAGTTTACCATGCCCCAAACAGAATATCAATAATCAATGTCCCAGGCATTACAAATTTTGAATGCATTAGTAATGGGGAACCAACAGACTATGCTACGGCACTGTAGGATTTTACGTCAGGTGACTATACATAAACTATCAACCTATTAATCCATATAGGTAAAATAATTATTTTCCCAGTGGTATGAATTCTTTTGACAGTGCTGACTGGTGATCATACAGTATCACAACAGAATATATTGTCAACATGATAAAACTGAACAGGAAAACAAAATTTTGAAAGCCACTGTCTAATAGCCATGATTCAATAGCTCGTTTTCAGCATATCTGCTATTTTTATTCCAATTTGTACAAAACATTTACAACATCTTGATGATATAATTGAGAAAATGGCAACACATGCTGCAATAGTTAACAATCTATGTCTATCAGATTGCATACACTATACAAACAGCTGGTTTCTGTGTTCTGAGATGCTAACACTTCTAACATAACACACCAACCTTTAACAATTTTTAAAATAAGTGAACTCTGTTAAATTAAAAATAATACAAAATAAAATGGTAGGAACTCCCTATTTTAATAAAAAAATGTATTAGCTACAATTTTTTGTCACTCGTTCATGCAGGGTTTGTATTGTGCTAAACAGAGGATGTGAGTCTGTATAAAAGCCCCATTAGGCCATTCACTCCATCCCCACACAAGTTCAGGAGTATTCACTCATGTATATTACTGATCTCCACACCAGCACCACCCCAGCTGCCTACGTCATGCACACAGGAATGCCAGTGAAGTTACACCAAGATACATTCTTCGCATGAAAAATAAGACTTCATACATGGTACCACATGCAGTGTATATGGCAACTCACCCTCTCCTATTTGGCACTCAAATGGTATTCCTTCAGTTCTCCTTGTCCTCTGGTTCTGAGGCTGCAGTTCCCCAGGGAGACTATACAACATCATGAGGGACACCCCTGGGAGTTTTACAAGCTTGGTAAAAGTATTATTGGTCATTTTTAAGTGATCATCATCACTGGGAAAGTTCTAAGGATTACAGTTAGCATGTATTCATGAACTACTTAGCACTTTTTTTAATATAGTGAGAAGGAAAATATAAAGAGTTCCTGTGAGTGCTCAGCAGTTTAGGATTTGCACATGATACTGGGTAGCACACTTTCCTGCTGTTGCACAAATTCCAGCTTGTATCTTTTATGCAGCAGAGCCACAGCACAGCTTCTCATTTCTGATTAATATTCAAGGATAATAATAAACACAGGGAAGTCTGTGATTGCAAATGTCTATATATAAAGTGAATGATTTTGAACAGAATATACTGAAACTTAGGAGGGTCATGCTGGCAAATTAAATGATTTGTGGTTCTAGAATACAATTTCCCAAGAAGGTGATTTATTGATTAGCAATACTTAATCAAGTTGTCATGGATAAATAAAAAGCTAGTTGTTAATTCAAGCAAGTTATAGCAGAATTTTCTAGATAGCTCCAAAATTATTTTAATCTGTCCATGTAGACAACATTCATTCTGGTTGCAATTGTTTTTCTAAAAGGAGCTAAATTTCTAATAAAACTGTGCCCAGTTGGGGTGTTCAACAGTCTTAACACCCAGTTGGGGTGTTAAGCAGTTAAGATCTAATTCTTCACAGTACAAGTGTGCTTTATGTTACCCATGCATACTAAGGAATACCATAACAAAACAAAAGGAGATGGCACACTGTTATAACATTTACAAGACTGCCACACCACCAAGTATCCCTCAGACTCACGTCTGCTTTAAATCTCTCAAGCTTCAAAATGCCCAGCTCATTTTCAGGAGATTCAGCAGGACTTACTCAGGCCTCATTGTTAACAGGATTCCACTTAAGTGTAAGCATACTCTTTGCAGGATTGCACCCTAAACCACTTACTATGCCCAGGCTAAATCTTCACAAGCCTCCCTGAGTTCAAGGCTAGGAGCCACCTTCCCCAGCTAGCTCCTTAACTATTGAGCCTCAAAATTACCATTTCCCAGGCCTTCCAAAGTGAGGTTTTTCTAGATTCCTGCTGGCTGCAGAGAGTGGCTACTTAGGCACAGAAACTAATCAAATGTCAGATATTGACTTCTTTGGTTTTGAATCTAGCTCCTGGGGTTAGTTTTACTTATTTTGTTGCTAAAGCATTTACGGATCAGCTGAGAATGAGCGCTCATTGTGATAGAAAATGTACAGAGTGATAGACACACAGATAAACGGTGGGGGAATGGGATAGAACACAAGCAGAGTGAATAATGGGACAGGCTGAAAACTTCATATTAGCTCCACAAATTTTCCCACCTTTGTGGGAAGTTTTCGGAGGGGTATTTTTTTAAAAGTTCTTTGAGTGGGGTTTTGATATCAGGGGATTAGCTGGATGGAAAGAATGAGAAATGGAGAAGGGATATAGAAGGGTTAGAGTGGGTGAGTGGGTGGAAAGTGAGGATAGAAGCACAAAGAGCGGGAAAATAAGAGGTTGGAGCAAAGAATCAATCAGCATAAGCGAGAGAATATCCAGAGTCCAAACTGTAGAAAGTAGCATGATGACATCATCAGAATCATAGAGTTCAAGGCCAGAATCTACCACCAGATCAGTCAGATCTTCACATCACAGGCCCATAAACCCCACCCAGTTGCCCCACACTGATTCCAATAATCTGGATTAGACTAACCTCCTAAACTATTGTGTACCCCAGTCAGATAAAAGGAGAGACAGAGGGGTTCCAAAGCTCCTGCAAGGGCAGGTCGTTGATTTGGTGAGATACACCTACAAAGTGACATCTGTGCCACATTGCAGAATATGACAGAAACCTCCCAAAGTCCTTCCTGATCTGACCTGGGGGAAAATTCCTTCCTGACCCTGAAAATTCTGACTAGAATTTCTTTGTTCCCTAAATCCATCTAGGTGTGAGACAGGAGAAGAGTATGGGGTAGCAGAGAATGAAATCTGATAGCTGAAGAGTGTTCAGCAGGTAAGCACCCATGTATAGTGACTGTAAAACACCTGAAGGTTTGATAAGGTGTCTTTTGATATATACTTGATTAACATGTTAGATTTTTTTCTTAACTATATAATCTTGTGAGACCTCACAGCCTCCTCCTTGTTGGGTCAACAAGGTGTTCTCCAGATGACGACACAGCCATGTGCTCAGCAAAACAGAACAGGAGAAGGGACAGATATAGCTTCTACCTGGGCAGAAAGCATACACTCCTTGCCCCAACTTCTCTCACACTGCTACATACTGAGTTAGAGGCCAGGGAGGGGCCACAGTTTTTAGGGGCTGTCTCTGATACAAAGACAGCTTTCCCATCGAATTCTAAAATGCCATTGCTCTTTACATAACAGCACAAGAGTTACACAGATCTTGACCAAATAGACACACCTACAGGCATATCCCATGCTTCAGTTTCCTCACAACTCTGGAAAGCTGTTTGGCATTGGACAGAGCCCTCTTAGTTACCCAGGATCCTTCCCCTAAATCTGCATATGACTCTCCTTCCAAAACAAGCAGCCTTCTCTCTAGCTAAGCTAGTTTTCTCTGACTTTGGCTGGTGCGCTATGAAAGCCCATCTGCTTCTTCCCCGCTCCTACCCAAAAGCTTCCTGTGGGACTTTGTGAATGTTCTCCTCATCCACTCTGCCTCTGTGATTTTTAAAAGTTATCATCGACAGCTTGATTTCTTTGTCCGGAATCTGGAGATTTTCCACAATCTAAATGCAAACCTCCTGCAGTGAGGTAAGAGAAAAGTGGTTCTCCTAGACTTGAGCTAGCTCATTTTCCCACGATGCTGCCAGCTGAACAGGTGGCCATAAAGTTCTAACAACTCACCATTGTACCTGGTCAGGGAAGGACATAGAATCATAGAACTGGAAGGGACCTTGAGAGGTCATCTAGTCCAATCCCCTGCACTCATGGCAAGACTAAGCATTATCTAGACCATGACACAGTTTCTATGAGCAAATGGTGAATTCCATATCCACACAGGGACATTCACAACAAAAACTTCATAGCATCAACCAGAGTTCATAAATTGTCCAGTTCCCCCAAACTGTCACACAGAGGCCACACATACATTCTAAAGCTGGCTCCACTATCAAGCTTCTTGTTTTCCTCACCAAAATTACAGCGCAGCTGATGAACAATAGAGAAAACTGTTAAATCATATAATGTTGAAAACATTAAGACTTTAAACTAAGATTCAGCACATATCTTCGTAATGGGGAATTCTAAACTTGTAGTTGACATATTACTCTAGAGCCATTGTTTAAAAGATATTATATACTCCTATACGAAAAAAATGTAATGTTCTTCCGACCTGGGTGTCTACCTCCTTCTCTGCTAGCTCCCTACTGTTTGACACATCATGGCCCAAAGCATCCCTGAGCTCAGTGGATTTGGCTCTATTTCACAGAGGGATTCTTAGGCAGTGGAATGAACACCCGTAGTAATCTCACCCTATCCTGTTGGCATAGGGAGAGATTATAGGGGGGGTTCCCATATGTACCAGTGATCCCCAGCTCCTATAAGGGGCCCATGGGGGCATTGCCATCTAGTGCAGTTAGGGCAATTTTCTGGCTGCTCTAATGTGTGTGGGAAGACTGGCTAAGTGCAGAGCAGCCTTAGGATGAGGGCAATGCAAAGGACACCTTTCTTCCAACCTTTGTCAGCTGCACAGAGTGTTCTTCAGCCACCCTGAGGATCTGACCTTGTGATTAATCTACATGTAGATCCCAATTCATTGGCAATCTAGGGCAGCATTTTAAAAATAAAAAGCAAGAAGTCAAGAACCACAGTTGCATTCAAGCTTCCTATTTATTTTGAAGGGTGCTGATGCTAAAATAACACACTAATCACATTGCTAATTACAGTGTCTGCAGAACTGGCAAAGGAGGCTTTATATAGAATTTTCATAAAGTGAGACCAATAGATGATCTAAATTATAAAACATCATTTTCCCTATAAAGTAGAAGTACTTAATATTATCCATTATGTTTTTTCTCTCTTAATAGGAATATTCATCGTTGCCTTTTGCAAAGCTCAAAGAATTAAATGCATTTAAAAAAAACCACATACAGTAATTTATACACTGATAAATTAGTAATGGCACATCTAAACTACTGCCAGTTCTTGGGGCTGTATTGGAGAATAGTGAGCCGTGGTCTTCAATTTTGCCAGAAATGAGTAAGGCCCCAATTCTGCAAACACTTACTCATGTGCTTAAATTTACTACCATGGAACTTCTCATGGTAGTAAACTTAGGCTCATATCCTTCAAACACACACGTGCTTAAGAGTGTGGATCAAATATCACTGTGTGTTATTCAAGCAGAATGTACCTGCTAATTGTAGCTCTTCTATTGGGAGCCAATGGGCAGAGTATTCTCAGTGCAGCACAGGTTACAGCAGTGGTCCATTACATCCAGACAATGGGTTAGCATTTTGGAGTTGGCACACAAAACAATATTTTGCTGCCATCACCAAAAGTAGCCAATTCCTGTCCCTTGGGACCACACCCAAATGTGTAGGACCAAGCTGAGGATTTTGGGGAGAGGTAATAAGATGATTTTGTGGGATAAATCCCAAATTCAGTGAACACATTTTATAAATAAGGTGAGTCAAGTTTTTTGTTCTCCATCTCAACCTCCCACTGCTGGAGATGGACATTTGCTGCTTGTCCTGGGCATAGTTACCAACATATAAAAGAGCTTTACAAGGAACAATTGTTAATGGGCCACTAGTCTTCCAGCCACTGGAGGATTTTCACTTTAAAACATTAACTGCTGAATTGTCACAACACTTTTATATAATAGAGATGATTGTCCCAATTGTATAGGTTGAAAGACTTTGGCAAAATACTTGAGGTCAAAAGTTTTGACACTTTTGAAAATCAGGCCACTTCTTTGGGTGTCTAACTTCAGGGACTCACCCTTGAAAATCCTCACCTGATAGATTGTGAAAGATGCCAGCATCCTGACACCCAAAGTCCTTTGTTCTTATTAATAAATCGCTCTCCCTATGTATTGAACAAAGACAAAATTATTTTTTCATATCTCTCTTTAAGCACATCTAGTCATTAGATCTCAAACATGAAAACTGAACAAGTAGAGATAAAAAGGACTTGGCAGCCAAATGCTTTCTGCATCAGGCTTATAATTTACCCCATGAAGTAATCTTGTTTCCAATTAAAACTGCTGCTGATTCTGGTGTATCAGATGCAGTATCTTTATTTTTTGCTTTCTTCATCTAAAAGCAAATTCTCTTTTCCACTATCCTCCCTTATCCTTTTTAATTGCACCTATTGACAGGAAGGATGGTTTTAGATCTCAGAGCCAACACCAAGAGTCTGTACTGTAAGTAGTAAAACTGTTCTCTTTGCACCAAAGACCAAGCAAATTATAAGCCACCTACTTTAATGGGAGAAGGATCAGAACCTAACTTTGCATCTAACCTAGAGTGAAATCCTTGCCCTACTGAAGCCCACTATGGGATTCAGGCATTGCAATGCTGAGCATCACAGCATCTAACTTTTGGGTGCCTTGAAAAAAATCACAGGAACAACAATAGGATCCACAATGGGATCCATAAAGGCTGAGTTAGGCACCTAAGCTCCTTATACAATGAATGGGGAGAGATAGGAACCTAAGAATGCAATGCACAAAAGCCAGCATGCTAGGTGGGGAGCTGGTTAAGCTAGCCATGGGAGATGCCAGTGTGCTAATCCCTGCCCCTTTCTCCGAGATAGGTGCCAAAGTCCAACCTACCGGGAGGCTCATAACACTGCTAGCGATCCACGGAAAGGAACCCCTCTCCTGACTTAAGTGTAGCTTCTTGCACGAATGTGTTAGATGCCTGCCTTTTTTCCACACAAGGAAGAGGAGGATGTGTCCAGAGAGACTGAGAGACAATGACTCTGTAGTCCACTGATTCGGGGGCAGCAGTCTCTGGATCAAATCTTCCTGTTCCAACCCCTCTTTCCTCATTTATCCACAGTGAAACAGCTTCAATAGGAGATACTGAACAACCCCCTACGTCGGAATATCCCATAGCTCAGTGATTAGAGCACTCATCTGAGAGGTGAGAGACTCCAGTTCCAACTCCCCTTGACCCTCGGTCTCCCACATGCCAGGTAAGTTCTCTGACCAGTGGCTAAAAGCTGTAAGGTGGGCAGCATCAGCACTAGCACTCCCGCTATCTCCTCCAGCCAGATTTTGAGTGGGGCTCAATCCAGGTGGACACTCTCCAAGTATCCATACCAGATCAGGCTCCTTGTGCAAGTTAGATGACTGAATGCCTTTCATTCCCTGGATCTTATGCACAACATCTAGAAAGAGGCAACAGTGCAATTTCCCAGAGGCAGAAACTTAGGCGCTAGCTTTTACTTTGAAAATCTTAGGTGCCATGTAAATTTAGACGCCTACCGCATTCAGCAAACGTTTTGTAGATTGTACGTCAAAACAGGACTTAGGCTTTCTTTATGGATTCCACCTTAGGAGTTTTTCTAGTGACTTCACCAAGGTCAGGATTTCACCCCAGATGGATTATTATTGTAGTTATTATTTGAATTGTGGTCCTGGAGGCCCCAGCTCCAATGCCTCTAACACTGTACAATCCAATTATAAAAAAACTGTCCTTGCCCCTAGAGAATTTACCATTTAAATATGACAACTGACAGCGGATGAATGAGTAGGGATGATATCATTGCTAAAAGAGCAGTGAGAGAGAAAGGCCAAGAGGTAAATGGGATCAAATTCAGACTAAAAGGATTAGTCCATGGCAATTAACAAAATAGATAAAAGGAAATATTTTTTAAAACAATTATGAACTATAAACATATATGTATCCCAGCCAGCTGTTCATCATTGTATTTGTATCTCTTTTCCCCCTCCCTTTGTCTGTCTTTTTCTATTTAAATTATTAGATTTTTGAGGCAGGAACTTTGTCTGTTTAGCACCTAGTAAACTGAACTCGATCCCAGCTGGGGTTCTTGGACACTGCTGTTATACAAATAGATTTAAAATTAAGGAGGAGGACTATTTCTAAGTGAGTTTTTTCAGTAAATGGGGAACCTGTGGAATTGTTTCAGATGCGTGATCCTAGTCACACTATTTTGTATGTGTGACAAGGCAAGCAGTGGCATTCTGTACATCTTGGGTTCTGAAACTGGTGACTTGGGCAAACCTCGGTAAGAGGGCTGCGGTACTCAAAGTAGGAAAGTTATGCATGAGGCGTACAGCAGGAAATGGAGTGAAATCAGTGTCACAGAAATACAGTGCTCCAGAGGCAGGGTTGGAGAGATTTGCAGGCAGAAATGAGGGAGGAGCCCAGAGGCAATGGAATCAAATAGAAAGTCTGAAACAAACACAGAGCCAGAAGAGATGGTTGTGTGCTTGAGAATGACTATTTTCACTTCCAGTTTGCACATAGGCTTCTCTGCTCTTAGCAGTATTAATACAAGTTGTATACCCTTTCAAAAAATGATTCAGACTGGGCCCATCATTTGCTGTTCCAACAGACTGTACTGCTTAGGGCAATATCCCATCATGTTTTGCCTTTTCAGCTTACACAGAAGCCTTTCACAATAAATTCATAGATCTGTCTGAAGAAGAATGAGACATAATTGTGGCTATTGTACTACAACTTTTAATTAATCTATGTATAAAAAGCAGCTTTTGCAACAGTTTCATGCTTTTGTTAAGTTGTTCCTATTGTCATAATTGTACTGTATGATGGTGGTAGACTGAATGTATGAAAACCTACCATTTCCCATATTTTTATTTGAATATAAACATTTAGGGCCAAATTATGCAGCAAGCTAGGAATTGTATGGCAGTGATGATGGATTATATGTCATTAAACAACATTTTTTAAGTAATTCCAAAAGACTCAACAAAATGGAAATGGATAACTAAAGCAAAATTTGTATTTGCATTATCCCAGGGAATGCTGTAAAGTTCAGGGCAATTGTACCTGTATTTCCCCTCAGTGGTTCAGCAAGGGCACACAATCTTGGCTTTCAGCTCCCCAGCCATTGCCTTTCTTGAGTGAAGTATCTCTCCCCGTTCTGACTAGGGAATTCCCAAGTTGCACAGCTCCCCTGGCTTCATTGTGTATTTCCCAGCACATACAGGTTGCCCAAGAACCCCTGTTTGCTTTCTCTCCAGAGACGGATAACAGAGTGATCATCAACAGTTCTAAGTTACTACACAGCACTTCCAATGCAAGCCTACTTTATTCCTAAGGTAAAAAGCATTATAAAGAAAACACATTCAAAACAATAAAAGAACCTCCACACATGCTAATAAGTTTATCAGAATTAACCCCAACTCTGCCATGGATTCTGGCTGGTGCAGTCCTTCCAATCCTGCCGTAAGGATTGGGGCCCTCAGTGGACCATGGATCCTGTCCATTTTCTGGATCAGGAAGAAGGCCCTGAACCAGTTTAAAACCCTTTCTTTCTCTGTTGGTTCCTGGAGAATCCAGAAGAACAAGTATATGTGAACCTGTCCTGGAGGGTGATTTCTCTGGAGATGTTACAATCACCCCCTGCTGTTCTTCTATTTACAATTTCCATAAACTTACATACAATTCCACAATAACACATACACATTTGCATTTTTAATATTTTTGGGAGGTCCATTGTATTAACTTAAGGAAGTTTAACTTATTTCAATAAAGTTCGTCCAGGATATTGCAAGGAATTGTAGATCTGTCACAAATACCATTCCGGTGGGGTTTAGGTGCTATTCAGGAGTGTATGTGGGAGGGAGGGCAGATCAGGGGAGGCAATTATTGGACTGTACCAGACTGCAAGTAATGACACGAGGCGTAAAACACAAACAGGAGCTGCCACCTCAGGTTCCTAAACCACACAGACATGCAGCTCTGCTAAAGCAGAGCTTAGGGGTTATGCATGGCAGCTACATTTCCCCACTGTGCAGTTTTAGGAATTTCACATGTAGGAAGCTCTCCATGACAGGGAATTTTAGATTATAGCTACCTCCTCCTGCAAGCCTCTCTGTGACTCCCCAAAGCAGTAATTCAACCACATCGCCCAGAGAGGAGGTTAATGCAGGCTGGTCTCCCAAAATATTTGTTCTGTCTTCTGTCCAGAATCACAAGGAATCCCCACCTCTTGGTACTTCAGGTTCTCTGCTTTAAAATTAGGCCTGAGGCAGAAAAAAAAATCAATCAACTCCTTCCCGTGGGTGAAAAAAAAGACAGAAACACCCAAAGGTATGGAAAAGAAAGGTAAAAGGTGAGCCAGCAGGAAGTGAGAGAAGGCAGAAAAACAGCCATTTTTTTCCTGGATTTATGCAACACCTAGAGCATGTCACATTTTGGCAGAAAAGTAATAGATGCAACTATTTGCATTGTTGTAATCCACATGACAGATATCTTTTCCATAATATAAACCTAGTTAAATAAGAAACCACACAGATATCCCAAAGCATTCAGACTCCTCTATTGTGCACCCACACAGGAATGGGTCGCAGTGGCGGTCCTTGTAGTCTCCAGAGCAAAAGATTGCTCATGACTAGTGTTGCTACTAACACTAGATTCTTCAGAAGGATCATACTCATAATTCCATCCCTCTGGCCACTAACCAGCACAACTGGCTTTGTGCTGAGGGGCAGCACGCTACAGCTAATCCCAGGGTAACTAAATGGCTGTATTCCTTTCTCCACCACTGGAATTATCAGTGAGGCAACTGCCTTCTACTGGGGCTGTGTGGCACCAGAGCAGTCCCCACTGCAGGCTCCAGTAGTGCAATAAAACCACACAGCTCTCAACAGGGTGATGTAAGGATGAAATGCCAGATTTAATTTTGGAGTTTGCTTCCTTTCACCAGATGATGTAAAACTAGATTGAACTGTATGTGTAAAGAGTTTTGTATTCAGTCTCTGCACATACAAATGTTTGATTCTGTGCTTGCAGAAATAGAGGCTTGAGATTAAAATGTTACATCTGGGCCAACTGGTTTATAACTTGCCTGCCTGAGGCTCCATTTTATTCATCCTTGGCTAATACACATTAGTAGATCAAGAGGCCATGTAAGGAAATCACCAAGAACAAATTTGCTTTTTTTCATAGATTCGTAGGTAAGGTCAGAAGGGACCATTATAGTCATCTAGTCTGATCTCCTGCATAACACAAGCTATAAATTTGTGCAGTGATTCCAGCACCAAGCGCAATGACTATAGCATATCTTTAAAAAATATCTTGTCTGAAAGACTCCAGATGATGGAGAATGTATCATACGTTAATAATCCTTTCCAATAGTTACTTATCCTCACTTTTTAAAATGTGCATCTCATTTCCAGCGTGAACTCTACTGAGTTTAAATTTCAGCTACTGGATTTTGTGGCTTTTTCTGCTAAATTAAAGAGTCTCTTACTATATCTATTTCATAAACTGGGAAATGTATCATGGAGAAATTTATCCCCCGCCTCCCCAAAGAAACCACAGTAAAGATGATTTATAATCACATTAAATAATTTCGGGAAATTTACTCTGTGTATATATATAAAAAAACAGTGAGCAGGATTGTAGTAGTTTTGAATGTTGAATGAATTCTAATATGGATTTAACAATGTCAAGTGAGTCAGCCATCGCTGTCATCAACAACAAAGTGTGTGTCACCACCTAGTTTAATTAGGGCTAGAACATATTTTAAGGGTTATATTTAATGACCAAGCACAGTTGAAATAATGAACACAAACAGAAGATAAATAAAAACTGTCAAGTAAGTACATTTATTTTGGATGCTTCACTGTTGTTGCCTCCCTCACAGTGGAACACTCTGGAAGCACATCTTCTGTTTTATAAAGTTTCTTTTTGCAAGGAGTAAAATAATCTGCAGTGTATTCAGGAGGCTGGCAACACCGCAGTGTTGTCCATTTCACTGCCAGAGATGAGGAACCTAAGCCTGGCAATCCAGAGAGCAAAATGTTAGTGAATGAGAATTGCTGTAACATTCCATGGGTCAGTTCCTGGGCTAAAATGAATTGAAACCTCGGAGCCCCTGAAGGGACAGTGCAAAACTGTTATGCACTGCAGACCACTGCTAAATGGTATTCTCTCTGTGGGGTTATGCAGAGATAGAAGAAGAGAGGAAAACTGTGAACTGAGGAGATGAATGGTAGGTGTGTGGCCGGAATCTAAAAATATAGTTGGTTATTCTTCAAAGGACCTGACTGGATACTGTTAAAAAAAAATCTGCCTAGACAAAAAAATCACTGATTTAACTCAATAGGAGTGTCACAGATGGCTGGCCCCTGTGATTAAAGTAGGTCTAGTGCCCTTGTGCCAGAGAAGGTGCTCCCAGGTGGGCAGTTCAGGGGCAGGGGCTGCACCTTGACTTACAGAGAGAGTCAGAGTCAGTTACAGCGAGAGCAGAGTGAACCTGTAGGGAGAGATGGTCTCCTGGTGTGGTACCCAAAGAAGTGACTTGGGATGGGTGAGATGACCCAGCTGAAAGTTTTGTTTTTCTTTTGGGAGAAGGCAAAGAAATCAAGTCAGGCCTTGCACCTTCTCTAGCTGCTGTGATAGAGGAAGGTCAGGGAGCTGCGGTAAAGTGCTTGAGGGGAGATATATAAGCTCAGAGCTAATTGAGGCGTGGCTCCCTGTGGACTAAGGAAGGTTGCAGGTAGATTGGAACACCTGCAATCAATTAAGGCCCTGCTAAGAACCTAATAAAACCCCCTGCTTCAGGCAGACAGGGGAGGAGGATAGGAGTTGGAGCAGTTTGGAGGAGTTGGAGCAGTTGGAGGAGAGTTTGGAACCAAGACCACCCAGACCCTAGGTAAAGAGACACTTGACCTGTGTAGAGAGAGGGCAGGAAGCCCCACAAACTGAAGGGTAGGTGAGGGAAGTAGCCCAGGGGAAGGAATAGCTACTTCAGGTAGTTTTACCGCTATCCTCAGGGCCCCTGGACTGGGACTCTCCACTCCCCCTCCTCTAGGATACTAGTGGGACAGTTAATACCCTATTCAGGGGCAAGAAATAGCTCCCTGAACCCCCCACAAGAAGAGAAAGCGCAGGACCCATCATAACAGTGCCAGCAATTTGCCACACTGCTCAGAGAGCAGGATGGCATAGTGTCTCAGGAAGGCTGTATCCAGCTTAAAGTTGAGTAGAATATTTGGGTTTGTGTGTTTTTGAACTTTGTGTTACTAAAGAACCAGGCCACCTCTTTCTCTCTCCCTGCACGGAAGAATGTGTGATTGGAGGAGAAAGACTAAGTAGAGTTCATAAGTGGCCCTGGAGAGGGGTAAAAAGAGGTAGGGTGCTGCAGAGTGACCTCAAGCCAGGAGAGGATGCTCGGAAGGCTAGAAGGAGCTATGGCTGCTCAACTCCTCTGAAAAAAGGCCCTGCCTGTACCCACTTGATGCCTTGTTTTTACAAAGTCTGGTATTCTGATACATCAGCAAATGGCTTGCGCAGGGATTCTGCCTCAGGGAGCAGGACTCATTCTGCAGCTATGGTTTGCTCCTTAGAACAAACCTAGATCTGCTGAGTAAAGTCAGTGAATACTTTTTCACAAAAGTTTTGCACACAATGTTTTGCCAGTTCTTTTAAGGTTGTTTTCAGCTCTCCAACATTTGGCTTCCCAAACAGGTCAGCATGCAAAAATCCACCTCTAGCTCAAAAGTGTGTGATCGTTCTGATTTTTCAGAAGTAGCATGACTGGCCATCATTGTCAAATGGAAAGAAGTTTGTGTGGGGCAACGTAACAGATGCTTATACACATAGGTGCCAACTCCATGCGTGCTCCATGGTAGGGGCACCATGGGAAACTTAGTGGGTTTTTAGTACCCACCGGCAGCCAGCTCCCCCATCTCCTCTAACACCTCCCAGCTGCAGGCAGCCCCACCAATCAACTCCTCTCCCTCCCTCCCAGAGTTTTCCACCAACTGTGGATCAGCTATTCTGGGGCATGCAGGAGGCACTGTGAG